>OZ024822.1:83777822-84977822 GCA_964016985.1 Anodontia alba
GATTTACAAGGGTATACATTATTTTTCTTATTTCTGCTCAAAAACATAGATTGTGGGTACTCGTTAGAACCGCCTCAGCGGGGCGGTTCTAACGAGTACCCACAATCTACGTTTTGAGCAGAAATATGAAAAATATCAGAATTTTTATCTGAAAACTTTCAGTTTTTGGCGGAGAAATTTTCAATATATTTGAATAGGCGTATTTTCGTAATGTTATTATATCGCCTTCTTATCATTGTCCCGGAATAGCTGAAATACTAATGCTGGGACACAACACCAAAGTTCAAATATATTTGACACATAAGTAGATTTCATAAATGTCCAGCAATGATTTCAGGAATAATTTATATCTATTTAATAAGAAGCAAAGGTTTAGTAGGAATCTATATGCTGTAATGTTCGCATCTTTAGGCATTTATGTATATTATCAATCCAAATTAAGCATTTTGAACATTGTCCGTGCACGCTATTTAAATTCACGGAAGTGTGACAGCATAATATGGAAAGTCATGTCTATCCCTTAATTTGAATATAATAGGCCTGTTCCACATCTCAACTGGAAAGAGTCAACAGTCTTTAAAGTTAGAGAAAGACCGACCTATCTGCCTGCCATCCTGCCTGTCTATCTACATATCTCTCTATCTATCTTGTTAGAATTATTGGCTTTTCCCACCTTAATGCAACTGTTTGTCGCTAGCATGTATAGTTAAACAGGACGCATGTACAGCTATACATATCAGCGATAAACATTTGCAATAAAGTGAGGAACTGTCTCGGTATTGCACCCTTGCAACCCTTCATACGTTATCATAGACCCAACACATTGTTGGCATCACTATAGTATAAGTCATTGCACAATATGTTTTACGCTTAGCACATTGGGTCATAGAGTTTGAAATATTTTTTTCATTTTTTCAAAGAAAACAGGATTTGACCATTTCATGCAAACTGTCTTGCATTTTCAGAATTATTGAACAGTAACACTGGAGTGAATGGCTTAATGATGTCAAATGCGCTACGCAGGATTTGTCTATAAATGGAAGATAGACCTAATGTGTGGGGAGAAAGACCTAATGTGTGGGAGATAGACCTAATGTGTGGGAGATAGGCCTAATATGTTGGAGATAGGCCTAATGTATGAGATAGGCCTAATGTGTCGGAGATACATAATATGTGGGAGATAGACCCAATGTATGGGAGATAGGCCTAATGTATGGGAGATAGGCCTAATGTGTGGGAGAAAGGCCTAAAGTGCGGGAGATAGGCATACTGTATGGGGGATAGGCCTAATGTGTGGGAGATAAGCCTAATGTATCGCTAAAAAAGCCAAAACAAAGTCATAGAGCATTTTGGTTGTTCTTGTGTCTTTTTTTCTTTCTAAATATTAACATTTACTTTGCTAAGGGCACATTCAGCAGACGACAAACTGATGACATTTTCTTATTTTCCTAAAAAATGGGATTTGACATTTCTTGCAAATTGTCTTTTGTTATTATGTTAAAACTTTGGGTTATCTTGTCTACGAAGCATGTGAACTTGTCTATGCAACTTGTCATTATGCAAATGGGTGCACATAATATATTATTATGTCAAAAGACTATATCATTATGTTAAAAAGTTGGGTCATCTTGTCTATGACGTATGTGAACTTATCTATACTACGTCTAATTATTTAAATGTGCGTCCTGTTTTGTCCACACAGTTATGGTAAAAGACTATGTTATTATGCTAAAACGGGTTCGTCAAAACGCGGTGTTATCTTGGTGAATCAATATGTTGTCTTGTTCGATTGCGTGGTGTTGTTCCCGAAAATTTACTCATGCGACATTGTGTGGACAACACGACACTTGGGTTTAACGTAATATATATCGTCTAGACAAGCTACTCTAAGAGAGGATGACCCAAACTTTAACATAACGACATACACTGTTGACATAATAAAACATCGTGTAGACGTCAACGCCATATGCTAACAAATAACATGCCTGTGTAAGATAATAACACACTTAATAGACAAGTTCACATGCTTTTTAGACAAGATAACTCCACGTTGTGACAAAATGGTTATTTAACATAATAAGACAGTGTGTGGACATGTCAACACTATATACTGACAAAACAAGATAATAACATAATACATCGACAAGTTTAGACAAGACAACAAGAAATATAATCACATAAGACAGCTTTGGCGTTCTATATTATGAACAAAAGATCAAATCTCGGTGTTGATTGTCCGTTGCTCTTATATCAATGGAGTATTTTCAATCAAATTTGCTGTAAACCTTCCTTATGTGTCCTGGACCCTGAGCCCTGGTGCTGGGGTCAAACGGTCAAATCTTGGTACTCAGTTTTGTCTGTTATCTTATTTCTTCCTACATTGTTGGGTGAATTTAAACCAAAGTTACCGTATATCTTCATCATCTGCTAGAATCAAGCAAACCCGCAACGATTTTCCCCGACCCTTCGGGTCCAGTCCAGTCCAGAGTTCAAAAGGTTAAAACTCGGTTCTGTCTTTTTGACATACTTTATTTCCTCCCTCACAGGCGGGCGGCGTTCAGCCATATTTGCTGTATACCTTCCACAAACGTTAGGTTCGTGCAACGGCACAGGAATTTTTTTCCGGATCTCTGGGCCCGGGACATTTATTTCATATGGACCATGCATTAGTCCACACTCGCGTAAAGATCCACATTAACCCTTCTCTTGTTGAACACGACATGCCGTGTCTTAGCAAACAGTGTAGATCCAGATCAGTTGGCTTCTTCAGAAGCCAACGGATCTGGATCTGCACTGTTTGTCCATTAACTATGTGAATTTCTATCAAAAACCCGGATCAAGTAATCTGATTGGGCTGGAAATTAGAAGTGGGCGTGGCAACTTAATTTATTCAGCAAGGCAAGGGTTAAAAAATGAGCCACAACGTGAGAAAACGTTCTCCCGATGTGCGCAAAACGAAGACTCAAATCAGCCTGCGCATTCGCATGAAGAAACTCTGCATACTTGACAATCGAAAATATGCCCAGTAAAGATTTAGATCATTCTACATAAATCTATAGCAGGCCGTTATCCCCAGGGTACTGACCCCTACCCCTTAGATTTGGAATGCTATCTGGGAACAGCTTATTCTAACACTCCTCGACTGTATAGGCAATGGAGAAAAACCTGTGTTTTTATTCTGCAACAAATCACTAGGCGGAAGCGCGCGATGCTATCTGGCGCCGATCCGACGTCATTTTGACACTTTGGTTGACGTCAGTCTTTGTTTCCACAACGTTAGACGGTGAAACGTCGTTTTCTCGCGTCAACAACGTAAGAAATGCATCGTAAGCAACGGTGTTACAGTCAAAACTTTGGCGGGATTTCTTTATTCGATGGCGGAAAGTTGGAAGAATCCGAGGGATACAATTACTTTTTCATTCTTTATGTGTTAGAATCGAAATAGATCAGCTCTTGTGCGTGATTTGTTGAGTAATAAATCACAGTTTGTCGGTCAGTTGTAAGTAGATAAATCAATCGCGCTCCGCTCTCGTGATTTGATCTACTTTACAACTGACCTCAAACAGTGATTTATTACACAACACATCACTGCTATAGCTGATCTATTTCTTAATTATACGCCTTCATGCATAATTATTGTTTAAATGACATAAAATATAACATTTACTGCAACATTTGGGTCAGGTTATTTGAAAATGTGCCTTCGTGGCATGTGCGGACAACGAAACTCCGGACCAGTCTGCGCAGGGCGCACAGTACGATCAGGGCCTTTCCTGTGCGCTTACAGCATCATCCGACTCTGTAGAATATAATAATAATTAGCAAAGGGCCCAGATGATATACCGGATGCCCAGGATAGCATGGGATCCTGGATTTCGAATGTGCCCTAAAGGACACATTTTCTACAGTATGTCGCGGACAAAGTATGGAATCGAGGTGTACTATTACATAAAAAACGAGGTTTGTGGAGCTAACAAATTAAAATGGGACACCGATTTAATGGGAATAGATACACTTTCAAGGGGAGACCACTGTGTCAAAATTGGTTTTGCTTCCCTAAACAGGGGTCTGCTCTAAATGGAAAGAATTTGCTTCCCTTCTTTCTTTTTAGATTAGACCCCTTTTCAGAAGGGACTTGGTGAGCAAGAGAAAGTAAACAGGAAGTCACAAAAGTTGTCTCCTTTGTAAAAATGGCGGCAAAACATTAGGATATCAAGGATATCAAGTCCCTTTAAGACACGGGGGTGCAGTGTAGGAGAGTTTTGGGCGTCACTTCTCCGTTTTCGACATCTTTCGGCAAGTCGTTTTTATTTTTTGTGGTGTGCTTTGCTCAGGGGAAGATTTATCATGATTTAATGCAAAACCTCTTGTCATAAATATATGCATATGCACCAAAAGGTTTTATTCTATTACGTCTTTTTTTAAATAAAAAATGTCCATTTTCCTATAGAAAAAAATGGCTGCAAAATATGCAAAAATCGATAGGGTAGGTAGATTGAATGCAAGTTCTACTTATTCAAAATGTCACAAGATTGTTATGGAACATGAGTTTAGGAGAGAGAGAGAGAGAGAGAGTGAGTGAGAGAGAGAGAGAGAGAGAGAGAGAGCAGAAACAGGAATGGACAAATGGTGTCTGTCAGGACATGGCCAATCGGAATAAAATATTTTAATTAAGAATACAGTGCCAAGCGAAAATCGTCTTTCCAAAGGATGTTGAAAGCACAATAGGTCGTACTTAAGCGTTTGTTGTCAAAGATGGCGGTTGTCGAAGTTTTCCTGTAGCGTCGGTCGGGACAAAATCAGAAAGTGAGTATGTTTCCTGGCTCAGGACTTTAATATCACCTGACGCAGGATGTAAAAAAAAAAAAAAAAAAAATCATTGTCCCTGGAAATTTCACCGCATCTTCAGATCTTCTCTTAAACTCTAGTGATACCCGGAAAACCGTCCAGAAAATTGTCTCCGAATTTGCCTAAAAACACAGTTTCGTAAAAAAAAAAAAAAAAAAAAAAAAAAAAAAAATATATATATATATATATATATATATATATATATATATATATATATATATATATATATATATATATATATATTCCCATTTAATTTTGGATAAGGCATCTCAAAAAACATGATTCTAAGATTCTGACCCACTTTTTCATTTCTTCAATATTCCTCCAGCACGAGAAATCAATGTGACGCCGAAAAAAAAAAATCTCTCCTCTTCTTTTAACCCATTGTTAAGAGAAAGCCACTATTTCCGTTTGCAAGCATAAAAATTCCACTGATGAGGGAGTGCGTGGGGACTGGCCAGTAAATTCACTATTCGCCTGTAGAAAATACATTCAACGAGAGTAAAGCACACACGCACACAGAGAGAGAGAGAGACGAGAGAGAGAGAGAGAGAGAGAGAGAGAGAGAGTACTGAAACTTTCAAAGTGTAGCTAATTTCGGCCAATCAGGCATCATCAATGACCCATATATCAAGTTTCAAAAATCCCGGAAAGGTATAAACAACACTATAGTGAAATATAGTGAACCCTCGTTACAACGACAGCATTTGTTCCTATAGATATTGTCATTAAAATGAGTTTGCTGTTGTAAAGAATTCTTAATGAGCAGAATGATATGCAACAAACGCCATATTTTATTCTTATTTCTTCATAGAACATATGTTTGGATATTTGTTAGAATCGCCTCGGTGAGGCGATTCTAACAAATATCCAAAACATATGTTGCTTGAAATATTGAATAATAATTTTCCTGCATAATTTCTGATCAATTGTCACCTCGAGAGAGGGTTTCCGTGCTAGTCAATTGTCGGTATAACGGATTTTGGCGTTGTATCGAGTGTCGGTATAATGAGGGTTGACTGTACAGGGGGAACATTTTACAGCGAAGGCTCTACTCATCAGACTGCGAACGATCTGGATCTTTTCTGGTCACATGTAACATATCGACACATTACATTAACACATCTATGTAAAATACAAAAACGTGCAGTCGAACCTCAAACTCAACACTAATGGCTCGTTTACCTCGGCTAATTCGAACTCGTTTTTCAGTTCCCACGAAATTCTTCGGATAGCTCAAGAGGACAAATATTTAAAGGAATTTTCTTATTTCATCATAAAATTATATGTTGTGTATACCCATTAGAATCTTATCATCGGGGCGATTTTAATGATTACACTCAACATACCATTATTGAGCAGGATAGAAAAGATGTCCCTAAATTATCGCCATTTGCTTCCTGGCCTGGTGCCATGATTAACCCTCAGTGACTCGAGCTACCCATATCTCGAACAAATTTCCATGGTCCCAAGGATGTTCGAGCCATCGAAGTTCGACTGTATGTTGTGGCTACTCATCAGAAGCGCTTCTGTGGTCCACAACATATATTTTGTCATTTTGAAAACACGCCTACTCAAATATATATTGAAAATTTTACAACCAAAAAAGAAAAAAAAATAGATATAAATTCTGATATTTTTCATATTCCTGCTTAAAACATAAATTGAGGGTACTCGTTAGAACCGCCTCGGCGAGGCGATTCTAAAGAGTACCCACAATCTATGTCTTTTTAGCAAAATGAGAAAAATAATGTATATCTCTGTAAACCCCAGTTTTACTATATATAAGTGGGGTTTAAGGGGTAAAAATTATATGTGTGTGTGTGTGTGTGTGTTTTCGTGGAGGTGTGTGTATGTGTTTTCGTGGTGGTGGAGAAATAAAAAGGCTGTTTATCTTGATGGGAAATTGCGAAGATTTGATACGAATTATAATGCACATTAAGAGAGAATATGCGGTTAAACGTGTTCCTAGAGGTAACAAAGAAATTTAAAAAAAAAAAAAAAAAAAAAAAAAAAAACTGCTTTATAAAAACAACCTAGAAACTAAAAAAAAAAATCTGAAAATACGCCTAAAATTTTGACCTCTACATACACCCCATAGGTGTCGTGGGAGTACTCGTTACATAGACTTGTTAACGTAATGTTTTTTCTAACTGACGCCCACTGGTTTGCGGTCGACTGACGTAGGCTGCAGATCACATGTACAACTTATACGCACTTGATTAGAAACACACAACCAATTCTGAAAGCAAACTGGACTAAAGGTGCTCTAAAATTACAATGTTTAAGGTCGTTCTTGAAATTTAATAAGAAAATAGTAGCACAGTCCTTGAATAAATAACGTTTAGAATAGGAAGAAGCATCCAGATGTAGATTAGGTATCAACTTTTTTATAATGTCGAGCACACGAATGTTGGGCATAATAACGGGTTCATATGTCACATCAGCATGAGACTATTAAATTTTAATGCTTTTTTTCCTCCTCGTAGCCTCGTACCCTTGTAACGTTATATAAATATTTAGAAATTGTTATACTTTGCATGCACACTTGAAACGTATGTTGTTGTTTTTTTTTGTTGTTTTTTGTTGTTGTTTTTTTAAACAGCACTGAAGGTACAAGCCTCGTTTTGATCCTGTGTGCACGTGCTTGTGTGTGGGTAACAGCAATTAGATACAGACAGAGGCTTATGGCTATGACCCTCGAAACGACTTAAGGAGGAAAGTGCCATATCAATGACTAGCTGGATTCAGCAGTATTTGGCATTAATGGGTTTGTATATCCCTTGCTACAAATTGATATCAGATTAAGAAATGGTTTACCACGCTTTGGGAAAATTCAATAGAAAACAATTTGATGATTTTTTTTTCCAGAAAACAGGGTTTGGCATTTCATGCAAACTGTCTCCAAGACAGTTTGCATGAAATGTCGTACCCTATTTTCTGGAACAGAAAGATATTTAAAAATGTCATCTGTTGAATTTTTTTTCTCTGACTGTGCAACTGGCATGTTTAATTATTATTTCTGTAAACATTTAATGAAGTACTGCAGAGGTGAAAGCTATTATCATACAATTTCTCTAAGAGAACTTGATTGCATTCTTGTATTCCTGATAAACTCTCAGTCAGCAGCCAATCAGATGACAGGAACCCGTACACTACATGATGCACACCTATACTGGGGAGCTGATAGTCCCGTTAGTAGAATTATAAGCCTCAGATACAGAACAACAGAACCTTATGTACAAGCAATGCTGAGGCCCTCCCAGGGGTTTTAGGGAACAGGGGAATAAGGCCATTTATTTCAGGGGAACAAGGGAATAAAAGTCTAAAACTGAAGGGAACAGGGGAACAAAGGCTATTTTGGGGAACAGGGAATATAGGAAATAAAGATTTTGACTTTGGGGAACAAGGAAAAATGCCGATTTTTTTTTCAGGGGAACAAGGGAACAGGTACCCCCATCCCCCTGGGAGGGTCTCAATGCTATGTAACATTAATAGGTTAACAAATGAGTGATATGGAACAGTAACTCATTTAAAAACTGTATTTGATGTTGGAACTTCTGGGCCCAGTTGTTAAAAACTAACAATGTCGTTAGTTATCGTATCGTTAAAACTTTGAATATTAAATATGGCATATACGCAGATATTTTTGCTTAAAAAATGTGAATAGCTTTTGCATTTGCAAAAGTTACTCACATTTTATCAGCAAAAATACCTGTGAATTAGATATGGTACATGTATATACTAGAAAAGTTAACAGTTTGACCATTAACTAGCTCGTTAAGCTAACGATGCTTTAAACAACTGGGCCCAGTGGACTAGATACACTTGTTAAATTTTCCACAATATTTAATGGGTTGGGTGTGGCGGCAACCTTTAAGCCGCCCAATTTCCCTTCCTGCATACCGCACCAATTCCCTTCTGAAAAGGGACCTTCTTTAAAATGAAAGAATTTGCACTCAACGGGAAAATGTCTCAGAATGTAGACAAAAAAAAAAAAGAAGAAAAAAAAAAAAAGAAAAAAAGATTGACATACACTATAGTTGCCTCCCATTCCATTTACTTGAGAAAAAAATGTAAAGAATATTAGCCATATTTACACTAGAACAAAAAAAAAAAAAAAAAAAAAAAAAAAAAAACACGACGAAAGTACAAAAATGGATTCGTCCTGCTATTGTGCAACGTACGAACATTTCAGACGTTTACAGGGCCTGTCGAATTGGCCTTGAAAGAGCAGTTAATATTTCATGAATGAGATTGAAATTTAAATGGCTCGAACATCTTTGGGGCCATGGAAATTTGTTCTAGACATGGGTAGTTCGAGCCACTGAGGTTAATCATAGGTCAAGAGACAAATTCTCTATATAATAATGGCATGTTGAGTGTAATCATAAGATAACCTCGTTGAGGTGATTCTAATGTCCACATGCAACATACATGTTCATGATAAAATAAGGAAAATTCTCTAAAATATCCTTAAATATTTGTCTTCTTGAGCTACTGGAAGAATTTCCTAGGGACTAAAAATACGAATTCGAATCAGCCACCGGTGTTAGGTGTTCGAGTCATTGAAGTTTTACCGGGTTTGCTAAAGAAATGTGCTTATTTTCTGCTCCAAAATATGTAAAAGCTAAGACGTTAGACTGGCTCCTGTCTAACTGATATATGAATCAACATAAAAACTATTTATATTTTACAAAAATCCTATCTTTTGGAATGCCCTTCTCTCTGATTTGGCTGATCAGTTTCTGACTGATAAGGGAGATGATGTTTGTGTTGAGGTTTTACGGCCCAGTCAACCCAATGGGGTCATGTCGAGCGCGGTCAGTTTACCTAACCACACGTTTACTGGACAGGCTTAGTCCTCTAAGCGGTTAACCAGTTTTGTGCACATTCTTTCGCCAGAAACTGACAACTGCCCTTCTTGAATCAGCGGAAGGGAGAGAATGACCGTAGAAAATATTTCATGATCAATCTCCACGAAAGAATGTTGCCGACCTCAGCGGGGGTTGAACCCGCGACCTCCTGGTCTCCAGTCGGACAGCGCATCCAACTGAGCCACCGAGGCCGGAGATGATATGTGTAGAAAAATAGTCAAGGAGGAGTATTTTTACCTAACATTGCGAAAACACGCCTATTCAAATATATAGAAATTACGCTTCCAAAAACTGAAAATTTTCAGATAAAAAACTCTGATATTTTTCATGTTTCTGCTCAAAACATAGATTGTAGGTACTCGTTAGAACCGCCTCGCCGAGGCGGTTCTAACGAGTACCCACAATCTATGTTTTTGAGCAGAAATAAGAAAAATATCCCTGTAAACCCCAGTTTTATTATATAAAAGTGGGGTTTAAGGGGGTCAAAATTATATAAGTATGTTTTCATGATGAGTTTAGATTAGAAATGTATAACTCATAGCGAGGTGTCAGACTACTAAGACGTATAAGAATAGATTACGTTTAAGCACAAAAATACATTTGAAAGAAATATTTTTAAAAAGTTCTCAGTAAAACCCGTGTTTAAGTTATCGCGCATCTTAATCCGATCCCCAACCCCACCCCCAAAAGGGTAGCTGGCAAACAGTGCAGACCCAGATCAGACGCCGCAAAATGCGGCGCCTGATCAGGGTCTCCACTGTTTGTAAATAGTTTAGCCACTTTTTTTTTTCTCCAGGAATATCTAAATCACATATCATGACATACTTAAAATTGAAAGTAGACTCTTCCAATATAGTATGAAAATACATGAAGGGAGTACATGAATAGTGTGAAAGAGTTATTTAGTTTACTCCGTCTAAAATAGATTAAGCAGCTTCAATAATGTAAAGAAATGATATATGAAAAGGCTTTATTGTCTCTGTTTTGTTGGCAAAACCCGTCGAAATAGAATATCACGCATGTTCAAGTTTCAATAAATATACTTGGTGTGGCATACATCTAAAAGTATGAATACGCCAAAATTAAATTCTGCACCAAGCCCATCCCGTCAAACTGCCAAATTTTGATGCCGCTGATATTAAAGGGTTATTGCACTGATATTGGACTCGAGACAATATTCACCAATATCAGTGCAATGACCCTTTTATTATATAGCTATAAATAGTTTTGCAATTAAATGCTTTACAGACTAAAACTCTGTGAAAATTCCTTGTCTGAAAACAATTCTAACAATAGTGCGAAATCCATATTACAAAAGCGATATCAGCGATACCATATGTCATTTAACGGTTACATTCGAAGGCATCCGAATATGCGTGCAATATCAAGTAAGCGTGCCGATATCGTGTGATATCAGCACGCTTGCTCCTTGGATTTTATCACATACTTTTAATCATTCAATATTTATTGCTATATAATAACGTTTTACCTCTTTTGAAAAGGAGTCCACTTTACAAGGAGAGAATTGGCAAATTCTATTCTTTTTTTTTTTCTTTTTTTTTTTTTTTTTTTAATTAGACCCCTTTTCAGAAGGGAGAAAAAATAATTTTGATATAGTTGCCTCCTCTGAAATTTATTAACTTACCATCATTTCGGCTTCTTTAGCAGGACCTATATGACTAATCCATGTCGACTGTTTTGTACTTTTGATCAATTTAACTCGATTCAATTCCACCATGAAAGGTCAATTCGGTTTACCTCTTTATGTTTCTAATCGTGAGTTCTTTTAATTTTGTCCGTTTTAATAAACCGGATGCTGACTGAGAACTTTATCCAACGCGGACCGTCACAGAAATAGAAAATTTAAATAATTTAATTTTAAAATCATTAAGTTCGACTTGCGCTATGCCCGCGGCAGCAACTGATCAAAACACGCATTTAGTTCGTAAAACATAAGTCGGAAATATAAAATTTAATTTTGCCCCTTGGATAAAATTTTTCTTACCATGATGAAAAGAGAATTATGACCCCGAATCTTGTATGGTTGTGCTCTATGCTGTCTACTCATGTCGGAAGACCCTTTTTAACCGAAGAAGGACGAAATAAAAAAGGTTTGTCCGGTATGTGTATAGGTTTTAGAAGTTTTCCTTTTTAGGATTGTCCTTCTAATATATTTAAGAGGCGGAAATACACTTTAAGGGGATGCAACTCTGTCAAAATGATTTTGCTTCCCTTCTGAAAAGGGGTCTAATCTAAAAGGAAAGAATCTGCTCCCAGAGGGAGCAAATTCTTTCCTTTTAGAGTAGATCCCTTTTCAGAAGGGGGATGGTGTGCAGGAAAACAAACAGGAAGTAACAAAAGTTGTCACCCTTGTGAAATCGCAGTAAAAAATACCAAGCGTAGTCTATCCATTCTCTTTAAAATATATTTACCCCTACTGGGCATTTTATGTCACAAAATGTGAATTTCATACATGTATATACATAACATATGAGCTGAACCCGGATATACCCTGCCTTCACAAACAGTGTAGATCCAGATCAGTTGGCTTCTGATAAGCCAACTGATCTGGATCTGCACTGTTTGTCATTCAGTACGTGAATTTATAGCAAATAGCTGGATTATGTAATCTGACTGGCTGATAATTAGAAATGGGCGGGGCATCTTAATATATTCAGCATGACAAGGGTTAACTTTTCACTGAGACTGGCCGTTGTTCAAAGGCTTCGCTTCGATGGGGAGAGAGGGCTCGTTATTTAGAAAGGTTAAAGATTCCAATAAGATAACTGATCGTTCAAAAACGGATTGTTGGTCTTCTTCTGCTGTCTGCGATGTTATATAAATGCATAGCTACGAAGTCAATTCATGGCGGCCTCGGTGGCTCAGTTGGATGCGCGTCCGACTGGTGATCAGGAGGTTGCGGGTTCGACCCCCGCCGGTCAGCAACATTCTTTCGTGGAAATTGAATATGACTACGGTCATTCCCTTCAGCTGGTTCAAGAAGGGCAGTTGACAGTTTCTGGCGAAAGAATGTGCACAATACCGGTTAACCGCTTTGGGGACTAAGTCTGCCCAGTAAAAGTGTGGTTAGGTAAACCGACCGCGCTCGACATGATCCCAAGGTTTGACTGGGCCGTACAACCTCAACATAAACGAAGTCAATTCGTACCTACGTCAACACGTACTTAAGTCAATTCGTTCTCATTTTAGTCAATTCGTCCTCATTTAGTCAACTCGTACTCATGTTGGTCAATTCATTCCCATTTTAGTCACTTTGTTCTCACACGTAATTCGATTAATTTCGAAGGAAATCGAGAAGGAAAAAAGAAAGAAAATGTTTCAAATATAACAGAGAAGAAATATTAAATGAGAATTCCAAACAAATTCACTTTTTAATCTAATTCCACGTCCTTACCTCGTTGAAGAATTGATGTCTGTCAATAGCGAAAATACGTTGGAATAACTAATGACAGACGACCGTAAACAACAATCTTAACGTGTTTTCGCTATAGATAGACGACCATCAGAGGGGTGGGTAACGGGTTATTTTAATATACTTTAAAGATAATCATTCAAAAGAAACTTTATCAAAATCTAAATTGGACCAATATTTAAATTGAAAATAAATAAATAAATAAATAAATAAATAAATAAATAAATAAATAAATAAATTGAAAGGTTCAGGAAGATTATGTCTAATCCTGTCAAACAATTGCCCACTCGAAATACAGTAAAACTAAATGGCTTGAACACCGATGTCTCATGTACCTGGCTGATTCGATCTCGTTTTGCAGTCCTTAGGAAATTCTCAAGAAAACAAATGTCTAGGGATATTTTACGAAATTTTAATTATTTTATCATGAAAAAGTATGTTGAGTATACACATTAGAATCGCCTCGATGAGGCGATTCTAATGAGAACACTCAACAGACCATTATTTTATGGAAGATCGAAAAGGCATCCCAAATTGCCTCTTGACCTGGTGCTATGATTAACACTCAGTGACTGGAATTACCCATGTCTAGAACAAATTTCCAAGGTCCCAAAGATGTTCGAGCCATTGAGGTTCGACTGTATAGTAAAGAAGATACCCAGGAAGTGCCACAATCGAAGAACATAGCCTACTGTTGACACCAAAAGAATCAAAGCACTGACAGCACTGGCGGGTCGATTATCTTTGAGTGTAGGTCCTGAAAGGGACTTAGCACTGTTTCATTTAACTCTTAACTCCCTTAATTTAAGGAAACAGTGCAGACCCTGATCAGACGTCGCGTTCTGCCTATGAGATAAATCAGTAAACACCATTATCTTCTGAGGCAGCTTCAGATATTAGCATATATGTCCAGAAAGTACTACTCTTTTCTCAGCAGATTATTGCGTTGGTGCTTAACGACACGTCAACCCTTTTGATTGAGAAAGGCAGAAAAGAGATAGAAGAGATAGTAGAGGAGATGAAAGAGAGGGATAGGGAAGAAAGAGGAAAATAAAAGAAATAACAACATTCCCCCTCTAACCTTACCTGCTGCAAGGACAGCAGGCCTTGCCCAGCTGTAAACCAATATCAGTAGGGTGTCCCTGTGAAAAAGCTACACATTACGAAAACATGCCTATTCAAATATATAGAAAATTTCATCTGCAAAAACTGAAAAATTTCAGATAAAAAACTCTGATATTTTTCATATTTCTGCTCAAAACATAGATTGTGGGTACTTGTTAGAACCGCCTCGGCGAGGCGGTTCTAACGAGTACCAACAATCTATGTTTTGAGCAGAATTATGAAAATTAATGTATACCCCTGTTAACCCCAGTTTTACTATATAAAAGTGGGGTTTAAGGGTGTCAAAATTATATAGGTATGTTTTCGTGATGAGGACACCTTCGCCTCCCCAAACTACCCCATTTTAAGGTTTAGCACTCTGCGGGCTAAATCAAATGAGGAATAGTGATATTATTCGTATTTTCCACAAAGACAAACTAAAAAGATGTAATTTTATTAAATGAAATATGAAGCATTGTTTTCCATCACGAAAACATACCTATATAACTTTGACCCCCTTAAACCCCACTTTTATATAGTAAATCTGGGGTTTACAGGGGTATACGTTGTTTTCCTTATTTCTGCTTAAAACATAGATTGTGAGTTCTCGTTAGAACCGCCTCACCGAGGCGGTTCTAACTGGTACCCACAATCTATGTTTTGAGCAGAAATATGAAACATATCAGGTTTTTATCTGAATTTTTTCGTTTTTTTTTTTTGGAGGTGAACTTTTCTGCATATTTGAATAGGCGTGTTTTCGTAATGTATATATATATATAAAAAAAAAAAAAAAAAAAAAAGAATGGGAAAAAAAAAATAGTATTGAAAACGTTGTCTATCGTTTGTAGTCATCTGGTTAAATTTAAAGTTTTCATCTTCGGCACCATTCACACCGTTTTATAGTCGTCTGTTACAGGGAAAAATATTTGGCTAGGCCACCCTGTCATGATCAGACTCAATATACGGTCCTGATACCATAACGCACATCAAAGGCTTAAGGCTTATCTTGTCTAAGTGATTATGTGATTATGAGGTGATTATAAGGATGTTAAGTCTCCCTAGATGGGGCAGTTGGATATAATTGAGGAGTGTTCAATATGTTATTTCAGAACCAAATAAATTCATTTGACTGCAAATTTTGCATTTAATTTGTTGATTTGTATTGTTTCTCTTTATTTTGATAGTTTTTCCAAAATAATAATAATAATAAAAATATTGATTGTTCTTGTACAGTGCAAAAAAATAAAAATAGATGGAAATAGAAATATAAAATTGAAAGAGATTTTTTTTTATTTATTTATGTAAAAGTAAATAAGAACACTTCAAAATTATTCTGTTGCTGTCTCCAAATTAAAAAGTGTAGGTTCAATCGAATTGAATCTGCAAATATTTTGTCTTGAGACTAAGGGTTCACTAGCTAAGAACAACAAAGGAATACTAAATGATATTTATTAATGAAAGTAAAACATAATGGAATTATAAGAAAGTTTTCTCTCTTTTTTTTTTCTTACTGTTTTCTCACTTTACCTTATTTACCGAAATGATCCTAACTTTTTGGACAGACAGGTCTAGGAAAACAGTGCAGACTGCTCCAGAAGTCTGATCAGGGTCGTCACTGTTCGACATTGTCTGCATCTTTTGGCCATATCTGTACATGGAAAATCCACACTGCTCAATCAAATAAAAAAAAACAACAACAAAAAAACCCCAAAAAAACAAACAAACAAAAAAACATCAAATTATCACCAAATTACCCACCTTATCGGTTTCTCTGTCTTCATCATAAACTTTACTATCAAATATAATTACCCCTAATCAGGCCCCTAACTCTAAGGGAGGCATAAGTCACCAAAGATTTCTTATCTTTAATCTGCTTGAGTCATTAGGGCGTTATGCAATTAAAATTGCGTCTTTAAAGACACAATTTGGATTGCATAATTTAACACCCTAATGACTCTTAGCAGTTTGAGATAAAAAGTTCTTGCATGGTGACTTAGGTCACCCTTACACAGTGTGGGGAATGGCAAATGACGAGGTGCACGGAGTTTGTTACGCATCAGGTAGGATTTTTTAGAATATCTCGATTTATACCTGATGGAATTTGCTCAAATAAAGCGCAGAGTACCCGGAACATCAAGCTCTTTCTGGTGGTGTTATCGCTATTCTGCAATCTGGTCTGATTCTCGAAAACATTTGGAGAATGTCTTTCGTCAAAATTCATGTAGATTGTCCCAGTAGCCCAGACTGACAGCAAAAACATTCTTCGAATGTTCTCGAAAATTAGACCAGATCGCAGAATAACGCTCACACCACCAGGAAGAGCTTGAGTTTCCGCGTACTCTGCGCTTTATTTGAACAAATTTGATTGGGTAAGAATAGAGATATTCTAAAAAATCCTACCGTATGCGGAGCTAAAAATAGAAACAAACTCCGTGTGCCTAGTCATTTGGTCACGTGGATTCCCCACACTGTTACAGGTAGGGGTCTGATAAGGGGAAATTAGATTAGGTATCAGCAAAGTTTATTATGAAGATAGGGAAACAGATAGGCTTTATGGCATAAAATACATATTCTAAATTGTCTAAGAACTTTCTGACAATTCCATAATGGGTTGTTTCACTGAAATTATTTTTTTCTTTAGTTTTTAGGCAGCTATGGAATAATTGTGAAGTGTGCTTATTTACTTTAGAAAACAAATACAATGTAAATAAATAAAAACTTTCAATTTTATATTCATATTTCAGTTTATTTGTATTTTATTTTTCACAGTGCAAGACAAAACAACACCTTTGTATTTTGGAAAACTATAAAAAAAATGAATAAACAAATAAAGTGATACAATACAAATCAACAAATTAAATGCTGCAAACTTTGCAAATGAATTTATTGGTTCTAAAGTAACATTGAATACTTATCTGTATATTGGGGCTGATCATGAGAGGGGGTCTAGCCAAAGAGGGAGAAAAATGTGTCTTTAATACGTGCGGTAAGGGGTGAAGGGTCCGGATGTCTATGGTAATTACTCCCAGGCGGATCCAGATGGGGTTCAAGGGGTCCAGTCAACCCCCTTTTAAGCTATTTTGGATGCCGTATTTACCCTAAATATTCGCACAACATTATACTTCTAAAGCTTCCAACAATTTCTTTTTACTTCCTGTGAATGTGATGAGTGGCAAACAGTGTAGATCCTGATCAGACGCAGATCTGGGACTAGACTGTTTGCTCAAGCCTGTCTGCCCGAATACTTGGTGAAAGTATTGTAAATTGATCAAATCGAATCGCCCCTCGCAGAAATTTTGAACCCCTTTTAAATAAACCTAGATCCGCTCCTGTAATGCGGTAATATGAAGTGGGATAGAAAAATGTACAATTAGCCACCACAGTCCAGACCAGCATGCACAGCAACCTACTCCGGTCAAGAAACGAACTCAGTTTCAGTCAGCTTTCACAGAGTTTGTGCTCACACACGCCCATCAAGATTTGTTTCCTCGTAGTATCATGTCATCAGTTATGCCAGATCGTCAATATAAGTACATGTGGAGAGCCAACAAAGAGCAAGCCTCAGTACTAGATAACTTGAAATCGCGAATTCTTCTGGAACTTCAAAACGAATCAGCCGATAGTTATCTCATCCCTCAAAGTCAATTTTAAAGTTTGAGACACTCCAAGAAGCGCTTCGACCTCGAATCAGCCCATTACTAAAACCCGGAACGGAACATGGAATGGAACGAAAAAAAAAAAGAGAACAGAATGGAATGGAATACGGGACGGAACACGGAATGGAACTCAAAACGGATGTACTTACTTTCTCAGAACGAACACCAACCAATTTTCTCGGAAAAAGTGCTAAAATAGAACAAATTTGCTAAAAAGTCGATACAAGAGTTCTATTCTCAGAACGGGAATGAATCCCTTAACATAGAACGAAATCGCTAAAATCCAGAACGGAAGTTAATTAATTTCAGAACGGAAATCTCATAATCTCGGAACGGGAATGAATAAGTAAAAAATAGAACAAAATTTGCTAAAATCCGGAACGGAAGTCGGCATTGTTATTTTCGGAACGGAAATGTAATAATCTCGGAACGGGAATGAATTCCTTAACATAGAACGAAATCGCTAAAATCCAGAACGGAAGTTAAGTAATTTCAAAACGGAAATCTCATAATCTCGGAACGGGAATGAATAAGTAAAAAACAGAACAAAAAAAAAAAAAAAAAAACGAGTAGGGCTCCTGAACACTCTTAAAGAGCAACCAAAAATATAATCTTGCATCATTCACCACTATCATACCAGTCTGATCAGGACCTTTACTGTCCGCTAACAGAATCATTGACTACTATAGAATATATAAATGGAGAGCAAAAAGTCCGGATGAGCAAATGGTCCTGATTATACCTTGCACATGCGCAGGGTGATCTGAATCTGCGAATTTTGCACATGTTCGAAGGCACTTTTCGCCTAAAGCGGCACATTTAACTTATCTGAAACTGTTATACTAATTTCACAATCCCATTCAGCTATTATTATTTAGAAATACTAAGCTTGTTCAGTGAATAACGTAAATATGTTAATGTTTATAGGACCTCTATTTTAGCTCGTCCCTGAGCTCGAGAACCATGATGAGCCATAGTGTTAACTTTGCGTCCGTCCGTCCACATTTTCTAATTGCTTCTCTGAAGCCGCTGAAACATTTTATCAAATTCCATATTTACCATTAAGTATTGGGACAGACAGGTCTCAGCAAAGACGTATAAAATTATTGTATTAATTACGTCCTTGGTCTCAGTAAACAGTGTAGACTCAGATCAGGCGCCGCAGAATGCAGATTAGACCGTATCTATCTATCTATCTATCTATCTATCTATCTATCTATCTATCTTGTGTCAATCATAATCTGATCATTATCTAAGGCCTGAAATAAGTAAATAGGTAAGTATAATTCTAAGCCTATGACCACCTATGCGATATCTTTCAGACTAGAAAACAACAACAGTAACAGATCTTATCTTTGAATTTCTGAAAATTTCGCACAATGTTTAATACTCACAAATGCAATCAAAAAATCTAACTAACTGGTTATCTCAGTCTCATATTAGCTACAAAAATACTTCTTAAAATTAAGTCTGTGCGTGCGGTCACGATACAAATTCGTTCACGATTCACATAAAAATTGGATAACTCCTAGAATCGACAGGCGTCTGTTTGTAAGAGTTACGTCCCTTGCAAAGATCTTGCACCCGTTAAAGCTGGTTTCCAGCAAGCAATCTATTTAATTACTGGCTTTCCGCCGTTGCAGGGAATCAGTCTTCTGTCAGGAAATATTGGCTGAAATTTCGCGGAATCAGTTTCAGCCAGGAAAATGGCCGAGACAGTTGTAAAGGGTGTGCAAAGGAGAGGAGCTTTAAGGCAGAAAAATGTTGCTATTGTTAAGGACCACAAAATGGTCGCTAGGTTCTTCAAGCAACCTACATTTTGTGGTCACTGTAAGGATTTTATTTGGTGAGTGTTTACAAAATAAGTTCCTGTAACCTGTTGCTCAGAAATCACTTCCAATGTTTACTATTCCTGTTATCGAATGACATTTTAGAACGGTTAATATTGACTTATTTTATGTGTCTGAATTATCTATCCAATATTTCCCGTATTATCTTTCATTTACTTCTTTTTCAGGGGCTTTGGAAAACAGGGATTTCAGTGTCAAGGTAAGAATAGCGATTTTGTGTGGGTGTGGTGTACATGTAGACACTCAGAAACTATGCTTACCTACATAGCTCCAGATAAAGGAGATTTTTCATCCCAAAAAAGTAGTTTTTTTTTTTATTATTTCTCCACAAAAACACATGTTGTGGGTACTCATTAGAAGTGTCGGCAAAGCACTTGTATCAAGTACCCACAACTTGTGTTTTCATGGAGAAATAAGAAGAATATTATGTGGATATACTCTCTAATCAGAAACTATACATACACATATTGACAATATACCAGAAAATAGCTGCTGTTGTGTTTGCTGCTAGTATTGTAGTGTTTGGATGATAAGCACCTGATCTGTTGCACAGTTGCGGGATGCTTGTGTTGTAAAAAGAACCAAGTGAGCAGTTCTCCATTTCTGTGCCCATAGATCCAGATATGTTGCTTTGTTGAACCAAAGAGTACTGGTACTTTTCTCATTTCTCCAGGAAAACATGTAGTGGATACTTATTAGAAGAACCTTGGCAAACATACATTTTGGGTACTCATTTTTTTTATATATATATTTATACTGTGACACCTTTAGTTTCTGAGTATTAAGTGGAGGCCTTCCTAGATAGCAACCAGTACACGGGGCCAGTACTAAGCAATGTGGATAAAGTGTCTTGCTCAAGGACAACATTTGGTGCTTGCTAGGGTCTAACCCACCAACTGGCTAACTCACAATCTTGAGTCCGATGCTTTACTGCTACACCATAGCACTCCTTCTAATGAGTTCCCACAATATTATTATTATCAGGATACTTTCTCATCATGAGCTATATCAATCTTTCAGTCTCAGGAGAGAGCCGAATGTTTTTGATCTAGCTGATCTAGTTTCTATTAAAGGGCAAGAAAGTGGCAATCTAAAGGGGCTATTTGCCTTTGGGTAGACTCCAGTGTCTCTGTATGGGTAGGCGGATTCCGCTCATACTGACTGTGTCTGGTTAGAACAACCACACGTTATTAACCCTTAAAGCGCCAGTCACAACTATTGTCGTCTGCTTTGTCATCTGCTAGTGATTTTAAAAGTCATTTTTGCAAACAGTGTGGACCCAGATCAGACTGCTCCTTTAGGAACAGTCTGATCAGGGTCCACACTGTTTGCCTGTATGCAAGAATAGGCTTGAAAAGTCTGCAAGAATATTCAGCAGACGACATAAACAGACGACATTTTCAGATGCAGTTTTTCTTGGTGCTTTAAGGGTTAACGCAATATTGGTGAGTTATCTACCCATACTGCCAGTCAATAAGGGATGATTATTCTAGCCAGGGGTAGGAAAATATATATGAAGGGGATGTTAATGGATAAATTTTCCCAAAATTTACTGCCTTACTGACTTAATCCAAGTTTTGTAAACTAAGAAATTTGATTTTAAAATGCATTGACAAAAACCTTTGGCTCCATGTCATCTGCTCAGTAAGAATGATAAATTTATTTACTGAACCTTAAGGATTAAACATTCTCCTCCCTGCTGAAATAATTTGACCACCAATTTTTACATGCTAAATTGCTAAACTATTTTGCAAGCATTGCCGGAATTGTACAACGGTGATATTCAAATGGTCAAACCGGCTCATGGTATTTAAAGACCCCATTTTAACTTATTCTCTGTGATTGGCATGAAAATCAGAATTTGCTGAGTTTCAAAACATTTTTTCTTTGCATAATTTCTCACCAATTGGCAAAATCATAGCAAAAATTTGTGTAGACTGGCTCCAGTCTCCATTGACTATACATTTTTTCTTATAATCCTGTTTGATAATCTACTAAAATACAACCAAAATAATATCATGACTGTGAAGGCTAGTCACTAGTGACCAACCTCCATAGTCATGATTATTTTGGTTTTATTTTAGGGATTATCAAATAGGATTATAAAAACAAGTATTTAGTCAATGTAGACTGAAGCCAGTCTAAAATTCGTGGTGATATTTGGTTAACATTTTATACAGCATAGACCTGCCATAAGACATTGCACACCTTACTCCAAGAAAAATCAATAAATAATGGTCAGTAATAAAGTTTTTTAATGAGACATAATAGCTGAACATAATTATCATCTGTCACATTTTGTCCACCTACATGTAATTGGCTCCTTTTTTGTGTGTGAATTCCAAATGTTTATATAACAAAAATAAATAGAGGTTATTATTTTTATGTGATATTGGGTACATATCTTTGTATCTTCAGTTGCATAGGTACATTGTAGAAAGTGCATGCCTAGTGCTTCAGACCAGTCTGATCTGGGTATGCACAATCCACTTTAGCTTGATGGCACTGTTTCAGTTGCTGCATAACACCATTTTTAGTATATACATTTGGACTATGCAGTGCTTATTCATAGTTCCAAATACATGTATAAGGGGGTATTGGCAGAATATTTTTCTTATTTTTCATAGGAAAATCATTATAAATTTTAGACAAACATATATAATTGAATGGCATGGCTCAAGTGAAATTGTGACAGGTTGAACCTCATCCCCATACACTGTAGCATAAGTCTAGATAAGAGTGGGTATCAGCAGTATTGCGCCTAGAGGGGGCCATGGGGCAATTTACCTACCTAGTCATTGATGGTCCCTTTTAACATGAAACATAGCCAACCTTGGTGGCTCAGTAAGATGCATGTCCGCCTGGTGATCAGGAGATTGCGGGTTCGACCCTGCCAGGTCGGCAACATTCTTTCATGGAGATTAATCATGAAATACTTTCTAAGGTTGTTTTCACCCTCCCACTGATTCAAGGGCAGTTGTCAGTTTCTGGCAAAAGAATGTGCACAATACTGGTTAACTGCTTAGAGGACTAAGCCTGCCCCGTAAAAGTATAGTTAGGTAAATTGACACGCACTAGACTTGACCCCATTGGGTTGACTGGGCTGTAAAACCTCAACACAAACAAACAAATATAAAACATGGGGCCCAGATGACCCTCAGAAATCATCCACTTTGCTTATATTTGATGCACTGAAGTCCCTTTAAAATATAGAATGACCCTTTGAAAAATGTCATAAGGGTCAATGGTGTCCCCAAGCAACTTACCTAGGCTCAACACTGTATGATCATGTAAATATTTTTCTTATTTCTCCACCAAAACGTGGGTACTCATTAGAAGTGCTTCACCAAGGTGCTTCAATGAGTACATAGCTACAGTTAAGAGGGGGTATCCACATAATATTTTTCTTATTTCTCCACGAAAGCATATGTTGTTGGTACTCATTAGAAGTGCCTCAGTGAGGCGCTTCTAATGAGTACCCACAACATATGTTTTCATGGAGAAATAAGAAAAATATCAGCATTTTTCAGATGAAAAAAGCGCCTTATCTGTTGCTATGTGAGTACCCTCAACATACATTTGATTGGCCAAATAAGAAAAAATATCAATACTTTAGATTGAAAAAAGCTTCTTTTCAAGAGCTAGGCCTGTAGTGTGATCAGGACCATGTGGCCAAAAAATACCCATACTTTTGATGGTCATGTCCTGTGCAGTTCTCTGGCTACTGCATACAATATACCTAATCCCAGACTGGTATAGCGTAATAACTGGAAGTATTGGGACACCTCATCTACTTACCATACGTCCAAAAATTTGAAATAGCCCATTCTACTACCTCATGATGTGTCTAAAATATTGCCGAATGTATGGCAAACAGTGTAGACCCTGATCAGATGCCACATTTTCAGGCATCTGATCTGCATCTACACTGTTTGCAAAGGCCTACCTGTCCCTTTGGGTTATTACGGTATGTCACATGGTTTTCACAGTTTAAAACTGCCTGTTTTAGTGACAGTGTCTTGTCGTACATCTTTGCAGTCTCATGGTATATTACAGAGACGGACTTGTCCTCTTAAACATAGAATAGTTGTGAAAAAAGAAAAAAAAACACACACACACGCACATAAAAGTGGCACTTCTCTTATTAAAGAGGCAACTAAATGTTCATAAAATTCAGACACTGGAACTCTTTTGGTATGCCTTAAACTTGGCTACTGTTTGAATGTCAGACAGTATAGCCCCAGAGCAAAGTGCTCTTTTAATTTGATCTAGTCTTACAACATTGAAGTCGTAACAAAGGAATGAAGCATAGCTGAAAAAAATCTCACTCCTGCCGTGGGAAGCGAACCCGGTCCTCCCGGTTAAAAATCCAATGCTCTAACCACTGAGCCAAAGAGTCGACTCGCTGACACAGTTGTCTATATACTTAGAAGCTATGCGTAATCTGCCAAGGCAGATAATCGAAGGAAGGAGTGCTAGGTCGTAACACTCCCCCTTTTCAAGGAAGTCATCATTTATGATGATGTGAAGCCGTTTTCGGCTAAGTAAAGTCCAATCCTGGATGATCCCCCATCTTATGACATGAAAGTCGTAACAAAGGAATGAAGCATAGCTGAAACGCCTGCTGTGGGAATCGAACCCAGTCCTTCCGGTTAAAAATCCAATGCTCTAAACACTGAGCCACAAAGAGTCCTCCCTGATGCAGTTGTCAGAGATTGAATATATACTTAGAAGCCATGCGTAATCTGCCAAGGCAGATAATCGAAGGAAGGAGTGCTTGGTCGTAGCGCTAGATGTGCACTTTGCTCAAGCACATCTGTCCAGATGATTAATGGGTTGTTTTCTGATAAACATTAAGCAATCTAAGTGTTGTGGTCAAAATTTTATCAAGTAATGAGCCAAAATTTCCCATTTGGAAAATATCGCATTCTATGAAGAAAATAAAATGACATGGTCACATGAGCTGTTCTGTAACTAAAAGACTCTGCGACACACTGATAGTAATATTTATATAGATATTTTGAGATACAAAGATTTTATCCATAATTAATTTAATAGAGTACAAATTGGCACCAAAACCAATCCAAAAATGGTGAAATGCTGGTATGTACCTGGATCATTGGAAACTTATTGATTGTTTGAAAACCATAGTATTGTTTAATGCTTAGCACTCTGGATGAAAAAATTCAGCAGGATGACATTTTGAAATATTTTTTCATAATTTTCACAGAAAACAGGATTTGACATTTCACACAAGTTGCCTCCTTTGGAGACAAGTTGCTTGAAATGTCAAAACCTGTTTTCTGGGAAAAATAAGAAAAAAATATTTTAATATGTCACCTGCTGAAATTTTTACCCAGAGTGTTAAACGTTAGGGTTGTCAAGTTGTATTGCTCTGTGCATTGCAAATCTATTATCTATTTGACATGCTCCGATATCCTGGTTCCAGCTGCATGACACTTTATTGCTGTAGTAACTGAGATATGGAACTACCATGTTTGACCTAATTACTACACACTGCGCCTAGGATTTTCAGAATTACTGGAAAAAAAACTTGTGGTAAAATAGCCACCTAATAACTGGGCATGCTTCAAATGAAATGAGCCCCTCATGAATGAAAGATCAGCAGGGGACTTCATGAGGGGCTCATTTAATGTTGCTTGTGTGATATACAGTATATACATGTATATATTTCTTTTGAATAAGATTATGTTGTTGGTACTCACTTGATATGCTTTTACAAATTGAAGGAATTCGAATAAGTACCTGCAGCATATGCTTTTATAAAGTAGGTAAGAGTCCACAAGCTGTAATTTGATGACAAAGAAATTGCTAGACTGTAAACTTTAGGGGTATGTGCCGTAGTTAGGTCAAATACGGTATATGCAAAAGTATACTGGATACATTGAAGAAATGGTGCATGGTTCCAGATAAGATAGGGTATATGAATAATATGTTCCTCCACCAAAAAAAAAAAAAAATAAATAAATAAATTGTTGGCACTAATTAGAAGTGTCTCAGAGAAGAACTTCTAATGAGTGCCAACAACTTAAGTTTTTAACCCTAGTCCTGCTGGTCCCGGATATGCCCTGCCTTTGCAAACAGTGTAGATCCAGATCAGTTGGCTTCTGAAGAAGCCAACTGATCTGGATCTGCACTGTTTGCCATTCAGTATTTGAATTTGTATCAACAACCTGGATCGAGTAAAATGATTGGCTGAAAATTAGAAGTGGGCGTGGCATCTTAATTTACTCAGCATGACAAGGGTAAAGATCCATGGAGAAATAAGAAAAATAGCAATACTTTTTGGTTGAAAAAATATCTTATCTGGATGTATGCAATTTTTTTATTTTTTTTTATTTCTTCCACACAGTATTTACCCTAAGTATTGGGAAAAACCGGTCTTAGCAAACAGCATTGAGCATAATCTGATCTGGATCTTTACTAAGGGTGTAACTATACGATATATTGATTCATCATGCTAGTGACTGCCATGATAGTGCTATCGTGATAGTGTTTTCAACTATCAATAACTACCTCTGATACATAGTCTGTTCAATTATTGATAGTTTTGATAGTTTTTAACCATCTAGATTTTCTCCTGTAATACCATTCTGAAGCTTTTTTTTTTGTCTAAATTAACAAAGTATGAGATCAAAACGGATTTCTGTTTGCGAAAAATTTTGTTAACCCTTATCTTGCTTTTCTCGACAATAGTCGCGCTGGAGGGGTCTGCCAACTCAAAAGCCTGTCATACTTACAATATACCACATGCAACCATTCAGAGCAAGTGTTCTCATACAGGAGTGAACCTACTTTCATACAAACATGCCACTTTTCATTAGATAGTCAGGTGCTGGATTTTACCCACACTAAAAAAGACCGAGAATACCAAATTTCAAGCTGCCATTAATTTCAGCACTCACTTCAACAAATTGATCAGGATTTTCTGGAAAAAAAGCCCATAACACCTGAATCATTTCCAGTGAGGAAGAAGTAGGAATAACAGTAGAACCTATGTATGTCACTCGTTTCATTCGCAATAGTACACAGTAGGCGCTGGTCTCTTGTAATTTTTTTTTTTTTTTTTTAAGTGTCTTAAACGGTTCCCGGTTTACACATGACTGTCACATGACTTTCTAGTCACATGACCATCCTTTCTCCGGTAAAATGGCCACCTAGGATCGGCAAATTATATGTGAAAATTTCATGAAAATCGAGGTAAAATTCAGGGGGTAATGACTTCTCAAGTAGAGGTACCCCCTCTTACAGGCCTGATTCATTTTTTTTCCGGCAAGAGAAGGGTTAAAATGGTAGCCAGGCTGATATTTTGAAGGACAGTAGTGTTAGGTATCTTTACAGGTAGTCCGGTTTTATAAAATCAACAAAATTCATTAAAATACAGAGTGATTTGGAGATGGTGATACAAACATGATATATCGTGTTATTAGACCCTTGATAGTGATAGCATCATGATAGGGATATCTGATAGTGGTAGTATTGTGACAGTCATAATTGGGTTAGATAGTCAGCCCTAGACTGCTTCCAACTTTGGGTCACGAGGTTCCTAGTTTGAGGTAGAATTCTGCTCATGACTGTTAGGTGTTTCATGGCACTGAGTTTTTTTATTAGCACACTTCCATCATTTGTATATGACATGCACCAGTCATGTATACCCTCTGCTCCCCCACATACAGGGAAAGGATGGGGGATGGTTCGACTAATGTGTGCAGGGCTATGACATTTAAATGTCCCACAATGCTGGGAAATTAAGTACCAGGATTGTGGTTATGTGCCAAAATAGCGAGGACTACTGCTGTTTAATAAGATTTTAAATTTACTCAATTCTTATTTTTCATTGACCCCATGGGGTGGTGGAAAAAGAACTGAGCTTATACTATCCAGTTGTCCCAGCAGTGTGGTGTACGTGTATTTAGCCCTTCTCTTGTTGAACACTACATGCCCTGTCTTAGCAAACAGTGTAGATCCAAATCAGTTGGCTTCTGAAGAAGCCAACTGATCTGGATCTGCACTGTTTGTCATTAAATATGTGGATTTTTATCAATAGCCTGGATGAAGTAATCTGATTGGCTGGAAATTAGAAGTGGGCGTGGCATCTTAATTTATTCAGCATGACAAGAGTTAGCAGGGCTATGATGGAGGAAACGTCATTTCATCTTCAGGTGGGCTGCTGGTCAGGGAAAAGTAAGGGAAATTTTATTTATCTTCAAGGTCAGGGAACAGTCAAGGAATTTTGCTACATGGTCAGGGAAATTGTAAATACCAAGAAAGTCAGGGAATTTCCTAATTTTGGACCAAAATTGTTTGGTTTTATTTTGGGCCAAAACTGTTTGGCTGTGTGGGTATTGTGTCCATTTTGAGTGATTGAAAATCTTATCATTTTTTTCTCGCTTGCTTCACTTGCTCAGCATTATTAGTATTTTTACAAATGGTTGTTTTAGAAAAATGTGTGCCCAAAAACTTTATAACATCTTATTTTTCAATTTAACAATTGGGGCAGTATATTTTATGTGCCAAAAGATAGAATTAATCATTTATCTACTGTAAGATGAGGAAATGTTAGTTAAATTTTCAGCGCTTTATGCTTTGGTCACAATACCTTCCGATTAGGCTTCCGATGTACTCCCGGCATGATTTTTAGCCATTTTCGCCAGGTCTCCGGCCGGACACCCGACATAGCCGGCCGGTGACCGGGGCTCTCAGGCAGCATCGGGGAGGTGCCGGAAGAGTTTTAACTTGAAGTTAAAATTTCACCGATGTCCGGTGGATTTTCATAATCGGCCACATATCCTTCACACACCCTTTAAGTATCGTCCGGTATCCGGCCGGGGATCGAGCGGTTACCGGCCGATGTATGTAGCTTCAGAGGAAAAATATTTTTAACCGGACAGGTGCCGATATCCGGCCGATGTCTCTTCACACGTTGGAAAGTAACCGGCCGATGTCCGACCGACTTGAACCGGTGTGCACCAGATATGTAACCGACATCGGCGGGTCATCGGTCGGGTGTCGGCCGGCGTATCCGCACATCGACCGGGCATCGGGTGGACAATATAAACCCCCGTCACTCGGGTCTTCTTTGCGCAGCCATCCTAACGTTATTACCATGCCAGGAAGTGTATACCCGTTATATATGACCATGCCAACACACCACCGGACAATCGCCCTATATTCGGCCGGGCCTCGTACGGACGTCATTCGTAGTCCGTATGATACTCGGGCGATATTCGTACGATGTCCGGTCAATAGGTGGGTAATCGCCCGGACATCTTAGGATAATCGGCCGAAAAGTATTAGATGTTCGGACGGTGTCCGGCCGTTATTCGCGGCCTCGCTGGTTCCAGAAAATTTCTCTTTGGAAGTAGACGCCGTACGATTACCGGAAGGTCTTCGGACGGCCTCCGCTCGGCATCCGAACGGTGCCATTTATGCAAATTACACGCAAGAATTTTTTTCACCGGTGTTGTCCGATATCGGAAAAATTGCAAAAACCACCGGTGTGCTCCCGATTACCCCCTATCCCCGGACACCGGCCGATCTTTGTGACCAAAGCATTAGTCAGAGTCAGTGAGAAGTCAGGGAATTGTTTCTGACTGAGGGTGGCCACCCTGAATTCTTGAACAGAGGCTCTATAGACACCAGATAAGGGTCATTTTGGACCAAAGAAACATATTGCTTGTTTTCTTATTTTTCAAAGAAAATAAGAATAGATATTCCATGTGAATTGTCTGCTTGTCAGATGATTCATGTGAAATGTCAAGACTTATTTTCTTTGAAAAAGTTAAAAAAGAAATATTTCAAAATGCATTTGCTGCAGTTGTGGCTGGCACTTTAAGGATTAAAACTGATCACTTTGATGCCAGCCTCGGTGGCTCAGTTGGATGCGCGTCTGACTGGAGACCAGGAGGTCACAGGTTCTGCTCCCTCCGAGGTCGGCAGCATTCTTTTATGGTGATTGATCATGAAATATTTTCTACTGTCTTTCTCTCCCTTCCGCTGATTCAAGAAGGGCATTGGGATACAGATCCAAATAAGTCAGATGACTTCCTTCTGGATCCCTTTTGTATATACAACAAATATGCTATGTTCTGGTTTGTATTTTCTGTAAAGAATTATACAAATAAAATACTGTTTTAAAAAAACTAAGAAGGGCAGTTGTCAGTTTCTGATGAAAGAATGTGCACAATACTGGTTAACCGCTTAGAGGACTAAGCCTGACCAGTAAATGTGTGGTTAGGTAAACTGACCGCGCTCGACATGACCCCATTGGGTTGACTGGGCCGTAAAACCTCAACACAAACAAACAAACTGATCGATTTGAGAGCTTTCTGCTCTACTTGTTTTCTGCTCAGATTATGAAAACATTGAAGGTCGTAGATTTTTGCAAAGTAATTTGCTGCACAAGGAACTGTCTGCTGCAGCTGTGATTTGCTCTTTTCTTCCTGTAGCGGTGTTTGTCTCTTTGATCCAGTGTCACTGTTTGATTGCAGAAAAGACTTATCTTTTCCACTAAGGGACATGCCTAATTAAATCATTATGAGCTGAACTAAATTGTATATCTTTAAAAAAGAAAAGAGAAAATGATAGAAAAGATGGAGTCTGGAGAGAGACTATTCAGACCACTTTGATAGCATTTTGCTCCACCTTTTTTTTTCTGCCTAAGTTATGGAAGCAATGGAGACCATAGATTTTTGCAAGGTAATTTGCTGCAAGAAACTGTCTCCCAGTGTGTCAATTATGGTCCATTTATGTCAGCTTCAGTTAAACTATGGCAAGAGGCTCAACCTATAGAAATTAGGAGAAGAAATAAGCAGACAACTGAATGATTGTTTTCTTTTGTAGTTTGGTATTTAGTTCAGTTTTCTTCTTAATTGTCTACAGCAGACGATTAACATGGCATTTCTAAAACACACCTACTCAAATATATTGAAAATTTCACCACCAAAAACTGGAAGTTTTCAGATAAAACTTCTGATATTTTTATATTTCTGCTCAAAACATAGAGTGTAGATTGTGGGCACTCGCAGGAACCTCCTTGTTGAGGCGGTTCTGACGAGTACCCACAATCTATGTTTTTGAGCATATATAAGAAAAATAATGTATACCCCTATAAACTCCAATTTTACTATGTAAAAGAGGGATTTAAGGGGGTCAAAATTATATAGGTATGTTTTCATGATGAATATATATCATGCCGTGAGACAATGTGTCGTGAAAAAGAAAGACAACTCTTACTTGTTTGGTTTTTGAATTATCTGCCCTTGACCGTCCGTCCCGTATGTACGTACGTCTGTCCCAATTCGTGTCCGGGCCATAACTCCTAAACAGTATGGAATATATTTATGAAACTTTATAGGTGCATGCATGTTATTGAGACGATGTGTCGTGAAAAAGGGAGACAACTCTTGTTTGGTTTTGAATTATCTGCCCTTGACTTAGTTCCATATAGTAAACTGTGTCCGGGCCATAACTCCTAAACCATATGGAATATATTTATGAAACTTTACAGGTGCATGCATGACATTGAGACGATGTGTTATGCCCCCGCCTATTTGAAGAATAGTGGAAGAGCATAAAGTGTTACTCTTGTCTGTACATATGTACGTCCGTCCCAATTCGTGTCCGGGCCATAACGCCTAAACCGTATGGAATATATTTATGAAACTTTACAGGTGCATGCATGACACTGAGATGATGTGTCATGAAAAAGGAAGACAACTCTTGCTTGTTTGGTTTTTGAATTATCTGCCCTTGACCGTCTGTTCCGTCCGTACGTACGTCCCAATTCGTATCTGGGCCATAACTCCTAAGCCAATATTTTTATGAAACTTTACAGATGCATGCATGACATTGAGATGATGTGTCGCGAAAAAGGAAGACAACTCTTGCTTGTTTGGTTTTTGAATTATCTGCCCTTGACTTAGTTCCATATAGTAAACTGTGTCCGGGCCATACCTCCTTAACTGTATGGAATATGTTTATGAAACTTTACTGGTGCATGCCTTACATTGAGACAATGTGTCATGAAAAAGGAAGACAACTCTTGCTTGTTTGTTCTATAAAAAGGATATCAACCTTAATAATAACTTCATGCTGTACCTATAATAATTACATATATAGCCTTTTTCTGAATGGCATTTTGGTGAGGGCATCTGTGTCCTATGGACACTTTTTCTAGTTTTTATTTATTTCAATGTCACTTATAAGCGAAACTGTTGTAACTGATATTATTTATAGAGGTTATTGCAATGGTTCCACTTATAACAGACAAAATATGTGATTTTCCTCCCGGTTTTCATTACAAAAGGGGGGCGGGGCATATTGTTTTTGGGACGGATCTCGTTGGCGTTGGAGTAAAACTTCTTGTCTGCTGTGTACCTTGATTACCCTTTGAAATATTTTGATGATATTTGGTAGAAATGTAGATCAGGAAGAGATGACCTGTCGCATACAAAATAGACAACTCTGGCTTTCTTATTTTGGAGTTACCACCCTTTGTTTTATTTGAAAAAGGTTTCGTGTCCACTCTGTAACTCGAATACCATTTGGAATATTTCGATGGTACTTGGCAGAAATGTAGAACAGGACCAGACGACGTGACGCATACAAGAATTACAACTCTGCCTTTCTTACTTTTGGCGTTATCTCCCTTTGTTATATTTGACAGTGATAACCCATTGATTTCGTGTCTGCTCTGTAAGTCAAAGACCCTTTGGAATAGTTTTATGATACTTCGTAAAAATGTAGAACAGGGCCAGATGGCATGTCATGTACAAAAATGACAACTTTGCCTTTTTTACTTTTGGCATTATTCCCTTTGTTATGTCTGACAGTGATTATCCATTGATTTCGTGTCCGCTCTGTAAGTCAAAAACCCTTTGAATATTTTTATGATACTTGGTAGGAATGTAGAACAGGACCAGACGACGTGTCACATACAAGAATGACAACTCTGCCTTTCTTACTTTTGGCTTTATCTCCCTTTGTTATGTCTGACAGTGATTATCCATTGATTTCGTGTCTGCTCTGTAAGTCAAAGACCGTTTGGAATATTTTTATGATACTTGGTAGAAATGTAGAACAGGACCAGACGACGTGTCGTGTACAAGAATGACAACTCTACCTTTCTTGCTTTTGGAGTTATCTCCCTTTGTTTTGTTTGAACTACATTTCTCATCTGCTCTGTAACTGGAATACCCTTCAGAATATTTTGACGGTACCCTGGTTGAACTGTAAAATAAGACAGGACTACGTGTTCCTTATAAGAATGACAACTCTGCCTTCCTTACTTTAGCTGTTATCTCCCTTTGTTACATTTGACACTGATTATGCATTGATTTAGTGTCAGCTATGTAAGTCAAACACTTTTTGGAATATTTTGATGATACTTGGTAGTAATGAAGTACAGGACCAGAGGACATGTCACATACAAGAATGACAACTTTGGTTGTTTTTACTTTTGGAGTTATCTCCCCTTCTTGTGTTTGAATTTGATTTCTTGTCTCTGTTCTGTAACATGAATACCCTACGGAATATTTTGATGATGCTTGGTACAAATGTAGAACAGGACGAGATGACGTGTTGCCTACAAGAATGACAACTCTGGCTGGATTGTGGGAGACATTTGTTTTTTTTTTCTAAAAAACCTTTTCTAGTTATGCCCCCGACTTTGAAAAAAGTTGGGAGGCATATTGCTTTTGGCTTGTCTGTTCATTTGGTCATTCGTTTGTGCATTCGTTTGTGGGTGCGTGTGTTCGTTCATTCGTTTGTCACACTTTCTGGTGCAAAGCATAACTATAGAACCTGGTATGCTAATGTTTTGAAATTTCATATATGGATTCCTCTTGAAAATAGAGGTGACCCATATTTTTTTTTTTATCCGAATTATCTCCTATTTTAGATTTATTTCCCTTGTAATAAAATAACATTGGAACCTCGTTAGCAAGATATCTCAAAAAGTATTTGAGCTAGTGTCTTGATATTTGGTATACTGATTGGGACTGAGGAGGAGATCACCTGATTAGATTTTCAATGAATTTAATGAAATTTTGTTGGAGTTATGGCCCTTTGCAATTTTTGACCATTTGTTGCTCTCATGTACATAGCATAAGTTTAGAACCATGTATGCTAATGTTTTGAAATTTCGTTTATGGATTCCTCATGAAAAAGTAGGTGACCCATATTTTTTTTCTTATCCAAATTATCTCCCATTTTAGAGTTATTGTCCTTGTAATAAAATAACACAGAAATTTCGTTAGCAAGATATCTCAAAAAGTATTTGAGCTAGAGCCTTGATATTTGGTGTACCGATTGGGACTGAGGAGGAGAGCACCTGATTAAATTTTCAGCCAGTTTAATGAAATTTTGTTGGGAGTTATGGCCCTTTGCATTTTCTGGCTATTTGATCTTGTTGCTTTCATGTGCATAGTATTAGTTTAGAACCATGTATGCTAATGTTTTGAAAACTCATATATAGATTCTTATGAAAATATAGGTGACTCGTATTTTTTTTCTTTTCCGAATTATCTCGATTTAGTTATTGCCCTTGTAATAAAATAACATTGAAATATTGTTAGCAAGATATCTCAGAAAGTATTTGAGCTAGAGTCTTCATATTTGGTGTACTGATTGGGGCTGAGGAGGAGATCACCTGGTTAAATTTTCAACAAATTTTATGAAATTTTGTTGGAGTTATGGCCTTTTGCAATTTTGGCCATTTGTTGCTTTCATGTGCTTTGCATAAGTTTAGAACCATGTATGCTAATGTTTTGAAATTTCATACATGTATTCCACATGAAAAAATAGGTGACCCGTATTTTTTCTTATCGGAATCTCCCATTTTAGAGTTTTTGACCTTTTAATAAAATAACATTGAAATCTCGTTAGCAAGGTATCTCAAAAAGTATTTGAGCTGGAGTCTTGATATTTGGTATACTGATTGGAACTGAGGAGGAGATCACCTGTTTAAATTTTCAGCCAGTTTAATGAAATGTTTTTTGGAGCTATGGCCCTTTGCAATTTTTGGCCATTTGTTGCTTTCATGTGCATAGCATAAGTTTAGAACCATGCACGCTAATGTTTTGAAAATTCATATATTGATTCCTCATGAAAATATAGGTGTCCAGTATTTTTTTCTGATCCGAATTATCTCCCGTTTTAGAGTTATTTCCCTTTTAACAAAATAACTCTGAAATCTCATAAATTTGTACTGTTATTACCGTCATGGGGGAGCAGTGTTGGAGTCAACCAGTATTAAATTCAGGCAGTGTTGGGGGGCATAGTGTTTTACTAACATCAGCGCTAGTTTTTCTTATTTTTCTATAAAAAAACATACGTTGTGAGTACTGTTAGAAGCCCCTCGCCTTTTGCCCTTCTAGTGAATACCTACAACGTATGTTTTTGGGGAAAAAGTGAGAAAAGTATCCCAGAATTATCATCCACCATAACAAGTCCTTTAGGGGCACATACTGATTTTGGTGTAGATACTGGAGGGGATGGTCGGGTGTGGCAAAGGTGTTGTGTAACTTGTGTCACTTGGGCGTCCAGCTGATATTGGCTTACAGTTGGGCAAGGCCTGTTATCCTTGTAGCTGGTAAGGGTAGAGGAGGGATGTTATTTATTTCTTCTGTTTCTTAACTTTAATTCATTTTCGTCTTTCTTCCCTGTCCCTCTATTTCATCTCCTTTGCTGCATCTTCGATCTCTTTTTTCCCTTTGTCTAGGAGACGACACAAAATGACCCACAAGGATTGACGTGTCGTTAAACCCCAATACAGTCAATCAATGTAGATACAGGTTGGCGTCGCAGTATCAACATGACAGTTTCTTGTCTGCACTATGTTTCTTGAACATTTGTTGGCTTCTTGTCTATCTTACTTCGGCATATTCTTGGGACATACCCAAGAGCTGAATAGGCTTTGGTGATCATGGCATGGGGTGCTTCAAGCAAGAACATGCCTTTGAATATGAGCAGAATGCACACATCTGATCCTTTACATGCATAAAGTATCATCCAGCCCTCTAATTGCTCTCCATTTATACATTCTGTAATATCCAGTGATTCTGTTAGCAGACAGGGATGGCCCTGGTCAGACTGCAGATGCACAGGCTGATCTGGGTCTTTTCTGACCACATAATTATGTCCGAAGACATGTTTTCACATGGCACAGCCTATATGATTTTCTAGTTCTCCACAAACATAGCTCTTGATAAGGCGCTTTTTTTCAACAAAAAAATATCTAGATTTTTCTTATTTCTCAACGAAAACATATGTTGTGGGTAATCATTAGAAGCGCCTCGCTGAGGTGCTTCTAATGAGTACCCACAACATATGTTTTTGTCAAGAAATAAGAAAAATATTTCCTGATACCCATTCTTATGTAGACCTATGACAAAAACATATGGTGTGGATACTCATTGGAAGCGCTTCAATATTATGTTTTCATAAAGAAATATTAGAAATACGTGTATATCAGTACGTTTAGTTTGAAAAGGGGCCTATCTGGAGCAGTGGGATTTTTCCCAGTGGAAACTAGGCATGAGCAGAATATATTAGGGAAATGTGGCTATTCAAGTATTTTACCATCAGAAAATGAAAATTTTCAGATAAAAAATTTCTATATTTTACACATTTCTGATCAAAACATAGATTGTGGGTACTGGTTAGAACTGCCTCATCGTTTTGATTAGATTGTGGGTATGAGGTGGTTCTAATGAGTACCCACAATCTAATCAAAATGACGAGGCAGTTCTAACGAGTTCCCACAATCTATGTTTTGGAGGAGAAATAAGAAAAATAATGTATACCCCTGTAAACCCCATTTTTACTACATTTATATAAAAGTGGAGTTTAAGGGGGTCAAAATTATATATGCATGTTTTCATGATGAATTGCACAGACAATCACCAAAAGCACAAAAAACTGTGACATTGTACTTTAAAGGCTTAGCATGCCGAGTGAAAATTTCAGCAGGCATCATTTTGAAATATTTTTCTTAGAAAATAGGTTCTGACATCTTATGCAAATTGTCTCCTCAGGAGACAATTTGCATAAAATGTCAGATCCTATTTTCTGGAAAAAATAATGAAAATATTTCAAAATGTTGTCTGAAAATTTTACCCAGAGTGCTAAGCAATAAATTGCACAGGCAATCACAAAATGCACAAAAACTTGTAACAATGAACTTTTAAAACTGATGACTAAAACAGAAGGTATGATTCAATATGATATTGCGTGTGAAGACGAGCTTTCTATACTGTATTTACCCTAAATATTCGGACACTTTTGTGTTTTATCTCCTTACTTTTTGAGCAAGTCCTACTGATGTGCCCAGAACTGCTGGATCAAGGGCAAACCATGTAGACTTTGATCAGGAGCCATCTTCTGCAGTGTTGAATCTTGGTCTTCACTGTTTTACGCAAGTTTGTCTGTCTGAATACTAGTAATGAATGTGGCAGACAAGATTTTTTGATAATTTTATTCTTATTTGTTCTCAAGAAAACATTTTTCAGTATTCATTTGAATGAGTTTCCACAACATACATCAATTTTTCGTGGAGAAATAAGAAATATATTTATCTAGATACTCATTTTGTCTAGAGCCATGTATGTTTTCCTTTGCCGGCCTTGGTGGTTCAGTTGGCTGGTGACCAGGAGGTTGTCGGTTCAATCCCTGCCGGGTCAGCAACATTCTTTCGTGGAGATTGATCATGAAATATTATCTACAGTCATTCTCTCCCTTCCTCTGACTCAAGAAGGTTTAAGTTGCCTGTTTTTGATGAAAGAATGTGCACAATACAGGTTAACCACTTAGAGGACTAAGCCTGCCCAGTAAAAGTGTCGTTAGGTAAACTGACCATGCTCAGCATGACCCTACTGGGTTGACTGGACCGTAAAATCTCAACACAAACACAAATGTTTTCCTTTACTCTTTGCAAATAGTAAAATTAATAGCTACAACGATAATGGGTATCCCAATAAATGTGTTTTTCTTATATCTTCCATGGAAATATTTCTAGCGGCTACTGATGAGAAGCACCTGTATGTTTTGCAGAGAAATACCAAAAGTGATAAAATGGACACCCGATTCATCTACAGTTGCGTTAAACAGTTTGCATAGAATATGTGTATGAAAAAGAAATTTTTTTTTTTCTTGTGATTCCAAAGAACTGGTGCACATCAAAAGCAAAAATGTACTATGTCATAGCTCCAGTTAAGTGGGGATACACACATGCTTTTTTTCTTATTTCTCCATAAAACCATATTAAGGCTGGCTAAACAGAGCTGAAAAGGTAGTCGATTATCAGTCCTGCCATTGTAATCGATAATTGATTAGTAATCACTGAAGATTTGATCATAATTTTACCTGTCTGTCTCAGCATGTCTCACTCTTACCATATGTTATACTTTACTGTATGTATTTGGTCAGACAGGCATGAGCAAACAGTGTAGACACAGATGAGATGCCGCATATTGCGGCGTCTCATCTAGGTCTACACTTTCTGCCACTCATCCAGCTATTTTTAGACACCAGATTGGGTAGTAAATTGTACTTGTTCAAATTTCAGATAAAGTATGCTTAGGAGTTGAGGTGTCTAAATACTAATGGTAAATATGGTAAAGTAAAAGACACAGAAATCAAATGATTGATTAATAGCAAATCTGTAATGATAATCATTTTTGTGGAATTTATCGATCAATTAATTGATTATCCGATTAATTGTGCCAGCCTTAAATCATATGTTGCGGGTACCCACTGAAAGTGTCTTGGTGAGATGATTTTTATAAGTACTTACACTATATGTTTTGGTGGAGAATAAGATAATATCAGTAGTTTTTTTTTTTTAAATAAAATGTCTCATCTGAATATATGGGCATATGTAGCATACCTATATATAATGTTTTTTTTTTGTTTTTTGTTGTTTTTTTTTTTCTACAAAGTGTTGATAGTAATCTTATTCGTCCAAACATATGTTGTGGGTACTCATTAGAAGTGCCTCAGCAAGGCATTTTTAATGTCTCAGTACCCACAACATATGCAGCCCCCTACCAAAACCTATAAAACCTATAATAACCTATAATTTTGTGTCAAACCTATAAAACCTTTTTGTTCATAAAACCTATAAAAAAAACCTGTATTTTCATGAAAAAACCTATATTTTTCACTTTTTGAACTGTATCGCAACTCAACTCTAACTTTTCTTCAAAATGCCCTACTATTTTTACTTTTTAGTCCCAAAAAAGTGATGAAAACTGTCAAGAAATTGTAATCTTTTCCTCGCTCGCTTCGCTCGCTCGGACTTTGTAAAATTCAGATCAACCTTATCTAGGTAATTGTGTCGCAAAAATTCATCAAATATTTTTTCTTCAGTTTTAAATCTCTATGTGAGTTAAGAACCTTTTTTAACCTATATTCTTTGTTGAAAAACCTGTAAATAACCTATATTTTCAGTAAGAAGAACCTATATAAAACCTATATTTTCAAAGTGGGCCACTAGGAGGCCTACATATGTTTTCATGGAGAAAAATATGGATTCTTCTCATCTGGCACTGTATGCCAACAGCCAAAATTCACATTAGCACCTGTATACACATAATTTTGATCAAGGTCGCCACTGATTACCTTGTGCATCATTTCTTAGGGTTTTCAGATTGTACCATTCAGCTGTGATATGGGTGCACAGGTTGATCTAAGATTGATATTTTTACTGATTTCTCAATGAAACATATGCTGTGGGTACTCATTAGAAGCGCCTCAGTGAGGCGCTTCTAATGAGTACCCACAGCATACATTTTTTTGAGAAATAAGAAAAATATTTACCTGATACCCCCTCTTATTCAGAGCTGTGATTGCTGTTTGTGAATGCCATATTGTTGGTTTTACTGTGGCCCTGCTGTATCATACAGTTTACAATGAAAATTCCTAGTGCCAGATTTTCAGGTTTTCATGATACTGTAAATGTCCTAAAAATTTTGAGCACTTTATTCCATACTTTTTTTGCCGAAATTTTGCTTTTTATACACTTGTTTCTGAAAATACTTCGTGGGATGGCAATCAGTATAGACCCTGAAGGACCAGTCTGATCTGGGTCTGCACTGTTTGCATAGGCCATTTTGTCAGAAACTTTGATGTACGAAACTTTAGGATATTTACTTGTCTTAAGATTGAAACAAATCCAATTTAATACTTGTTTATACATGTATGTCTGCTGGATGAGTAGTGAATAGTGTAGTCCCTGATCATATGTAGCGTTGGGAATCGGCCAGAATTTCATTGTTGATTATCGGTATTGTAAAACAAACTGATCATTGATTAATAATCGACTTAATCAATAATTCTCTCTTAATTTGGCCCTCTTCCAGGTACTTATTCATTGCTCCAGATCAATAAGAGGGGTATCCAGATTATGCAGGCCTTTATCCAGGTATTTTGGGAAAAGGCCCCTGGGCAAAATTGGGAAAAAATTATTGACAAAATACAAAAATTGGGAACACAATTTCATCTGAGAAATGCCAGGATCAGAATCTGATCCTGTGTTGCTTCCTGGATTGGTTGATGCCTGTTGGGTCTGACCTTCATCCTATTCTGGCTTAGACTTGGATGTGTCCTCTTGTTTCTTAGATGTTTTATGTAACAATGGCAACTCTGTAAATTTCTCTGCCTCGCAGCTTGAACTCGGTAACCTTTCATCTCATGATGGGGATGACGATTCAGTCACTTCTGGATTAGCTCGAGTGAAACCAAATGCCGAAAGCTTTATGCAAGAGTCGGCATTCAGGTCTACACTTCATTTTTTTTTTTTTTTGTGGCTTTTTGTTTTCTTCATTTTTTGGGGGGGAAAAATATGATGAAATTGGGAAAAATAGAGGATATTTGGCTTTGGGAATGGGGCAGAAATTCGGCTCCGCTGAACAGGCAGAAAATGCCCGGTTATATTTTTCTTATTTCTGTTATGGGTACATATTAGAAGCGCCTCCCTGAGGCTCTTCTTATGAGTACCCACAGCATGTATTTTTGTGGAGAAAAAAGAAAAATATCAGTAGCTTTGGGTTGACTAGTTAAGGCTATTTTATCAATTTTTTTCACTTTTACTAACCACAAATCTAGAATGAGGCAAATAGATCATCATCATCATCGGATTTTTTATTAATATGCACGTACAGGGGCAACATCCACATCAGTGGGCCCCCTTCCAGGTATCTGGCTTGCTGCATGCATGGCAGATCTCAGACAGCTTTGAATTTCATTTCTTTATAACTTGCCTATAAAAATAAGACGGGAGAAAAATATGTGTCTAAAAATAGAATTTTCCGATTAGTCGAATATAAAAAATATTTCCAATCATCAGTCGCAGGAGGCAAAAGTGACTGATGATCGATGGCAACACTAATCATATGCTCCTTGGTGGCCAAATGGTCTGAAGCATTACCATAATATAGATCTCACTGTAGTTCATGTAATTGTGAAAAAGTCGAAATTATCCCGTCAATATGTGACTGAAATGTAATGAAAGTAATGTGTTACTGTATTTATCCTAATTATTGGGACACCTTAACCGTAGGTCTAGATAAGAGTGGGACTATCAGGTTATTGTTATTCTTAATTGTCCACAAAAATATATGTTGTGGGTACTCATTAGAAGCGCCTCGTTGAGGCGCTTCTAATGAGTACCCACAACATATGTTTTCATAGAGAAATAAGAAAAATATCAATACTTCTTGGATTAAAAAAAAAACAACATCTTATCAAGAGCTATGTAATAACTCCTTAGCAAACTTGTCCAGACATTTGAACAAGTGCATTACAATATGTGTTTATGTGTCTAAAAACTGTAGGATAAGTGGAAGACAGTATACATGTAGACCCTGATTGGACTGCATTCTGCCACCATAGCTCTAGATAAAAGCAAGTACTCCATCAGATATACAGTTTCCTTATTTCTCCAAAAAAACATATGTTGTGGGTACTGAGACATGGGGGTGGTTGGGTGAGGCAAAGGTATCGTGTATCTTACGGCACCAGGGTGTCCAACTGAGATTACAACACAGGGGCGTCCAACTGAGATTGGCTTACAGTTAGGCAAGGCCTGCTATCCTTGCAGCTGGTAAGGATAGAGGGGGAATGGCATAATTTCTTCTGTTTCTTCCCTTTCATTCAGTTTTCTCTCTCCCGTCCTTCTCTTAATCTCCTCTACTATCTCTTCTATCGCTTTTCTCCCTTTCTCTGGGAGACGACACAAAAGGACCCACAAGGGTTGACGTGTCATTAAACCCCAACACAATCAATATGGGTACTCATTAGAAGGGTTTCTGGGAGTCTAATGAGTACCCACAATATATGTTTTCATGGAGAAATAAAACAATATCAATACTTTTGGGTTAAAACAAGTGCCACTTAGAGCTATGGCAGCATCTGATCTGGGTCTGTACTTTTGTTCAGACCCAATACTTAGGGTAAATAAGAGCCTCTGCCTTCAGACTGAAGTGTCCTGGTGGCCAACGCTCCTGATTCCTGATCACTAGGTTCCAGGTTTGACTCTTGCTACAGGTAAATTCTGGCACTTTATTAACCCTTGTCCTGCTGAACCCGGATATACCCTGCCTTTGCAAACAGTGTAGATCCAGATCAGTTGGCTTCTTCAGAAGCCAACTGATCTGGATCTGCACTGTTTGCATTTAAGTATGTGAATTTATAGCAACAATCTGGATCTGCACTGTTTGCATTTAACTATGGTAAATGTCCTAAAATTTCGAACAAAATTAAATAATTTCAGTTCTTGCTGTTCGAAATTTTAGAAATTATTATTTGCTAAAAAATTTACTGTTCGAAATTTTAGGACAGATTCATTTACAGCCAAAATTGACCTGGCTATCGGACGCTTTCGGACACCCGAAACGACAAAAAGGACCTACACAGCGAAAGGGTTTTCTTATTTGCTATGTGTGCTTGATAAACTGAATATGAAATTGTATGAACTAATAAATAATTACCACACTGATGTTTGTTTTCAATTCCATCCGATTAATTCTATGTCGAATAATGTTTCTCATAACAAAACAATTAATTATCTGGTACACTAATCAATCACCAGATACGTTTGTTTGGCACTCCGGGAATGTGCCACTTTCTTAAAATAGGCTGGCCTAGTCCACTGTCTCTTACGTAACAACCCTCTTCACTTTACCGCACTGAGATACACAAGCTGACCAAAAATACTTCAAAAGGTTACCGCACGTTTGTTCTTGTTTTTGCCACGACAGAAACACAAGTTCCTTTCCTCAAAGGTGAAGTGTACCTCGGACCCATCAATACCGAGAGTGTACGGAGCTTAAATGTGAAAAGCGCAGACTGATTAGAATTTCCGCCGTTTTGAAGCGCAGTATTCACACTGCTTGCTGACAATGCATTCTGTTGGCGATATGCGTAGACCCATATCAGACCGCCCCGATACATAGACTGCGCGGATGCGCATGTTGATCTTGTTTATGCTGGTCTCAAATGTCATAAGGTCATTTCTGTTGGAAAGGACCCATACATAAACGAACAGTGCGGACAACCAGATCTGAATGCAGCCTGATGAAGATCAAAGATTTTACTAATGCCAAACCTGTGAACTGCCATTATCGTTTTCAGCAATATTTCTTTCTTTAAAAAAAAAAGTATTGTCATTTAGAATTCGGTAACGAAACTTATTGCAAGAATTATCTGTCATCAATAGTAATCCTTTCAGATCCCTGTTCAGGCGAAAATGTCCCTTTGTGTATATGTGCAAGTCGCATCAGAATGCGAGACGCAATCTAGTGCAGGATGGTGTCCAATCAATTCGCTGATTAGGTCATTGGTATAAAACACTGTAATACATGAATCGCAGTCTCCAGCAAGTGCACAGACTGATCACATTTGTAACAAATGATTAGGTTCATTTTGGCTTGTTGGGACCTATCATCTCTGTTGGGACCATTACCTGTTCAAATAGCATATCATGACAATCACGCGGTCAGACAGGAAATATTTTGCTGGAAGCGTTAATTCCCACGACGAAAACGTTTTCGGCGTGCTTATTGAAACCTTTGGCATGCTAAACTTAAATATTAGCGGTAGATATTGTCGAAGGACAGAGTGTACCAACGAGCAGGAATGACCCAGATCTGAATGCGCGGATGCACATGCTAAGTTACAAGTTCGCGTGTAACGCTTTCTTACTATCGCATGTGCGTCACGCTTTGCAGAAATGATCAGATCAACTTTGGAATTCTGGTATAGCGGTCACACGACTTACCGAAATACCGGACTACTACCGAAATACCGGAATACCCATGAAAAATACAGGAATACCTGTGAAGACACCGACTTTAATTAAGAATCGAATATACTCGGAGGAAGATATTGAAAAGCCCAGAGGCCAGTTCCCCTATTCCCCCAAATTAGTTTCATTACCTTGTTCTCTTTGGCGTCTGATCTGGGTCTACGCTGTTTGCATAGGCCTATCTGTTCCAATATTTAGGTTCTTTAAATTTTTTAATACGTGCCAGTTTCGTATGCACTTCTGACGAGGAAAGGCTCTATAAAATAAGTTTGTTTTTCTCCCGATGCGATTTCCCGCCACGATTTCACGTGACGTACCGCTACGAGCATGTGGTTTCTTAATGCGGGGCAAGGAAAATGTTGCTTTGTGACTGTTCATTTTCTGGGTATTTTATTAATTATAATGTTCTCAACATATACATAAATGTGAAAGAATAACAGTACTAATAATTATTTTTTCTGGTGAAAGAATGTGCACAATACTGGTTAACCGCTTAGAGGACTAAGCCTGCCCAGTAAACGTGTTGTTAGTAAACTGACCGCGCTCGACATGACCCCATTGGGCTGACTGGGCCTTAAAACCTCAACACAAACAAACAAACTAATATTTATTTATACCCTGGTAAATGCGGAGTAGGGTCCTCACTCTTTAGATTTTACTGTTTAAAGGGAGCTAATTGCATATGCCTTGATGAATTTTACAAGTCGGACCCAGCATTTTTTTTATGAATCAGGGGCGGATTCAGGATGATTTCTGAAGGGATTCGATTTGATCGAATTTCCGTACTTACTCTACGTATTCGGACAGACTGGCCTGAGCAAACAGTGTAGACCCAGATCAGACGCCGCTGAACGCATGTAAACCCTTCACTGAAACGGTGATGTATTTAACCAAAGATTTGTAGTCTCTCCAAGAACATGCCTGTTTGTTACCACAAACGGCAAAATCTGACTGCCCTTGCATCGGAAGATGATCTGAGTCTTCACTCGTCGTACGTCTTATTGTCCTAAAAAGTGTTTTCCAAATTTCCATGTTCCCTGTTCCCCATAACTAGTTTCATTCCTTCTTTCTCTGCGGCGTCTGATCTGAGTCTACAGTTTGCATAGGCCTGTCTGTCCCAATACTTATTTTTAATACCTGCCAGTTTCATATGCAATTCTGACGAAAAAAAATGCTCCATAATTTAACGAACATAAGCGTGTGTTTCCCTCTAAGCGGTTTCCGCCACAATTTCTCGTGACGTTACTGTTACGAGCATGCGGTTTCTTTATGCGAGGCAGGTGAATGTGACTGTTGCATTTTCTGTATTTTCACATATATTTTTGTAATCTAAACTGGAAATTGTGGAGACTGTCCCTGAATTGCGCGTCGTTGCCCGGTGGCATATCTGAGAAGACCCACGAAAATCTACGTAGGTATAGCAATAAGACATACGAAGTAGTGGTGATATACATGAACAAACAGCAAATAGTCAGATCGTACAGCGCGGATCCATAGATTTATCCTGGCCTTCGTTTTTTAACCGGAATATTTATCATATCTGGCACAAGGTAACAACAGTTCTAGATGGCCTGCGCATAATCTAACCCTTATCTCGCGGACATCCACGTGACTGTCACGTGGAAATGGCTAGCATTTTGATGGAAGTCTTTTTTTTTCTTTTTTTTTTTCTTGTGAATTTTCAGTCAGTATCTCCTGGGTTTGTATAAAATTAAAATTCGGTTCCCATGCCATTTATGTACATAAAATCCGTTATGACACTGCTGTGTGCATTTGTGTTTTGCGGTGGCTTTCAACACTACTACTTTAGTTTCCGGTTCCATAACGAAAAAAAAAACGTTACAGAAATAAGGATGTGCCGATAAAAAATTACTTGAAGAAAGCTGTGTTCGAAATTTTAGAAATCCCCTTTTTGCAAATCTGCTACTGTTCGAGATTTTAGGACATTTCCAGAAATTATTTTGGGCAAAAATATTAGGTGTTCGAAATTTTAGAGTGTTCGAAATTTTAGGACATTTACCGTATGTGAATTTATAGCAACAATCTGGATCTAGTAATTTGATTGGCTGAAAATTAGAAGTGGGTGTAACATCGAAATTTATTCATTAGGACAAGGGTTAATGCACAGAGCAGCCTAGCTCGGGTCATATGTGGGAAAGCCAAGTTCTGCTTACGGATGGTCAGGTGGTTTTTCTCCGGGTTCTCCGGTTTTCGCCCACCTTCGATGAACGATCGGCTCGATATAAGTGAAATATTCTTGAAAGGGCCGTAAAACCCAAATCAAAAAAAAAAAAAAAAAAAATAAAATAATGCACAGAGCATTTTATTATTACACATCCTGAATTGACTCAAATAATGTTGAAAGGGTGTAAAACACCAACCTTCAGATTGGGTATGTGGGTTTGATCCCTCCACCGCTTTCTAAGAATTGATACAAGCTGTACGTTCTTCGCTTGGCACTCCTATAAGGGAGGAGAGCTTGGAGTGGTCACATTAGTGTCAATATATAAGACTGATATCAGGTCAGTCAATATAATCAGAATATGTTACATTGCAGTATTGTCATGTCAGTTTGACACACAGTGTGGCAGCACTTTATAAGGGCATCAGTCCCACCATCACAGCCATACAATGTCACAACATGACTGTTTGTTGAAAGTGACAGTAAATCTCAAATCATTCGGACAAGCCTTTTTATTTTCCTGAAAATTAAAAGAGAAATAATATTTTTTGTGTTCTGCAAGATTCACCTTCAGCATATAAATGCTTTAACAATGTACAAAGTTAACAGCTGTTGCTGACACAGCTGGCAGAGGTCTATGCTGGCAAAGGTCATTTAACCCTTAACCCTTGTCCTGCTGAATAAATTACGATGCCACGCCCACTTCTAATATCCAGCCAATCAGATTACTTGATTCGGGGTTTTGATAGAAATTCACATATTTAATGACAAAAAGTGCAGATCCAGATCAGTTGGCTTCTTCAGAAGCCAACTGATCTGGATCTACACTGTTTGCATAGGTATGGTATATCCGGGTTTAGCAGGACAAGGGTTAAATGGCTAAACACAACTGCAGCGGACAACAATTTGATTTAAAAGTTAATGCTTTGCATGCTGGTAAAAAATTCAGCAGACTGTATTTCGAAATATTTTCTCCATAAAACAAGGCTTTAAATGTGATCCAATTTGTCTCCTAAGGAGACAACGTATGAAATGTCAAATCCTATTTTATAGGTAAAACTTTGGAAGATTTTCACCCATATATTGTTGCTGAATTTGCCCAGAGGAGTGCTAATGGTTCATTTCTTCACACACTGAATTTAAATATTAACCCTGCTGAACCAGGATATGCCCTGCATTTGCAAACAGTGTACAGGGCTTCCATTAACTTCCAGACTCAGGAAGTCCCAGACTTCCTACCCCTCAAATTTGGAAGTCCCACAGGAAAATCTAGGAAGTCCCACTTTTTTCCGTGCTACGGTGGTGTGCCCTTTCTTTAGTAGAACATAGGTTCTTATTTCAGTGTCACACAGAATCATCATGATATATATACACTTCTCTTAGTTGTGTTTTAAAAATGTCCTTATCGCTTAAAAATGTCCTTATCCTTCCAGAGGTTTTTTTGTTTTTTTTCTTATCGCTTATTAAAATTCGATTGTATCTTTTTGGAAAGCCTGTATGTCGGACCTTAGAGAAAGCATCAACATTGGTACAATTTCGCATTCGTTTCAAAGCCCAGAGAAAGAAAAAAGAAAATAAAATACATGAGAGAAAAGACCCAAAACAAGTTTTCTTAAAAAATGAACTCTGCTGAAATTATTTTGCAGAAATGTATTTAATGAAATATTTGTTCGGATTGAAGCTGATCAACACGAGCGAACGAGTTGCTTACTTCACAAAATTGCGGGAAAACGGCGCCGACCCATGCAACAACAAACAAATAAAAGGCAGCTCTCGATGAAACACCAACAGCAATACTTTCGTTCGCAGGGAAAAGCAAGCAAAACCATCGTAAACTGCCTATATTTAGACTTACTTTGTGTCTTTTCAGCGCTGGTAAACAGTACAACCGGAACAAGGCTACGCATTTAGAAACGGGTTTTCCGAAAATTTTGACGAAAAATATGTTTTCTTTTCATTTGAAAAATTGCTTTTGTTGTCATGACAAACATAAGCTTCTAAACTTGAATAGATATCAATTTGTGTTCTGTGCATAATTGTTATTTATTTATTTACAGAATTTCACTCGGTAACTCCCGGATGTGTTGAGGTGTTTTCAGACGACACACGTTCTTAGCAAAATAATAATTTAAGATTTTAAGACGTGAATATTAAAAAAAAAAATAATGACTTCATATAATTTCACCGAATAATTTCGGGTGTCGCAGGAGAAAGTTTAATTATACAAACATCAATTAATCAACTCAGCACGCTTGACAAATACACGCAGTGATCACACAGCCGTCAAAAGGGTGCTGCGACACCTGCGTCAATAAAACTCCCGCAAGCGGAAAGTGGGACGTCAACACAGGTAGCGAATTTCCGATAAGTAGACAGGGCAAACATCATACAACTCGTTAAAAGTGGGTGGGCTTTTTGACAATTTTTGGACGTCTCGGGTATCGATTTCGGACGGACAAAAGAAATTTTGGAAGTTCGCAGTGCGTCTTTGAAGTTCAATTTGGACGTCCAGTGGCAATCTCAAGGTGTAATATACATCATACGTCCGCGTAAGGTAAGCCCTGAGTGTAGATCTAGAAGCCAACCAGTCTGGTTATCTACATTGTTTGTCATTCCATATGTGAATTTATATCTACAATTTGGATTAAGTAATCTGATTCGGGCTGACAATTAGAAATGGGCGTGGCATCTTAATTATACCCCAGACATACGAAGTATGTGGGGGTATATAGTTTTCGCTTTTCCGTTCATCTGTTTGTTCATATGTACATACGTTCGTTCGTTCGTACGTTCATTCGTTCGTTCGTCTTTCCGTCACAGGGTCAAAGTTTTTGCGTTTATAAGACCTCATATTTTGAAGATCCTTTGATGGATTTTGTTCACATTTGGCATGATGGTAGATATAGGTCTAAAGTTTTTATCAGCACCATCCCCACCCCGGGGGTGACCTTGGGGTCAAGGTCACGGACTTAGAATTTTCATAAAAAAGTCACAGGGTCAAAGTTTTTGTGTTAAAGTTTATAAGACCTCATATTTTGAAGACCCTTTGATGGATTTCGTTCATAAATGGCATGATGCTAGATATAGGTCTTAAGTTTTTATCAGCACCATGCCCACCCCCGGGGTGACCTTGGGGTCAAGGTCACAGAATTTTCGTGAAAAAAGTCGAAGTTTTTTGTGTTTAAGTTTATATAGCTATATCATCAAGACCCTTGAGGAATTTCATTTATATTTGACATGTTGGTAGATATCGGCCTAGCTTCTTACTCAGCATGATCCCCACCCTGGATGTGACCGAGGTCAAGGTCACTAACTTAGAATTTTCATATAAAAGTAAAAATTTTTGCGTTTAAGTTTATATAGCCATATCATCAAAACCTTTTATTAAATTTCATTATCCCCAAACTGAAAAGTTGAGCTGATATAGCTATCAGCAAGGAATCTGTTTGTCTGTCCGTCAGTCCGTTGAAGTATTATTCGTTTATACTTTATTTTTGTCTTAGGGTCAAAGTTTTTGTGTTAAAGTTTATAAGACCTCATATTTTGAAGACCCTTTGATGGATTTCATTCATATTTGGCATGATGGTAGATATAGGTCTTAAGGTTTTATCAGCACCATCCCCACCCCGGGGGTGACCTTGGGGTCAAGGTCACAGACTTAGAATTTTCATAAAAAAAGTTTTTGTGTTTAAGTTTATATAGCCATATCATCAAGACCCTTGAAGAATTTCATTTATATTTGACATGTTGGTAGATATTGGCCTAGTGTCTTACTCCGCATGATCCCCACAAGGGTGTGACCGAGGTCAAGGTCACGAACTTAGAATTTTTATATAAAAGTTTTAAGTTTAGATAGCCATATCATCAAGACCTTTTATTAAATTTCATTATCCCCTAACTGAATGGTTGAGCAGATATAGCTATCAGCAAGAAATCTGTTCATCTGTCCATCCATCCTTTGAAGCATTATTTGTTTGTACTTTATTTTTGTCTTTGGGTCAAAGTTTTTGCGTTAAAGTTTATAAGACCTCATATTTTGAAGACCCTTTGATGGATTTCATTCATATTTGGCATGATGGTAGATATAGGTCTAAAGTTTTTATCAGCACCATCCCCACCCCGGGGGTGACTTTGGGGTCAAGTTCACAGATTTAGAATTTTTATAAAAAAGTCAAAGTTTTTTGTGTTTAAGTTTATGTAGCTACACCATCAAGACCCTTTGAGGAATTTCATCTATATTTGACATGTTGGTAGATATAGGTCTAGAGTTTTACTCAGCATCATCCCCATCCCGGGGTATGACCTCGAGGCCAAGGTCACAGACTTAGAAATTTCATATAAAAGTAAAAATATTTGCATCTAAGTTTATATAGCTATACCATCAAGACCTTTTGTTGAATTTCGTTATCCTCCTACTGAGAGGTTTAGGGGATATAGCTATCAGCATGGAATTCATCCATTCATCCATCCATCCATCTGTCTGTCCAAAAATGCATTATTGTGCACCCCATAACTCCTAACTACCCTTTGAGCTATTTTCAGGAAACTGTCAGGTTGTAGAGGGCATTTGGTAGGGTGTCAGGTACAAGAAAGACAACTCTAACTGACTTGGTCCATGAGTTATCTCCCCTTGTCTCCAGAATTGTAAAAATTTTGTGCAAACCATAACTTTAAAACATGTTAAGATATTTTCATGATACTTCACCAGTATGTATAGGACATTGAGTAGGCATATCACATTCAAGAATGACTTTCTGACTCCATTCTGCAGTTTTCTCCCTTGGTTATTTAAATCTTGTGCGGGCGATAACTCTAAAAATTCTTTAAGATATTTTTGTGATACTTTACCGATAAGTAGAGGGCATTGAGTAGGCAGGTGACCTTAAAATTTTCATTAAAATTTATATAGCTATATTATGAAGACCCTTTTGTTGGTTTCATTAATATTAAGCATGATGGTATATATAGGTCTAAAGTTTTTCTCAGCACCATCCCCAAGCTGGGGCATGGCTTTTAAGTCAAGGTCACAGACTTTTCATACAAATGTCATTTTTGCTTATATTATAAAGACTGATTGATTTCACTAGTATATGGTGATAGTTATAGGGCTAAAGTTTTATTAAGCTCAATCCCTGCACCTGTGCCTGATCTTTGAGGTCAAGGGCTTCATATTATGTGTGATTGAAGTTTTTCAATGTTATCACATAAAGCATATAACTGCCTTCTCCAGAGTCAAAGCTACATACTTTGTGCTCTTTAAAAACTGGGGGTAGGGCTGGTCGGGGGTATACGTGCCCCACTGGGCACTTTGTCTAGTCTATTCAGCATGACAAGGATTAACATGCATACATTTTTCTTACATTTGTGAGAAAATGGGTAAACCATAGGATAAATTAAGATTCATATTAGAGTATGCTGGTAAATTCTGATTCATATTAAAATATGTTGGGAGATATTGTTTGCCCTTTAAAAAAAATCAGTACCATATGGTACTTCTCTGTTTTGCAATTATGTATTTCTCCAAAGTATACAGACAGGCTTACCTGCTGAATCAAATGGACTTGTTCAAAATTTGGGATACGCACAGTAAGGGGTTATGTTGGGAGCAAATTCTTCCCTGAGCCGGCCTCCGTGGCTCAGTTGGATGCGCCGTCCGACTGGAGACCAGGAGGTCGCGGGTTCAACCCCCGCCGAGGTCGGCAACATTCTTTCGTGGAGATTGATCATGAAATATTTTCTACGGTCATTCTCTCCCTTCCGCTGATTCAAGAAGGGCAGTTGTCAGTTTCTGGCGAAAGAATGTGCACAGTACTGGTTAACCGCTTAGAGGACTAAGCTTGCCCAGTAAATGTGTGGTTAGGTAAACTGACCGCGCTCGACATGACCCCATTGGGTTGACTGGGCCGTAAAACCTCAACACAAACAAAATTCTTCCCTGAACCCTTCTCTTGCTAAACACGCCATGCCCTGTCTTAGCAAACAGTGTAGATCCAGATCAATTGGCTTCTGAAGAAGCCAACTGATCTGGATCTGCACTGTTTGCTATTGAGTATGTGAATCTATATCAACAAACTTGAGCAAGTAAAAATTAGAAATGGGTGTGGCTTCTTGATTTATTCAGCATGACAAGGGTTATGAATAGTCCCCATTTTTGAGAGGTTTCTAATCGAGCTGAGCAACGGCCTGTCTGTAAAAGTTGTCTCTCTTTGCAAAATTGTGAAAAAATACATGTATTCCAAGTGTATCCATTTTCCCGAATTTGCCCAGAGTGGTCTAACCTTAACACTCTCTAGGCATTTTCAGCAGACAACAAATTGATGATTTTTTCAAAATGTCGTCTGCTGAAAATTTTACCCAGAGTGCTTAGCATTAATAAAGTATGGAAGGGAAGTAACTGTGAATTCTGCAAAGGGTGGCATTTAAATTAGCTCCCTTTGGAAAACTGATTGCTTTTCTTTCCTGTATTTTAAGATCCATGCAAAACAATAGTTCTTTTTTCCATTCTAATTTTTAGGACTTCTGTGGTACATTACATGTATTTGTGCAAGATGATATTTTTTTATCTTCTGATTATTGAAAATGATGTAACTGCATATAAATAGGTCCTGTTTCATTTGAAGAAGGTCATTTATTGCTGCACCCTGTTTCCTTTAACCCTTGCCCTGCTGAACCTGGATATGCCGCTTTTGCAAACAGTGTAGATCCAGATCAGTTGGCTTCTGAAGCCAACTGATCTTGATCTGCTCTGTTTATCATTTAATATGTGAACTTTTATCAAAAACCTAGATCAAGCAATCTGATTGGCTGGCAGTTAGAAGTGGGCATGGCATCTTAATTTAATCAGCATGACAAGGGTTAAAATTCACATAAAACTATTACATTAATTGTTATTGACTTTAACCTTTACTGCTCTCTGGGCTTGTTCAGCAGACGAAAAATTGATGATATTTTTCTTATTCTTTTCCAGAAAACAGGATTTGACATTTCATGTAGATTGTCTTCATCTTAAAACCTGTTTTCTGGAAAGAATAAGGAAAATATTTCAATATGTCATCTGCAGTCGGCCTTGGTGGCTCAGTTGGATGGGCGTCCGACTGGAGACCGGGTGGTCACGGGTTCGACCCCCGCTGAGGTCGGCAACATTCTTTCGTGGAGCGCTAGAGGACTTAGCCTGCACAGTAAATGTGTGGTTAGGTAAACTGACCGCGCTCGACATAACCCCATTGGGTTGACTGGGCCGTAAAACCTCAACACAACCAAACATCTGCTGAAAATTTTACCCAGTGTGCTAAGTGTTAATCATCAAACAAACACTGCAGACGGCATAAGTCATACCGTATTTACCCTAAGTATTCAGACATTAATGCTTGGGGTGCTGGGTAAAAATTACAGCAGACAACATTTTGAAATATTTTTTTTTTGGGCAGTGGGTTTTGATATTTCATGCAGATTGTCACCATAGGACACAATTTGCATGAAATGCCAAAACCTACTTTCTGGAAAAAATATTTCAAAATTTCACCTGCTGAATTAGCCCAGAGGGTGGTAATGGTAAATTCTTTAGGCCCATTACCTGCTGATTTATATAACCTTTATCCTGTTGATCAAGTCATATAATGTGCTGGATGTACACAGTCTCTCATTGTTACACATGTCATATTATGTTCCCCTGGACTGCTGAAGGTTGAAACAAATTGCAATTTCACCGGCCACTGCCATTTTGAATTGAAAGACAACACACCATCATTTGTTTTGTTGCAAGCACCTGAGGGAAAGTCAAAAAGTGATTTCGAAAGACAGGTGCTTGCTTAATACAGGTAAATTTACAAGATTTTACCTTTTGTGAGATTTGAAATAGTAGTCTTTTAAGACAGGTGATTGCTTTATACAGGTGGCCTTCAAGACAGGTTTGACTGTATCAATTTTATTTATTAGTTTTAGCTGAATCACATAGTAAAAATTATTATGAGAGGAAGCGCTAACATCTGCATCATACACACACGGGTAAACATGATTCAACCTTTGGCACTCCAAAGGAACATACTGTGATGTGTGTATCAGTGTGTGACAGTATGGCCTAGCACATAATACCACATTTCGAGGGTTGAGCGCAAGACTAGCGTAAGTCAGATGGTTGTTTTTCCCCAAACCTAATCTCCTCACTTTGAAGGCGTTATGAAGATTACAACGTTTCTTTCTGTAAACAATGAAAATTTAGGTGCCATTGCTCGTATGAGCAATGGCACCTAAATTTGCATTGTTTACAAAGGGGTCCAAGTTGCCCCTAAACAAGGGTTTCAAAAATATGTTTGAGTTACTATAGTCTTGCGCTCAACCCTCGATTTACCATATATATTTGGACAGACAGGCCTGAGCAAACAGTGTAGATCCAGATGAGACATCACAAAATGTGGTGTCTCATCAGGATCTACACTGTGTCATTTATCCAGCAATTTTTAGAATCTTCTTTTCCAGAACCAAGGATGCCTTTGGGCTGAATCTTTGCACAAATCCTTGGGATGGGAGATCTACCAAAGTTGCTGAAATAATGGTTGTACATTGATGTTTGACCTTAGGCTTTTTACGGCGAGGTCATTTGCTTCCCTATGCATTTGTATGGGCACCATACATTTGTATGGGAAAAATGTTGAGAATTTCAAATGATCTCCTCTGAAGCCTCTGGGCCAATGTTACTCAGATTTCATATGGAGCCTTCTTGGGGCAGGGGAACAAAAGATTGCTAAAATGGTCATGATTGACTAAGATGACTGCCATGCCCATATAAAAACCTTTAAAAATCTTCTTCTTCAGAACCAAATAAGCCCTTGGGCCTAATCTTTGCACAAATCATTTGGGACAGATCTACCAAAATTGCTAAAATGATGGTCCTACATTGACTTTTGACCGTTTTACGGCAAGATCAAATTTGCTTCTCCATGCATTTGTATGGGCCCTATACATTTATATGAGAAAAAATGTTGCGAATTCATATTTTGGACATCTCCTCTATAATCCAGTTGAATCCAAACTTGATGATGAGCATTAGGGCACTTAGTAGACACAAAATAGCTAAATGAGCAAATAGAAAATTCAAGATGGCCGCCACAGCCGCCATCTTGAAAATCAATTTTCGATATCTCTTCCCAAACCTTTGGTCGCTTTGAGCCAAAACTTGCTCTATAGCAACAGGATGACTACTGGATTGAAACAAGCTAAAATTGTGTCATTCGGAAATCCAAGATGGCCGCAATGGTTCTGCTAGATTGAACAAGATGGCCGCTAGAACTAGTAATAGAAATTCTTCAATGGCGGCCAGAGCTAAAAAATTGAAAAATCTTTAAAAGACATCGCCTCTGCAGCCATTGTCCTGATTTCAAAGTAATTTCACGGAAGTATTCCTCTTATGGCACTTTACCAAAATTGCTAAAATAGTTCCGCTTGGCTGAACAAACGGATGCCAAAGCTAGAAAAAAAAACTTTAAACGACATCTCCTCTTTGGCCAGTGGCCTGATTTCAAAATGATTTCACAGATATGATCCTCTTATCCCCCTTTACCAAAATTGCCAAAATGGTTCTGCCAAAATGATCACCAGAGCTAAAAGTAGAAAAACCTTTAAACAACAGGCCAGTGGCCAGATTTCAAAATAATTTCGCATCAATGTTTCTCTTTTGCCCCTTTACCAAAATTGCTAAAATGGTTATGCTCTACTGAACAAAATGGTTGCCAGAGCTAAAAATAGAAAAAAAAAACAACTTTAAAGGACAGGATAAGATGACCAAATTAACTTCTGAAAAAAAATCTGATTTTTTTTTTTTTTTTACTTTGGCCCTTTGAAAATTTCAGCATTTTAACCTTGTAGCAAGATATCGCAAAAACTGTTTACACCATTGCCTTGAAACTTGACAGGCTGATAGGGAATGATGAGTAAATGACCTGATTAACTTACGGCAGTTAACTCAGGTGAGCATTGTGGTCCATGGGCCTCTTGTTAGAACAAGTATGGTAAAGAGTAGAGGTGTCCAAATATTTTGGGTGAATACAGTATAAATTGGTGACAGTATGGGCCAGCATGTAATCTATGGTAAATGTCGAGCACCAAAGTGTGCAGGCCCCCATAGCTTAGTGGATAAGAAAGCTGACTCTTAATCCATTAAGTTTCTCACTGCTGTGGTTCAAGCTTCGCTCGGGTCACATGTGGGAAAGCCAAGTTCTGTTTATGGATGGTCAGGTGGTTTTTCCTAGGTTTTCCGGTTTTTGCCCACCTTTGACGAAAGATCGGCTCGATATAAGTGAAATATTCTTGAAAAGAATGTAAAACTCAAAAAAAAAAAAAAAAGCGCACAAAAAAATCCCATAAAACTGTCAGACAAAATGACAGAACGCAAACCATTCAGACCCAGATCAGCAGTCTGATCAGGGTCTACACTGTTTGCCATTCAACTATTTTAAGCAACAGGTGCATAAAAAGCAAAATTTAGGCCAAAATATTTTGGAATAAAGTGTTCAAAATTTTAGGACATTTAATTACCGGTAATGCGACTGGCAGGATATCGGTTAATATAATGCTTGATGAGTGGTAAACAGTGCAGTCTGGAGCATCTGATCTGTGTCTATGCAGTTTGCTGAGCAGATGATTCATATAAAATGCCAAGCTGTATTAAATGAAAAAGAAAATTTTAAAATGTCTCCTGCATGCTGCTGTTGAGATCATGGCCATTTGATTTAATGTTCGGGATGTTGGATAAAAATTTCAGCAGACAACATTTTGAAATATTTCAAACCCTATTTTCTGGGAATCATTGATTTATCGTCTGAATTTGACCATAGCATGCTTCAAGTCACAAGGTTGAATTCTTCTGAATCAAACTATTTAAGATTGTATTTAGAATATCATTGCATGGGAGAATCAAACTGTAATTATTGTTGAAGTTGTTTTAAGAATAATTTTTATGAGCCTCTGAATTGGATTTATATTGTTTCTCTAATTTAACCCTTAAAGTGTGAATCACAACTGCAGCAGACAACATAAAATTGATTTTTTCCATATTTTTCAGGGAAAACAAGTCTTGACATTTCAAGTGTTATTAATCGTCTGCCAAGTAGATGATTCACATGAAATCTCAGAGGAGTTGTGAAGGAGGACTATTTGATGATAATACTGTGATAATTTTTCTTATTTCTCCATAAAAACATATGTTGTGGGTACTCATTAGAAGCACCTCACCAGTCTCCATAAAAAAATATGTTGTGGGTACCCATATAAAGTGCATTGGCATGAACACCACAACATATGTTTTTATGGAGAAGTGGAGAAAATTATCCCAGAATGATTATCAAATACCTCTCAGCAATTCTTCTGACAGCTTTTTTTATACCCCACACACTGTGCATCTCTCCTTTGCATTTGGTTTCTGCTGGGAGGTGGGAAGGGGACAGCAGGAGGGGCAGGTTGGGGGCAGGGAATAAGCTCTGCATATTGGCAATTTCTTGTTTTTCCTAATTGCAGAGTGTGGTAATTAGATAGAATATGGTTATTCACATTATTCCAGAGCACTGCCTGGCAGTCTTATATTTCTTTTTTTTTGCTCCAGCCATGACCATATATTTTCTTTGATGTGCAACACCTGCACAGACCATAAACTTCTATAATTAAGTTTTATGCTTCCTTCAGGATCCCTATGGATGGCCTGCAGAAATTTCATTACTGTAGAGGAGTCATATAGTAACTTTTCTGGTTAAGGCACTTTTTTCAACCAAAAAGTTGTGATTATTTTCTTATTTCTCTATGAAAAATTTATGTTGTGGGTGCTCATTAGAAGCGCCTCACTGAGGCGCTTCTAATGAGTACCAACAACATATGTTTTCATGGAGAAATAAGGATAATATTTCATGAAAATCCCCTTTTATCCGTGGTAGAATTGATGCTGTATATACCCTAAATATTGGGACAGTTTATCTTCTTACCGTACTAAGTGTCCTAAAATTTGAACAAGCCCATTTCACTACTTGGATATGTGTCTAAAAACTGCTGGATGAGTGGAAAACAGTGGAAACACTGATCTGATACAACAGATCTGAATGTGGTATCCAGTCTTGGTCTACGCTGTATACTCAGGCATGTCTGTTCATGCATTGGGAATGGTAAATAGTGTAGATCCTGATTAGGTGCTGCAGAATACACAATTTAATCTGGGTTTGTACTGTTTGCTCAGGTCTCTCTTCAAATACATAGGGTAAATACAGTAGTTCCTTTACCCTTGTCATCTTGAGTAAATTAAGGTGCCATGCCCCCTTATAATTGTTATCCAATCAGATTACTTGATCCAGGTTTGTTGATGCAAATTCACATACTGAATGCCAAACAGTGCAGATCCAGATCAGTTGGCTTCTTCAGAAGCCAACTGATCTGGATCCACACTGTTTGCAAACAACAGGGCATATCAGGGTTCAGCAGGACCAGGATTAACATTTGTGTATCTGCTTCCCAGATGTTAGCTGTTATTTTACCTGGGTATTGGTAGCAGATACAAAGGTTGATACAGCTGCAGTACCATATTTACTGTAAATACTAGTAAAATAATTGATACAACTGCAATACTATCAATCTGCATTACTGTTTTTACTGAAAAATTGACATAGTGATTGATACAACTGCAGTGCCATAATTACTGTAAATACTGATAGTGATTGATACAAGTGCAGTACCATATTTACTGAAAATACTGATATAGTGATTGATACAAGTGCAGTGCCATATTTACTGTAAATACTGATGCACTGATTGATACAACTGCAGTACCATATTTACTGTAAATACTGATACAGTGATTGATACAACTGCAGTACCACATTTACTGCAAATACTGATACAGTGATTGATTCAACTGCAGTACCATATTTACTGTAAATACTCATTCTGCTGTAAATACTGATACAATGATTGATACAACTGCAGTGCCATATTTATTGTAAATACTGATACAGTCATTGATACAACTGCAGTACCATACTTACTGTAAATACTGATGCAGTGATTGATACAACTGCAGTACCATATTTACTGTAAATACAGATACAATGATTGATACAACTGCAGTACCATATAATTTACTGTAAATACTAATGCAATGATTGCTACAACTGCAGTACCATATTTACTTAAATACTGATGCAGTGATTGATACAACTGCAGTACCATATTTACTGTAAATACTGATATAGTGATTGGTACATCTGGGAGAAGTGAAAATGAAGAGGAAGCCATCCAATGGCTGGATGGCCAGTCTAGAAAGCCTTTTATCTAGAGTTATGACAAATGATCAAAATCATGCAAAAAGGGTCCTTCATTTACAATATCATTCAAGATCAGCCTGCACATCTAGTTTGATTGGGGTCTTTATTTTTTATGGATATAGTTTAATGAATCAAAATTAATGATTGTGTAGGTGGAAAATAGACTGGCTCCTGTCTCCAGTGACTAAATATTTTTTTTCTTATAATCCTGTTTAATGGTCTACTAGATTAAAACCAAAATAATATCATGACTACAAAGGCTGGTCACTAGTAGTGACCAGCCTTTATAGTCATGATATTATTTTGGTTTTAATCTAGTAGATCTTGACTAGCCTTTGTAGTCATGATATTATTTTGGTTTTAATCTAGTAGATCATCAAACAGGTGGATTATCAAACCTAATTATAAGAATAAATATTTTAGTGACTGGAGACTGGATCCAGGCTAGGTGGATAACACAGGCCCCAATCAAGACTGTGTGAATGCTCAAAATAATCTGGATAGTTTCTACCTTCCAGGGCCCAGTTGTTCAAAGCGTGGTTAGCTTAACGAGCTCGTTAAGGGTCATTTCGTTAACTGTTTTAGCAGATTCAATATGCAATATTCTGATATTTTTTGCTGAAAAAATGTGAGTAGCTTTTGCACTGCAAAAGCTACTCACATTTTTTCAGCAAAAAATTTCAGCATATTTGCGTATCACTTGATTTAAATTTTAACGAATTGTTAACTAACGACATCGTTAGCTTTGAACAACTGGGCCCAGAGCTCTAAACACACATTTTCACATGACCTGATATATATATATTATTTTATTTTCAGGGAAAATATGTCTTGACGATTCACACAAAATGTCTATCAAATTTTCTTTGAAATATAACAGAAAATTAGAAGTCTTAGAATGCAGTCTGCTTCAAATTTTGCTTGTTGCTTTAAGCTTAAATTGTTGTATCAGTCTACATTTTGTTTCACCTGCCCTATTTATCAAAGCAATTAATTTATTGATGAGAGTCTGAATAACACACTGTATTTTCTCTAAATATTGGGATACCTTAACCCATTGTTGTCGGGAGACCAGTAAAAGGGTAATTGGCAAACAGTGCAGACCCAGATCAGACGCTGCAGAATGCGATGTCTGATCAGAGTCTCCACTGTTTGCAAATAGTTTAGCCATTTTTCTTAAGGAACTTGTAAATCTCATAGCCAGATGTACCTAAAATTGACATTGGACTCTTCCAATATATAGTGTGGGAGAGTCTATTCAGTATACAATGGGTTAATTTCTTACAGTACTTGTCCTGAAGTTTGAACCAATTCAGAAGTAAATTGCTTGATGAGTGGCAAACAGTGTAGACCCTGATCAGATGCCACATTCTGGTATACAGGGAATTTGCAGAGCTCTAGAATAAATGAGCTTTTCAACAGCAACAAAACAAATTGATATTTTTCTTGATTTCTCCACAAATGAGCCGGACTCCATAGTGCATTCGGTAGCACATCTGACTGCAGATCTAGGGGTCGCAAGTTTGAACCCCAGTGTGGCCACATAACTTTTGTGGAGATTGATCATGAAATAATGTCCGCAGCCCTTCCATGCCTTCTGATTCAAGAAGAGCAGAAAACTGTTGTCCCTGACTGACAAAAGTATGTGCACAAGTACTGGTTAAACCCCAGGTTAAGCCTGATAACCGTTGGACCTGATCTGGATCCAGACTGTTTGACACTCCGATGGTATTCCTGAAAGATTTTTTTGAAAAAGTTAATGTAAAAAAAAAAAAAAAAAAATCCACAGACGACATAAAAGCATGCAAAATTACCCAGCATGCAAAGAGTTAAGTACAGTCAAACTTGTCTTAAAGACCACCTCTATTAAGCAGTTGCCTGTCTTTTAAGGCTACTTTTTTTGGGTCCCATAAAAGATAAATACCACATTCGACCTAATTACCGCACATACTCCTATAAGCGCACAGTCAAGTATTTCCGAAGTCTTAAGATTACAGCTTGTGTACTTTTTGTCTGCTTCTTTGTAAAGGTATATTTTGTGGGTACCCATTTGAATTGCATCGACATCGATGCAATTCATATGAGTACCCACAACATATACTTTTATAAAGAAAATCAGAAAAATTTCATAAGCATCACCAATTAAGTCCTTTGCTGATCTTTATTTGAAGCATACCCTCAGTAGGCAGATATATATTTTACCACAAGTTTTCCCAGTGTTTTTGAAAAACCTAAGCGTACACCGGGTAATTAGGTCGAATACGGTACATGTAAGTGTATTACCTGTATTAAGCATTAAGAGTTGAAATGTCTTGAACACGCTCAAAGTTTGAAAAAAGGGCCTGGAGAACTCAAACAGAAACCAAGGAGTCAAATTCTTTTCCGGCAGGGTGGTCTCCCTTTTTGTGGGGTGTTTGTTAGACATGATTTTTTTTTTTTTTTTTTTTTTGAAAAATATGAAATTTTATCAATATCTTTTGATCCTGTGTTATATTAAGATATTGCATTTTACCAGCTAACTGGGTGGAAACAACATAGCCATAATAGGCTTATCTCAACCATTACCACTCTCTGGGCTGATTCAGCAGACGACAAATAGATGATATTTTTCTTATTTTTCTAAGAAAACAGGATTTGTCATTTCATGCAATGGAGACAATTTGCATGAAATGTGAAAACCTGTTTTCTGGGGAAAATAAGAAAAATATTTCAAAATGTCGTCTGAAATTTTTACCCAGCATGCAAAGCGTTAAAAAGACTGATCCATGCAGTTAGGAATATCGAGTTGGTACACAGAGAGGCAACAGACAATTGCTTCCAAGCAATTTAGCGATGTCTGGTATTAACCGATCATGAAATCAGATAACCTACTTATTAACAGGTTCGTAATAACATGAATAATTTTCTTAAATTTTTTGTGTGGGAACAATAACTTTTGGATCTTGGAAGAATCAACTCATGGAGGAACAATATTCTGAATGTTAAGAAGAAGAAGAAGAAACCCAAAACCTCATACCTCTAGTCCAGACATTATACCCTTGCCTTGCTGAATAAATTAAGATGCCATGCCCACTTCTAATTTCCAGCCAATCAGAATTGATCCGGGTTTTGGATAGAAATTCACATATTTAATGACAAACAGTGCAGATCCCTATCAGTTCTTCAGAAGCCAACTGATCTGGATGTACACTGTTTGCTAAGACAGGGCATGTCGTGTTCAGGAAGAGAAGCTTAAGGGTTAACAAATCTTTGTTATCTGAACCCCCTGCCGGCCTCGGTGGCTCAGTTGGATGCGCGGTCCGACTGGAGACCAGGAGGTCGCGGGTTCAACCCCCGCCGAGGTCGGCAACATTCTTTCGTGGAGATTGATCATGAAATATTTTCTACGGTCATTCTCTCCCTTCCGCTGATTCAAGAAGGGCAGTTGTCAGTTTCTGGCGAAAGAATGTGCACAATACTGGTTAACCGCTTAGAGGACTAAGCCTGCCCAGTAAACGTGTGGTTAGGTAAACTGACCACGCTCGACATGACCCCATTGGGTTGACTGGGCCGTAAAACCTCAACACAAACAAAATTATCTGAACCCCCATTATGATTCTTCCTTGTAACATATATAGTGTAAACTGGGGATATAGGGTTATATATATATTAACCCTTATCCTGCTGTTCACTACAATCCCTACCTTTGCAAACAGTGCAGATCCAGATCAGATGGCTTCTTCAGAAGCTATCTGATCAGGATCTACACTGTTTGTCATTCAGTTTGTGAATTTGAACGAAAACATTATATGATGTAATCTGATTGGCTGATAGTCAGTGTGGCTAATTAAATTATTTAGTAGGATAAGGGTTAAGGCAAAATTTCAAACTACTCTGGAACCTTTTTTTTCTTTATAAGACGGTTTCAGATATAAGAAGGTTTAAAGATGTTGTATCCAAACAAAAATGACAAAGATTACAATCGACTCTAGTTATCTCAACTTCACTTATCTCGAATAACCGCTTATCTCGAAAAATCTGGTCCCTGTTTTAACATCGAAATCTAACAGCAGGTAAAATATTATGGAGCAATTTTTCCTCTTGTCCACAATATTTTAAATATATCTCTAACTACATATTCATTTGTGAAATGTGGTTGTTGGATTTATTTTGTTCTCAATTCTGCAAATCTGATATGTTGAAGTACGGATATCTTGAAGTATTTCAGGGAGTCCCTTGGACTTCGAGATAATGAGAGTCGACTGTATATAGAAAAATGACTAGTGTATATTTTCTATACATTTTTGTTTGGATACATGTTTGTCCGGCTATTATGGTTTTTGCTCGCTTCAAATAAGTACCCACATCTTAGGTTTATTTAACCCTTGTCCTGCTGAACCAGGATATGCCTGCCTTTGCAAACAGTGTAGATTCAGATCATTTGGCTTCTAAAAGAACCAACTGATCTGAATCTGCACTGTTTGCCATTAAGTATGTGAATTTATATCAACAATCTGGATTAAGTAATCTGATTGGTTGAAAATTAGAAGTGGGCGTGGCTAATTTATTCTGTAGGATAAGGGTTGATATATGGAGAATTAAGAAAACTATTTCTCTGACTACTCCTCTTATCTGGAGCTGTTTCAGGTTGTTATAGACAGGTGGCTGTTTTTGAAAGGTAATCATTAATGGAGGATTACAGTTAGCCTACATGTATTTGACATTTTATCTCCCATAACAATCTTCCTGCAGCCCTGGAAAAAGGATGTTATAAGGGTGCCAGAAAATTAGACAGAAAATTATCACCAATCAATAGAATAACCATGAAAACCATATTAATGCTAGGCATGCTGGAAAACTATATCAACAGATAGCATTTTGAAATATTTTTCTGATTTTTTCCCAGAAAAAAGGCTTTGACATTTCATGCAAATTGTCTCCTTGGGAGACAATTTGCTTGAAGTGTTAAAGCTTATTTTCTGGGAAGAACGAGATTTTTTTTTTAAATGTCGTCTGCTGAATTTTTACCCAGCATCATCATGGTTAATGGTGCTTAATTATTCAAGAGGCAGAGAATATAAGTGAGAGTTTATTTCGATGGATGATTGCTGGTGTCAATGAATTAATCTGACTGGAACTTAGGTGGAAAATGTATAATGAATATTGAATTTATGAGGTACCTGCAAGTATAAACTTACTAATGGGAACCCTGTCTGGTTTTCTGACAGTTCAAGTGCTTTCTGGCTGCATTTTAAGTGTTTTGGGTGCAATTCAGAAATGTCTTGTGTGGTTTTCAGTATATAGCCTTGTTTAATCTACAGAACTAGGGTTGTTTATCCTTTCCTGGATTCTGTTGAATTTTTCATGTGGTACCATGATTGTCCTAAATATTTGTACACTGTTTGTTTGTTTTTGTTCTTGTATAACCCTAGTCTTGCTGAACAAAGGTAATTAACGACATGCAAACCTAAGAGGGTCATTCTGTGTCAACTCACAGAGAAAGGAAGAAAACAGATAAAAGAGGTAGTAGATGAGAGGAAAATATAAATAGAAGCAATGCTGGCCTCAGTAGCTCAGTCAAATGCATGTCCAACTGGTGATTAGGAAGCAATGGGTTTGATCCCCGTAGGCTTCCCGTCCGGCAACATTCTTTCATGGAGATTGCTTATGAAATGATTTCTACAGTTATTCTCTCTCTTCTGCTGATACTAAAAGGGAAGTCGTCAGTTTCTGGTGAAAGAATGTGCACAGGTACAATTCCTGGTTAAGTTAGAGGACTAAGCCTACCCAGGAAAAAGTGTGATTAGGTAAACTGACCGCGCTCGACATGACCGTAGTGGGCTGACTGGGCCGTTAAACCTCAACTAAAAAAACAGAAGCAAATAAAGAAAAGAGTGAAGGACAATGCAGAAACAGAGGAAATACTAACATGACCCCTTCCCCCAGCTGCTGCAGGTACAGTAGGCCCTCACCACCCCCCTACCCCCACCTTGGAAACTAAAACCTTGAAGTCTTCTACTGATAACTATCCTAAAATTTAACCCTTGTGAATAAATTAAGATGCCATACCCACTTCTAATTTTCAGCCAATCAGATTACTTGATCTGGATTGTTGCTATAAATTCACATACTTAATGGCAAACAGTGCAGATCCAGATCAATTGGCTTCTTCAGAAGCCAGCTGATCTGGATCTACACTGTTTGCAAAGGCAGGGTATATCCGGGTTCAGCAGGACAAGGGTTAAATAAAACTCAGTTTGACTGTTTCTTAATACATGCATGTCTAATAATTGCCAGTAAACAGTGCAAACCCAGACCAAACTTCCCAACACCATAAATGCACTGACATAAAGGGAAAAAAAAGGGGGAAAAAAAAGTTGTAGTAGAGAGGTATATGCTTCGTACAAGAAATTGTGTTTACCTCAACCAAATAGCTCTAGACAAGTAAAAAGGTGCTCTTTGTTTTCCTCAGAAAGGTACTGGTAATTTTTTTCTTTTACTTCTCAATGAAAACATATGTTGTGGGTACTCATTAGAAGTGCCTCCGTGAGGCACTTCTAATGAGTACCCACAACATATGTTTCCGTGAAGAAATAAGAAAAATATTCTCCTGGATACATCTTATCTAAGGCAGTAGATAGCTACAATATTATGAGACCTGGGCCCAGTTGTTCAAAGCTAACGACATCGTTAGTTAATGATTCGTTAAAATTTACATTGAGTGATACGCAAATATGCTGAAATTTTTTGCTGTAAAAATGTGAGTAGCTTTTGCAGTGCAAAAGCTACTCACATTTTTTCAGCAAAAAATATCAGAATATTGTACATTGAATCCGCTGAAACGGTTAACGAAATGACCCTTAACGAGCTCGTTAAGCTAACGATGCTTTGAACAACTGGGCCCTGGGTGGCTCAGTTAGATGTCTGTCTGACTGGTGATCAGGAGGTAGCGGGTTCCATCCCCACCAGGTCTGGCAACATTCTTTTGTGGAGAATAATCTTGAATTATTTTCTAGAGTCATTCTCTTCCTTCCACTGATTCAAGAAGGACAGTTGTCAGTTTCTGGTGAAAGAATGTGCACAAGTACTGGTTAACTGCTTACATTAGAGGACTAAGCCTGCCCAGGAACAAGTGTGGTTAGGTAAACTGACCATGCTCCACATGACCCTAATGGGTTGACAGGGCCATAAAACCTCAACACGAACACAAACAATACAATAATATGATCATAGAAGCTAATCAGCTGTCCATCTTTGAATATAATAATGTGCATCATCTCACCTGTATGCATGCTGTGACTTTTCATGTGATTGTTCCTGTCAGAACACACTCAGAACTTCCAAGTATATAAAGCGTTAACCTTGCTCTAACTGTAAGATTTGTTTGGATGCAGGTTTTGTCAGGATGTAGCGGATAAATACTGTATTTGACGTATTAACCGCACATAGCCCTATAAGCCCACAGTGAAGCATTTTCTGAATCTTTTTTCCTTTTAGAATCCGTTCAGGTTAAAACCTGTGTACTTTTATCCAGGTCTCTGTTAACCCTTGTCATGCTGAATAAATTAAAATACCAGTCAGATTTTGAGCCAAGTTTCTGATACAAGTTCTGATACAAGGTATATCTAGGTTCAGCAGGAACAAGGGTTAAAGTATATATTGTGGGTACTAATTAGAACTAATACTGGGTATTAGTTTGATTTTAACATTTAGCAACCTCTCGGCAAAATATGCAACAAATGCCATGGGTAATATTTTGTCATTCCCTCCCCACCCACACCTCCACCAAAACATTTTCCAAGACAGTTTACATACATGTACAATGTCATTGTGTCAAAGGTTATTCTCTGGGAAAAAAAAAAATAAAGAAAACTGTTCACTGGTAAACAGGTTAATTAACGATTGACTTGAGACCATAATTATACACTGTCCTTTTCGATTTTCCACCATTTTTTTACAAAGGAGACAACTTTTGTGACTTCTTATTTGCTTTCTTGCATACCATTCCCAGTATGAAAAGGGGTCTACTCTAAAAGGAAAGAATTTGCTCCCAAGTGGGGCAAATTCTTTCCTTTTAGAGTAGACCCTTTTTCAGAATGGCGACAAAAACAAGTTTGACAGAGTTACCTCCCATGAAAGTATATCTGTGCCCCTTAACCCTTGTCATGTTGAATAAATTAAGATGCCACGCCCATTTCTAATTATTAGCCAATCAGTTTACTTAATCCAGATTGTGGATATAAATTAACATACTTAATGGCAAACAGTGCAGGTCCAGATCAGAAGCCAACTGATCTGGATCTGCATGTTTGCAAAGGCATGGTATATCAGAGTTCAACAGGACAAGGGTTAAGAACTTTACACCTGAGGTAGAAATCTTTGAAAACCAATCAATTTCTTTCAGACTTCTGCTTCTTTTGTTTTGTCATTTCAGAGCTTTTATGGCTTTATTTATTGAGGATTATTTCAATAAATCTGTTATTTTATGGCTAACATATATTAAAGATAGGATAATGGGCTTGCTAGTAGATATGGATGACCTCAGTTTGATCTATATATGATAAATTGGAATCAATGTTACATGTCATTAGTTTTCATAACCATTATCAGTGCAGATCAATGGGTCATGAGTTCGAACCCCAGCTCGGCCACTTAACTTTCATGGAGATCGATCATGAAATAATTTCCACAGCCACTGATTCAAGAAGGGCAGTTGTCAGTTACTGATGAAAGTATGTGCACAAGTACTGGTTTAGAGAGGAACAGCGAGAGTAGGTTAACTGACCTCTGTTAGACATGACCCTTATGGGTTGATAGGGCCAGAAGACCTCAATTCAAAACAAAACAAAACAAAACAAAACAAAAAAAAAAACTTCAAAGAAATAAAGTAAATCAATAAATAAAGTCTTGTATCTGTGTACATTTTAAGCTTTAACATTCTGTAGGCCAAAATGCCAGATAAAAAATAGTGATAATTTTTAGCTCACCTGAGCTATGCTCAGGATGAGCTATAGTGATCACTTTTTGTCCATAGTCTGTCTGTCCTGTTGTCCGTACATACGCCAGGTACATTGGGAGGTTAGCGTTTGTATTTGTGTCTGGTTTATTCCGTCATTGTGGGGTTAAAAATTGTATTGTGGGGTTGACAAATAGGTAAAAATGTTAGTTGTGGGGTTAAAGAAGATCAAAGAAAGATCAAAGGAATAACCTCATAACGTACCTCTTGTAAGAACATCCGTCCGTCTGTTAACATTTTCAAATGACAACTCCTCCAAAGCCATTGAAGCGATTTGTCCCTAACTTGGCAAGAATGTTGCTTGGTTAGGGGTCTTTAAAAAGAGCTAAAATTACTATGATCTGCCTTTTGGGTTGGTTGCCATGGCAACAGAAAGCTCTCATAGACCTATAATGGGAAAATAGTTAAATTGCATTTTCTTCTTAACCAGTGAAGTGATGTGAACCATATTTGGCAGTTATGATCATTTGATGATTGTCTGTAGTCAGTTTGTGCATTTCATGACCAGTAAAACTAAGGTCTGCTTAAATGATGATCATTAGATGCAATGATAGGATTGGAAAAATATTGCGTAACATCTGCATATCTGCAGTGGCCCGTGGGCCTCTTGTCTTGTTTTTCACAGAAAGTACGCTTGACATTTCATTTAAATTGCCTCCAAAATAAGAAAAGATGGCTAAAGATTCAATGTTTTTTGTTGTTTTCAGTTTGTAGTTTTGCTGTCCACAAGAGATGCCATGAGTTTGTATCCTTCCAGTGCCCTGGGGCGGACCAAGGACCAGATTCTGACGTAAGTTTGTATTTATACTATAAGGGTAGTGCTGAATCAAATTTGAAATAAAAAACAACCCAAAAAACAACAACAACATAATTTGTAGCTCTAGATAAAGCCAGTTATCAAAAGCTAATTATGTTGCTGCACCAAAAGTGAAAGGAGGTGGGGCATATTGTTTTTGATTGGATCTCATTGGCATTAATGTTGAAGTTGCCATGAGTGTCCATATGACAGTTTCTTGTGTACATGAAGTCACTTGAAAAGACTTATTGAACTCTTTGCGGATTTTCATCAAACTTGCATGGATGTATCATTGGGTCATGCTTAACCTTTATTATCGACAGAGAAAATAAGAGTAAGAAGATTCACATGAACAGTCAAACCTTTTTTTTTTGCTGAAAGAAATACAAAAAAATCAAAACCTCATTTTCTCAGAAAAAAAACAACAACAAAAAAACAAGATATGTATATACTAAAATTTTGTATGCTTCAGTTGTAATTAGCACTTTAAGACTTAGGTTTAAAATTGTCCAGAATGTATATGCTTTTGTGGCAGTTTAAAGAAAATATTTATCTGGACATTCCTCTTAACCCTTGCCATGCTGAATAAATTAAAATACCACGCCCACTTCTAATTTTCAGCCAATCAGATTACTTGATCCAGATTGTTGATATAAATTCACATACTGAATGGGAAACAGTGCAGATTCAGATCAGTTGGCTTCTGAAGAAGCCAACTGATCTGTATCTACTCTGTTTGCAAAGGCAGGGCATACCCATGTTCAACAGGAGAAGGGTTAATAAGGGGTAAAATTATGCCAACAGAAAAAGGCCCAGATCAGCCTGTGGATCCCACTAATAATGATTCTATAGAATGAGAAGGACCTGGCCAGATTATGCAGATGTACTTGTTGTTGTGAACTGTTTGCATATATACAGCTCCACATAAATATTTTAAAATATTTTTTTCTTTTTTCTCCATGAAGACATGTTATGGTTACTCATTCAAGGTGCCTCAGTGCGTACATAAGTTTATATGGGAAAAAAAAAGAGAGAAAAATGGCAATACTTTTTGATTGAAAAAAAAAAAAAGCTTATTTAACAGGATATAAATGTCATTGCACCTGTTAAGAGAGGAATACCCTGATAAATATTTGTCTTATTTTTCCACCAAAACATATGTTGTGGGTACCTTCTAGAAGCATTTTGGCAAGGCACTTTGGATGAGTATCCACACATTTTCATTGAGATGTAAGAAAAATATCGGGGCCCAGTTGTTCAAAGCATCGTTAGCTTAACAAGCTTGTTAGTTGTCAAAATATTAACTGTTCTAGTAAGTACAATATCTAATTCACAGGTATTTTTGCTGAACAAATGTGAGTAGCTTTTGCAAATGCAAAAGCTACTCGCATTTTTTCAGCAAAAATATTAGCATATAAAAATTATGCCATATTTAATGGTCAAAGTTTTAACGATACGTTAACTAATGATATCGTTAGTTTTGAACAACCGGGCCCTGTACTTTTTGATTAAAAAATATGCATTTATGGCAAGGACCTTTTTTGTATGGTATGGATGATTTGCCGTTTTCATTAGGGATCCACTGAGGATGGTCTGGTGGCAAAAATGATATTACCAGTCTCCTGTTACGCTGGCATTAAGCTAGATTTTGAGTCTAAAATAGTTTTCACTCCTAGTTTTCACCTTATATGGCACGGTCATAAGCAATTTACGGCAGCCTTTCAAAGCATTAAAAGATCACACGATTAGTAAATGATCTGTAAACATGCTTTCTACTACTTTGCCCTTTCATAATAGGCAAATGAGGCTCAGGGGAAAACCGACAGAGAAATTAACGTAGTTACCTAAGTATTGAGACAGAGTGTTCTGTGCAAACAGTGTAGATGTTTATCAGATGCCCCATTTTTAGCATCTGATCAGCTTCTACTCTGTTTGCCACTCATCCAGTTGTGTGGTTTAAATATATTTTGCTCTGGGCCCAGTTGTTCAAAGCATCGTTAGCTTAACGAGCCCGTTAAGGGTCATTTCCTTAACTGTTTTAGCAGATTCAATATACATTATTCTGATATTTTTTGCTGAAAAAAATGTGAGTAGCTTTTGCACTGCAAAAGCTACTCACATTTTTTCAGCAAAAAATTTCAACATATTTGCGTATCACTCGATGTAAATTTTAACGAATCGTTAACTAACGACATCGTTAGCTTTGAACAACTGGGCCCTGATTTTCAGTCGACACGCAACAAGCCTTGTACACAAGAACAAAGTTTAAGGGATTGGAATGAAAGAGATGCTTGTATGATTCCTTTCCCAAGGGTACATGAACTGGAAGTAAGATATTAGTGGGTAGTAAAACAGACTTGGTCAGATTTTTAGGACAAATAGGGTAAGGAGTTAAGAACCCAATATTAAGGGTATATATACATGTATAATCATGGTAACAGTTAGCTGAATTTAGATATTAGCAAACATTTTTTTGCAATGTGTTGGGGCCATGTTTTGAAGACAAGGTTCTTAATGTTTTTTTTTGTTTTTTTTTTCCATTTCATGAAGATACTCAACTTTTGAGACTATTGAATTAACCTTTGACCTGCTAGTTTTAAATTTACCATAAATGACCTCATGGGATGATGCATCTTTAAACCTGAAATTGTGTCATCTTGTTTGAAATAAAATATATTATATATATATATTAACCTTAGCCCTGCTGAACCCATATATACCTGCCTTTGCAAACAGTGTAGATCCAGATCAGTGGGCTTCTGAAGAAGCCAACTGATCTGGATCTGCACTGTTTGTCATTAAGTATGTGAATTTATATCAACAATCTGGATCAAGTAATCTGATTGGCTGAAAATGAGAAGTGGGCATGGCATCTTAATTTATTCAGCATGACAAGGGCTAATATAATTTATACAAATTTGTTCTCCTCTTTGCTCATCCTCTGATTACTTTCAGTGCAAGTTAGCCAGTGGCATGTATACCGCTGGGAAAGAGAGAAAAGTATCACTTGTTTTCTGATGAAAGGGCAGTGTACGAGGGTCCTGCAAAAAGTTTTGTCACTGGGTTCGGATTACTTCAGTGCTACGTTTTATCAAACGTATTTTTATTACAAACCTTCAAAGTATTCCCCCTTTACTGAAACACATTTTTGTAACCTTTTTACCCAGCCAGGAAAAGCAAATAAATAGTCTTCTTTTGGTATCTGTTGGAGACACTGATAAATAGCACTGCCAAGAGAACTTCTAAACGTATACTAATTTCCAGAAAGCATTTTCTTAAGCCTTGGAAATAAAAAAAGAGTCACAGGGACTCAGGTCAGGTGAATAAGGTGGATTGTTTAAAACTTTCACCTTTTCAGAAGCCAAAAAAGACTTAACAACCTTACACTTACGGGAGGAGGTGTTGTCATGTAAAAGGTGGACTCATGACCATCCTTTGCTTGGTCGTTTCTTATTGTAAAACTCTTTCACTTTCTTCAGTACGGAATTCTTGTAGAATCGGCCAGTGACTGTATGGCCAGATGGACAAGGCACTTGAACGACTGGCCCACTTGAATTAAAGAAACTTGTGTATAACATCTTTTTCGAACTTACGATTCTCTTGGCAATACATGGGCGTTTTTGATCTTTTCGCTTCCATTGCTTATTATCAGCCCTTCTTTGGGGTTCAAACATATGCACCCAGGTTTCATCACCTGTTAGAAATAACCCAACTATTACAGCCTTTGTATGTTTTCAAAAGTTCCCGGGCACATTTAAGGCGTTGTGTCTTTTGCTCCTCAGTAAGCAAATGAGGTACCCACCTAGCGCAAACCTTTCTCAGATTCAAACGCTTTTCAGAATTGTTTGTACACTGCCTTCTGATATGCCAGTACAACTAGCTATATCTTTGACAGACAATCACGCATCCTGTTCGACCACAATCTTTACAGCAGCGATGTTAGCCTTGGTAACAGAGGTTTTAGGCCTTCCAGGATGGGTATCATCTTCAACAGAAAATTTCCCAGCTTTAAAAGCTTTAACCCACCTAAAAATTGTGTGCATTGTAGTGGTCTGAGGTCCATATATACCACACAATTCATTAAATATCTGCTTTGAATCTATATTAAGCCTAATGCGGCATTTAATACAGCTACCAATTTCAGTCTTCTGGTCCATGTTCCAATGTAACAAGTAAATTGGTCAGTGTATATGACTGCATCTATTTCAGTTTGAAATAACTTGGTCAGTTGGAAAGCTAAATGCACGAAATAAACGGGTATCGTTAGCTATTCAACACACAATTCAAGTGCAGTGAAGCATTTTAAAATATACCTGGGATAAAACCAAGGAAGCCTATTAGTGACAGGACTTTTTGCATGACCCTCGTATCGAAAATGATAATGTAATCATCATGATCAAGTTAATATTTGCCATTTTTCACCCCATTTATTTCCTGGTCACTTTTAGCTCCAGATATGACCTTTTTCAGCCAAGGAGTATTGATATTTCACTTATTTCTACACAAAAACATATGTATTTAATGAGTACCCACAACATACGTTTTCATGCAGAAATAATATTTTTCCCACAACATACGTTTTCTTGTGGAAATAAGAAAAATATTGTCAGAATACCCTCTCTTATCTGGAGTTATAATAAGCAGTTATCAATAATTAACCTTTAACCTGCTGGACTTATATGGTAGCAGACAACATATTAAAATATTTATGCTCCTGTCACAAAGTCAATGCAAGCAATTTGTTATACCCTCTGGCCTTCTGTCCTGTCTGTTCTTAGTCTGAATATATGGGGTTTTTCCATGTCTTCTAAGCAGTTGCGGGAATACAATTGTCTTTGGTGGTTTTATATGTCTTTATGAGATGACAATATTCAATGTCAATATTATAATAATGTCTTGGTTAAAAACAGCATGTCCTCTGTAATATCTTCAAGGCAATTAAATGATTCCTTAATTACCTGTACCCTTTTATCCCTAATGTCCCCCACAAAAAAGGGACATTGTGAAACAATGTAGAATCAGATCTTTATACACTGATAATGATCTATCGTGTTTGCATTAAATACAGGGATTTTTATAAAACCGGGTGTACATGTAATAATAAAAATCAGACATACTATTTATTGGAAATGGACCTGTCTAAAGCGTTGGAATAGTAGAGTCCACTTGGCATAAATGGGGTAAATGTTGAGACACTGTAACTACCATATGTATTCAGACAGACAAGCCTGAGCAAACAGTGTATAGCCAGATGAGACGCCACAGAACACGGCATCTTATCAGGGTCTACACTGTTTGCTACTCATTCAGTAATTTTTAGACACAACATTGGATAGTAAATTGTACTTGTTCAAATTTTGGAACAAGTATTGTAAGGAGTTGAGGTGTCCGAATACTTAGGATAAATATGGTACTGACTGCACTTTCCGAATTCACCGAAAATACTTGGTTCCCTGAACTCCTTGCCATATTTATCTTAAATTTTGAGCTACTCTGTACCATTGTCTGATGTTATATCTGAAGTATTTTGATGGAATGCCAAACAGTGTTGCCCATGATCAGCTGTACCCTTAGGAGCATTTTGATCTTTGTTCAAAATGTTTGCTCAGGTATGTCTGATAGCTGTAGATGAAAGGGGCTTCCACATGACTATTTCTTATTTTTCCATGAAACATATGTTGTGGGTACTCATTAGAAGTGCCTCATTGAGGCACTTCTAATGAGTACACACAACATATGTTTTCTTGGAGTACCGTAATAAGGAAAATACCACTATTTTTGATTGATTGCAAAAAGTTTAAAAAATAAAAATATTGATACTTGTATTTTCCTATTATTCTGACGCAAACAGATGTCATAGAAAGCCATTAGAGTCATGAATTATGGAACAATCAGAAAAATAAAAAACCTATTCAATATGATTTTTAATTGTCTTCTCTAAAATAGGTCATTACTGAAAATATACATAGAAAAAAGTGTTAAAAGCACATTAAAGGCAATATGAGAAATTAACACTGAATATAGAAATGCTAACCATATTAAAACCCATAAAGTGCTAAACACAAATGCAGCAGACGATATTTTGGTTTTTAGCTCACCTGAGCCTCAGGTTGAGCTATTATGTTTACTCCCCATCTGTCGTCTGTCCGTCTGTCCGTTCACATCTTTGAACGACTTCTCCTCTGAAATCCCGGGGCCAAATTTCTTCAAACTTTATGTGGAGCCCTCTGTTAAAGGGGGATTGAAAATTTGTACAAATGGTCATGGTCTTTTAATTGAGATGGCCACCATGCCCTTATATGGTAAAAACACTTAAAAGTCTTCTTTTCCAGAATCGAGAAAGCTTTCAGGCTGTCTTGGTATATAGCATCGGGGATTCAAGGTCAACCAAATTTGTTCATATGATGATTGTAGGTTGACCCTTGACCTTTTTACCACAAGTAAATTTGCATTCCTATACGTTTGTATTGGGGAAATGCTGAAAAATCATTTTCTCAAAATGTATTAAAGACTAATGGCCGAAACTTCTTGCTCTTGCCCACACCCTACAAACATGTATTAAATCATGTAATCTGTAAATGTCTTCCTCTCTGAAACTGCTTGATGGTTTGATTTCACATAGGGCCTTCTGTCGAAAGGTAAAAATTGACAGTTTGTTCAAATGGTTCTGCTTTATTGAACAAGATGGCACTATGCCCATATATGGTAAAGTGCACTTAAAATCTTCTCCAGAACCAAGAAAGCTTTGAGGCTAAATCTTGCTATCTAGCATCGGGGACCCAAGGTCTACCAAAAAACGGTAAGAGAAAAGTCCAGGGAGTGCCACAATCACAAACCACAGCCCTTCCCAGACCCCAAGAGGAAGAGGAAACTGACAAATCCAAACAAGCACAAACCGAACAAATGTACGAAAAGCACTAAGAAGATTTAGCTTTCTCTTCCCCAAGCGAGGTTATTGCAATACTAAAAGGACTGAAAAACACAAGAACAAAATGACACACGGAAATACATACAACAAATCGCCTCGTAGAATAAACCACAAACCAACAAAGAGTAAGACTAACACCGGGACCACCGCCTTAGAACGGTCAGTAGAGCAAACCACGGGGGGTTTAAAGCACTTTTACAGCTAGCTAACTTCACCCTGGGTCCCGATGCTACTTTTAATACAGAAACACATAAAAATTCGGTTCGCATAAAGGCTCCCAACTCAGTCAATGCATCAAAGCGAAAACATAAAAATCAAATAAGTCACTATAATAAACAAAGACGAGTACTCATGGCTAATTCTACTGTATGCCAGAGTAAATGAAAACCAATAGTTGAACCACGGCGGGCCAAGCCAAAGACATATCGTCAAGCCCCAACCCACTGGTTAAAGTTTTACGAAGAGGGCGTCATTGAGTCTGAGGCCCGAACCGCCATCGTGCAATTAAAGTTTGTTCAAATGATAATCTATGATGACCTTTGACCTTCCTATGGCAAGGTCACTGAAGAACTGTTACTGGCATTGCTATATTGGAGCAATTAAAGCAATACTGTATTTACCCTAAGTATTGGAATACCTTATCTACTTACAAAACTTGTCCTAAAATTTGTCCATTCTACTACCTCCTGATGTGTCTAAAATATTGCTGTATGCACCACGACCTCTTTATAACACGGTTCGTTATAACACGGTTTTGTATATAGCACGGTTCAAAGATGGATCCCAAAAATGTATAGATTATATTGAAAAATGACCATAAATGGTCATTTTTTCAATATAATCTATACATTTTTTGTTTGGATATAACACGGTTGTTTAACTAACACGGTTTATGCTATGGACCCCAACAATAGTGTTATAAAGAGGTTGTGGTGTATGTATGGCAAGCAGAACATGGTGTCTGATCTGTGTCTACACTGTTTGCAAAGGCCTATCTGTTCCAATTCTTAACCCTTAAACTGCCAATCACAACAATTGTCATCTGCTTTGTCATCTGCTTGTAATTTTCAAAGTCATTTTTGCAAACAGTGTGGACCCTGATCAGACTGCTCCTTTAGGAGCAGTCTGATCAGGGTCCACACTGTTTGCCTGTATGCAAAAATAGGTTTGAAAAGTTTGCAAGAATATCCAGCAGACGACATAAACAGACGACATTTTCAGATGCAGGTTTTCTTGCCGCTTTAAGGGTTAAGGTTATTATAATAATTTAGAACATTTTTTTTTTGTTATTTTTGAGCCAAATCAATTCTTGTGAGTTTTCCTGGATCTCATTGTATTTTACCCTAAGTATATCCTAAAATTTTGTAAGTCCAATTTACTACCTCTGCATGTGTCTGAAATATTACTTGATGAGAATCAAACAGTGTAGATCCTGATCAGATGCTGCATTCTGCAACATCTGATCTGGGTCTGCCCTGTTTGCCCCTGTTTGTCTCAGTACTTAGGGTTATTATAGTACATCATTTATCTGAATCTTGTGGCCTCGGTGGCTCAGTTGGATGCGCCGTCCGACTGAAGACCAGGAGGTCGCGGGTTCAACCCCCGCCGAGGTCGGCAACATTCTTTTGTGGAGATTGATCATGAAATATTTTCTACAGTCATTCTCTCCCTTCCGCTGATTCAAGAAGGGCAGTTGTCAGTTTCTGGCGAAAGAATGTGCACAGTACTGGTTAACCGCTTAGAGGACTAAGCCTGCCCAGTAAACGTGTGGTTAGGTAAACTGACCGCGCTCGACATGACCCCATTGGGTTGACTGGCCGTAAAACCTCAACACAAACAAAATCTGAATCTTGTTTATCCACAGTGCTGTTGTAAACAGGTGAATGTTTACTGACCATAATGTCACATGTGGAATACAAGCCAATCAAATTGACCTGTCACTTTGCCCTTTAGATTATTATATTTTAAAGGGTATGTTTACTACGTAAATAGGTATTTCCTGTAAAGGAGAGCCAATTGTTGTCTCACATGGAACACAAGATTTTCTGACACCTGCCTAAATTGTACATCGGATGTATCCTTGTGATCATTAAATTAATGGTCAAACTGACAGGTGAATTTGGTCTATCTTAACTCTTTGCATGCTGAGTAATTTTGCATGCTGTTTTGTCGTCTGTGGATTTTTTTTTTTAAATTAACTTTTTCAAAAAAATCTTTCAGGAATACCATCAGAGTGTCAAACAGTTTGGATACAGATCAGGCCCTACATTTTGTTGGGCCTGATCTGGGTCCAAATTGTTTGCAAAGGTTATCAGCAGATGACAGAAGTCGCCACTAGCAGGGAAAGAGTTAACTGAACAGCTAATACTAAACATGGGAATCGCATGCTAACAATCTGTTTTGTTATCGTCTGGGCGTTTGGTAGTTTATGTACTTTCATTTGAAGAGCTCTGCAAAATCACTGGGATGAAACAGTGTAGAGTGTTGAAAATCCTGTTATTTTAATCATTGAAATCTCCATTAAGATTTCCGACTTTAGAGGTAAAATCTTCATTCATCAGATGGAAACAATATTTCAAACAAACCCTGAAACGTTTTTGGCACAACTTGTTTGTGCCAGTTTGCAAGATATTGCAGATTAAAAATGCAAAGGTTATATAGCAATTAGCCTGCAATTTCTTTGAGTAAAGCAGTATTTTTCTGAGTTCACAAAGCTATGTTTCCTTTGAATGCATAAAGCTTAGCAATGATCCAGCAGAGGGTATGGCATGGGATGAAAAAACAAAATTCATCAAATTATAGAAATATGCTATGATGTTTGACTTGTTCCCTGGATCTTAATTTGTAATGACATGTCAGCCTTCTCCATGGTCAGTAAATTAATGGTGTGCTATGGAATACATATATCCTGTTGTTTTGCTATCAAATTACACTTGGGAATATCACATCTGCATATATAGCTCCAGATAGAGATATCCGGATAAATATTTTTATTATTTCTTAACGAAAACATATGTTGTGGGTACTCATTAGAAGCGCCTTGCCAAGGCGCTTCTAATGAGTACCCACAACTTATGTTTTCATTGGGAAATAAGAAAAATATCAATTCTTTTTGAAAGAGGAAAATGTCTCATTTGGATGTATTATCAGTCTGTCTTATCTCTTCGGAGACATTACTTATCTCAAAGTCTTCTCTTTGATCTAATTGGGCCACAACATGAGAAGAAGAATTATTAACTTTCTCAGCTTCATTGGCAAATGCAGCAGATTTGATGACACTTTTCCCCTAAAGAAGGGTATATTATATAAGATTTCATGCAAATTGTCTCCATAGGAGATAGTTTGCATAAAATGTCAATCACTATTTTTTTCCTGGGGAAAAATGAGGCAAAACTTTTAAAAAGTCTTTTGCTGAAGTTTTCCCCAGCATGATAAGTATTATGCCATAATATTATGTTAATTCCAAATCCCAGGTTAGCCAGTCTGTCTGCATGGTCTGATCAGGACCTAGTGTCAATATAATGTTCTACAGGAATAATTAGTCCTCTAAGTGGTCAGGGAAGGCCCTGATTAGACTGTGCAGATGCTCAAGCTGATCTGGATCTGGACAAGTTTGATGAAGAGTTAAGGTGTCTGTGTATACTAAAGGTAAATATGGTATATATAGAACCTACAGAACCAGCCACCTACATTGCCTGAAGCACCGGGTGTCACAAAAGCATGTGAAACCTCTGCTGTATGGGAAGGTTGGTTTTCGGTTGGTGGGTGCATATACTTCAGTTATGCTTCTCTTGGAAGCATTTATACCTAATATGGATGTCACAGCTATTTTCAGATCCCAGCTTGTAGAGGAAAAATGAAAAATAAAAGTGATATTGTTAAAAAAAAACAAAAAACAAACAAAACAATAAAAGTACATTGATGTGAAATGGACAAGCTGTTGAAAATTTTTTTTTTAAGTTAACCAACACCACTTTCTGGACAAATTCAGCAGACGACAAATTGACAATATTTTTCCCAGAAAATAGGCTTTGACATTTGATGCCAATTGTCTCCTTTGGATATCTGTCTTATCCTGAGCTTTGTTGATGAAAAGCTTATTTTCTTGAATAAATTAGGAAAATATTACAAAGTGTTGTCTGCTGAAATTTGAAATTTTTACCCAGTATGCTGAGTGTTATTTAACCCTTGTCCTGCTGAATAAATTAAGATGCCACACCCACTTTTAATTGTCAGTCAATCAGATTGCTTGGTGCAGATTGTTGCTATAAATTCACATACTTATTGTCAAACAGTGCAGATCCAGAAGCCAACTGATCTGGGTCTACACAGTTTGCAAAGACAGGGTATATCTGGGTTCAGCAGGACAAGGGTTAAACTGCTTTCATATTTATTTATAAACAGATAATTTTCGTGAGAAATGAGGTCTTGGAATCTTTCAGTGGGCGAGTGGTTAGAGCTGCCATCTTCTGATCACAAGATCCCGCGTTCGAATCCTGCTGGAGATGGAATTCAACTCATGTCTGTATGGGGCTTTGTTTCACAGAGCCTTTCATAATCACCCTTCCATCATCTCAGTATGACTTAAATAATGTTGAAAGGGATGTTAACCTTGGTCCTGCTGATTCCAGATATGTCCTGCCTTTGCAAACAATGTACATGTGTAGATCCTGATTAGTTGGCTTCTTAAGAAGCCTACTGATTGGGATCTACATTGTTTGCCATTAAGTATATGAATGTTTATCAACAACCTGGATCAAGTAGTCTGATTGGCTGAAAATTCGAAATGGGTGTGGCATCTTAATTTATTCAGCAGGACAAGGGTAAAATATGGTCTTGGAGTGTATGAGGGCAGTGAAGACCCCAGATCAGCCTGCATATCTTATCTAGAACTATCTAGTATAGTTGAAGTCTTCCCTGTTCTCACATGCCATACTTTTGATTTTGATGTGACTGTTAAGTTAGTAGATCAATTGAATTCTGATCTGGATCTGCACTGTTAGACATCAAGTATGTAAATTTGTATCAAACACCTTGATCAAGTAATCTGATTGGCTGAAAATTAGAAGTGGATGGATATGGCATCTTAATTTATTCAGCATGACAAGAGTTAATTTGTATACAAATGGGTATACTCTGAAAGGAAGCATTTGTGCCCTCAAAATATGGTTTAGCATTTCATATAAATGACCTCCTCAGGAGACACTTTGCATTAAGTGTCAAATCCTGATTTGGGGAAAAATAAGAAACATTTTCAGAATGTTGCCTGCTAAATGTTTTACCTAGAATACTTCGAAAACACTTTTTGTTGACCTCAGTCACATCAAAATCACATTACTGACATTACTTCAATTTATGTCCTCTGAGACCATTTGAATTCAATCTCATTTGTCAGGAGAAAGCAAGAAAAATATAACCCTTTCTGTCTCTACTGATTTCAACTGGATTAACCCTATAGGTGTTAAGCAAAATTGTAGCAGACGACAGTCTATTTATTATCTATTTTTTCAAAGAATATAAGCCTAGAAAATAAATCATATTTCAGGTGAATCATCCACAAAGCTGTGTAACTATTACCATTTCTTTCTGTTATACTACGAAGAAATTTCCAGGCACTTGATTGGGTAACAAGCTGTAGACATATCTTGCTGGCAGCCATTTTTGTTTTTCACCACATCACTGCATAAACAGAGACGCATTTCATATTGTTATTTCATGATGTAGCAATTATTTTTAATACACAAGTGTTACTTAAAAGTCCTAAAATTTCAAACACTTTATTCCATACCTTTTTTGCCTAAATTTTGCTTTTTATGCAGTTTCGTAAAAACAACTAGTGGAATGGCAAACAGTATAGATTTGCACTGTTTGCATATGCCATTTTGTCAGAAACTTTGGTGTTTGAAATTTTAGGATTTTTAGCTCACCTGAGCAAAAGCTCAGGGTGAGCTATTGTGATCACCCTCAGTCCGTCGTCGTCATCCGTCGTCAACAATTAGTTTGTTAACACTCTAGAGGTCACAGTTTTGACCCAATCTTGATGAAACTTGCCCAGAATGTTTGCCCCTATACAATCTAGATCAAGTTTGATACTGGGTTACTTTGGGTCAAAAACTAGGTCACCAGGTCAAATCAAAGGAAAAACTTGTTAACACTCTAGAGGTCACATTTTTGAAGCAATCGTCATGAATATTGCTCAAAATGTTTGCCTTGATTTCTAGGTCCAGTTTGAAACTGGGTCACTTGGGGTCAAAAACTAGGTCACCAGGCAAAATCAAAGGAACACCTTGTTAACACTCTAGCAGTCACAATTTTGAAGCAATCCATCATGAATCATGCTCAAAATGTTTGTCTTGATGAGTTCAAAGTCAAGTTTGAAACTGGGTCACTTGGGATCAAAAACTAGATCACCGGGCCAAATCAGCAGAAAACCTTGTTAACACTCTAGCGGCCATACTTTTGAAGCAATCATCATGAAACTTGCTCAAAATGTTTGTCTTGATGATTTCTAGATCAGGTTTGAAACTAAGTCAGATGGGGTCAAAAACTAAGTCACCTGGCCAAATCAGCGGAAAACCTTGTTTACACTCTAGAGGTCACATTTTTCAAGCAATCATCATGAATCTTGCTCAAGTTGTTTGTCTTGATGATTTCTAGGTCAAGATTGAAACTAGGTCACTTGGGGTCAAAAAGTAGGTCACCAGGCCAAATCAAAGGAAAACCTTGTTAACACTCTAGCGGTCACATTTTTGAAGCAATCATCTTGAATCTTGCTCAAAATGTTTGTCTTGATGAGTTCTAGGTACTTTGTACATGCATACATCTTAGCATGGCCTCTTGAGTACAGTCATCCATATTTGACCTTGACCTCTGTTTCACAGTCCATTAGACATGCTACATTGTTTTACTTGTTAATATAATCATTTTGAGTTTTGATCGGAATGTTTGCCTTGATCAGTTCTAGGTCAGGTTCTCAAAGTGCTATGATACTCAGGTGAGGGTTACAAGACCATCATGGCCCTCTTGTTACAATATCTGTCTGTCTGTTTGTGCTGCAGAGCAAGACTTGAACTAGAAAAGTAATTTTAGATCACCTTTTCAGCCAGTGTCATCCATACTAATGCCAGTGCATTTCAATACAGAAGCCTAGAAAACAAGACAACGCTTTTTGCATTGTGACATGACAAGCAATTTAATAACTTTGCATGTTTTTTGGTGACATTTTAAGCCAGTGATTGCTAACATTAATGCTTAGCATGCTGGGTAAAATTTCAGCAGCAACATTTTGAAATATTTTTCTTATTTTTTTTTTTTTCAGAAAATAGGCTTTGACATTTCATGCAAATTGTCTCCGTAGGAGACAATTTGCATGAAATATCAGAGCCTACTTTCTGTGAAATATAAGAAAAAAATATCATTTGAGGTCTGCTGAATTAACTTTGAGAGTGGTTAATTTTATAACAGAAAATTTATGAAAACTCAATAAAAACTTTGCAGCAGTACATATTTGTTATTTAGAATCTTAACAGGGGTGCAAAGAAGTTGGCTGGAATCAGGCCAAGAGAACAAGACATAATCGTTTGTTGCATTGTGATGTTACAAGCACTTTAATAACTTCACATGCTCTTTGGTGGATTTTTGAATCAGCCATTGCTAACATTGTGACAAGTAATTTATGAAAACTCTCAATAAAAATTTTGCAGTAAAGCATATTTGTTATTAGCTCACCTAAGCACAAAACGCTGATGGTGAGCTTTTGGGATACCCTGATGTTCGTCACACGTGGATTTCCGGACATCCGTCAGCTTTTGCTTGTGTACTCTCTAGAGGGCATGGTTTTTATCCAATCTTCATGAAACTTTGTCAGAATGTTGATCTCCCTGAAATCTAGACCAAGTTTGAAACTGGGTTATGTCGGATCAAAAACTAGGTCACTAGGTCAAATCATAGAAAAAACTTGTGTACTCAACAGAGGCTTCATTTTCCATTGAATCTTCATGAAACTTAGTCAGAATGTTTGTTTGAAAAAACATCTACGATAAGTTCAATTACAGGTTAAGTCGATTCAAAAACTAGGTCACTAGGTCAGATCATTGAAAAACTATGTATACACAATAGAGGCTTCATTTTCATTGAATGTTCCTAAGATTCTGTTAGAATATTTGTTTTGACAGTGTTAAGGTCAAGTTTGAATATGAGCCATGGTGGATAAAAATCTAGGTCAGTAGGTCAGATCTTAGAAAAACCTTGTGTACACATACATAGATAGATAGATAGATAGATAGATAGATAGATAGATAGATAGATTCAATTCCAATAGCCCAATAAGACTTTGAACATACAAATATACATGACACAATTGATGCTTCATTTAAGAAATGGATAAGCTCAGGCAGTGATTTGTTAGCAATAAATTACTGATTGGAGGTCAGTGGTAAAGTAGATCAAATCATGAGCATGGAGAGCGAGTGATTTATCTACTTACAACAGACTGACATACTGCGATTTATTACTCAACAAATCACGCACAAGAGCTGATTTATTTCGATTCTAACACATAGAAAATGATGAAAACTGGGTCTGTCAAATCATAAGAACTTTTTAACACACTAGAGGCCTCATGTTTTGGCCCAATATTCATGAAACCTGCTAAGAATCATTGCCTTGATAAAATCTAGGACAAGTTACTATATGGATCATGTTGGGTAAAAAAGTAGGTCAGTGGGTCAAATCATAAAAAAGCTTGTGAACACTAGATGCCACAGGTTTGGTTTAGTTTTCATTAAACTTGCTCAGTATGATTACTTTGACAAAATCTAGGTCATGTTGGATTATGGGGCTGGTCAAAAAGTAGGCCAGTGGGTCAAATCATAGAAAAAGCTTCACAACACAAAATGACCCTCAAGGGTTGATGTGTTGTTAAACCCCAACAAAATCAGTCAATAGAAAAAGCTTGTGAACACACTAGAGGCCACAGTTTTGACCCAATATTTATGACACTTGCTCAGAGTCATTGCCTTGACAAAATTTAGGTCAAGTTCAAATATGGGTCATGTCCATTGAAAAAGTAGGTCAGTGAGTATGTCAACTAGAAAAAGCTTGAGAACCCACTAGAGGCCACAATTTCGGCCCAATCTCCATGGTACTTGCTCAGAATAATCAGCTCGACAAAAAATCTAGGTCAAGCTCGAATACGGCTCGTGTGGGATCAAAAAGTAGGTTGGTAGGTCAAATCATAGAAAAAGCTTCGCTGCTTTTGAATACACTATATTCCTGAAACTTGCTCAGAATCATCAGCTTAGCAAAATCTAGGTCAGGTTTAAATATGTGTCATGTCCCATTAAAAAGTAGGTCAGTAGGTCAAATTATATGAAAACCTTGTTTACACTCTTTAGGTCACATTTTCAGCCAATCTTCATGAAGCTTTCTCAGAATGATTAGCTTAATGCAGTCTCAGTCTAGTTAAAATACGGATCATATGTGATAAAAATATAAGTCCATAGGCTTGATTTCAATGATTCTCAAGTGAGCGATTTAGGGCCATCATGGCCCTCTTGTTTGGAATCTTGACAGCGGCACAAAGAAGTTGGTTGGAATCAAACAGAAAACCAGACATAATTGTTGTTGTGCTATTTGATCTTTAATACAAGCAGTTTAATAACTTCTAAGGCCCCTGATGTATTATAATGCTTAGCATGCTAGGTAAAAATTTCAGCAGACAACATTTTTTAATACTATTCATATTTCTCCCAGAAAATTGGCCTTGACAATTTATGCAAATTGTCTCCTTAGGAAACAGTTCACATGAAACACCAAAGCCTATCTTCTGGGCAAAATAAAAACATATTTCAAAATGTCGTCTGCTGAGAATTATACCCAGCAGTCTATAAGCATTAAATCAGCAGTTAGCAATCATTGTGACAAGTAATGTATGAAAACTCTCAATAAAAACTTCACAGTATTACATATTAACATATTCCTTATATAGATTTTTGACTTGGGAGAAAAGAAGTCTGCTGAATTCAAGCCTTGAAAACAGACATAATCATTGTTATATTGTGATCTCGCAAGCATTTTTATAACATTGCATGCCTTTGATGGCATTTTGAATCTTCGATTGCTGACATTGTGACAAGTAACTTATGAAAAGTCTCAATTAAACTTAGTAGTATAACATGTTTGTTATTTAGATTCTTGACATAAGATGCAAAGAAGTCGGCTGGAATTGATCTGAATACTAAGCATGCTGGGTAAAAAGTCCAGCAGATGACAAATTGATGATATTTTTTTTATTTTTCCCAGAAAATAGGATTCGACTTGTCATGCATATTGTCTGCAAAGGAAATAAATGAATAAAAAAAAAAATCATAGCTCTAGATAAGTAAACGGAAAAATACTTTTCTTATTTCTTTGTGAAAACATAGGATGTGGGTACTCATTATAAACACATTGCCCAGGCATAATGTTGTGGTTACTTATTAGAAGCACCTAGCCAAGGCACTTCTAATGGGTACCCACAATGTATGTTTTCAAGGAGAAACAAGAATTATATTTGTCAAGGTAAGCCATCTTATCTGGAGTTGTGAAATATCTTTTTTTTCTGGAGCCATGCCTTTTGTTTATTTTCTGTTTAACAACATAATTCGGGTATTTTTTGAAGAATGGCGGATCAGTTTTGACTGGTGCGTATAGCTTTGTCAGACATTTTAATTAAACCTCCTGGAATTAAAGTCCATGTCAGTCGCTAAAAGGCTTTAGACTGAACTCAAACAATTGCTTTTACCTTCACATAGTAATACTTTGCATGCTGGGTAAAAATTTCAGCAAACAACATTCTGAAATATTTTTTTTATTTTTCCTGGAAAATAGGATTTGACACTTTATGCAAATTGTCTTATTGCATGACGTGTCAGATCCTATTTTCTAGAAAAAAAATAAAATAAAAAAATATCAGTTTGTCGTCTGCTGAATTTGCTCATAGCATGGTAAGTGGTAATACCAAACAGAGCTAAACGGTTTGACGGGTTTGTAGAATATGATTTCTCCTGAGATTTCCCATCATTCCATGGCAAGTCTATATGAGATGCTAGGGGAGAAAATGAACATGATCTGATATGCAAATGATAATGAAGGAACCTAATAACCTATAAGCATGTAACTGCACAATCTGGTCAAGGTTACTCGTGGCTTTAGGTAAGGGGCGCATCCAGATAAATATTTAGCTTGTTTCTGCATGAAAACTTATGTTGTGGTTACTCATTAGAAGCACCTCAGCGAGGTGCTTCTGATGAGTACCCGCAACATATGTTCCGGCAAAAAATAAGAAAAATATCAACGTTTTTGGTGGAAAGTATTTTACTAATTAAAATAATGTCCACGAAAACAGATATTGTTGGTACTCATTAGAAGTGCCTCAGCAAGGCGCTTCTAATGAGAACCCACAATATATGCTTTCGTGGACAAGTAAGGAAATATCAACATTTTTTTGTGGGGAAAAAAAAAGAAGATAATTTATGTAAATGTGTGTTACTACATTCTGCAAGGATCATATGTGGTATGCAGACAGTAAAGAGCATGAACAGACTGTGTTGGTATGCAGTCTGATCCGGGTATTGGTCATTCACTGTATTTGATATTTGGGGTAATGTTGATATTCCATCCATTTGTCTCATATCCTATGCAAATCATGAATGGATAATTTAATAAAGGATGCATGCAGACAACAGTTTTGTCATTTTTGGACCCAAACATGTCTTTTTGGCTACACATTGCAGTTAGTTTCACATTACAGGGGACTTGTTAAGGAAGAATATTTGATGAAATTTCTGGGATAATTTTCTTCAGTTCTCCATAAAAACATATGTTGTTGGTATTCATTAGAAGTACCTTCTGAGGAGCTTTTAATGAGTATCCACAATGTGTGTTTTTATAAAGAAAAAAGAAAAAAAAAATCCCAGAATTTATCATCATCTGCTTCTAAAGAAGTCCTTTGACATTGAAATTGCCTTACTGAGGTCATTCCAGTGAGTATCCACAAGATATACCATATTCTACCTAATTACCGCACATACCTATATAAGCGCACAGTCAAGCAAATCTGTAGTCTTCAGATTACAGCCAGTGTACTTTTTGTCTACTTAGGCATATGTTGTTGGTGCTCATTTGAATTGCATCGACTTGTCGATGCAATTCAAATGAGTACCCACAACATTGTTTTCATAAAGACAATTAGAAGGAAAAAAACCAAAAAGAAAAAACACAACATTACATACCCGGTAAACACCATTAGATGAGTCATTTGCTGATCTTGTTTTTGAAGCATACTTTTAGTAGATGGATACATATTTCACTACAAGTTCCCCCAATAATTTTGAAAAAACGTAGCACACAGTACGGTAATTAGATCAAATACGGTATTTTTGTTGAAACAACAACAAAAAAAAAGATATCATAGCTGAAGATAAGACTATCCAGAAAATTATTTTTCTTATTTCTCCAAACAATTATGTCGTGGGTACTCATTAGAAGCACTTTGCTGAGGCGATTCTAATGAGTACCCACAATGTATGTTTTGTGGAGAAATATGAAAAATAACCATACTTGAGCTCACAAGATCCTGGGTTTGAATCCCACTGGAGATGGAACTCAACTCATGACTGTACCGCACTTCTTTGCATTAAGCTTTTCATTATCATCCTTCCATCATCTCAATATGACTTAAATAATGTTGAAAGAGAAAAAGACCATTTTCATCATTGTTTTTGGCTGTAAAAAAACAAACAAACAAACAAAAAAAACCCATTATATTTGGAGCTTTGAAATATTGAAAATTATTATATAGCTATAAATATTGAATGATTAAAAATATGTGATAAAATCTGAGGAGCAAGCCTGCCGATATCACATGATATTGGCACACTTACTTGGTATTGCATGCTTACTCAGATGCATCCAAATGTTACCAATATGTATATGATATATGATATGGATTGCACTTGAGCAAAAATGATATTGCTTTTGTATTTTCAGTTTCGCACTGTTGTTAGAATTGCTTTCAGACAAAGAATTTTCACAGAACTTTGTCTATAAAGCATTTAATTGAGGAAAACTATAATTTATAGCTATATAATAAAAGGGTTATTGCACTGATATTGGTGAATATTGTCCCTCACTGGGATATCTATGGACACTCTCAAGCTCGTGTCCTTCGATATCACAACTCAGAACAGTATTCACCAATATCAGTGCAATAATCCTATAATATCTCCATAGTTATCACCATATCTGGAACTTCATAAATGTGAAGGTGCCAGCAAGAAGAATGTTATTGTCTCTTTGACACAATTTTTGTGCTTGGTCATAGCTACCGATAAGATATGTTTTTCAACTGAAAGAAATGATTTTTTGTCTTATTTCTTCATGAAAACGTATGTTGTGGGTACTCATTAGAAGTGCCTTGGCGAGGTGCTTCTAATGAGTACCCACAATTATGTTTTCATGGAAAAATAAGAAAAATATTTTGTGGATACCTTTTCTTGTCTGGAACTATGTTGATGCTTGGCAAATGACACAATAACATATGCTAAATAAGACTTTGGGCTAGAAAGTATCAAATTTAACCCTTGTCCTGCTGAATAAATTAAGATGTCACACCCATTTCTAATTTGCAGCCAATCAGATTACTTGATCCAGATTGTTGATATAAATTCACAAACTTAATGGCAAACAGTTTAGATCCAGATCATTTGGCTTCTTCAGAAGCCAACTGATCTGGATTTACACTGTTGGCAAAGGCAGGACATATATGGGTTCAGCAGGACTTGGGTTAAATTTCTCATATTTCTCCTATAAAAAACATTTGTTGGTGGTACTGATTTCTCAAGTACTCCACAAAACATTTTGTGTGGGACATTGTATTTAGTAACCTCTGATGAGTACCCATAACATGAAGAAATAAGAAAAATACCATTGCTTTATGGCTAGTTTAAACAGTATTTTGTTTGTTTAAATCCTTACAGAAAACACAAAACAGAACATAGCATGTATGACATATATACAGGAGGGATCCAAAAGAAAGTCAACTGACTTATTTAAATCTGTATCCCAGCATTTTGCTTTTTGATTAAAAAAAAAATGCCTTAGGCCAAAAAAAATTAATTATTAGATTCTCAGGCCATTTTTGGCAAAAACAGATGAGGCAGGCAGGAATTTTTTTTTTTTTTTTTTTACTCATGAAACAGGCGAGGGAACTTTTTTTTTATTACACGAACCCTTTAAAAGGACTCGTTTCATGAAATGCATTTTATAGTAATATTACCATAAAAATACTTAATTTTTGGACACCTAGACATAGCTAAATTAAGGAGAAGTACTGAGGATAACTTTTTTATATGTCCCTATTATTATTAAATATAAAGAATAGTCCCCTACCAGCTAAAGTTTAGTAAAGTAAAGTAATAAAATCAGTTTGTGCAGCTCCAGTTTAAATTTCTACCAAAGGTTTATATACCTTCAGAGAGGGATGTGTTGACAGAAATTCTGTCGAATGTGTCTATTTTGGAGCGTCCGATCGACGCACTTACATCGTGGTTTGATAATTCATCCGGGAAGGACCAGAAGTCGATACTTCGGATCCCGATTTTATGCCGTTATACAACTCGGCAATTGTGCAGTCTTTTTCGTAAGCGCCTATAATGTTCCAGGACAGATGCACCGTAGCCCCGGATGAAATCTGGGTGGATATTTGAGACATCTGCTTTGAAAACGAAGGAAACACAAGTTTTGTTTACACAACTTGCGCTTCGGCAGCCATTTTGATCAATGATGGTGCTAAAACGCTTACTCGCAATGTTCAATCCAATGAAAAAATCAATAATATAAGCGTTTACGTGACCGTGTATGCTTCGGTTGCATCTAAAACTAGGATTTTAAAAACCGCGACGCACCGGCATGCTGTATCAGACGCGGATGTGTTTTTTTTATTGGACACGGAAAAAAAGGCTTATGCGCAGACTTTTTGGTACATGCGGCGGGGCCTGAGAATCTAATGATTATTTTTTTTTGGCCTTATCTTGAGTTATGAGCACCCAAGTTTTGTGGAGGACAAGACCATTCATATTGCATTAAAAATTTGTGTGGAGAAATAAGAAAAAAATCAATATGCTTTGGTTGAAAAAAGTGCCTTGTCTGAGTTATGAGTGCAATGTAATGTTTTTGCACTCTTGAGATTGAAACAGTTGTTAATAGCAGTTGCAAAACATATAAAAGAAGATAGTTGCATTATAAGATGTGAATCAGCTGCAAAGTTTGTTAGCTCACCTAAGCTATGCTCAGGATGAGATGTAGTGATCACTTTCCATCTGTTGTCCATCCATCCATTAACCCTTATCATGCTGAATAAATTAAGATGCCACACCCATTTCTAACTGTCAGCCAATCAGATTACTTAATCCATATTGTTAATATAAACTCACATACTGATTGACAAACAGTGCAGATCCAGATCAGTTGGCTTCTTCAGAAGCCAACTGATCTGGATCTACACTGTTTGCAAAGGCAGGGTATATCCGGGTTCAGCAGGACAAGGGTTAATATTTTAAAATGACAACTCCTTCAAAGCCACTGAAGTGACTTGCCGTAAAGTTAAGATATTTGCAGGCGATATTTAGAATAGATGGTTTTTAAGATTTTCCTAGAAAATAGGGAAAAGTTGTGAACCCTGTCATGGTTGGTAACTTTGCTTCCCTCTTTAATTGTACAATGGTGGGTCGGTCTTCAGACTAAATGAAGGATCATTCCTCTATCTGTTTCAGATGGTTGGCACCTGACAATGTTTGTGGTCGGGTCCATCGTAGTCCTGTTTGTGGTCGGGTCCATCGTAGTCCTGTTTGTGGTTTCCTTGTGTTCTGGCTTCAGATCGCCATTGAACCTTTGTTTCATCACAATGGCTTTGATTATATGTGTTTCACTGTGATGTTTCACAGATGAGGTTGAGGACCACTATGCCGATTGACCATGTATTTTGTAATTCAGAGCTGCATTAGAATTAAGGGTGAGGTTTTACACAAGTATAATTAATTTAAAAGGGACGTAATATAAGTTGTAAGTATATCTTGGAGTAAAGTGCTTAACAAACCATTTATTTTGATGCAAGACTTTTCAAAATCGGCCTAGGAATAAGGAAGTATGCGGTTTTGAATATATTAAAAATTACTGTCATGGATGCCACCATATTGTAGGCTTTATGACGTCACACAGCCCAAATTAAATATGTATAACCAAATTATAAAGGGTTTTTAAGAGTAATTTTGCTACAGATTTTTTATAGTCTTTTAATTCTAGTGACAAACAATCATTTCGCGCAAATAAACCAACTTTATGAGAATAACTACCTTTATGAAACAAATTTTAATTTTTATGAAACCTCATTAAATATTCAAAATGGCAGCGCCCATATCACCAATGTTAAAAAAAATTTAATTGTCTATAACTTAATTAATTTTTCACCAATTTTGATCAAATTTGTGTTAAAATTCATTATTTGTAGAGTTCTTTAAAGCACAATACCTTTTAAGGTTGCGTTCCCTTCCTCGGATAGTTCCAAAGCGGTTCCTCTGTGGCAGCTCTTCTTTGTGCATCGGTGGTTTAATGTTCGATGTTGTTTGTTCCTCATGTGTCCTTCTTTTGGGGCCTTCCGAAGTCTGATTGCCGCATTTCCTGGTTATCTTCACTCATATTTTTACATGCCAATGTTTTTCAGCTGCTAGTTTCGTGATAAACACTATAAAAGTTAATAGTGTGTCTGGAAGTGGTTCTAATATGGAAGTAAATCAGTGACTGTCTAATTGACACAAAGCATTATTTACATTGTAATAAACACCACTACTGTTGCCCAGCCGAGATATCCTTTTATGGTTATGAGAACAATTTGGATAATCTGTTAACGATCTTGCATGACAATGAAGAGCAATCAATAATGCTTATTCATTTAAGCATAGGTCTAGATAAGAGTTGGTATCAGGTAAATATTTTTCTTATTTCTCACTGAAAACATATGTTGTGGGTACTCATTAGAAGCACCTCGTTGAGGCGCTTCTAAAGAGTACCCACAACATACATTTTTGTGAAGAAATAAGAAAAATATCAATACTTTTAGATTGAAAAAAGCATCTTATCAAGAGCTATAATTTAACCCTTAAAGGCTATTTTACTGACAAAGTAATGTATCAAGTTGTAACTCCAACTAACATGCTTAACACTTTAATTTGGTGCAATTTGATTGGTCCCATAGGAGCACTGTTATGGCCTATCACTCCTTCCTTGTATAATCAGCATTGGCAGATTAGGCATAGCTTGTAGGTATATATTCAATCTCTGACAACTGCATCATGCGGGGCGGGGGCCCCTAGCCTAGTGGATAGGAGAGTTGACTCTTAATCCATTAGGTTTCTCACCGCTGTGGTTCGAGCCTAACTCGGGTCATATGTGGGAAAGCCAAGTTCTGCTTATGGATGGTCAGATGGTTTTTCCCCCGGGTTCTCCCGTTTTCGCCCATCTTTGATGAAGGATCAGCTCAATATAAGTGAAATATTCTTGAAAGGGCCATAATACCCAAATAGAAAAAAAAAACAAACAAAAAAAAAACAAAAACAACTGCATCAGGGAGATGACTCTTTGGCTCAGTGGTTAGAGCATTGGATTTTTATCCGTGCATACCAGGCTCGAATCCCAGTCAATAGCAGGGAAATTATTTCAGCTATGCTTCATTCCATTGTTATGGCTTTGTAAGAGCACATTCTTTCCTTGAAGAGCAGACCCTTTTCAGAAGGAATCCAAAACATTTTTGACAAAATGCCTTCCCTGAAAGCCTGTCCATTCCCTGTAAAATCCTCTTGTATTTCTTTTGTTTTATTGATTCGCAGTAGATTCTGTTTTAAAGCATTAAATTCTGAATAAGCAGACGTCTTAAGTGGTTTACCATTTATATGCTTATAGCAAAAGCAACAGATGACATTTGGCAGGGACTTTTCTTATTTTGCTAAGAAAAATCTTCGTAAAATAGGGCTTGAAATTGCCTGTGATTTGTCTCTTAGGGGATGATTTATTTGAAATTTAAAGCTCTTTTGTCAGAGAAAGATGAGAAAAAATATTTATTGAATGATGTCGGGTTATATTTAAATTCAAGGCATTAAGGATTAAGCAGTTAACTTTTCAAAAGATAAGGAAAATCAATCATGGAAGTTCGTGGATCAGTTGAGAGTTCCAGATATTAACTAAGATGCTTTGATTATGGCTTTCCATCAAAAAAGATATTTCTCCATGATAGACATATATATAATGGGTACTCATTAGAAGTGCCTCAAAGGAGGCACTTCTAATGAGTACCCACAATATATGTCTATCATGGAGAAATAAGAAAACATATTTACCTGGATACTTTTTATCTAGAGATGTGGATCATCGTGGGTGAGAAAACCACCCTGCTAGCATACTCAGAGAGCAAAAAAAATACAACCAGCCTGCACATCCACTTAGTAGTCAGGTCAGTGTCAGCACAGTTCACTGGTACAGTATGTACATGTTGAAGACTGTGCACACTGAACTGTCGGAACCTTGAGAAGACTCAGGGCAGTTTTTTGTGACTTTTATGATATTACTTTATTTGATATTACTTTATTTGACTTTTATGATATTACTTTATTTGACTTTAATGATATTACTTTATTTGACTTTTATGATATTACTTTGACTTTTATGATATTACTTTCTTTTACTTTTTTGATATTACTTTATTTGACTTTTATGATAGTACTTTGACTTTTATGATATTACTTTCTTTTACTTTTTTGATATTATTTTGATATTACTTTATTTGACTTTTATGATAGTACTTTGACTTCTATGATATCATTTTATTTGACTTATGATGTTGCTTTATTTGACTTTTATGATATTACTTTCTTTGAGCAAATTCTTTCCTTGCAGAGTCGACCCCTTTTCAGAAGGGTCTTTGTATATTGGAAAGCAAATAGGTCACAAAATTATTCCTCTTTGTAAAAAATGGTGGAAAATCTACCAAGTGTATCCGATGCCATTAAAATTTTTGACACATTCTTAATAGAGATTGTTTTAAGGTAGATGGATACACATCAATGAGCACTCTTACACAGAAAATATTGCTTTCCCTTCTTGAAAGGATATCAGTGGGCAGATTCTTACCAAAACTGGATATCATTGGTATAGAGTTGGTAAGATTTTGGTGACCTTGATCTCATTTTCAAGGTCAGCATCTGCATTGACATAATTTCTTATCTGCTCAATTTCTTTTGCACCAGTGAACAGAATCTTACCTAACCAGAAGTGTCTGCTTGGCTGAAATGGTAAGCACTGTCACCAACTACAGATCGCTGAGTCCCAGTTTCCAATCCTGCTGGCAGAGCAATTCAGCAGTAACTGTACAATGCTTCATAAGACAGATCCTTTCATGATCAGCCTTCTATGGTCCCAATTTGTCTTACATACTGTTGAAAGAGGCATAAAATACCAAATAACATACTTGACCTCTTGTATATATCACTGGGATTATGCTGAACCCTTCTCTTGCTGAACATGACATGCCCTTTCTTAGCAAACAGTGTAGATCCAGATCAGTTGGCTTCTGAAGAAGCCAACTGATCTGGATCTGCACTGTTTGTCATTAAATATGTGAATTTCAATCAAAAACCCAGATCAAGTAATCTGATTGGCTGGAAATTAGAAGTGGGCGTGGCATCATAATTTATTCAGCATGACAAGGGTGGCTGGAAATTAGAAGTGGGCATGGCATCATAATTTATTCAGCATGACAAGGGTTACCCCATTAAAGACTGAATAAACTCACCCATACTATATACTGGAAGAGTCCGTTTTTTATTTTTTTTATTTTAGGTATCTCAGTCAATATGATGTAGATATTCCAAAAGAAAAATGGTTGAACAATTTGCAAACAGTGGCATTTAGAATGTGGCGTCTGATCTGGATCTGCACTCTTTGCCAGTTACCCTTTTAGGGGTCTCCAGTCTTCAATGGGTTAAGAGTTGATCAGGTTTCTGTTGACCATGACCTCATTTTCATTTCAGCACCGGTTAAAAAAAACTTCTTTTTTTTTTTTTTTTTCAAAAATTTTTCTAGTCTCATCCTCAGCTCAGATTTAAATTTTACTGTCTTAAGTTGCACTCTTATTGACATATTATTCATATTTCTGTATCATATATTCACATTGTATTGATTTACTCTAGAAGACTTCCTGAACTGGTGAATTTATATGTTAGCAGACAAGATTTTTAAAATTTGTTTAAGGGGAAAAGATACACTTGTCCTGGTCCAATGAGGCACCTTTTCAACCCCCAAAAATTTAATATTTTGCTTATTTTTTCCATGGAAACTTATGTTGTGGGTACTCATTAGAAGTGCCCTAATGAATGCCCAGAACATACGTTTTTGTGAATGAAATAAGAAACACATTTTCATGGAGAAATAAGAAAATTACATATACTTGATACCCTGTCCTATCAGGAGCTATGACTTTCAAAAGAGACAACTCTGTCTAAATTGATTGTGCCCCTTTCTGAAAAGGGATGCTTTCCTTTTAGAAGAGATCCCTTTTCAGAAAGGGCTCCGTGTGCAGAAAAGCTGATAGGAAGTCACAAAACTTGTCTTCCTTGTAAGAATGGTGGAAATATGATCAAGTACATCCAGTCCTTTCACCCTTTAATCGTGCTGAATAAAATAAGATGCCACGCCCACTTCAAATTTTCAGCCAATCAGATTACTTGATCAAGGTTGTTGATACAGTCACATACTTAATGACAAATAGTGCAGATCCAGATCAGTTGGCTTCTGAATCTGGATCTACACTGTTTAATGACAAACAGTGCAGATCCAGATCAGTTGGCTTCTCAGAAAGCCAACTGATCTGGATCTACACTGTTTGCAAAGGCGGGACATATCCAGGTTCAGCAGGGCTAGGGTTAAACTGACATACAATTTGACTTTCAGTTTAGATTATTTCCTTTAGGAAGTAATCTGACAGAAATGTCAGATTCTGATATTTCTTTAAAAATAAAATATAATCCTGTTAAATTATATTGTTTTCTAAATTCCCCTAGAGCAGGCTGAAGGTAAGCAGAAATTTCTAATGCTTCAACAATTTCCTTGCTTAACATGTTCTCTGCTTCATGAAACAATTAGCTGAGTATAAATGTGTGATTATTGTTGTTTTGTTTTTTTCTCTGAAAATAAGGCTGGCATTTTATGCAATGAATTGGAATGAAATGTGAAGCCTTATTTTATTGACATAAAAAGAAATAAATAAAAGAATTTTTTTTTTTACAACTTGCTTTTAAAAGTTTTACCCTACAACAGTGTTAAGTGTTTTAAGCTTCATCTAAGTGCCCCAGTCAGTGTTATGACACTGACAGACTCTTTCTAGCAAAAATGTTCCTAATGTGACATATTACAGAAGCTAAGTTCAGAAGTGATTCTTCCTATCCACCTACCTCCAGATAAGTGGTAATTTGTTATCCTTAACCCTTAAACTGCCAATCACAACAATTGTCGTCTGCTTTGTCATCTGCTTATGATTTTTAAAGTCATTTTTGCAACCAGTGTGGACCCAGATCAGACTGCTTCTTTAGGAGCAGTCTAATCAGGGTCCACACTGTTTGCCTGTATGCAAAAATAGGTTTGAAAGTTTGCATGAATGTTCAGCAGATGACATAAACAGATGACATTTTCAGATGCAGGTTTTCTTGGTGTTTTAAGGGTAAACTTAAATCACATCTGCAGCAGTTGACATCTTGAATTTTTTTGTGTGTGTATATTTTAGAGGCGGCCTCTGACTGGCTCAGTTGGATAGGCGTCTGACTGGTGATCAGAAGGTTATGGGTTCGACCCCTGCCCTGTTGGCAACATTCTGATGTGGAGATTTGAAAATGAAATATTTCTACCATCATTCTCTCCCTTCTGCTGATTCAAGAAGGGCAGATGTCAGTTTCTGGTGAAAGAATGTTCACAATACTGGTTAATGGCTCAGAGGACTAAGCCTGCCCAGTAAAAGTGTGGTTAGGTAAACTGACTGCTCTCGACATGACCCCATTGGGTTGACTGGTCCTGAAAATCTCAAACCAAACAAATATTTCAGAGAAAAACATTTCATATTAATCATTCTGTGTGACCCATGCATCTGTCCATGCCCGCAGCCATCAGCCATGTTTCTGTACAGCTCTGGATCTGTCTATGCAATCCATGGATCTGTTCATACCTGCAGCCATCTGTGGTGCTTCCATACAATACTAGATCAGTCCAGGCAGTCCATGCATCAGTCCATACAATACTGCATTGTTCCATGCATCCCATGCATCTGTCCACAGTCACAGTCATCTGTGGTGCTTCCATAAAATACTGGATGAGTACAGGCAGCCCATGCATCAATACATGCCCACAGCCATCAGCCATGCTTCTACACAATACTGTATTATTCCATACAACCCATGCATTTATCCACATTACTAGTCATCTGTGGTGCTTCCATAAAATACTGGATGAGTCCAGGCAGTCCATGCATCAGTACATGCCCACAGCCATCAGCCATGCTTCTATACAATAATGCATTGTTCCATGCAACCCATGCATCTGTCAACATTCACAGTCAACTGTGGTGCTTCCATAAAATACTGGATGAGTCCAGGCAGTCCATGCATCAGTTGATACCCACAGCCATCAGCCATGCTTCTATACAATAATGCATTGTTCCATGCAACCCATGCATCTGTCCACATTCACAGTCAACTGTGGTGCTTCCATAAAATACTGGATGAGTCCAGGCAGTCCATGCATCAATACATGCCCATAGCCATCAGCCATGCTTCTATACAATAATGCATTGTTCCATGCAACCCATGCATCTGTCAACATTCACAGTCAATTGTGGTGCTTCCATAAAATACTGGATGAGTCCAGGCAGTCCATGCATCAATACATGCCCACAGCCATCAGCCATGCTTCTATACAATAATGCATTGTTCCATGCAACCCATGCATCTGTCAACATTCACAGTCAACTGTGGTGCTTCCATAAAATACTGGATGAGTCCAGGCAGTCCATGCATCAGTTGATACCCACAGCCATCAGCCATGCTTCTATACAATAATGCATTGTTCCATGCAACCCATGCATCTGTCCACATTCACAGTCATCTGTGGTGCTTCCATAAAATACTGGATGTGTCCAGGCAGTCCATGCATCAATACATACCCACAGCCATCAGCCATGCTTCTATACAATAATGCATTGTTCCATGCAACCCATGCATCTGTCAACATTCACAGTCAACTGTGGTGCTTCCATAAAATACTGGATGAGTCCAGGCAGTCCATGCATCAATACATGCCCACAGCCATCAGCCATGCTTCTATACAATAATGCATTGTTCCATGCAACCCATGCATCTGTCAACATTCACAGTCAACTGTGGTGCTTCCATAAAATACTGGATGAGTCCAGGCAGTCCATGCATCAATACATGCCCACAGCCATCAGCCATGCTTCTATACAATAATGCATTGTTCCATGCAACCCATGCATCTGTCAACATTCACAGTCAACTGTGGTGCTTCCATAAAATACTGGATGAGTCCAGGCAGTCCATGCATCAGTTGATACCCATAGCCATCAGCCATGCTTTTATACAATACTGCATTTTTCCATGCAACCCATGCATCTGTCCACATTCACAGTCATCTGTGGTGCTTCCATACAATACTGGTTGAGTCCAGGCAACCCATGCATCTGTCCATACCCATAGCCATCAGCCATGCTTCTATACAATACTGCATTGTTCCATGCAACCCATGCATCTGTCCACATTCACAGTCATCTGTGGTGCTTTCATACAACACTGGATGAGTCCAGGCAACCCATGCATCTGTCCATACCCACAGCCATCAGCCTGTATTGTTCCATGCAACCGATGCATCTGTCCACATTCACAGTCATCAGTGGTGCTTCCATACAACACTGGATCTGTCCACGCAGCATATTCATCTGTCCATAAGGCCAAATAAAAAAAATAGGTGTGTTTAAGGTAACCCTCCCCTATCTAATTTTCCAGGATGAAACCTAGCAATTTTTTCCTGTTTTACTTGGATAAAAATTTTATGCTAAATGTTTGGATAAGTAGGTCTGAGCAAACAGTGTAGACCCAGATCAGATTGCTCCTATAGGAGCAGTTTGATCAGGGTCTACACTGTTTGCCATTCTTTTAGTACTTTTAGACACATCTAAAGATAGCTAAACAGACGTAGTAAAATTTGATGTGAAGTATGTGTGAAGTTCAAATATATTTGATAATTATGGTAATGTAAAAAAAAACAACAACACTACCTACCTTACCTATTTTTTTTCTAACAAGTTACCCTAAACACACATATCTTTTATTTGGACTAACTATCAGCCATTCTTCCCTACAACACCGGATCAGTCCATACAACCAACCCCATGCATTTGTGCATAGTCAGAGTCATCAGCTATGCTGGCATACAATCGTGGACCAGTCGATGTAACACATGTATCTGTCCATATGCACAGCCCTCAGCCATGCTTCCCTGCAATACTGAATTGATTCATTCAACCAATGCATCTGCCCATACTCAAAGCCATCAGCCATCCTGGCATACAATTATGGACGTCCATATGAATCTTTCATCTGTTGGTATGCACAGCCCTTCGCAATGCTTCTCTGCAACACTGGATCAGTCCAAGCGACCCATGCATCTGTCATTTAACTCATTTCCATTATCATTGCTTTCATATTATAACACTGCGGATGATGTCTGTTCAGCCAAAAAGGCAGCTGACTGTGCATCCCTGCAATCACCGATCAATCCTTGCAAGCCATGCATTTTCTGAGTCATGCAACTGTCCATCCAGGCTGCTATATAATAATGGATCCTCCCTGGCAACCAATCCATCCCTCCACACTGTCACAACTAGTCACCAGTTGATGAATATTCATAGCTCAAGATAAAAGGGGTATCCAGATAAATATTTTCCTGACTTCTCCATGAAAACATATGTTGTGGATTCTCATTAGAAGCGCCTCACTGAGGCACTTCTAATGAGAATCCACAACATATGTTTTCATGGAGAGGTAAGAAAAATATCAATACTTTAAGGTGGAAAAAAACCCCCAAAAAAACCCCCAAAAAACCCCATCTTATTGGAGCTTTAAGTGATCAGTCCATGCAACAGTCCCTTTCCATTATTTGTACAATAAAAGATTATTCCAAGAGATCCAAGAACCTGTTCATCACCACAGCAATCCATCTTCACACTCATAACAGCCTTTGTTTTGCACTACTGTGCTAAATATAAGCAGAACATCACAAATTTTTTTTTTTTTTTTTTACATACAAATCTCGTTCATCTCTGGAAAATCCATTAGATTACCAAAGTGTGCATATCTTACTGCTCCAACATTATTAAAGCTCTGGATGAAATTCTGTTTTTGAACCAAAAATGTTGCCATATATTCTTTTTATCCTCTTGAAAGCATATGTTGTGGGAACTCGTTAGAATTGCCTCTCAGAGGCAATTCTGATGAGTACCCACAACAGATGTTTTAGTGGAGAAATAAGAAAAAAAAAATTTAATTGAATGAGCTATGATTGGATAAGTGTGGTTGTTAGATTAATATTTTACCTTTTTCTCTGCGAAAAAGATTTATTTTTGCACTCATAAGAATTAACCCTACAAGATGTTTCTAATTAGTACCCATAAATTTAAACAAGGGGTATTCAGATAAATATTTTTTCTTATTTCTCCATAAAAATACCTATTTTGGGTACTCATTGGAAGCCCCACTCCAAGGCGCTTCTAAGAGTACCCACAACATATGTTTTCATGGAGAAAAAAGAAAAATATCAACATTTTTAGTTTCAAAATGAGCTTTATCTGGCGCTAAGAGTATCCACAGTACATGTTTTTAATTTCTGAAAATAAGGAAAAATATCAAAACTTTTCAGTCAAAAAACAAACAAACAAAAAACAAAACAACAAAAAACACACACACACACAAAAAAAACAAAACAAAACAAAAGAAAACCCACCAGTAGCCTTAAGATGAGATAATGGAATGGAGATTTAACCCATTTTAGACTGAATAGACTACTCCCTCACACTATATATTGGAAGAGTCCAATTTCAGTTTTAGGTATGTTGGGCGATAAGATTTAGATATTCCTAGAGAAAAATGGCTAAATTATTTGCAAACAATGGAGATACTGATCAGACACCGCATTCTGCAGCCTCTGATCTGGGTCTGCACTCTTTGCCAATTACCCTTTTAAGGGTCTCCAGACTACAATGGGTTAACTAAAAATGTCAAGACCCACAACAATCATTATACCAATTTGTACATTAATTCTCAAGTTAACCCTAGTCCTGCTGAATCTGGATATACACTGCCTTTGCAAACAGTGTAGATCCAGATCAGTTGGCTTCTGAAGAAGCCAACTGATCTGGATCTACACTGTTTGCCATTATGTATGTGAATTTATATCAAGAATCTGGATCAAGTAATCTGATTGGCTGAAAATTAGAAGTGGGCAAGACATCTTAATTTATTCAGCATGACAAGGGTTAATTCTTGGGGCATACCATATTCACCCAAAATATTCAGACATCTTATCTCCTTAGCATACCTATCCTAAAATTTGAAAAGTCCTTTTTACGGTGCGTTAAATTGTCAAAAGGGCTGCTGAATGAGTAGCAAATGGGTAGACCCTGATCAGCTGTTGCCATTTTCTGCAGTGTCTTGTATGGGTCTGCACTGTCTGTCGGGTCTCTCTGTCTGAATACTGACAGGTCTGTCTGTCTGAATACTGAGGGTGAAATACTGTACTAACAGAGATGGAATAAACATCAGAAGGCAAGCAAACCTCTGAGGGTTTTGCTTAGGATAATATAGACCACTAAAAATTGTCCTTTTAATTGCAGCATATTTCAGCAGAGGACTGGTTATGGGGGAGTATTTGGTGATAATTCTGGGATAATTTTTCTTATTTCTCCATAAAAATATATGTTGTGGGTACTCATTTGAAGCGCCTAGCTGAGGTGCTTCAAATGAGTATCCACAACATATATTTTAATGGAGAATTGGAGAAAATTATCCCAGAATTATCATCAAAGACTCCTCCTTAGCAGTTGTCCTCAGCTTTTGGCAAATTGGTATTTGATGTGATGAGCATGACAGAACCTTCACCCACAATATGCCCTTGTTGGCACACTGCTTGCTGGTTGGCTGTTATCACTTAGAATTCTGGCTAAAAAATTCAGCAGACAACATACTGAATTTTTTTTCTTAGATTTTTGTCAGAAAACTGGTTTTGACATTTCATGCAAATTGTCTCCATTTGGAGACAATTTGCATGAAATATGAAATCCTGTTGTCTGGAAAAAATAATAAAAATGTCATCAATTTCAGAGAAAATAAGATTTGGCATTTCATGTAAATTGTCTGCTAGGCACGAAATATCAAAAAAACCCTCACAACAACAAAAAAAAGTTGAATATTTCTTCCTGTTCCATATTGCAGTTTTGAAATTTAGCATATTAGTTATTATCCCTGATTTGATACATTTGTTAAACGTTAAATTGCCATTAAAACAAAACTGTAGCAGATGACATATTACTGGTATTAAATTTATTTGGTGTTTCATGTGGTTTGCCCCACCCCACCCCACCCACCCCACATTCAGCTTGGCCACATAGTTTTTGTGGAGATTGATCATGAAATAATTTCTGCGGTCATTTTATCCTTTCCACTAATTGGGAGATTGATCATGAAATAATTTCTGCAGTCATTTTATCCTTTCCACTAATTGGGAGATTGATCATGAAATAATTTCTGCGGTCATTTTATCTCTTCCACTAATTCAAGAAAGGCAAGTTGTCAGTTACTGGCAAAAGTATGCACACAAGTACTGGTTAACAACTTAGAGGACTAAATCTGCCATAGAAAAATGTGCATAGGTTAATTGACCAGCTCAACATGATTTTAATAGTGTTCGTTGGACTGTAAAACTCAAAATCAGTTATAAAAAGTTGAGTTGGGCATTAGCAATTTAGACCCAGATTGGACACTGCATTAAGGGACTCCACTGTTTGTCTCACAGTCACCACTGTTTAGACACAACAGCAAAAGTTCGTCAGATGAAATTGTCCGATTTCTTGGAAAGCATAACTCTGGAAAAGAGGGGATATCACGTAAATATTTTACTTATTTTTTCCACAAAAACATATGTTGTGGGTACTCATTAGAAGCGCCTTGCCGAGGTGCTTCTAATGTGTACCCACAACATAAAATTTTGTGGAGAAGTAAGAAAAATATCCATCTTTTTTGGTTGAAGAAAAGCATGTTTTTAGGATCTGTGGAAAATTATGGTAATGAGTTCAGGTGTAAGGTATTTACGGTAGGTCAGTGTTTTCATTTGAATAATGGGAGAATGCAAGGCTCTCTCCAGCCATCAGCAATCAATACATTTACACAAAAAAAGAATTAATTAAGTACTTGAAAACATGATTTTACACTTAATTTTTCTCACAGAAATTCCTGTAAGGAGAACAAAATTTGTTCATGTATTTTACCAAAATATTTGAAAATTTTTAACTCTTTAGCATACGGTAAAATTTGAATATGTCCAGTTTTCAACATGTTGTTTCTAAAAGGTGCTTGATGAGTGGAAACAGTGTAGACCCTGATCAGATGCTGCAGAATGCATAATGCAGCATCCAATCTGGGTCTATATGTTTTGCTCAGGCAAGTCATTCTGAATATTAAGCTTTAATATGGTATATGGGATGTTAGGGGCTTATTTTTATATGTACCAAGTTTCATGTCGATCATACTGTTGAAACAGGATTGAGAGTTTGTTCAAATGGTCACGCAACTGGCCTCGGTGGCCCAGTTGGATGCACGTCCGACTGGAGACCAGGAGGTTGCGGGTTCAGCCCCCGCCGAGGTAGGCAACATTCTTTCATGGAGATTGATCATGAAATATTTTCTACAGTCATTCTCTCCTTCCGCTGATTCAAGAAGGGCAGTCGTCAGTTTCTGGCGAAAGAATGTGCACAATACTGGTTAACCACTTAGAGGACTAAGCCTGCCCAGTAAAAGTGTGGTTAGGTAAACTGACTGCCCTTGACATGACAAACAAATTTTCACGCTCCATTGACTGTCATGCCCATATATGGTAAAATAATGATAATAAAAAAAACTAACATTCTTCTTCAAAACCAAGAACTGCTCAGATGATGATCCTTTTTTCAGTTGCAATGACAGGATTAGAAAAATGTTGCATAACATCTGCATGTCTGCAGTGGCTAATTCACTTATGTGAGCAAGCCGTGGCCTGTGGGCCTCTTGTTTTTTTTTTGTTTTTTTTTTTTCATATTTTTTCTGAACAACTGTGTGGTAAATTTGATCACATCATCCCTCTCTGTCAGCTGCCCATGCTTTCCATCAACCTGTATGTCACAGGCTGTCTTGACTGCACTCTTGGAGCCATTCCACGTATTCATACCAGTGGAGCCTTCCTCCTTCAGGCTAAGGTCCAGATCTTCAATGCCAAGCTGTGCAAGTAGCTCAATGGACCTGATGGTGACAGTGCCATGGGTCTTGACATTGCAGATCTGTCTGATCATTGCCCTGTTATTCTGCTGCAGATGTTGGAGGTTTGGCTTTGTTTCCAAGTCTCACTGGCATGGAGCATTGTGCTCCGCACACAAGAGCTGTACACATGGCCATGTGTCTTGAAAGAGAGGTGGTGGGAAGAGAGAACTGGCACCAGCACCTTGAACTTCTTCCAACAAAATGTCGAGCCTGATCTGGATCCAAATGATATTACCCAGCATGCAAAGAGTTAACCCTTAAAGTGCCAGTCACAACTATTATCGTCTGCTTTGTCTTCTGCCTGTTACTTTAAAAGTAATTTCTGCAAACAGTGTGGACCCAGATCAGACTGCTCCTTTACATACTGTTTGCCTGTATGCAAAAACAGGTTTGAAAAGTTTGCAAGAATATTCAGCAGATGACATAAACAGACGACATTTTCAGATGCAAGTTTTCTTGGTGTTTTAAGGGTTAAGATAATAGTTTCAGTAAAATGTCTTCTTACAATATACTTTTTGTGACTTTATGATCTTGTGCATCTGGTCAGGTGGTTAATGCTTCAAAACCTGTGGGAAGAGAATAAAAATGATATCTTTTTACAACACCTACTGTACTAAACAAACTGTGTGAAAAATTCATGATAAGTAAGACTTGGCAGACAATTCACATGAAATGCCAAGTCTTATTTTCTCTGAAAAGTAATAGAAATCAATTTTAGAATGTTGTCCGCTACAATTTGTTTTTTTTTTGTTTGTTTGTTTTCAGAGAAAATAAGACTGCATTATATATGAATTGTCTGCTAGGCAGACCATTCACACGAAATTCCCAAGTTTTATTTTCTCTGAAAAATAACAAAAATCAATTTTTGAATGACCTCTACTGCAAATTTGCTTAGCGCTGTCTTGCAACTGAAGCTGGAAAAGATCTCTAGTAATATTGTTCAGTTGGCTGATTCAATTTTCCCTGGAAATATAAATCATGTTAATGTTTCAATCTCTACTACTTTAGTAACCACCGCTTTGACAGATATACAATAGGCTACATTTGTGCAAAAAAAAACAACAACAACAGAGTTTGGAGACATAAAAAACAGGCTGTAGAATTCTTGAACTTTTACCACCCTCTTGACAGTGCAGCAGTTGATAAATTGATATACATGTATTTCCTATATTTTTCCAAGAAAATAGACATTGTCATTTCATGTGAATGTCTGGTTGACCGAGTGATAAGGGCTCTCAGGGTCAGATCATGAGGTCTCTGGTTCGAAATCTGCTGGAGGCAGAATTCAGCTCGGTACTATATTCATGGCACAGAGCCTTTCATTACCACCCTTCCATCGTCTCGGTATGACTTAACCCTTAAACTGCCAATCACAACAATTGTCACCTGCTTTGTCATCTGCTTGTGATTTTAAAAGTCATTTTTGCAAACAGTGTGGACCCAGATCAGACTGCTCCTCAAGGAGCAGTCTGATCAAGGTCCACACTGTTTGCCTGTGTGCAAAAATAGGTTTGAAAAGTTTGCAAGAATATTCAGCAGACGACATAAACAGATGACATTTTCAGATGCAGGTTTTCTTGGCATTTTAAGACTTAAATAATGTTGAAAGAGGTGTAAAACACCAAACCATCATCATTAAATGATAACTGGCCTTGATGGCTCAGTCACATGCGCGTCTGACTGGTTAGGTCCACCAGGGTCCAGCAACATCCTTTCATGGAGATTAGTCATGAAATATTTTTGACGGGCATTTTCTCCCTTCTGCTGATTCAAGATGGGCAGTTGTCAGTTTCTGGCGAAAGAATGTGCACAGATACTGGTTGATCGACCGCTTAGGGGACAAAGTCTGCCCAGGAAAAGTGTGGTGAAGTAAACTGACTGGCTCAATACGACCTAAGTAGTGCTGTCTGAGTGTTACTCAAACCCAACCAACAGCCTTATTAGTTTGATATTTTCCATGCAATGTTTAGCCTGTTCTGCAATATGAGTGAATCAGAATCCCTACTCAGCATAACATAATGTATAAATAACAGAAAAAAAAAAAATGAATAAACATGGGTCTGAATTATTTGAATGCACCAAAAAGACTGTTACACAGAGATAAATAAGGAGAATTTTATTGTTTCACATTTGCACTGTCTGAGTGCAATTTATAGCATCTTTGAAGGGCTGAATACACTTGGAAATTTACACAAGGTAGACAACTTTTGTGATTTCTTTTTAGCTTTCCAGCACACCAAGCCCCTTCTGAAAAGGGGTCTACTCTAAAAAGAAAGAATTTGCACCCATGGGGAGCAAATTCTTTCTTTTTAGAGTAGACCTTTTTTCAGAAGGGAGGCATAACAATTTTGGCAGAGTTGCCTCCCTTGAAAGTGTATTCATTCCTCTTTAAATGCAGTTTGACTTGATGGGTAAAAGTTTTGCAAGAAATTACTTCACTTGAAAAGCATCAAAATTAATCAAAACATCCTTTCCAAGGATAAAATACAGTTTTATTCTTGTGATAATGGAAGATTCAGACACCTAAGCTTTACGATCTGGCTACAGCAGGTCTGTAAAGTGCAAAGGGTGTTTTTTCATTAGAAGGCCAAAGGAACTTGTGCAGAAAGTCTGTTTTTATACCCCTCCCACATGATTATAGTGGTGGGGTAATATAGTTGGTCATTGGTATCTCCGTCCGACTGTCTGTCATACGTACTTCCATTGGTTTGCCCATCCGTGTTTTCGTTTCCGGACAATAACTTGAGTAAATATCAATGGATTTTCACCAAAGTTGGTATGTACATTGATATTTTGGAGCTCTGGTTTGGGATTGCAAATGGGAAAATTTTGTCAGTTTTTGACAGTTATCAACCTGCCGACAGTTATCAACCTGCCACAAGATAGTGACCTTTTTATTTTCTTTGTCACACATCCTTTGATTATGCTGCACAAAAATACATAAGGCTAGGTGATATAAGGGAGATAACTCTGTCAAATTGTTTTTGTCTCCCTTTTGAAAGAAATAAAACAAAATATATCCTTTTAGCTGGGTTCTATAGTGCAGCTAGTAGTGCATTTGACTGTAGATCCAGGGTGCATGAGTTTGAACCTCAACACAGCCACACACTTATTTTCTTGGAGACTGATCGTAAAATAATTTCTACGGTCATTCTCCCCTATCTACTGATTCAAGAAGGGCAGTTGTCAGTTTCTAACGAAAGATGTGTACAAGTACTGGTTAACCACTTAGATGACTTAAAGCCTGCCAAGTAACAAGGCGCGTAGGTTGACTGACTGCTCTTGACTGGGTCTGCACTGTTTGCAAAGGTGTATCTGTCCCAATAGTTATTACGGTACTTTAGAATGTCAAGGGTGTTAACCCTTAAAGTACTTATCATAACTACAGCAGACAACATTTTGATATTTTTATGTCCCCGGTAGTGATAGGGGGGACATATTGTTTTTACCCTGTCTGTTTGTTGGTTTGTTGATTTGTTGGTTTGTTGGTTGAACAACTTTAAGTTTGTTCATAACTTTTGAACCATTTCAGATACAGCCTTTATATTTGGCATGTTACAGGTTCCTTGTGAAAAGGGCTTCCCACTCATACAAAAAATTTTGACCTGTGACCTTGACCTTGACCTGTGACCTACTTTAAAGAAAAAATTAATATTGGTTATAACTTTTGAACAGTTTCAGATAGAGCCACTTATAGAAGAAAAGATTTGACCTGTGACCTTTACCTGTGACCTACTTTAGAAAAAAACAAAACATTGCTCATAACTTTTTAAGCGTTTCAGATAGAGCCTTCATATTTGGCATGTAGGTTCCTTTTGACAAGGGCTTCGCACTCATACAAAAAATTTTGACCTGTGAACTTGACCTTGACCTGTGACCTACTTTAAACAAAAAATTAACATTGGTCATAACTTCTAAACCATTTCAGATAGAGCCTTTATATTTAACATGTAGGTTTCTTGTGACAAGGGCTCCCACTCATACAAACAATTTTGACCTGTGACCTTGACCTATGACCTACTTTAAAGAAAAAAATAACTTTGCTCATAACTTTGGAACCGTTTCAGTTAGAGCCTTCATATTTGGCATGTAGGTTCCCTGTGACAAGGGCTTCCCACTCATACAAAAAATTTTGACCTGCGACCTTGCCTGGGGACATGGTCATGTTTCACAAAATATATCCTTTTAGTTAGTTGTTTTTTATTTTTATTTTATTTTTTTTTTTTTTTTTTTTGTATTTTTCAGAGAAAATAAGCATAGTGAAGAAACATAGCAATTTTTTTCATAGCTCATATAAAATATTGAGCTGAATTGTGCACAGTTAGTATCCTTATTTACCCATTTTCATAGCAGTGTAACTCTAAACCCATTCATAGCTGCAGATAAGAGGGGTAACAGTTAAAAAATTTTCTTATTTCTCCATGAAAACTAAGGTTGTGGGTACTCATTAGAAGCACTGGGTACTCATTACAAGTGCCTCAGCAAGGCACGCTTCAAATGAGTATCCACAACCTGTGTTTTTGTAGAGAAATAAGAAAAAAAAGCAACCATTTCAGTTTGAAAAAAGTGCCTTATTTGGAACTAAGCCATTTATTGTTCTCTATAGTAAATTCATTCACAGTTCATATTGTATTTAGCTGAATCGTGCTCAGTCGGTATCCTTATTGACCCATTTTCCTATATCATTACCAAATAATGTCTTCTTTAGTGTCATTATTGACAATAATTCTGATGCAACTAATTATATATCAGAAAAAATATGCAAGGCTTTCACATAAAAATGATTGCTGCTATTATCTGTTGGGATATTGTCATCGATTGATATATAGTCTTGGATTATGTTACAAACAAATACTTGAGAGCCTGATCCTATTGGATTACTAGTAGTCTCGAGGCTGATTCTAATTACACAGTTGGGATACCCATTTCTAATGAAAATTAGATTTTTGATGATTTTTATTTACAGTCAGCCCATCTGTTTAGTCATTGATTAGAGTATGTTTTCAGTTTAGTCATTGATTGGAGTATGTTTTCTGGATTTTGTTCGAAACAGACAGCTTGAGCCCCTGGAATAAATTTCTCCCACTGATTTTCTCCACCTGAGCTTTGAGACTCTCAGCTCTAGTGAAAAAAAAGGGGTTTGAGTCTGGAGACCCCTAAAAGGATAATTGGCAAACAGTGTAGACCCAGATCAGACACCACAGAATGTGGCATCTCATCAAGGTCTGCACTGTTTGCAAAAAGTTCAATCATTTTTTCTCTAAGAATATCTAAATCACATTGCCTGACATATCTAAAATAAAAAATTAGAATCTTCCAGTATAGTGTGGGAGATTTTATTCAGTCTTCAATGGGTTAGAATGCATTCCAGAGTCATAGCAGATAACACGCTAGACTATTTTTTTTTTTTTAAAATTTTTCCAAGGAAATAAGATTGACAATATTTCATGTGAATAATCTCCTTACAGACAATTCACATGAAATTAAAATGACAGCTCCTCCAAAGCAGCCTACGTGATTTGTCTCTAATTAGGTAGGGCCGTTGCTTGGATAGGGGTGTTTAAAATAGCTAAAATTATGGTGATCTGCCCTTTTGTTTGGTTGCTATGACAAATGAAAGGTCCCATAGACTTATCATGGGAAAATGGTTAAATTGCATTTTCTCTGTAACACTTGAAGTGATATGAACCATATTTGGCAGTTACTATCTAGCGACCAGCCTTTATAGTCATGATATTATTTTGGTTTTATTTTAGTGGATTACCAAACAGGATTATTAGAATAAATATTAAGTCACTAGAAACTGAAGCCAGTCTACCTTGCACTTTGGAGACCAGGGCCCAGTTGTTCAAAGCATCGTTATCTTAACGAGCTTGTTAGTGGTCAAAATGTTATCTGTTCTAGTAAGTATGATATCTAATTTCATAGATATTTTTGCTGAAAAAATGTGAGTAGCTTTTGCAAATGCAAAAGCTACTCACATTTTTTCAGCAAAAATATTAGCATATATGCCATATTTAATGATAAAAAATTCAACATTAAGTTAATTAATGACATCGTTAATTTTGAACAACTGGGCCCTGGTAGAAAAACTATCAAGAATTATCCTCAAATACTATGTTTGGTGACTATTCAGGGATAAATTTTCTCCATATAAACAAATATTGTAGGTACTTATTTGAAGTGCCTCATTGAGGTGCTTGAAATGACTACATACAAGATGTTTTCATGAAGAAATAAGAAAATTTCAATACATTTTTTGTGGAGAACTGTAGAAGATTGACCCAAAATGCTGACAGAAGGAATGATTGTATTTGCAGTATTGGATAAAAGGACCGTTTTGGTTTTGTACAGTGGTAATAATTGTTTGGATTTGGTTGTGGTTTGTTATAGAGATAATTTTGCTAAGGAGGTGATTTGTATCAATTATCTTCATATCATGCCAATAAAATGAGAGTTAGGTGTCTGGATCTTGGCCCCATAATCAGGGCTATGTTTTCTTCAGAATTGAATAATTACAATGAACACTCCAATCTTAGAACATCATGGCCGGGCTCAGTCCATTGTCTAAAAAAGGGGTGTTGCATAAAAATTAATTTCAAATGAAAGGAAATGTAATAACATATTTCAAAGGCTGAAACATAGCACCAGAGCTCCAGGTAAGGTGGGGGTGGGTTGGGGTGGGGGTGGGAGGGATATCCACTTAATATTTTTCTTGTTTCTCTATGGAAACATACATTGTGATTACTCATTTGAAGGTGCTTCAGATGAGTACCCACAACATTTTTTTTTGAGAAACAAGAAAAATATCGGCATTTTTAGTTGAAAAAAGTGCCTTATCTGAGACTTGAAAAAATTAGAAAAAAAAAACAACAACAAAAAAACAATTTTTAATAAAGTTCTGTGTTGCTGACCGTGTATGTCTTAACTCTTGTCCTGCTGAGCCCGGATATACCCTGCCTTTGCAAACAGTGTAGATCCAGATCAGTTGGCTTCTGAAGAAGCCAACTGATCTGGATCTGCACTGTTTGCCATTAAGTATGTGAATTTATAGCAACAATGTGGATCAAGTAATCTGATTGGCTGAAAATTAGAAGTGGGTGTGGTATCTTAATTTATTCAGCAGGACAAGGGTTAAGTGTTTGGACACTAAGCTCATAACATACTTGTCCTAAAATTTGACTTTCCATTTAACAAAATTGCTGGATGAGTGGCAAACAGTGTAGACCCTGATCAGATGCTAAATTCTGTGGCATCTGTTCTGATTCTACACTGCTCAGGCATGTCTGTCTAAATACTAATGGTAAATATTGTATTTGATCCTTGTCATTCTGAATAAATTAAGATGCCACGCCCATTTCTAATTTTCAGCCAATCACATTACTTGATCCAGATAGTTGATATAAATTCACATGCTTAATGGCAAACAGTGCAGATACAGATCAGTTGGCTTACTGATCTGGATCTACACTGTTTGCAATTGCAGGATATATCCGGGTTCAGCAGGACAAGGGTTAAATTCAGAAGCATAAAGGTTTGTTGTTGTCTTTTTTCAGAGGAAAAAAAAAAAGGACAACATTAATTCAAATGGTCTTTTAAGGAGACAATTTCAGATTGAAATGTATAGCCAAGTTTCATCAGGGTAAAAATTAAAAATCTTCTGATTTTGAATGTTAGCAGATAACATTGTAATTTCCTATGTAACCCTTGTCCTGCTGAATAAATTAAGATGCCACTCCCTTTTCAAATTTTCAGCCAATCAGATCACGTGATACAGATTGTTGCTATAAATTCACATTCTTAATGGCAAAAAGTGCAGATCCAGATCAGTTGGCTTCTTAGAAGTCAACTGATCTGGATCTACACTGTTTGCAAAGACAGGATATATCCGGGTTCAGCAGGACTAGGGTTAATTTACCCTGAATCATCTTTTTTCTTTTTATATAAATTTCATGAATTTTTTAAAAATGCAGTTTCTGAGAAAAAAAAAAAATACATGGATCCAGCTTGAGAACTACAATTTTCACTCAAGGCTGTTTGTTTTGCTGTTTTATATAATTTAATGAATTCATTAAAACGCAATTTCTGGGAAGAATCGTGCTTGAAAAATACAATATCATCCATTGCTATTCACAACAGACTAAAGATTGATTTCTTAAGAATTGTTGAATCATTTCTCAAGTAAGTCTCCAAGGAGCAGAAATCTGACATGATGAATTTTATTTTGTTTAAAAGTTCAGTAGTCAAAGTTTAGTTCTTCTAGTTTTAGATAAGATGTGTGTGTGTGTTTTTATGTGTGTATGTTGTTTCTTTTTTCAGTGAAAAGTATTGATATTTTTTTCTATATTATTTCTCAAAAACAAAAAAAAAACAAAACAAAACAAAAAAACAAAACAAAATAAAAGAGAAAAAAGAACAAAAAAAACACACAAAAAAAAATATGCCCATCCCCACTGACCTCCACACCCCGCACCCCACAAAACAACAACAAACAACAACAACAAAAAACAACAACAAAAAAACATATGCTGTTGTTACCCAGTTAGAAGTACCTTGCTTAGTGCTTTTAGCTCCAGATATGGGGCTTTTTTTCAGCAAAAATTTGTGATTTTTTTTTATTATTATTTCTGTACAAAAAAAAACAAACAATACAACACTGAGGTGCTTCAAATGAGTTCCCACAACTTATGTTTTATTGAAGAAATAAGAAAGATATTTATCCTGATACCACCCATCTCTTGAGTTCTGGTACCAAGTGGTTGGTGGGAGTAGCTTTAACTTAACCCTTGTCCTGCTGAATACATTAAGATACCACACCTACTTCTAATTTTCAGCCAATCAGATTGCTTGATCCAGATTGTTGCTACAAAGTCACATACTTAATGACAAACAGTGCAGATCCAGATCAGTTGGCTTCCTCAGAAGCCAACTGATCTGGATCTACACTGTTAGTAAAGCCAGGGTGTATCCAGGTTCAGCAGGACAAGGGTTAACAAATATAGGCATTACCAATTTAATTGGAGATTAGTGAAACTGATATGATGAATATTTCATCATGTTTAAAGTATCCAGTCAGAGTTCAGTTGTCCAAATTCAGTACTAATTACAACTAAATGGTTGTGCATTAGCAAATTAGGAATGTCTTTGGAAAAGTAGTGACAATGGTCCATTTTCTGCAGCAGTAGAACCAGAGGCATATAATTCCACAAATGGGGCTATGGTCTTGAAAGGACTTAGAGGAGGAAATCGCCACATCACTGGCTAGCTTCTCCACCTGTGATTGGCATTACTGTGTTTGTATAACCCTTGCTGCAAATTAAGATCAGATTAAGAAATTATTTCAAGTTTTATTACCTTTACAGTGGTCTTTTAACCTCGACCACTCTCTGGACAAATACAGCAGACAACAATTTGATGTTTTTTTTGTTTTTTTTTTTTCTATTTTTCCCCCCAAAATAAGAAAAATATTTCAAACTGTTGTCTGCTGAATTTTTACCCAGCATGCTAAGCATTTACCGGCTTTGACTGGGCAAATGACATGGGTAATTGTATTCCTGATAAGCTCTCAGTCAGAAGCTAATCAGATGATAGGCAACCTGCACACAACATGTTGCATACCCTATATGAGGGAGCTGATAGCCTTGTTAATAGACTTATAAGCCTCTGAGTAGAACCTGTTATAATATTATGTTGTATCTAAAACAAACGTTCTTCTGTTGAATGATGTAAATATTGCATTTGTTGCTGATGCTAAGTAAGTATAAATGACACTCAAAATGACCTGTTCATTTACAATAGTCAAAACTGGTGAGGCCAAATAAAAAAGTATATGTGTTTAGGGTAACATGTTAGAAAAAAATAGGTAGGGTAGGTAGGGAGTCTTTTTATTTTTACTTTTTTTTTTTTTTATGAAGTAAAATGCCATAATTACCAAATACATTTTGACTTCGCACTTAATTCACATAAAATTTTACCAAGTCTGTTTGATTATCCTTAAATGTTTCTAAAAGTACTGACAGAATGGCAAACAGTGTAGATCCTGATCAGACTGCTCCTTTACAGTTTGATCTGGGTCTACACTGTTTGCTGAGCCCTTCTTGTCCAAATGTTTAGCATTAATATTTTTTTTTTGAGAAAACATGAAAAAAATTGCTAGGTTTCACCAGGAAAATTAGATATGGTAGGGTTACCCTAAACACACATTTTTTTTTATTTGGCCTGACAAAACATGGTGATAATCTTCAAAATGAACAAAGGACATACTGCAAACTTCATGAAAAACTTTACCTGTACTGAAATAAAAGTAGCATTGGGGAGAGTGCTCTAATTTATAGAACTGTTACCAGATGGGTAAGGCTGTTAAGGACTGGTAGGGAGAACCGGCCTCTCTGGGAGACTGTCTATATTTGTGTTGGAAATGACTGCTGTTGCTGCTGTAAAGGTACCAGTGGAGAAAGATGGTTCCGAGGGATTCTCAGAAAAAAAAACGTCACAGGAAAAAATGTCATGGAAAAAAGTCACAGGAAAAAAGTTTCAGGAAAAAAGTTGCAGACCAGTGCAGTAGACATTTATATTATCTCTTTTTTTTATACCCCGCCACACAATAGTGGCGGGGTATTATGGTTTCACGTTGGTTGTCCGTGTGTCCGTCCGTCCACCCGTCCATTGTCTGTCTGTCCGTTTTTCGTGTCCGGATGATAACTTGAGTAAACATCAATGGATTTTCACCAAACTTGGTATGTGCATTGATATTGTGGAGATCTGGTTTGGGATTGCTAATGGGCAAATTTCGTCAATTTTTGACGGAGTTATCTGCCCAAGACACGCCCATATTTTCGTTTCCGGACTATAACATGAGTAAATTACAAGGGATTTTCACCAAACTTACTGTATGCATAGACATTAAGGAGATCTGGTTTGGGATTGCTAATGGGCAAATTTCGTCAAATTTTTACGGAGTTATCTGCCTGAGACACGCCCATATTTTCGTTTCCGGACTATAACTTGAGTAAATAAGGGATTTTCATCAAACTTTGTTGCTTTGTGGTTTATTCTACGAGGCGATGTGTTGTATGTCTTTCCATGTGTCATTTTGTTCTTGTGTTGTTTAGTCCTTTTGGTATTGCGATTACCTCGCTTGGGGAAGAGAGCTAATCTTAGTGCTTTTCGTACGTTTGTTCAATTTGTGCTTGTTTGGATTTGTCGCTTTCCTCTTCCTCTTGGGGTCTGGGAAGGGCTGCGGTTTGTGATTGTGGCACTCCCTGGACTTTTCTCTTACCTTTTTTTCCTATATGCAAAACCAACTTGCTATACGTATTGACATCAAGGAGATCTGGTTTGGAATTGCTAATGGGCAAATTTCGTCAAATTTTTATGGAGTTATCTGCCTGAGACATGCCCATATTTTCATTTCTGGATGATAACTTGAGTAAATAATAAGGCCTTTTAACCAAACTTGCTATATGCATTGATATTATCAAGATGTGGTTTAGGATTGTTATCTGTTCATTGATATTATCAAGATCTGGTTTAGGATTGTTGTCTGTCCCTCCGTCTTTTTCTTTACAGACATTTTCGCAACGATAACTTTAATATATAAACAAATAATTGCTATGGCGGGGTTATTATGCTTGCAGTGCTTTTATCTTTTTTTTGCACATACCAATTAATGTAAGGAGTTTGTATATAATGCGTTCTGTCTTTTTAAAGATGGTCTATTGTCAGTTTTTTTGTTGCATATACCTGACCCAGAGGTGTAAAAAACAGGACACTCTGTCACTTGTAGACGTTGTCCTGTCAATTAGTTTGGTGTTTTATTGCAAATGAGCTTTGTTTTCAAAATGAAAATGTGAAAACTCAAAATTTTGTCATTCTTTGCAAAGGTCTTCATGTGCTAGCTGTCTGATACATTTTGTACATCTGACTTTTCATTTCTTATATTAGTATGATCTGGGTTTATTCAATAGCTCAGTGATAACAATAAACATGTTTATCAGGTCATAGCAGACAGGGTTAAAATCTTTTTACAATGCCTGCTGTATTTAACATACTGTAAAAATAATCATGATAATTAAAAACATATCTTTTCAGTTATTCACATTTCAACATTTCTGAATATGTGCACATGTGCTTAGTATAGATTATGCGAAGAGACACTGGTAACATAGAATAACTATCTAAATATAGTCTTACAGTCACCTATAATCACAACTCTATGGAAACATCTAAAGGTCAAATTTTCCAACATATTGATCTGTGTCGCATATTTCAAAATACCCTTCCATTTTGTCTGTGCCAATTATTATTAATATTTTTTTAATGATATTTCATGTTTCATGTTGGTTTGTGATGTTTTGTTCAGCAGGTACTCTTTCACATAACAACTTTTTTTTTTCTCACTCCCGTGGTTCTTTAAGATAATTGCAGTAGATGCTATTAGAATTGTTTCTTCTCTACATGATTGTTTTTTTTTTTTTTTCCTGTCAAATGGATCCAATAACAGTTAATTGTCTCCTTCACACTATTAACTCTTGTCTTGTTGAACCCAGATATGCTTTGCCTCTGCAAACAGTGGAGATCCAGATCAGTTGGCTTCTGAAGAAGCCAACTAATCTGGATCTGCACTGTTTGTCATTAAGTATGTGAATTTGTATGAAGAACCTGGATCAAGTAATCTGATTGGCTGAAAATTAGAAGTGGGCATGGTATCTTAATTTATTCAGCATGGCAAGGATTAAAGAACGTCAGTATTGAGCATTCCATGCATCCAGATAGATAAGCAGACAATTCGGAAGATTTTTTTTTCCCATTTTGCATAAAGCCATATTTTGTGAGTACAAGTTTGATATTGTCTCTGATTCTCCATCAGTGTATAGTATGGTGTGAAAGTAGCGAAAATTATCCTAAATTGCTTCCACGATTGTCATCTTATCTGGAATTTCTGCATTTGTGTTAAGATATAGACTGCCAGGGTTTATAGCTATTATGTTCAGAGAGCAGGAAAGATGATATGCAGCATTGAGAATGTCGTGCAAAGCTCTAGATAAAAATTGGTACCAGAGAAAACATTTTTGTCACACCTGCTTGTAGCAGGGTGCGATATAGGCATCCGATTTTCCGTCCGTCTGTCAACATTTATGTCGAAGTTCGACATTTATGTCAAAGTTAGTATTCTAATCAAATACAAGACTAAACAACCATCAAACCTTGCATGAAACATCTCCCTGACCTCCTGAATTTGTGACATACGCGTCCGCTTTTCTGTTCGTCTGTCTGTTCGTCTGTCCGTCTGTCAACATTTATGTCAAAGTTCGACATTTTATGTCAAAGTTAGTATTCTGATCAACTACAAGACTAAACAACCATCAAACCTTGCATGAAACATCTCCCTGACCTTCTGACTTTAGGACATAGGCGTCGACTTTTCTGTCCGTCTGTCCGTTTGTCCATCTGTCCGCCTGTCTGTCCATCTGTCAACAGTTCTGTTATGTCGAAGTTCGACATTTATGTCAAAGTTAGTATTCTTATCAACTACAAGACTAAACAACCATCAAACCTTGCATGAAACATCTCTCTGACCTTCTGACTTTGTGACTTTGTGACAAAGGCATCCGCTTTTCCCTTCATCCGTCAGTCCGTCTGTCAACATTTATGTCAAAGTTCGACATTTGTGTCAAAGTTAGTATTCTAATCAACTAAATTCTACAACAACCATCATATCTTGTATAACACATCTTCCTGACCTCTTGACTTGGCAGGTACATTGACCTGGTGACCTTGACCTACATTTCGCGCTCCAGTGACTTTAACACAGTTTACATTGAGGTTCCAGATCTTCTCAACTCTAAGGCCTACAACTACCAAACCTTGCATAGTGCTTCTCCTAGATGTACTGACTTGGCAGTTACCTTGACCTGGTGACCTTGACCTATATTTTGCGCTCCAGTGACTTTGACACATTTTGCGTCGACGTTTCATATCTCCTCAACTGTCCTCAAGTATAAGACCTCTAACCACCAAACCTTGCGTGGTGCTTCTCGTAGATGTACTTACTCGGCAAGTATCTTGACCCGGTGACCTTGACCTATATTTTGTGCTCCAGTGCCTTTTACACATTTTACATCGACGTTCAGTATCTCCTCAACTCTAAGGTCTACAACCACCAAACCTTGCATAGTGCTTCTCCTCAGTGTACGGACTCTGCAGGTACCTTGACTCATTGACCTTGACCTATATTTTGCACTCCATTGACTTTTACACCTTTTACATCGCCCTTCCATATGTCCTCAACTATAAGGCCTTCAACATCCAAACCTTCTATAGTGCTTCTTCTTCATGTACTGACTCGCCAAGTACCTTGACCTGGTGACCTTGACTTATATTTTGCACACCAGTGACTTTGACACATTTTACATTGATGTTTGATATCTCCTCAATTATAAGCCCTACAACCACTAAACCTTGCATAGTGCTTCACCTCATTGTACTAGATTGGCAGGTACCTTGACCTATATTTGGCACATTTTATGTTGATGTTTGATATCTCCTCAACTATTAGGCCTACAACCACCATATCTTGCATAGTGCTTTTCCATGATGTACTGACGGCAGGTACCTTGACCCGGTGACCTATATTTCACGCTCCAGTGACTTTTACACATTTTACGTTTTTCAACTAAGCACTGCTAAGAATGGAATAAACTTATTTAATAACCACTTCTGATTGTGGCTCCTGTGACTTTTGCCCCATCAGGTGCAACGATGCCTTCCGCGGAATTCTTGTTCTTATTTCTCAAGGAAAATGATTGTTGTGGGTACTCATTAAGAATGCCTCAGTGAGGCATTTCTAATGACTACTCATAACATATATTTTTGTGGAGAAATAAGAAAAAATATCAAGAATTTAGTTGAAAAAAAACAAAAAACAAAAACATAAAAAAAAAAATCAAATATTCTTTTCCTGCTGCTATCTGTCTCATAAGGGATTAACTCATTTTAGTTAAATGTCAAAAGTTGACTATTTGCAAAAAAAAAAAAAAAAAAAATGTGTGTATATAGAAGACAGTTTAAACCTGAAAAGTACTAAATTTAAATATTAGCAGACATTTTGGATTGTTTTTCTTAAATCTTTGAAGAAAATAGGACTTGATTTCTCATCCTTTGGGACTGTTGAGCTCATACAACTTGGAAGATGTGTCCTTTACCTGGCTGTGGGATTGGCCGCTGACAAATGCTGTATTCTCATGTGGTAACAAAACGTCCTATCAAAATCTTTCTGCATAAAAATACAGTGAGAACAGAATGGAAAATACAGTAGAACTTCAATGGCTCAAACATCTTTGGAAAACTGTTAGAGACATGGGTAGTTTGAGCCACTAAGGGTTAACCCTTGTCCTGCTAAATAAATAAAGATGCCAGGCCCATTTCAATTTTTGGCCAATCAGATTGCTTGATCCAGATTGTTAATTTAAAGTCACATACTTAATGGCAAACAGTGCAGATCCAGATCAGTTGGCTCAGAAGCCAACTGATCTGGATCTACACTGTTTGCAAAGGCAGGACATATCTGGGTTCAGCAGGACTAGGGTTAATCATGATGCCAGGTCAGGAAGCAAATGGTGATAATTTAGGGAAGTCTGTTCCATCCTCTTTACAATAATTGAGGGTACTCATTAGAGTCACTTTGATGAGGCAATTCTAATGAGTACACACAACATATAATTTCAGGATAAAATAAGATTTCCTTAAATATTTGTTTTCTGAAGCTATCGGAGAATTTCCTGGGGACTTAAACACAAGTTCAAATCAGCCATGGTAAACGAGCCAACGATGTTCGAGCTGTTAGGTCCAACTGTAATACAGTTCCAAAATTCAGGCTGTTCAGAAGAAAAATAGAGCTCATATTCATCCTTTTGCTTCTCGACAATTTTCTAAAATGGCGTCATTTGCCCTTTCCTCCTGGAAAAATCCATTATATCATATCCTGTTGATGTGTCATAGATATTGACTAGACAAAAGCTCGAAGCATTTGGTGGCCAAGTGTTTAGTATTCCCAACTTTGGATCATGAGGTCCCAAGTTTGAATCCCGCTGAAGGCCGAATTGAGCTCATGATTATATTGTGATTCATTGCACAGAGGCTTTCATTATCATTCTTCAATAGATCGTCTCGAAATGACTTAAATAATGTTGAAAGGGACATAAAACATGAAATCATCATCATCATTTATTAAAGTTTGGAAGTGATATGTCAGTCATATTGACTTATAAGACTTGGAACTTCATTGATCATGCAAGATGAAGCATGGACCACTGAAAATTTCTGTACACACAGTATTGACCTGTCAAAGTCTGCCTACACCAGAACACAACGAGAAGTTAACCCTTGTCATGCTGAATAAATTAAGATGCCATGCCCACTTCTAATTTCCAGCCAATCAGATTACTTGTTCTGGGTTTTTGATAGAAATTCACATATTTAATGACAAACAGTGCAGATCCAGATCAGTTGGCTTCTGATCTGGATCTACACTGTTTGCTAAGATAGGGCATGCCATGTTCAGCAAGAGAAGGGTTAAAATAATGCACTCAATAAGACTGGCTGATTCAGCCAACGTTTGACAGACCATGCAATTAGAATTGTTGACAAAACCTCTTGAGACCAGTTTATTTCATGTTTCTGTGATGTTCTGTTGTCTGTAAATTTTGATATACTGCTCCCTGAGACATGGTCTACTACATCTCACGGCTCCAAGTCAGGCACTTTTTTCAACCAAGAAGTACTGGTATTTTCCTTATTTCTCCATTAAAACATATGTTGTGGGTACTCATTAGAAGCGCCTCGTCAAGGCGCTTCTAATGAATACCCACAACACATGTTTTTATGGAGTGGTAAGAAAACTTATTATTTGGATACCCCCTCTTATCTGGAACTGTGGCATCTTCAGACACAGGATATTTCCAGATGCAATATTTATTACCTTAAGAATTCATGCTCAATATACTCCTTTTGTGCAAGTCCATTTTATTTCCTGTTCAGTTGTCTAAAAGCTGCTGGATGAGTGGCAAACTGTAGATCCTGACCAGATGCTGCATTCTGTGGCATCTGATCTACATCTACAGTATTTGCTCAAGCCCATCTGTCCAGATGTTTAGGGTTAATATGGTATTTTAACACGTGATATTTAGCTCACCTGATTATAAGCTCCGGGTAAGCTGTTGTGATGACCCTCAGACTGTCTGATGTCCATTGTGTATTGTCTTCATCAACAGTTAGTTTATTAACACTCTAGAGGTCAAAGTTTTGACCCAATCGCAATGAAACTTGTTCAGAATGTTTGCCTCTATGAAATCTAGGTCAAATTCAACACTGGGTCACTTGTGGTAAAAAAAACTAGGTACCTGGTCAAATCAAAGGAAAATTTTGTTAACACTCTAGAGGTCACATTTTTTGAAGAAGTCATCAAGAATCTTGCTGAAAATGTTTGTTTTGCTGATTTCACAGCCATGTGTGAAACTGGGTCACTTGGGGTAAAAAAACTAGGTCACCAGGTCAAACAGAAGGAAAACCTTGTTAACACTCCAGAGGTCACATTTTTGAAGTAATCTTCATTAATATTGCTCAAAATGTTTGTCTTTATGATTTCTAGGTCAGGTTTGAAACTGGGTCACTTGGGATCAAAAACTAGGTCATTAGGCCAAATCAAAGGAAAACCTTGTTAACTCTAGAGGTCACAATTTTGAAGCAATCATCATGCCCAATCTTGCCCAAAATGTTTGTTTTGATGATTTCTAGGTCAAGTTTGGATATGGGTAGCTTGGGTTAAAAAACTAGATCACCAGGCCAAATCAAAGGAAGACCTTGTTTACACACAAGAGGTCACAGTTTTGAAGTAATCATCATGAATCTTGCTCAAATTGTTTGTGTTGATGTTCTTTAGGTTGACCTCAAAACTGGGTCACTAAGGATCAAAATTTAGGTCACCAGGCCAAATCAAGTGAAAACCATGTTAACACTCTAGAGGTCACATCATGAACCTTGCTCAAAATATTTGCCGTGATGATTTCTAGGTCAAGTTTGAAACTGGGTCACTTGGGTTCAAAAACTAGTTCACCAGGCTAAATCAAATGAAAACCTTGTTAACACCCTAGAGGTCACAGTTTTGAAGCAATCATTATGACTATTGCTTAAAATCTTTGTCTTGATGATTTTTAGGTCAAGTTTGAAACTGGGTCATTAAGGGTCAAAAACTAGGTCACCAGGCCAAATCAAAGGACAACCTTGTTAACTCTCTAGAGATCACATTTTTGAAGCAATCATCTCGAATCTTGCTCAAAATATTTTTGATGATATGTAGGTCATTTTTGAAAGTGGGTCAGTTGGGGTCAAAAACAAGTCCCTGAGCTAAATCAAAGGAGATTGTTTAACTCTCTTGAGGTCACATTTTGGGGCAATTATAATGAATCATGCTCAAAATGTTTGTCTTGATGTTTTTTAGGTTGACTTTGAAACTGGGTCAGTTTTTGGCATTAAAATTAGGTCACTGGGCCAAATCAAAGGAAAACTTTGTTAACACTGTAGAGGTCACATTTTTGAAGTGATAATCATGAATCCTGCTCAGAATGTTTGTCTTTATGTTTCTAGGTGAAGTTTAGAACTGGATCTTGTATGACCTATATTTTATGGTCCTGTGAAATTCTTAAATTTTATGTTTAGGTCAGTTTCTCAGTAACTTTTGGTCCCACAGCAGTGATACTTAGCGCTTGCTTACATCTAAGCATTGACTCTTGAATGCAGTCATTCATATTTGACCACAACTTCTATTTCATGGTCCACTGACTTTGTTAAGTGTTTGTGTTTAGGTCAATTTCTCAGTAACTATTGCTCCTACAGTCAGTCATACTTAGCACATGCATACATCTTAGCATGGCCTCTTAAGTGCAGTCATTCATATTTGACCTTGACCTATATTTCAGGGTCCATTAGGCATGCTACATTGTCTTGTTAATATAATAGTCATGAACTTTGGTCAGAATGTTTACTTGACTATTTCTTGGTCAGGTACTTTAGGTGCTAGGATACTCAAACGAGCATTACAGGGCCATGATGGCCCTCTTGTTGTCATTTAAAATTGTAGCAGACGACATTTTAACATTTTGCTTTTTTATTTGTCAGATAGCATAAGGATTGACTGTTCATGTGAATTATTGACTAGGAAGACAGTTTGTATGCATGTCAAGCTATACCCTCTTTAAGGATTTAGAGTCATAATAGCTACTGTTTCAAATCTGTTCAAGCTTATTATTACATCAACCTATACCTTTTCCTACACTGAATTACAAAGTTACGAAAGATTCTACCGTTCTTTCTAAAAATTATGAACAAATATTCTTCTATACCCCCTATTTGACGAAAGCACCAATTTAAGATGATAGCGTATTTGTTAAATATTACAGTAATTATCTTAATTTTCAGTTTATCTCCACATTCTTGGTATTATTTAATGTAGCTAATAATACTCTGCAATAACTAGTCAAACCATTCATAAATAAACTGCTGAGAATGATGATTTTGTCACCTTTTTTCCCTATCCCTCGACAGAAACTGTAAAAATCTGTTGTCGACGGAAAAATACCCTACAAAATTGTGTGACCTGGCAGCCTCACAAATAACGGGGCATTAAAATTGTGCTCACCAGAATTATTTGCTAGCCTCTGCTGAACACCAAAACTAAATCTAAATAACTTTTGCCATCAAAAGTTTGCATAAAATTATTGGAATTTACCCCTAGGGTCATTTTTGAAGGCTGGAATTTCATGTACGAAAAATCTCAATATTTTGCACTATCAGGTTTATTGGTTAAACCCATGAAAAAATTGTAATGCACTGCTGATATTATATGTGAACTTGCTATTAGAGAAATAAATCATAGTTTTGTGACCAATATTTTGACATTTGCTGAACAAGACAACACATTTCTCGACAGAAACAGCACAAATCTGTTGTTGACGGAAAAATACCTGACAAAATTGTGCGACCTGGCAGCCTCACAAATAACAGGGCATTAAAATTTTGCTCACCAGAATTATCTGCTAGCCTCTGCTGAACATCTAAACTAAATCTAAATAACTTTTGCCATCAAAAGTTTGCATAAAAGTTTTGTAATTTACCCCTAGGGTCATTTTTGAGGGCTGGAATTTCATGTACGAAAAATCTCAATTTTATGCACTATCAGGTTTATTGGTAAAACCCATGGAAAAATTGTAATGTACTGCTGATATATATATATATATATATATATATATATATATATATATATATATATATATATATATATATATATATATATATATATATATATATATCAGCAGTACATTACAATTTTATGTGAACTTGCTATTAGAACTTGCAGTACATTACAATAATATGTGAACTTGCTATTAGAGAAATAAATCATAGGTTTGTGACCAATATTTTGACATTTGCTGAACCAAGACAACACATTTCCATGCTCAAGAACAGTGAAGGCTTGGGTAAGCAAGGGCCACTGAGGAATCGTTCTAGTCACCCCAGTTACAGTTATATAAAAATGACAAAAAATAAAGCATAAGCTAAACTGTGTGACTGAGTAAAGGTACAACTGTTTTAATTATCACAGTATGTTATATGTAATAGGACCCTTTTTGTCAGACAATCAACAATTACGGTATTGTTATGATCCTAAGTTTTCAGACATACACGTTTGTGCAAACAATGTAGACCTAGATCAGACTGCTCCTGAAGAAAAGCCTGATCAGGGTCTACAATGATTGCCAGTCTGTCTACATCTTTTGGGCACAATACTGTATGGCAGAGCCACCTTGTTCACGTTTTAGAGTGATTACAGCAGATTTTTCAGGTCCGAATTTTTAAGATGTTTACAGTAAAAATTCATAAGTACAGATTTTCAAATATCCATGACAAACCAACAAAATGACATGACTGTGCACCCAGCGAACACTCGGATCAGCTTGGGCATCCGCCCAGTCTGATCAGAGTCTTCCCTATAGGGATCAAACATGGTTTTCCATGCACATGTTAATGCATTAGAAAATCATGTTTGATCGCTATTATTGCATAAAGACATTCTGTGATGCAAGAAAACTCGATAATTTTAAAGAAAATGTGTTCGAAAAATTCTTATATTTTGAATTTCTGTGAAAAAGGCATGTTCACGGCATGTGTTTTGATTAGGCTGCTTCGAGGGCATAAACAACGTGACCTTCGACGTCACAGATTTATGTTCGCCACTCTGCACATTTTTAGTCTGACGTCAGATTTTAAGACGGCCCTGTAATGCGTATTAAGAAAACCACAAAGCGGGTTTATGACAGCACGTAAAATTTCCTTGTTAAAACGGATTTTCGCCCGTTAAAACATGGCTGTTAATACCGCGCGACACAGCTTTTTATGCAATAATATGCATTCAGTGGGTACCTTAAGACCCAAGGTTTCTTCATGCGGACAGCAAAGACTGATCAGACTGATCAGATTCCCAGGCCGGTCTGAATCTTCACTGGGCGCAGAGATCATTTTGTTGGTTTTGTCGTGCAGCGGCTCGTATAATTTCTAGCATTGAGACAGCTGCTCAATGATTTGGTATGAGCTATCCAAGCACCCTATAAAAAGTGTTCAAAGATATCAAGATATCGTAATACATTATAAACCAGCCATTGGTAACCATAGCCCGGCCCCTCACCCACAAGGAACAGTGGGGACTTTCTTCCTGCAAATCAATGTACTACGAGCCGAGAGCGGCAGCTAGATCGGATGCACGTCCGTTTGGTATGCGGACTGTCATGGATTCGATCCTCACGTCCGGCAACTTTCTTTCGTGGAGATTGGTTATAAAAAAAAATAAATTCTACGGCCATTCTCTACCTATCTATCTAGCTATAGATAATCCACAACCCTCTTTCAAGTGTTATTTGGATGTGATTCCACTGATTCAACATGAGAAGGGCAGTTGTCAGTTACTGGCGAACGATTGTGCACTAAGTGCTGGTAAACTGCGTAGGAGGCTTGCCCAGGAACAGTGTGGATAGGATAACTGACCATGCCTGAAATGACCTGACACCAGTACTTGTAACAACATGGACTGCGGGGAAAACAGTAAGCAAAACCTCTGGTATTTGACCCTGCATTGCTGTATTTTATCCCAGAATGCTCTAATCCCTGCTTTTTTGGCACACAAAAAATGTGGGGACGACGCAAAGACAACAACCTGGTGCATCTCCCCTGCGTTCCCCGGCCCTACTCAGTGAGATGGGGGGGGGGGGGAGGGGGGGGCGCACACAGTTTATTTCACCACAGTCAACATTCTGACACTTCACATAAATATAACCTCCAAGTCCCCGTTTCATTTCTCCAATAATATTATAAGTCAGAGGAACGGGTCTCAACCTACAAGCTCGACAATACTTCAGGGAAGAAAGCAACACATCAAGTTCCACAACACGACGCCCAAATTTCCACCCGTCAGCACGTATGTTTTTTTATTTCAGTGGAGGGTGCATCGCGCATAGATCGTCACAGCACTCATTTCCATCACAGACACTTCCAACACAATAATTATGTTCGATCTGAATGCTTGATCTTATTCTTTTTTTTCGAATGGCGTTCTTTTTCGCATATCTGCCTCTTGGATCACGTTTCGGAAGTGTCATTGTCGCCATGTTTCCTGACCGGAAACGGAAGGAAGAGGAAGGAAAACACCACGAACTTACTGATAGTTTCTATTTTTAGTAACATGATGCGGAGTCGTTTCTATTTTTAAAAAATGGCGAAAAAAGGCGATGTTGACCGAAAAGGGTTACGATTTGTGCCGATGTTAGTCGATATTTGCCGATATTAGACGATCTCATTATGGGTGCAAAGCCTTAAAAAGAAAAATATAAATATTTTAAAATGTTGTCTTCTGCTGTTGTTACTCTAATGCTTTGACTCTTTCCCTGCTAGTGGCGACTTTTGTCATCTGCTGATAACCTTTGCAAACAGTTTGGACCCAGATCAGGCCTGACCAGATGTTGAGCCTGATCTGGATCTAAACTGTTTGACACAGATGGTATTCTTGAAAGATTTTTTTGAAAAAAAAATTAATTTAAGAAAATCCAGACGTTAAAGAAAAACATGCAAAATTACCCAGCATGCAAAGCGTTAAGGGCCATGGTGATGAGTTCTACCCTGTCTATAACCGAGGGATTAAGTTCTTGGCATTGCCTCTTGGAACCTAATGGGTTGCTTAACCCTTGTCCTGCTGAATAAATTAAGATGCCACGCCCACTTCTAATTTACAGCCAATCAGATTACTTGATCTGGATTGTTGCTATGAATTATCATACTTAATGGCAAACAGTGCAGATCCAGATCAGTTGGCTTCTTCAGAAGCCAACTGATCTGGATCTACACTGTTTGCAAAGGCAGGGTATATCTGATTTCAGCAGGACAAGGGTATTAATGCTTAGGATGCTGGGTAAAAATTTCAGCAGAGGGCATTTTAAAATAAAATATGATTTTCCCTATTAAATAGACTTTAGCATTTCTTGCAAATTTCTGCGAAGAGATAAACAGGAAAATGACTATTGCATTTCTTGCAAGTTTTCTCCTAAGGAGACAATTTGGGTGAAATGTCAAAGTCTATTTTTCTGGGAAAAACAAGAAAAACATATTTCAAATTGTCATCTGCTAAGTTTTTTTCACAGCATGCTAAGTGTTAAGTCCTAAGATTACTATTTATTCTACCACGGCTAATGTTGAGGGATACTAGTTTGGCATTGTCTCCAGGAACCATATATTTATAATGGATTGGCCTTTTTAATGGATTGGTCAAAGACTTATATCAAGAGAGCAGTTATTCTTTTGGTCATTATTTGATCTGTTTTGTGAAATAAGAAGAAGCAATGTCACCATAAAAGCTTCTTTAGCCTATACCTTTCTGTGGGCTAATTCAGCAGACAACGAATTGATATTTTCTTATTTTTTGCAGAAAATAGGCTTTGACATTTTGTGCAAATTGTCTCCTAGAGACAATTTGTATAAAATGTCAAAACCTATTTTTTTTTTGTAAAAATAAGGAAAATATTTCAAAATGTCATCTGCAGGAATTAATACCCAGCATGCTGAGCATAAGGTGATCATTTTTCGCCACTTCACTGATCTGAGACAGCGCTAATCCAAGACAGAGACCAGTATTGGAGATTGCAGTTGCCTCGTTATCTCTTAAAAATGCTCTTTTTTACAACCATAAAATGTTAATATCTTTCTTATTTCTTCAGGAAAACATATGTTATGGGCACTCATTAGAAGTGCATTGTGAGGCACTTCTAATTAGTACCCACAACATATGTTTTCATGGAGAAATAAGAAAAATAGTTGTCTGAATACTTCTCTTATCTGGAGATAGCACCTCTTTGTTCCATTTGACTGGGTCCTAGACACAGATAGGGTGATAATTGAGGTGATGATTTCGGATATTTTTTTTTATTATTTTTGCACCGAAACCAAATCTTATGATGCTCATTGGAATTGCCAAAGCCAGGCGATTCCAATGAGTACTAACAGCATACATTTTTCTTCAAAAATCAGAAAAAAAGTCCTTTTTAATACTCTCTCAATCTGGGCCTAAGTTGGATTTCTTAACACTTCATGCTAGGTTAAAATTTCAGTAGAAGACATTTTGAAGTATTCTTATATTTTCCTAGGAAATAAGATTTGACTCTTCATGCAAATTGTCTCCTAAGGAGACAATTTGCATGAAGTGTCAAATCCTATTTTCTAAGAAAAATTAGAAAAATGTCATCAATTTATAGTTTGCTGAATTTGCACATACCAAGGTAATTAAGCAGTAATACACCACGGCAGCAGATAAGTAGGGCGTTCAGACAAATATTTTTTTTTTTTTTTGGTCTCATTGAAAACATAAATTTTTGGGTTTTGTGTTGATGGGCTCTAATGGGATCTCACAACATTTGAAGACATTAGAGAACATACTGGTATTTTCATCTTCAAAATTATAAGTTTTCTGCAACCCTCCAAACTAACATTTTTTGGTTGTAACTGGTTTTCTGTTGATGGGATCTAATGTGATCCCAGAACATCTGAAGACATGAGAAAAAATACCATTATTTTCATCTTAAAAATTTTAAGTTATCTGCGGATCTCTCCTCCAGACTGACTTTCTAAGTGTGAGTCAAAATAAAAGGTTTTTTTTTAAGAGAATTGGCACTGATCAGTCTGTACATCCTCATAATCTGACAAGGGTTATTCACAGTTCAACTACGAAGTCTAACAATATCCAGCGATGATCTAAACAAACAGGATGTTTGGGATCTGTCTGCGGAGCTGTGCAGGCAGATCCCAGACACCCCCGTTTTGCCGACCCTCGAGAGCCTGTTTTTTCGTATGGCAACTGATCTATGGCAGATTTTCTGTAGTTGCTTGATTGATGTTGGTTGTCTATAGATTCAATAATTTATAGACTCCTATAGATCATACAGAAAAAGATCACACTAGAGGGCACCACTAATCACATAAAAAAACTGAAATGCCACCGCTACTTGATGAGATGCGATCTCATGTTGCCTTTATAAATAGGTTATTTTCTTATTACATCATATTATTTTACCGATTAAAGTTTCTGTATGAAATTTGACTGGTTTGATGTTGGAAAGAATTGCGTAGAAATTAAGAGAATTTGTCTGATGATTATGCACCCAGCAAAGATGCAAATCAGTCTGTGCGTCTGCTTGGTGTGTAGCTAGAGATAAGAAGAGGTATCCGGTAAAAATCTGTTTTATTTCTCCACGAAAACATATGTTGTGGGCACTCATTAGAAGCGCCTCGGTGAGGCGCTTCTAATGAGTACCCACAACATATGTTTTATGGAGAAATAGGAAAAATATCTAAAAATTTTGGTAGAAAAAAAAAAAAGCCTTATCTAGAGCATTTTCAGTGTTCTGTGGACAGAAAAGGAGCCAAAGCTTCTTCACAGGAGAAAATATTGTTTGAGTTGGAGCTTTATGGCCCAGTCAACACTGTTTGGGTCATGTCTAGCTGGTCAGGAACTGGTCATCTCAGGTCAGTATAATGTGACTGGGTGGAATATCATGTCAAAGTGTCTGGGGTGTGATATTTCAGTGAGGCAGCACTCTAAAAGTGAGCATTGAACTCCCTGCCACATCCAGACACCTTCGCGATATGACTGAAAGATAGCGACGGTAAGCCAAAACCAAACAACAAACAAAACTAGCTGGTCAGTTAAGGCCAGAGAAAATTTTTTATTAGATTCTCATCCAGTTTTTAGAAAAAAAAAAATGAGTGGGTGGGTGGATTTTATTTTTATGCCCCTGCCATTCACAGAATGGTGGGTGGAAAGGGCATATAGTGTTTCCCCTGTCTGTGTACAAGATGGTGATAGCAATTTGCCTTTAAGTTTTTAAGGCGTTAGCAATTTGCATATAAGTTTTTCAGGTGGGGGCATCTGTGTCCTTTGGACACATTTCTGGTTTACTTTTATTCTTGGGCCATCCAGTGAAGAGGTTAGTTGTAGCAAAACAAGATAACTAACACAAACAGTGATGTTCAGAAAGAAAAAAAAAACTCTAACAGTTATGTTCATAAAGAAGAAAACCTTGTTTTAACCCTGGTCCTGCTGAACCCGGATATGCCCTATCTTTGCAAACAGAGTAGATCCAGATCAGTTGGCTTCTTCAGAAACCAACTGATCTGGATCTGCACGGTTTGTGATTGAATATGTGAATTTGTATCAAAAACCTGAATCAAGCAATCTGATTGGCTGGCAATTAGAAGTGGGCGTAGTATGTTAATTTATTCAGCATGACAAGGGTTAATAACCTTTTCATAACAAATAATTCATTTATGGTTCTTAAAAGTTTGATGAAATAAATCTGTTTTCAGCATAAGTCCAATTGTCTCTGAAAAAGTTTTCCACCTCAATTTATTTTATTTCATCAAATTTTTTAGGGGGGAGTGGGGATGAGACTCTAATAATTAATTTTCTCTGGCCAAACGTACTCACACTTTACTTGATCAGACTTAGTCCTCTAAGTGGTTGACCACTGCTTATGCACATACTTTCACCTGCAACTGATAACCATCCTTCTTGAATTGGTGGAAGGGGGAGATTTACAGTAGAATTGATTTCATGATTAATCTCCACTAAAGTTGTATGGCAGAGCTGGGATTCAAACTGTGCTATGGACCTCAGACTGAAGAAGATGTAGAATGCTGCTTCAGATCAGGGTCTACACTATTTGCCATTCTTCCAGCAATATTTAGATATATCAAAAATAGTGAAGTAGACGTTTACAAAATCTGAGACAGGCATGATAAGGAGTTAAAGTGTCTGAATACAGTACATGCACTTAGGATATATATGGTACCATGCATATAGCTGCAGATTAGGGGCCTTTTTTCATCCAAAAAGTATTGATATTTTTCTTATTTCTCCACAAAAACATATGTTGTGGGTACTCGTTAGAAGTGCCTCACAGAGGCACTTCTAATGAGTACCCACAACATATGATTTTGTGGAGAAATAAGAAAAGTACTAGATTCTGCAGTCGATGGCAAGCCATTGCAAAATCCCCAGACCCGATGCTAATGTTGCTATTAGCATGATGGATGGATGGAAAAATAATGTTGATCTCCCGCACCCTTACTACGTGGGGAAGTTATTTAGCAAGTTTGTTAAATTCCACCCAGTGGTTTAGGAAGAGAGAGCATGGCAGGCGAATGGATGGACAGATGGATGGATGGAAAAATAATGTTGCTCTCGCACACTCTTACCACACAGGGAAGTCATGTAGCAAGTTTGGTTAAATTCCGCCCAGTGTTGTAGGAGGAGGTAATGTGATGGACAGATGGATGGAGGCATGCACAATATCCCTACGCTTTAGCTTGCTACCCATCTGATCTAGAGATATGCATGCACTTGTATTACTGTGCTTATCAGTTTTGCAAGTCATAGTTGGAATGCATATATTGGCAATGTTTGATAGGAAGAAACCAGGTATTGAGAGTTAACTGTCTCAGAAGTCTCATCAAATAAAGATCATTAGGCGCCATGTTGAGAGAAAAATGCACTCACTGCTTATGTGGATCAAGGACAGCTCAGTTCACCTACCTGTATGTGAAATCAGGTGAAGTATTCACTGTCAGTTTATTTACCATGCCCATATTATATAGTCGCCATGAGAAGTGATCCCAGAATCCCAGGCTGATCTGTGTGTGTGTGTAGGGTGGAGCAGAGGGAGGGGAAGGGGGTGGGGGAAGGGGGAAGAGAAAGTAGAGGTAAATTTGATAATTATCTTCCTCGATAGTAGCCAGGCCAGGTTTCATAGTAGACGGCAGATCCAAGGGGTCACTTGTTCAAATCTCAGCTTGGCCACATAACTTTTTGTGGTGTCTATCATGAAATAATTTCTACGGTCATTCTCCTCCTTCTGTTGATTAAAGGAGGCCAGTTGTCAGTTACTGACAAACATACTGGTTAACTGCTTAGAGGACTAAGCCTGCCCAGGAAAAGTGTGAGTAGGTTAACTTACTGGCTTGATGTGACCTTAACAGTGTTGACTAGGCCATAAAACTCTAAATCAAATCAGAATCAAATTCTCCAGTGAAAAATGATGTTGGTTCTTATTTGAATTCTCTTGTTAGGCATTCTAATGAGTACATGCAACATTTTGTTAGCTCACCTGAGCCAAAGGCTCAAGGTGAGCTATTGTGATCACTCACCGTCCGTCGTCGTCGTCTGTCCGTCCGTCCGTCCATCCGTTCACAATCTTTAAACAACATCTCCTCCTAAACCACTGATTGGATTTTGACTAAATTTCACAGGAATGATCCTTGGTTGATCCTCTTTCAAAGTTGTTCAAATGGTTCCGGTCCATTGTATATCTAGGTCACAGGAGCTAAAAATAGATTTTTTAACTAAAAACTTAAAAAATCTTCTCGTCAGAAACCACTGGACCGATTTCAATAAAATTTTGCAGAAATGTTCCTTTGGTGATCCTCTACCAAGATTATTCAAGCCATTTGGATTCGTCAAAAAACATGGCCGCCAGGGGGCGGGGCTTATTTTCCCTATATATCTATATAGAAAAATTTAAAAATCTTCTTGTCAGAAACCACCGGACCAATTTCAATATAATTTTGCAGAAATGTTCCTTTGGTGATCCTCTACCAAGATTGTTCAAGCCATTTGGATTCGTCAAAAAACATAGCCGCCAAGGGGCGGGGCTTATTTTCCCTATATATCTGTATAGAAAACTTAAAAAAACTTCTTGTCAGAAACCACTAGACCGATTTCAATATAATTTTGCAGAAATGTTTCTTTGGTGATCCTCTACCAAGATTGTTCAAGACATTGTGATTCGTCAAAAAACATGGCCGCCAGGGGGGCGGGGCTTATTTTCCCTATATATCTATATAGAAAACTTTAAAAATCTTCTTGTCAGAAACCACTGGACTGATTTCAATATAATTTTGCAGAAATGTTCCTTTGGTAATCCTCTACCAAGATTGTTCAAACCATTTGGATTCATCAAAAAACATGGCCACCAGGGGGCGGGGCTTATTTTCCCTATATATCTATATAGAAATCTTTAAAAATCTTCTTGTCAGAAACCACTAGACTGATTTCAATATAATTTTGCAGAAATATTCCTTTGGTGATCCTCTACCAAGATTGTTCAAGACATATGGATTCGTCAAAAAACATGGCCGCCAGGGGGCGGGGCTTATTTTCCCTTTACATCTATATAGAAAACTTTGAAAAATCTTCTTGTCAGAGACCACTGGACCGATTTCAATATAATTTTGCAGAAATGTTCCTTTGGTGATCCTCTACCAAGATTGTTCAAGCCATTTGGATTCGTCAAAAAACATGGCCGCCAGGGGGCGGGCTTATTTTCCCTATATAATCTATATAGAAAACTTTAAAAATCTTCTTGTCAGAAACCACTAGACCGATTTCAATACAATTTTGCAGAAATGTTCCTTTGGTAATCCTCTACCAAGATTGTTCAAGCCATTTGGATTCGTCAAAAAACATGGCCGCCAGGGGGCGGGGCTTATTTTCCCTTTACATCTTAATAGAAAACTTTAAAAAATTTATTTCAGTAACCACTGGCCCGATTTCTATATAATTTTGCTGAAGTGTTCCTTTGGTGATCCTCTACCAAGATTGTTCAAGCCATTTGGATTCGTCAAAAAACATGGCCGCTAGGGGGCGGGGCTTATTTTCCCTATATATCTATATAATGATCCTCTTGTCAGAAACCACTGGACCGATTTCGGTATAACATGGCAGGAATGTTTCTTTTGTAACCCTCTACCAAGATTGTTCAAGTCGTCATGATTTGTTAAAAAACGTGGCTGCCAGGGTGCCGGGCTTAATTTTCCTATATATCTATATAGAAAACTTTAAAATAAAAATCTTCATCAGAAACCACTGGACTGATTTCATTATAACTTGGCAGAAAAGTTTCCTTGTTGACCCTCTACCAAGATTGTACAAGTTATCATGATTCATCAAAAAACCTGGCCGCCAGGGGGCAGGGCTTATTTTCCTTGTATATCTATATAGAAAAGTTTTAAAAATCTTCTTGTCAGAAACCAATGGACCGATTTCAGTATCACTTGGCAGGAATGTTTCTTTGGTGACCCTCTACCAAGTTTGTTCAAGCTGTTATGATTTGTCAAAAAACATAGCCGCTAGGGGGCGGGGCATATTTTCCCTATATATCTATATAGAAAACTTTAAAAATCTTCTCTTAAGAAACTGTTGGATCAAGTTCAGTGTAACTTGGCAGGAATGTTGCTTTGGTGACCTTGTACCAAGATTGTTCACGCCCTCATGATACATCAAAAAACATGGCTGCCAGGGGGCGGGGCTTATTTTTCGTATATATCTGTATAGAAAACTTTAAAATTCTTCATGTCAGAAACCACCTATCTGATTTCATTATTACTTGGCAGGAATGTTGCTTTGGTGACCCTCTACCAAGATTGTTCAAGCAATCATGATTCATCAAAAAACATGGCTGCAAGGGGTGGGGATTATTTTCCCTATATATCTAAATAGAAAACTTTAAAAATCTTCTTGTCAGAAACCACTGGACCAATTTCAATATAACTTGGCAGGAATGTTCTATTGTGACCCTCTACCAAGTTTGTTCAAGCAGTCATGATTCGTCAAAAAACATGGCCATTAGGGGGTGGGGCTTATTTTCCCTATATAGCTATATGAAACATTTTAAAAATCTTTTTGTCAGAAACCACTGGACCGATTTCAATATGGCAGAATTGTTCCTTTGGTGATCCTCTTTCAAGATTCAGTTCAAGCCATCATGATGCATGAAAAAAAACATGGCCGCTGGGGAGCAGGGCTATAAAATTTATACAAAAATCTTAGAGCGGTGAACTTGGCTGAAACTTCAACAGTAAGTGTGCAAAGCTGTTTGCTCAGGTGAGCGATATAGGACCATCATGGTCCTCTTGTTTTTAGCTAGGACTAAGAAGAGCTATAGCAGTCGCCATGACTTCGGTTGTGTGTGCATTTGCATCAGCCTTGCCATCAAACATAAGGTTAAAGTGTTTAGGTTAAAGTTTTTAAAAGCATATATTTTTTGACTTACTGGGTGGATCTAGTTGATACTTGACCTAATGTTAGATACTGGTCTGAAGTTTTATGCTGTTCCATGCTGACCCACCTGGGTGACCTTACATTAAAGTTAAAGTTTTCGAAAAGGCTATATCTCCTGAACTTCTGTATGGAACTACTTGATACTTGGCTTGATGTTAGATAGTTGTCTGAAATTTGATGCTGTACCATCCTGAAACACATCAGTGGCTTTGAGGTCAAGGTCATGGACTTTGAAATTTTATGTTTAAGGTTTACGTTAAAGTTTTTAGAAGTTTATATCTTCTAAAGTTTCAGCTGAATTGATCGATGCCTGATATTAGATACTGTTCTAAAATTTTATGCTTCACCATCCCCACCCTCTCATTAGCATTGAGGTCAAAGTCATAAACTTTGAAATTTTACATTAATGGTTTTTCGTTAATGTTTTTAGAATTTCATATCTCCTGAAACTTAAATTGAATCGATGATCTAGTTGATACTTTGCCTGACTTTAGATATTGGTTATATTATACAAAGTACAAGGATGGCTATTGTAGTCATCTCGGATGTCCCTGTCTGAGTTTGCATTCGCATTCGTGTTCCAGTCACACTGTGATAAAGTTTTGATTTCCAAATTTTTTAAAAGGTCATATCTCGACAACTCCTTGTCCGAAAGCATTTATATTTGGACCATGGTTACCCTGGAGGATAGCTTTCATTCAGTGACAAGTTATGGAGATCAGACATCGATCAGCCTTATCACATTAAGATGTTGGTCATGAGGTGAAGGTCATCATGACCTGTATTTCATGGGTCAGTGATTCTGCAATATATCTTGAAGACTAATTGATGGAGGAGAATCAAACCTTATGATGACATTAGTCAGTGGGACACAACCTTTGACCTCATATTAAATGTAGGTCACTGTGACCTTTATTCTATTGTCCAGTGATTTTGCCATATATCTTGAAGACTATATGATGGCTGAGCATCAAACTTTTTTAAAATGAGTCAGTGGGTCACATCCTTTGACCTCAAAATAAATGTAGGTCACTTTGACCTATATTTCATAGTCCAGTGGTTTTGCCTTATTTCTTGAAGACTATTTGATGAATAGGCATCATTAATTCTGAGTATGTTGGTGGGACACAACCTTTGACCTCAAAATAAATGTAGGTCACTGTGACCTATATTTAGTGGTTCAGTGATTTTGCTTTATATCTTGAAGACTAATTGGTGGATGAGCATCAAACTTTTTGATACCGTGTCAATGGGTACTAAATATTTCACGGGTTAGCGATTTTAGCTGATTTTGCACTTAAATATTTTTCATGTTATTTGCAAAAGGCGATTCAGGGGAGCTACTCTGTCCTGCAACAGCTCTTATTTTTTGAGAAATATGAAAAATAGTGTCATGAATACCATATTTACCACACCTTAACTTTTTCTATACATGTCCTAAAATTTAAATGGGTCAATTTTACTACCTGTTGAAGTGTCTGGAAACTGCTGGATGCATCACGAAAACATAGCTATATAATTTTGACCCCCTTAAACCCCACTTTTATATAGTAAAACTGGGGTTTACAGGGGTATACATTATTTTTCTTATTTCTGCCCAAAACATAGATTGTGGGTACTCGTTAGAACCGCCTCTAACGAGTACCCACAATCTATGTTTTTGATCAGAAATATGTAAAATATAGGATTTTTTTTATCTGAAAATTTTCATTTTTTGGTGGTAAAATTTTCAATATATTTGAATAGGCATGTTTTTGTAATGAGTGGCAAACAGTGCATACCTTTATCAGACACTGCATTCTGTGGCATCTGATCTGGGTCTACACTGTTTGCTCAGGCCTGTCTGTCTCAGTATTTAAGGTCAAAATAATATGTCTGTTAACCTTAACCACTTAATGGGCAAATTCAGCAGACAACAAATTGATGATATTTTTATCGCACCTGCTTGTAGCAGGGTGCGATATAACCATCAAACCTTGCATGAAACATCTCCCTGACCTCCTGACTTTGCGACATAGGTGTCCGCTTTTCCATATGTCTGTCCATTTGTCCGTCCGTCTGTCAACATTTATGTAGAAGTTCGACATTTATGTCAAAGTTAGTATTTTTATCGCACCTGCTTGTAGCAGGGTGCGATATAAGCGTCCGATTTTCCGTCCGTCCGTCTGTCAACATTTATGTCGACGTTCGACATTTATGTCAAAGTTAGTATTCTATGTCAAAGTTAGTATTCTAATCAACTACAAGACTAAACAATCATCAAACCTTGCATGAAACATCTCCCTGACCTCCTGACTTTGGGACATGGGCATCCGCTTTTCCGTTAGTCTGTCCGATTGTCCGTCTGTCTGTCAACATTTATGTCGAAGTTCGACATTTATGTCAAAGTTAGTATTCTAATCAACTATAAGACTAAACAACCATCAAACCTTACATGAAACATCTCCCTGACCTCCCAACTTTGCGACATAGGTGCCCGCTTTTCCATTCATCTGTCCGTCCGTTCGACCATCCGTCTGTCTGTCTGTTAACAGTTCTGTTATGTCGAAGTTCGACATTTATGTCAAAAGTAGTATTCTAATCAACTACAAAACTAAACAACCATCAAACAACCATGAAACATCTCCCTGACCTCCCGACTTTGTGACATAGGTGCCTGCTTTTCCATTTGTCTGTCCGTTCATCTGTCTGTCTGTCGGTCTGTTAACAGTTCTGTTATGTCGAAGTTCGACATTTACGTCAAAGTTAGTATTCTAATCAACTACAATTCTACAACAACCATCATACCTTGCATGACACATCTCCCTGACCTCCTGACTTGGTGGGTACATTGACCCAGTGACCTTGACCTATATTTTGCGCTCCATTGACTTTGACACAATTTACGTTGACGTTCCAGATCTTCTCAACTATAAGGCGTACAACTACCAAACCTTGCATAGTGCTTCTCCTAGACTCGGCAGGTACCTTGACCCAGTGACCTTGACCTATATTTTGCGCTCCAGTGACTTTGACACAATTTGCGTCGACGTTCGATATCTCCTCAACTATAAGGCCTACAACCATCAAACCTTGCAAAGTGCTTCTTCTCAATGTACTGACTCGGCAGATACCTTGACCTGGTGACCTTGACCTATATTTTGGCTGCAGTGACTTTGACATAATTTACTTCAACGTTCCAGATCTCCTCAAGTGTAAGACCTCTAGCCACCAAACCTTGCATAGTGCTTCTCCTAGATGTACTGACTTGACAGATATCTTGACCCGGTGACCTTGACCTATATTTTGCGCTCCAGTGCCTTTTACACATTTTACGTCGACGTTCAATATCTCCTCAACTATAAGGCCTACAACCATCAAACCTTGCATAGTGCTTCTCCTCAATGTACGGACTCAGTAGGTACCTTGACTGGGTGACCTTGACCTATATTTCGCACCTTTTATGTTGCCCTTCCATATGTCCTCAGCTGTAAGGCCTTCAACCACCAAACCTTATATAGTGCTTCTTCTCGATGTACTGACTCTGCAGGTACCTTGACCTGGTGACCTTGACCTATATTTTGCACTCCAGTGACTTTGACACATTTTACGTTGATGTTCGGTATCTCCTCAAATATAAGACCTACAACCACTAAACCTTGCATAGTGCTTCACCTTATTGCACTGGCTTGGCAGGTACCTTGACCTGGTGACCTTGACCTATATTTGACACATTTTACGTTGATGTTTGATAACTCCTCAACCATAAGGCCTACAACCACCATACCTTGCATAGTGCTTCTCCTTGATGTACTGAATTAGCAGGTACCTTGACCCGTGACCTTGACCTATATTTCACGCTCCAGTGATACATTTTAAGTCGACGTTCCATTATCATTGGGCTGTATAATACGAAAAGTCAGCCATTAGAGGGAATGACACTGGCCTGGAATATATGTGCCCCACTAGGCACTTTGTCTACATTTTTTTTCAACCCAGTTTGCCAACTAAGCACTGCTAAGAATGAAATAAACTTATTTAATAACCACGTTCTGATTGTGGCTCCTGTGACTTTTGCCCGGGCAGGTGCGATGACGCCTTCCGTGGAATTCTTGTTCTTATTTTATCCAGAAAACAGGCTTTGGCATTTCATGCAAATGTCTAGGAGACAATTTGCATGAAATGACAAAGCCCGTTTTTTTGTGAAAAATAAGAAAACTATTTTGAAATGTCGTCTGAAGAAATTTTTCCCAGCATGCTTAGCATTAATGAGGAACAGTCAGTTTACCTGAAAATGTGGTAAAACTATTATTGTCAGTAATTTCTCTAAATATTATAAATGAAAACCAATCTCAGGTCTTTATCAGTTTACCTTTCGCCTGCTGTTGGCAGCATTGACAGATGACAATTGTTTGATGCTTTTCTTGTTTGATTTTCTTTCATTTTTCTTGAAACAGGTCTTGACATTTCACTGAATAAAATGTCAAGCCCTGTTTTCAAAAATAAATAAATAGATAATAAAAAAGAAAGTAAAAATGAATAAATAAAAAAAAAAATAAGAAAAGTTTTTTTTGCTTGCTGTTATTTAAATTCTGGAGGTGTTATGATGGTTATATTGATCAAAGCTTGTGGATGTCACTGCTCAGAGCTCCAGATAAACAGAAAAGTGTGGATACTTTTCTTTTTTCTAATGAGTACCTACAACATTATGTTTTCATGGCAAAATAAGAAAAATATCAGTTTTGGAGTTAGGAAGACATGCCTTACCTGGAGCTATGAATTCCATTTTATTATTTTTGATGTGTATGAATGACAAACAGTGTAGATCCTGATCAGTTGATGAGATCGATACTTAGATAAATTTGTTAATTAGAGCACAAGTTTTGGCCCCATTGCAGAAATTAAAAATCTGTCATTAAAAATTGTTTTTTATGCATTAACTGGAGTTTCATTCATCAAATTCAAACTACGGTAAATTCATATGATGGCTTAATAATGACCAAAGAAAGGTTCTGTTTGAGACAGCATTTATTCATTGTTTCTTACTTAGATAATAGCCCTGGTAAATATGAACCCATTTTAGACTGAATAAACTCCCCCACACTATATATTTAAAGAATCAAATTTCAATTTTACGTATGTCAGGCTATGCGATTTAGTTATTTCTAGAGAAAAATGGCTAAACTATTTGCAAACAGTGGAGACGCTGAGCTGCATTCTGCAGCATCTGATCTGGGTCTGCACTGTTTGCCAATTACTCTTTTGGGTCTCTAGACTTAAATGGGTTAAACATTCTTTAACCTGGTTAACTTCATCTGGTTCAAACAAAATTCATGTAGTGACTTAATGGTGACTGAACACGTCATGTTCAGTTTGAAAACAGTATTTTGTATGTCAGTTCTGAAATAAGTTACAAACCAGGAAAATACTGTATTTACCCTAAGTATAGGGACATCAGGTAGGCCTGAGCAAACTGTGTAGACCCAGAATGTTGCATCTGATCAGGGTCTACGCTGTTTGCGGCTTGTCTGGCTAATTCTGGAAACAAGAACAAGTTGTAAATGAACTTATTCAAAGTTTTGGATAAAATGTAGTAAGCAGTTAACCCTTGTCGTCCTGAATAAATTAAGATGCCACACCCATTTCTAATTTTCAGCCAATCAGAGTACTTGATCCAGAGTGTTGATATAAATTCACTTACTGAATGGCAAACAGTGCAGATCCAGATCAGTTGGCTTCTGAAGAAGCCAGCTGATCTAGATCTACACTGTTTGCAAAGGCAGGATTTATCCAGGTTCAGAAGGACAAGGGTTAAGGTGTCTGAATACTTCAGATTAATACGGTATTTAAAATAGGTCTCCATGCAATAACTTGAGCAATGAGGGGATTACTTTTGTTGATTAAGGTCACTGTGATATGATACGGCCCAAGGCATCACAAGTCTTCTGAAAACCAACTTAATAGTTTCCTTGTCCCTCTGTTGGTCTATTCAAGTATATGTGTTAAGCATTTTGTTGAAGCTTTAAATTGAGAGCATCTAACTTGAAAACATAAAAAAATTGTAACATTTAGGGAAACAATCAGAAATTGTTGTTATTTGAAACTAGTAATTGTAAACCTGCATTATATAACCTTTAGAAGGCTGAGCAGTGGATGAATTCGTGATTTTTTTTTTTCTTATTTTTCAGAGAATAAAAGAAGTGACATTTCATTTGAGACAGTTCACATGAAATGTCAATTCCTTTTTCTTTGAAAAATATGAAAAATATTTTATAGTGTTGTCTGCTAATATTTTATTTTGGCACTTTAAGGGTTTGAAAAATGACTAATCGATAGAATTTGTCTGCTCCCTTATTTCTGCATCTTATAATGATTTATGCATGTTTGCTAGCTGTGCTATATTTCATATTCTGCAACCAGTTTGGAATAAGTATTTACCCTTAGGGTGTCAAGTCACAACTGCAGCATAGACATCTAAATTTTTTTATTATTTTTCAGAGAAAATAAAGCTTGACATTTCATGTGAATTGTGTGCGCAGGTCCGACTGGTGATCAGGAAGTTGCGGGTTTGACCCCCGCCGGGTCAGCAACATTCTTTCCTGAAGATTTGATCATGAAATATTTTCTAGTGTCATTCTCTTCCTTCCGCTGATTCAAGAAGGGCCGAGTTGTCCATTTCTGGCAAAAGAATGTGCGCGATAACTGGTTAACCACTTAGAGGACTAAGCTTGCCCAGTAAAAGTGTGGTTAGATTAACTGACTGCGCTTGACATGACCCCATTGAGTTGACTGGGCCGTAAAACCTCAGCACAAACACAAAATGAGCAAACAGAGAACCTATCCAAGTGGTACAGTTGATAGAGCCCCTGCCTTAATATCCTGAGGTTGTCGGTTGGTTAGTTGGTTGGGTTGGAGTTGTGACGACCGAGTCAACACAAGAAATTAAGGTCATGTTGTTGTAATATTAATATAAAATATTTCTGAAATTGGTACTACCTGGTAGCTAGCTGCTCTTTTGCTTGACATTCAGAATTCAGAAGAAGAGTTAGGACTGGTTTTCAAAAGAGGGACAACTTTTATGACTTGGTTTTGGGATGGTTGGGTGTGGTGAAGGTGTCGTGTATCTCTCGTCACGGGGGCGTCCAACTGATATTGGCTTAAAGTTGGGCAATGTAGCAGGTAAGGGTAGAGGGGAAATGTTTTTATTTCCTCTGTTTCTTCACTTTGATTCCTGTTCCTCTTTCTTCCCTGTCCCTGTCCCTGTCTTTCATCTCCTCTATTATCTCTTTTATCTTTTTTCTCCCTTTCTCTGGGAGACGACACACAATGACCCACAATGATTTATGACGTTTCGTTTTCTTACACAAACCCTTTCTGAACAGGGGTCTGACTACTCTAAAAGGAAAGAATTTGCTCCTAACGAGCAAATTCTTTCCTTTTAGAGTAGTCAGACCCCTTTTCAGAAGGGGACAAAATTTTGACAGAGTTGCCTCCCCAGAAAGTGTATCCCTTCCCCTTAATTGCTGGCCTTTCTAAGAAGTAAAGTGTCCGGGTGGCCGACTGGTTAGCGCTCCAGACTTAGGATCATGAGCTCCCAGGCTCCAGTCCCACTGGAGGCAGATTTCACCTCATGACTGTACGGTGCTTCATTGCACAGAGCCTTTCAATATTAGCCTTCCATCATCTTGGTATGACTTAAATAATGTTTAAAGGGGCATAAAACATCCAATCACCATCATCTTTCCATAAGAAATTCCTTTTTTACATGCTCCGCATTCTGCAAAGCACTGATAATAGTACCTTGATCCCTGAAGTAATATTGACAGGTCCTGTAATTGACAATGACAACTTATTATGTGCTACAGACTTACAGGCAGATTAACTACTGGTGGGCCTCAACAGTCAGATAATTGCTTCTCAGATCATTATTCCATACAAGGAAACAAAAGATCAGCAAAAGATCTACTGAATCCATAGCACAAGATGAGGTAGGGCATCTGCATATCATTTTTCTTGTTTTTCCATGAAAACATTATGTTATGGTTACTCATTAGAAGTGCCTCAGTGAGGCACTTCTAATGAGTACCAGAACATATGTTTTCGTGGAGAAATAAGAAAATATCAGAACTTTTCGGTGAAAAAAAAAAAGGTGCCTTATTTGGAGCTGTGCTGAATCTGAACACCTCATTAGTGATTCTTGGAAATCTGATTGACTGAAAATATATAGGTGCTTCTTGCAAAAAAAAAAAAAAAAGGTACCATAATCATAGTTTTCAATTAGACTTTTTTTTTTTCAAAGGAAAATAGATTTTTTTCCAAAGGAAAGTTGAGATTTTTTTTATTTTTCATGGAAACATATGTATTGAGGGTATAGATTAGCCCATTGTAGTCGGGAGACCTCTAAAAGGGTAATTGGCAAACAGTGCAGACCCAGATCAGACACCCCGACATCTGATCAGGGTCTCCACTGTTTGCAAATAGTTTAGCCATTTTTCTTTAGGGATAACTAAATCATATAGCCGGATGTACCTAAAATTGAAATTAGACTCTTCCAATATATAGTGTGGACGAGTCTATTCAGTCTGCAATGGGTTAGAGTTGCCTTGGAGAGGCAAGGTAGTCACTGGAATAGCCTTGGTAAGGTAATTCCAGCTAGCATAACATAATTGTTTTTGTTCCCCATAGTTCTTTCCATTTGGGGAAAAAATGCCAGTTTTACATTCATTTTGACACAAAACTATTTTATAACAACTGACACATTTTTGTTTTAGTTTTGTTTCCACCTTTGACCCACTGTTTTCTTTTTATGCCCCCAACTTCAAAGAAGTTGGAGGGGCATATTGCTTCTGGGTTGTTCGTCCGTCCGTCTGTTCGTCACGCTTTTTGATGCATAGCATAACTTTAAAACCGTGAATGCTACTGTTTTGAAATTTCATATATGGATTCCTCATGAAAAAATAGCTGACACGTATTTTTAGCTCGCCTGTACGAAGTACAAGGAGAGCTATTGTAGTCACCCCGGTCGTTTGCGTTTGCGTTTGCGTTCCCGTTCCCGTCACACTGTGTTAAAGTATTTCAAATGCTTATATCTCAACAGTCACTCCTCACAGAGGCATCAAATTTGGAACGTTAGTACCTTGGAGGGTCTTCTGAGATTCCAAGAGAATAAACCCCTGGGTTCATGCCCCTGGGTGGGGCTAGGGGTCAGAATCTAGGACACCTTTGTAATACTGTGTTAAAGTTTTTCAAATTCTTATATCTTGACTTTCACTCCTCATAGAGCATTCATATTTAGAATTTGGGTACCTGGAGGAGACTTCTGAGATTCCAAAAGAACATACCGCTGGGTTCATACCTCAGGGTGGGCTTTGGAGTGGGGCTAGGGGTCAAAATCTAGGACACATGTGTAAAATCTTATATGCCTACAGGTTATAGACACAACTGGTTATACATCAGCTAACTATGTGACATCGGTTTAAGTGTAAGAGAGTGAAGGTCATGGTGACCTACATTTTACGGTCCAGGTCACCATGTATGCTAGGTCCAGTGATTTTGCCTTATATCTTGAATACTATTTGTTGGATAAATGTCACACCTGGGATATTACTTCCATGTGACCCAATGAATGACCACTTACTATATCTAGGTCATTGTGACCTATATTTCATGGTTTAGTGATTTTGCCTTATATCTTGAATACTATTTGTTGGATAAATGTCACACCTGGGATATTACTTCCATGTGACCCAATGAATGACCACTTACTATATCTAGGTCATTGTGACCTATATTTCATGGTTCAGTGATTTTGCCTTATATCTTGAATACTATTTGTTGGATAAATGTCACACCTGGGATATTAGTTCCTTGTGACCCGATTATTGACGTCAAAATATATCTCTGTTGGTGTGACCTATATTTCATGGTTCAGTGATTTTGCCTTATATCTTGAATACTATTTGTTGGATAAATGTCACACCTGGGATATTAGTTCCATGTGACCCAATGAATGACCACTTACTATATCTAGGTCATTGTGACCTATATTTCATGCTTCAGTGATTTTGCCTTTTATTTTTATTACTATTTCATGGAGAATTGTCATACCTGGATTATTATATCTTTGTGACAAAATGATTTACATACAAATACATCTAGGTCAGTGTGACCTATATTATATGGCTTAATGATAAAAATGTTACAATATAAAATGTACCCAGCAGGCGAGCTACGCTGTCCTACGACAGCTCTTGTTTTTCTTGACAGGATTATGCCCCTTTTCTGAGTTATGGCCCTTTGAAAAAATATGGATGCAATCTTGTCAGCAAAATATCTCAAAAACTATTAAAGCTAGAGCCTTGAAACTTGATGAATAGACTGGTAGTGATGAGTAGACAACCTGATTAACTTTTGAAGAAATTTTGAAAAATACTTCTTGAGTTATGGCCCTTTGTAATTTTGGGCAATTTTACCTTGTCAGCAAAATATCTCAAAAACTGTTAGAGCTAGAGCCTTGAAACTTAGTAAATGGATTTGTAGTGATGAGTAGATGACCTGATTAACTTTTGAAGAAATTCTGAAAAATACTTCATGAGTTATGGCCCTTTGTAATTTTGGGCATTTTTATCTTGTCAGCAAAGTATCTCAAAAAACGTTGGAGCTAGAGCCTTGAAACTTAATGAATAGACTGGTAGTGATGAGTAGACAACCTGATTAACTTTTGAAGAAATTTTGAAAAATGCCTTTTGAGTTATGGCCCTTTGTAATTTTGGGCATTTTTACCTTGTCAGCAAAATATCTCAAAAACTGTTAGAGCTTGAGCCTTGAAACTTAGTAAATGGATTTGTAGTGATGTGTAGATGACCTGATTAACTTTTGAAGAAATTCTGAAAAACACTTCATGAGTTATGGCCCTTTGTAATTTAGGGCATTTTTAACTTGTCAGCAAAATATCTCAAAAACTATTGAAGCCAGAGCCTTGAAACTTGATGAATTGACTGGTAGTGATGAGTAGACAACCTGATAAACTTTTGAAGAAATTTTGAAATATACTTCTTGAGTTATGGCCCTTTGTAATTTTGGGCAATTTTACCTTGTCAGCAAAATATCTCAAAAACTGTTAGAGCTAGAGCCTTGAAACTTAGTAAATGGATTTGTAGTGATGAGTAGATGACCTGATTAACTTTTGAAGAAATTCTGAAAAATACTTCATGAGTTATGGCCCTTTGTAATTTTGGGCATTTTTATCTTGTCAGCAAAGTATCTCAAAAAACGTTGGAGCTAGAGCCTTGAAACTTAATGAATAGACTGGTAGTGATGAGTAGACAACCTGATTAACTTTTGAAGAAATTTTGAAAAATGCCTTTTGAGTTATGGCCCTTTGTAATTTTGGGCATTTTTACCTTGTCAGCAAAATATCTCAAAAACTGTTAGAGCTTGAGCCTTGAAACTTAGTAAATGGATTTGTAGTGATGTGTAGATGACCTGATTAACTTTTGAAGAAATTCTGAAAAACACTTCATGAGTTATGGCCCTTTGTAATTTAGGGCATTTTTAACTTGTCAGCAAAATATCTCAAAAACTATTGAAGCCAGAGCCTTGAAACTTGATGAATTGACTGGTAGTGATGAGTAGACAACCTGATAAACTTTTGAAGAAATTTTGAAATATACTTCTTGAGTTATGCCCCTTTGTAATTTTAGGCATTTTTATCTTGTCAGCAAAATATCTCAAAAACTGTTAGAGCTAGAGCCTTGAAACTTATTAAATGGATTTGTAGTGATGAGTAGATGACCTGATTAATTTTTGAAGAAATTCTGAAAAATACTTCATGAGTTATGGCCCTTTGTAATTTTGGGCAATTTTACCTTGTCAGCAAAATATCTCAAAAACTGTTGGAACTAGAGCCTTGACACTTGATGAATAGACTGGTAGTGATGAGTAGACAACCTGATTAACTTTTGAAGAAATTTTGAAATATACTTCTTGAGTTATGCCCCTTTGTTATTTTGGGCATTTTTATCTTGTCAGCAAAATATCTCAAAAACTATTAGAGCTAGAGACTTGAAACTTGGTGAATTGATTGTTAATGATGAGTAGATGACCTGATTAATTTTTTTGTAAATTCTGAAAAATATTTCATAAGTAATGGCCCTTTGTAAATTTGGGCATGTTTCCCTTGTGAACAAAATATCTCAAAAACTATTGAAGCTGGAGCCTTGAAACTTGATGAATAGATTGGTAGCGATGAGTAGATGACCTGATTATGCCCCCAGTTTCGAATGAAATTGATGGGGCATATTATTTTGCCTTCATTTGTCCATCCGACTGTTTGTCCGTTCATCAAGCTTTTTTTGTGCATGCCTTATCTTAAGAACCCTGCACGCTAGGGTTTTGAAATTTTATATTTGGGTTCCCAATGAAAAAATAGCCAACCCGTATTTTGTTTCTTGTCTAGCATGTTTATTTAAAGTTATGCCCCTTTGAAAAAAATCAGAATTAAATCTTGTGAGCAAGATATCTTGAAAAGTATTTAAGCTGGGTTCTTGAAATTTGATACAGTGAGTGGGAATGATGTGTACATTACCCGATTATATTTTGAGAGAATTCCATGAAAATATTGATAAAGTTACCGCCCTTTGCAGTTCTGCTCATTTTGACCTTGTCAGCAAGATTTCTCGAAAAGCACTTAAGCTAGGGTCTTGAAATATTATATGCTGATTGGGGATGATGTGGAGATTACCTGGTTTGTTTTTTAGGGAATTCCATGAAAAATTGATGTAGTTATGGCCCTTTGTAGTTCTAGGCATTTTGACTTTTTCAGCAAGATATCTCAAAAAGTATTTAAGCTAGAGCCATGATATTTGGTATACTGATTGGGATTGAGGAGGAGATCACCTGAAAAAAATTTTGAACCAATTAAATGAAATGTTGGAGTTATGGCCCTTTGCAATTTCGGGCCATTTAATGTCGTTGCTTTATTGTGTATAGCATAAGTTTAGAACCATGTATGCTAATGTTTTGAAATTTCATGTTTTGATTCCTCATGAAAAAATAGATGATCCGTATTTTTTTCTTATCCCAATCATCTCCTATTTTAGAGTTATTTCCCTTTGATAAAATAACATTGAAATCATATATTTGTACTGTTGTTACCGTCATGGCTAAGCAGTGTTGGAGTCAAACAGTGTTAGAGTCAGGCAGTTGGGGGCATAGTGTTTTACAAACACCAGCTCTAGTTTTTTTCTGTTTTGACTTAAAACTATTTCATAACAACTGAAACAGTTTTGTTTTAGTTTTGTTTCCACCTTTGACCCACTTTTTTTTATTTTTTTTTTCCAGAAATGTCCTGTAACTGTTCAATAAAAATATTATTGATTTGGCATTGCCTTATTTATTCTAAGCATTTGGTTTGAATTGCTACAGTTGGTCTAAAATTTAAGAAACGTCTGTGGGGTGGGGGATTGTTTACCTCTCATGACTTCAGATCACTAGGTCCATAGGTTTGAATCCCACTGGAGACAGAATTCAGCTCGTGAATATGTGGTGCTTCATCGCACAGAACCTTTCATTATCACCCTTCCGTCATCTTGATATGTCTTAACCCTTGTCCTGCTGAACCCAGATATACTCTGTCTTTGCAAACAGTGTAGATCCAGATCAGTTGGCTTCTGAAGAAGCCAGCTGATCTGGATCTGCACTGTTTTTCATTAAGTATGTGACTTTGTATCAACAACCTGGATCAAGTAATCTGATTGGCTGAAGACTAGAAGTGGGCGTGACATCTTGATTTATTCAGCAAGACAAGGGTTAAATAATGTTGAAAGGGACATAAAACAGAAAATCATCATCATCATTATCATCGTCATCCAAATATTTGAACATTTCCATTTTTACTACCAGTCCATTAGACTAAACATTGCTGGATGAGTGGCACGCTTGTCTGCCAAATACTTCAGGTAAATAACTAAGGGTACGGTAAATGTCCTAAAAATTCGAACACATTATTCCATACTATTTTGGCCTAATTTTTGCTTTTTATACAGCTGTTTCTTTTATTAAATACTTAGTAGCAAAGCAAACAGTGTAGACCCAGATCAGACTGCTCCTTCAGGAGCAGTCTGATCTGGGTCTGCACTGTTTGCATATGTCATTTTGTCAAACAGTATGGTGTTCAGAATTTTAGGACATTTACCGTATGGTGTTCCACTGTGATATTTACCAGTTACCATCTTTACACTAATTATTCAAACAGACATTATGTGCAAACTGTAGATTCAGTTCTAACTACCGTATATACCTTATGTATTTGGACAGACAGGCCTGAGTAAACAGTGTAGATCCACTCCAGATGCCACAGAATGTGGTGTCTCATCAGGGTCTCCTCTGTTTGCCACTCATCTAGGAATTTTTAGACACAATATGGGGTACTTTGGTTTGATCCAAGTCTTCATCGCTTGGTTTTGATGGGTACACTTGGTGGATTTTCTACCATTTTTTGATAAGGGAGATAACTTTTGTGACTTCCTGTTTGCTTTTCTGCACACCAAGACCCTTCTGAAAAGGGTTCCCCACTTGGAAGCAAATTCTTTCCTGTTTAGTGTTAGAGCAGACCCACTTTCCAAGGGAAGGCTAAAACCAACTTTGGCAGTTTCCACTGTGGAAAGTACTGTATTCAGCCTAATTACTGCACTATGCACTTAGGTTTTTCAAAATTACCCACAACATATACCTTTATAAAGAACTAGACAAAAAGTAAACTGGCTGTTATCTGAAGACCACGGTATTGCTTGACTGCACACTTATAGGGGTATGTGCAGTAATACGGAAGAATATGGTATATCCGTTCTCTGAAAGTCACTTTTTTTATTTAGATACCATATTTACCCTAAGTATTGGGACATCTTATCTGCTTACCATACTTGTCCTAAAATTTGAAATAGTCCATTCTTCTTGATGTGTCTAAAATATTGCTGTTACATATGGCAAACAGTGTAGACCCTGATCAGATGCCATGTTCAGTAGCATCTGATCTGGGTCTAGACTGTTTGCAAAGGCCTACTAGCTGTCTGTCCCAATACTTAAGTTATGATGTACAACCCTGGATAGCCAGATGGTCTGTTTCATATTTTTGTACAAATGAAGCAAGAAGTTAACCCTTGTCATGCTGAGCCTGGATATATCCTGTCTTTGTATACAGTGTAGATCCAGATCAGTTGGCTTCTTCTGAAGCCAACTGATCTGGATCTGCACTGTTTGCCATTAAGTATGTGAATTTATAGCAACAATTCGGATCAAGCCATCTGATTGGCTGAAAATTAGAAGTGGGCATGGCATTTTAATTTATTCAGCATGACAAGGGTAAAGTAGCTCTTATCCTGCTGTTCATGACTTACTATGCTATGCAATGTCCTGTCTCACACTAAGTGAATTTATGCCTCAGCCTAAGTCAAACCCTGTATATAACACCACATGTTTAATGACATAGATGTAATCTTGCATTTTGATTGGTTGACAGGGTGTTTTCTTGATCTTATAATAATTTCTATGACAAGATACAACCAAGTATATTTACATTGGTATTTCCAACCTGAAAGGTCAAGGTAGATTTCTTCCAGTTTAAAATGGCATCAGCCATTGGTTGCAGTTTAGTGTCGAATTTAGTAGTAGTTACAAATAATAATTTCTATGACAAGATACAGCCAAGTATATTTACATTGGTATTTCCAACCTGAAAGGTCAAGGTAGATTTCTTCCAGTTTAAAATGGCATCAGCCATTGGTTGCAGTTTAGTGTCGAATTTAGTAGTAGTTACAATGAAGTTGGTTTATTTTCTGAACATACTGTATTTGACCTAATTACAGCACATACCCCTATAAGCGCACAGCCAAGCGATTTCGATGTCTTCAGGTAACAGCCCATGTATTTGTATCTACTTCTTTCTAAAAGCAGATGTTGTGGGTACTTATTTGAATTGCCTCAACATCTTATGCTTTTACATAGACAGATAGAAACAAATATTGCATAAGCATCATAAATATTCCTCTCATGAAGTCCTCTGCTAATCTTTCTTTAAAGTGTGCCCTTATAAGGTGCATATTTTAGTAAATGTTTCCCCAATAATTTTGAAAAACCTGAGCGCATCATGCATTATTTAGATCAAAAACAGTAATCAGTTGATTTAATAACTGTTACAAGTCAGTTTAGATGGAATTTCATCTCTGAAATATGGAAAATGAACCATACTAGAGCAACAAAATGATCTTGATTTTTGACGCAAGAAATTGCTTAACAGGCACAGATAGCAGAAAAAACTTTATTATTAGTACAAAATAAAATAGAAATATGATTACCTGTGTGTAATATAATATTTTTTTTTCTGGCTGCATAATAGGTAATTTACAAAATGAGGCAATAAAACATATACAGTATTCAATCTAATTACCACATTGTACTCTTAGGTTTTTCAAAATTACTAAAGAAACATTTAGTAAAATAACAACCTAATAAAGCACAAGTAGAGGCAATTCAAATGGGTACCCACAACATATGCCATTATAAAGAAGTAGACAAAAAGTACACTCATTGTCATCTGAAGACTACGGATTTGCTTGACTGTGCTCTTATAGGGATGTGTGCGGCAGTTAGGTAGAAATAGGTAGGTGCACATAATATTTGGCTTTTCTCCCTATTGTTTTCTATATTTCAAGAGTAAATTCACAAAAAAAGTTTATTTAAATTCTTATTCTCCAAAAGTAGCAGACAATAACAAAGAATTTTATATAGGTTTTATATACCTATCTATTAACCCTTTCCATGCTCAATATATTAAGCTGCCACGCCCACTTCTAATTTTCAGCCAATCAGATTACTTGATCCAGGTTGTTGATACAAATTCACATACTTAACCCTAGTCCTGCTGAACCCGAATATACCCTGCCTTTGCAGACAGTGTAGATCCTGATCAGTTGGCTTCTTCAGATCTGGATCTGCACTGTTTGTCATTCAGTATGTGAATTTATATCAACAATCTGAAGTAAGTAATCTGATTGGCTGAAAATTAGACATGGACTTGGTATTCTAATCTATTCAGCATGACAAGGGTTAATGACAAACAGTACAGATTCAGATCAGCTGGCAACAGATCTAGATCTACGCAGTTTGTAAAAGCCGGGCATATCCAGGTTCAGCAGTTTTTTTTTCCATATTTTATCTGCTATGGGTATGCCAAAATTATCCTTAAAAAAAACCCACACAGAATCAGGTGCACCAAGAAGTGCCTACTTTAACCCTTGTCCTGCTGAACCTGGATATGCCCTGCCTTTGCAAACATTGTAGATCCAGATCAGTTGGCTTCTGAAGAAGCCAACTGATCTGGATCTGCACTGTTTGCCATTATTTGAATTTGTATCAACAATGTGGATCAAGTAATCTGATTGGCTGAAAATTAGAAGTGGGCGTGGCTTAATTTATTCAGCGTGACAAGGGCTAACAGGGTAATAAGGGTTAGGTTTAACGCCATGCACCTCTATTGCACTAAGTGAGATATGCAATTGCAGTTTCTGGCTTTGATACACCCCCTGTTATCAGATAATAGCTGCGCAACAGTGATAACAGATCTCACTTAATAGCTTTCAAAATTGCAGGGAAATTATCCAATCAATTTTCTGTTTCCATAAAAGGCCACTGCGGGAGCAAAATCAATGATCGTTCTCTCAGATAAATTTTTGAGACTGAGCAAAAAAATATTATTAGTTTTTATTTCTCCCTTAATGTATGTTCCGAGTTCTAACTGGAAGGAGTTTTTGAAATCCAGAGGTATGTTTTCAAGAAGGAAAGAGAAAATTATTCACAGAATGACCGTGTTTGTTCGATAACAGCCTGGAGCCCTGGCAATCAACGCTTGTTCTCAGATCTTTTAATCAGGGAGATGACATTCACTCCGCTGTGTTGCAGTGAGGAAAAACAAACACAGAGATGGAGTCCATTTCTGTCCTCGGGGATTGTAAAGGACACTGACTTTGATAGATTTCATGATACCGTTGTATTTACACTAAATATCCGGACACCTTAATTCCGTAACATACTTGTCCTAAAATTTGAACCGGTCTGTTTTACTGCTTCACTGATTTGTATAAAAACTGACAGATGAGTGTCAAACAGTGTAGACCTGATCAGATGCCGCATTCTGCGACATCTGATCTGGGTCTGAACTGTTTGCTCAGGCCTGTTCGTTTGAAAACTTAGCGTAAGTATGGTATTATTGTACATTATATGTACAGCCAGCTTCTGTCACTTCATTTATAATAGCTATTATATGAATGGCAATACTTGTAGCTCTGAATTGAAACTTGTTGTGTGTGTCTTTTAATCAATCAAATCAGTCCATGTTCGGTCAATTAGTTCATGTTGCCTGATACAGATAATAGGTTTAGTCCCGAAAGGTTTAGCCCAGTACTTTTTCCAAATCTCCTCTTTCCTTTATTATAATCCTTGCATATATAGTATGTGAAGAGAGTACATAATAACGTTTTTTTCCGTCAAACATTTCTCTTGAACTCTGCACTTAGGATCTTGAAATTTGGTACATGCAGTACAAATGTGAGTATGACTTGGTGTATTGTGGGGAAGAGAACTTGTCTGCTCCTGCTTATTCTTCCATTTATTTGTGCATTTTTCTTTCTCTGCAATGAAAATTTTGGACATCTGCATCAAACTGCATCAAACTTTTTGTGCCAAAGTCTTTAAGATGTTATATTATCAAGGCCTGTTGATGGATTCACCAGCAGGAGGTATACCAGGGTCAACTGCCTACATCATCAACAAAGTGATATACACATATAACCATGACTGAATCATTTGTTTTGGATTTATTGCAAAATCAGGAAGAGTACAAAATGCATAAAAAAAATCACTTCATGCCTAAAATGTCTTTTAGTACTAGCTTCCACCAAAAATGCAATCTTTATACACATTTTAACCCTAGTCCTGCTGAACCTGGATATACCCCGACTTTGCAAACAGTGTAGATCCAGATCAGTTGGCTTTTGCCAACTGATCTGGATCTGCACTGTTTGTCAGTAAGTATGTGAATTTGTATCAACAACTTGGATCAAGTGATCTGATTGGCTGAAAATTAGAAGTGGGTGTGGCCTCTTAATTTATTCAGCATGACAAGGGTTAATTATTGTAGATACTATCCTGAGATTACAAGGGTTAAATTAAGCATAGATTGTCAAAGTGTCTGAATGTCCAATTTGTTTCAGAAACCCAGTTTTTCAAAAGACAGACAGTCCATATAATAGTGAATTTAGTGCCCAAAATGGATGTTCTTAGTTTCAAACAATCATAGTTTGTTTACGAAAATTTCCAAAACAGTGGTTACTGGCAAAAATAAGTTTCCCCATTATTGTTATGATGTAGGCTGTAAGGGGTGTTTACACTTTGTCTAGTATATTGGAAGCATTTTTATGGCCAAGTAGTTAGAGCTTTTGAATTCAGATCACAAGGTCTGTAGTTCGAATCCCACTTGAGGCCAAATTCAGCTCCTGACTGTATGCTGCTTCATTGCACTGAGCTTGTCATCATCGGCCACCACGTCATTATGAAAACACGCCTATTCAAATACACTGAAAATTTAACTACAAAAAATGGCAATTTTTCAGATAAAAAATTCTGATATTTTTTATATTTCTGCTCTGCTCAAAACATGGATTGTGGGTACTCATTAGAACCGCCTCATCGATGCAGTTCTAACGAGTACCCACAATCTATATTTTTGAGCAGAAATAAGAAAAATAATGTATATCCCTGTAAACCCCAGTTTTACTATATAAAAGTGGGGTTTGAGGGGGTCAAAATTATATAGTCATGTTTTCGTGATGTGTATCTGTTTTTTTTGTTGTTGTTTTTTTTTTTAAATACCTGAGACTCTAAAGACTTTTTGTTTTGGGCTTAAATATTTGCATTATCACATGTTCATACATTGTCTTAGTATGACTTAAATAATGTTGAAAGGGACATAAAACACCAGGGCCCAGTTGTTCAAAGCGTCGTTAGCTTAACGAGCTAGTTAAGGGTCATTTCGTTAACTGTTTTAGTGGATTCAATTTACAATATTCTGATATCTTATGCTGAAAAAATGTGAGTACTGCAAAAGCTACTCACATTTTTTCAGCAAAAGAATTCAGCATATTTGCATATTACTCTCTGTAAATTTTAACGAATCATTAACTAATGATGTCATTAGCTTTGAACAACTGGGCCCAGATCATCATTATCATCATACTCTAGATATACAAGTACGTTCACTATTTTTTAACATGTTTTGTTATAAAAATCTGAAACATGTGAAACCTGAACAATATTTTCAGTCCTTTTCCAAATTGTGGGACAAACCTATAAATTTGAATTTAAGTCATTTTCCTGGCAGTGCAAGCACACATTGCTGACAAAACTTGCAATGATGGATGAAGTGTTTTACAGGACACAATTCTTAACCCTTAAAGTGCTTATCACAACTACAGCAGACAACATTTTTATTCATTTGTTTATTTGTTTTGTATTTTCAGAGAAAATAAGACTTGGCATTTCATGTGAATCATCTGCCAGGCAGATGATTCTCATGAAATGCCAAGTCTCATTTTCTGGGAAAAATAGTAAAAACATTTAGAATGTCATCTGCTGCAATTTCGTTGAGCGCTTTAACGCTTAGCACTCTGGGTAAAATTTTCAGCAGAAGACATTTTGAAATATTTTTCTTATTTTTCTCAGAAAACAGGATATGACATTTCATGCAAATTGTCTCCTGAGGAGACAATTTGCATGAAATGTCAAATCCTGTTTTCTGGGAAAAATAAGAAAAATATCATCAATCTGTCGTCTGCTGAAAATGCCCAGAGAGTGGTAAAGGTTAAGGATTAAAACATTGCCAGCCACATTAATCATTTCTAGTTTCCATGTCACTTCCTCAGATCAGCCTCACAATGCCCACTTTTTTTAAACTTTACCAATAATACGACTTTTAGTCTGGAAACCCCCAAAAGGGTAATTTGCAAACAGTGCAGACCCTGATCAGATGATGCAGAATGTGGTGTCTGATCAGGGTCCATACTGTTTGCATCAAATACAAGAATTTCTTTAAAACATAGAAATAATAAAAACTAACCAGACACCCTGCTCTTGGTAAAATCAGGTCCAAAGAGTTGTTGTGGTGACTAAACATTAAGAAAACACGCCTATTCAAATATATTGAGAATTTTACCACCAAAAAATGAAAACTTAGATGAAAAATTCTGGTAGTTTTCATATTTCTGCTCAAAACATAGATTGTGGGTACTTGTTAGAACTGCCTTGGTGAGGCGGTTCTAACAAGTACCCACAATCTATATTTTTGAGCAGATTTAAGAAAATTAATGTATACCCCTGTAAATCCTTTAAACTGGGGTTTAAAGGGGTCAAAACTATATTGGCATTTTTTCGTGATGAAGGTTAATGGCGATCTGAAGCCAGAACACAAGAAAACCACAAACAGTACCCTGATGTAGCTGTTTCACAGCAGATATGAATAGAAAATATCATCTAACACTTCTCAGTTGCTTTTTGCATGCAGTCATAGCTCAAAATAAGAGGCGTATCCATATATCGAGGGTTGAGCGCAAGACTGGCGTAAGTCAGATGGTTGTTTTTCCCCAAACCTAATCTCCTCACCATGAAGGTGTTATGAAGATTACAATATTTCTTTCTGTAAACAATGAAAATTTAGGTGCCATTGCTCGTATGAGCAATGGCACCTAAATTTGCATTGTTTACAAAGGGGTCCAAGTTGCCCCTAAACAAGGGTTTCAAAAATATGTTTGAGTTACCATAGTCTTGCGCTCAACCCTCGATATATATTTTCTTTTATTTCTCCATGAAAATATACATTGTGGGGTACTAATTATTGAAAATCAGCTCATTGAAATAATTATTGAGAAACTCCGAACATAAGTTTGCATTGTGATACAAGGAAATGTTTTTCTTTATTTCAAAAAGCATCATTGAATGGCAATATAAATTTTTGTCACATAGGCTTATGTCCCATTGGGAGCTGTTGCTGAACTTCTTGTCCATTGCCATGGAATTTTGATATGAAACAACAAAACCACAACCATCCTTACTTTTAGCATACTGAAAAATGATATTAGCTGGGGTCAAGATAAGGCACTTTTGTCAGTCAAAAAGAATTGATATTTTTCTTTATGCAAAAACATATATTGTGGGTACAAAATATGTTTTAGTGGAGAAATATAAAAGTATTGATTTGGATACACCTTATCTATAGCCCTGACTGACAACAGCTGATGGATAAAAAATGTTCCTTATTTCTTACCCTGACCCCATAGCCTAGTGGATAGGAGAGCTGACTCTTAATCCATTAGGTTTCTCACTGCTGTGGTTCGAGCCTCACTCAGGTCACATGTGGGAAAGCCAAGTTCTGCTTACGGATGGTCAGGTGGTTTTCCAGGTGTTCTCTGGTTTTTGCCCACCTTTGATGAACCATCAGTTGATATAAGTGAAATATTCTTGAAAGGGCCGTAAAACCCAAATAAAAAAGAAGAAAAAAAAAAAAAAAAAAATTCTTGCCTTGAAAATGATGCTTGTTATTTTTAACCCTTGTCCTGCTGAACCCGGATATATCCTGTTTTGCAAACAGTGTAGATCCAGATCAGTTGGCTTCTGAAGAAGCCAACTGATCTGGATCTGCACTGTTTACCATCAAGTATGCAAATTTATAACAACAATCTGGATCAAATAACCTGATTGGCTGAAAATTAGAAGTGGGCATGACATCTTAATTTATTCAGCAGGACAAGGATTAAGACTGCTCACTACAAGACCATTTACTCGGGGATATCAAACAAGCAAACTGTTGTCAGCACTTAATAAATGCTGCAGGAGGGATTGTGACCTTGTCAGTCCTTACAATATGGCTGTTTCCAGACTTAGGTCTGATGTTTTTGCAACAGTCATGCCATAAACAGACTTTATAAAACCTGGACATTACTGTTCCAGTATTTTCCTAAATCTCTATTCAGGCATGGTGGGTGAAGCATGCTTACCAAGTAATGCTTACTTTCCAGGGAGGCCTGATTATACCCTATTTATTTTAGGTCCATGTCTGTCTTCCTGAACAGTCCTAATTATGTCATTGTATATATAGATGTTTTGATTTTCCAATATATGATTTTGGTATGTTGGCCTCAGACTCGTTCAAACTGTCTCTATAAGAATGGGATAAGTCAAACCTTGTTCTTGGAAGACTGGAAAATATATGTTCAAATGCTGTGTGCTAATTTTTAAATGTAGATGCTCAGAGCTTAGCTACAGATAAGAGGGGGTATCCACATAATATTTTTCTTATGTCTTGACGAAAACATATGTTGTTGGTACTCATTAGAAGCGCCTCGCCAAGGCGCTTCTAATAAGTACCACAACATATGTTTTTGTCAAGAAATAAGAAAGATATCAGCAGTTTTCGGATGAAAAAAGTGCCTTATCTGTTGCTATGTCAGAGTGTAATGCATATTTATTGTCTGGAAGCACCCATTCCTTTTGCTGATCAATCTCTGAAACAGCAATTCCTTTGAGGGCTTAGTCTAGATCATGCTGCCAAATACAGAGCGAATAAACCCTTATTTATTTACTTATCAACCCATTAGTACTAAGAAGCTAAAGATATTTTCTGTACTTTTCAAGAAAAGCAGTGGCTTGAAATTTCTTAAGTGTGTTTGTGTGTGTGTGTGTGTGTGTGTGTGTGTGTGAGTGTGTGTGTGTGCTCAGCTTTGAACAAGTCCATTTTACTACCTGTTCATGTACATGTAGCTATAAACTTGGATTACTGAGACAATGTTGAACCTGATCAGATGCAGGGTTTTAGAGTGTCTGATCTACAGTTACACTATTTGCTCAGGCCTGTCTGTCCAAATACTTAGAGTAACTATGATAGTATAACAGACAAAACAGTTTCAGTTTGTTTGTGCCTGTAAAAGAGTGGGTGGGATGACTGAAAATATTACATCTGCTTTATGAAAAGGTTTGGTATGTCATTTTCAAGTGTTAATTATAAACACTCATTGTAAAACTCATTACTATAGAGCTCATAGATAGAGGTTAAAGCATCTTGAGTTTAAAATGCAGGAAAAATTCCAGGGAGAGCTGCAATTCCCATAAACAAATGAGTGCAATTGCATGAGTTTGTTTATAAGATTTGCAGGTCTTGAGGGAAATATTTCTTATATTGTAAAATCAAGATGTTTTAACTTATAAATAACAGATAGAAATTATCTATTTTCTTCAGATTATGTTTTATTTTCTTTCATCTTCTTTTTTTTTTTTTCAAATGATATAAAATTTTGGGACATTACATCATCTTCACTTACCACACACTTGAGGTAAATATTTCCTTACTCTACTCTAAAAAGAAATATTTCCTTCAATGAACATGGGTTGAAATTATTAGAAATAGCTAAACATTGCATATTACTATAAGGTGTTTGTGATTCATTGCTTCACAGAACTCCAGAATAGTTGTTATAAAAGATAATATTGTAATGAAACCCAAGTGTATGTCTATAAATAACCACGTGAATTTCTTGTCTGTATATTTCAGGCCACAAATTTGCACAAGTTCAAAGTACACACCTATGGCAGTCCAACTTTCTGTGATCAATGTGGATCCTTATTGTATGGCCTTATTCATCAAGGACTTAAGTGTGAAGGTAAGTGATTATATTAACATATCTGTGTGTAACACATACAGCTCTACACATATTGTGAAATATACACCTTTACACTATGTGAAATATACACCTCTACACCTATGTGAAATATACACCTGCACCTATGGGAAAAAAAAATAGCCTTATATACCTTCAAATATACACCTCTGCCGGCCTCAGTGGTTCAGTTGGATGCACATCCGACTGGAGACTAGGAGATTGCGGGTTCGACCCCTGCCGAGGTCGGCAACATTCTTTCATGAAGATTGATCTTGAAATATTTTCTATGATCATTCTCTCCCTTCCGCTGATTCAAGAAGGGCAGTTGTCAGTTTCTGCCGAAAGAATGTGCACAATACTGGTTAACTGCTGTGAGGACTAAGCCTGCCTAGTAAACGTGTGGTTAGGTAAACTGACTGCGCTCGACATGACCCCATTGGGTTGACTGGGCCGTAAAAACTCAACACGCTCACACACACACACAAAAATATATATATACACACCTCTACACCTTTTTGAAATAAACACCTCCATACCTTTGTGATATATATACCTATGCAAAATATACACCTGCACCATTGTGAAATATGCACATCCATACCTATGTGAAATATACACCTTTACACCTCTGTGAATATACATGTTCATACCGATGTGAGAAATACACATCCACACTTATATGAAATATACACCTCTACACCTATGTTAAATATACAACTCCATATCTATGTGAAATATACACCTCCATACCTATTTGAAATATACACCTCTACACCTATATGAAATGTACACCTTTTCACCTAATTGAAGTATACACCACTACACCTGTGTGAAATATACACCTCTACATGTATGTAAAATATACACATCTACACCTATGTGAAATGAACTCTTCTACGCCTATGTTTATTGATTAATTGATTGTTTTGGGGTTGAATGACATGTCAACCCTTGTAGGTCATTTTTTTGTCATCTCCCAGAGAAAGGGAGAAAAGAGATAGAAGAGATGAAAGAGAGGGACAGGGAAGAAAGAAGAACAGGAATGAAAGTGAAGAAACAGAAGAAATAAAAAAACATTCCCCTTCCACCCTTACCTACTACAAGGATAGCAGGCCTTGCTCAACTGATAGCCAATATCAGTTGGACACCCCAGTGACATAAGATACATGACCCCTTCCCACCACCCAACCACCCCAACACCTGTGTGAAATATACACCTCTACACCTATGTGAAATGTACATCTCTACACCTATGTGAAGTATACACCTATGTAAAATATACACCTCTAAACACTCTATGTGAAATACAGTGGAACCTCCACTAACGGTCACCTCCGATGAGCGGTCACCTCCCATTAACGGCCATTTTCATTCCCCCCGAGGTGTTTTCCTATATATTTTACCTCTGATAAACGGTCACCTCCCTCCTCCGGTCAGCGGCCATAATAATTTATGATTTTGGGGCCAAAATCCCTCCGTTAAACGGTCAAATTGACAGCGAGTCGGAAAACCGGCGGCACAGAAATCGAAAGTAGGAATACAAAAATTCATGGAAGTCGCATACCGCATCAAAAAAAAAAAAAAAAAAAAAAAAAAAAAAAAGAGAAATACATTTTTAATTATCGACAAGAAATACGATAATAAGTTAATTATTTTGATGTGTACCTTTAAAAAAGAAAAAAAAAATGTAATAGAAAAATAATTCGTTTGTTGCACAGTTTTAATTTCTTTTTTTCAAGCACCATGCGACATTGACGTTCAAAGGTCAGCGCGTGACCAACCGGAACCGCATGGCTTGTGTTTATCGAACAATATCTGAAGACCGACTAATTGATTAAAGGACTATTGACCGTTGATGTTTACGCCTATATTGATGATTGACCGTTGATGTTTACGCCTACAGGTAATTGCGACGGTCAAATCGCAGAATGCGAATTGCTCAAAATGATTATTTACACGTGTGTTTTTCCGTTAAATAAACAACTCTACTTTCAGTTTCACTAATCCTTTTCGGTTGACTCTCTCGTAAACATGTCTTCAAAAACCCATAAAGTGCTGACTCTAGATGAACGTATTAAAGAAATTAAGCTCAGAAGCTCCAGAATAGTCACGGAAGAGTTTAGTGTGGGTCCTACATAATTCCAAGAAACGCTGAAATATTACAAACAGTGAAGACCCAGATCAGACGCTGCGTTCTGTGGAGTCCGATCTGGATCTACACTGTTTGAAATGACATATCTATCCCAATACTTAGTGTTATTATGGTATAGTAATTAGCATTGCTGCTGAATACTTCTTGAGCAAACTGATTTTATCCTAAAAATTGATCAGAATAAACAATATATAATTGTTATTTTGGGCAGTTAGGCATGTTACAGACAATAAATAAATATAGATACCGTTATGCTAAAAGAAGTATCATAATCATAGTGTGAATTTCACTAACAGCCCACCATTTCGGTTACATTGTCGCAACATTGCTGGTGAATGAGTACCTCTGCTAAGCAGCCACCTCCCTTAAGCAGCCAAAATTGGCCATTCCCCTGGGTGGCTGCTTAACAGAGGTTCCACTGTATACATCTCCATACCTATGTGAATATACACCTCTACACCTAATTGAAATCTATATCTCTACACCTGTGTGAGGTATACACTACTATACCTATGTGAAATATACACCTCTACATCTATGTGAAGTATATACTGCCACAACTATATGAAATATACTCCTCTACACCTGTGTGAAATATACACCTCTATACCTATGTAAAATATACACCTCCATATCCATGTTAAATATGCAACTCCATGCCTATTTGAAAAATACACCTCTACACCTATGTGAAATGTACATCTCCACACCTAACTGAAATATACACCTCTACACCTATGTGAAATATACACCTCCATACCATGAGTGGAATATACACCTCTATACATAAGTGAAATAAATATGTCTCTACACCTATCTGAAATAGACACTACTACACCTGTGTGAAATACACACCTCTACATCTATGTGAAGTATATACCTCCACAACTATATGAAATATACTCCTCTACACCTGCGTGAAATATACACCTCCATGTGTATGTGAAATATACACCTCCATACCTTTGTGAAATATACATCTCTACACCTGTTTGAATGGAAACCTGTACACCTGTGTGAAATATACACCTCTATACCTATATGAAATATACATCACAACACATATGTGAAATATACACCATCCATTCCGTTGTGAAATAGACACCTCTAGACCGATGTGAAATATACACCTCCATACCTGTGTGAAATATACACCTCCATATCTAAGTGAAATATACACCTCTACACCTATGTGAAATATTCACATTCATGTCTATGCCAAATATACACATCTATATCTATTTGAAATATACGCATCCATACCTATGTGAATAACACACCTCCATACCCATATGAAATATACATCTCTTCACCAATGTGAAATAGTCAAGTCCGTACCTATGTGAAGTATACACATCTACACCTATCTGAAGTATACAGCCCTTCACCTATGTGAAATATACATCTCATCACCTGTGTGAAATATACATATCTACCCCAATGTAAAATATACATATATGTGAAATAAACACCTCTATACCTTTTTGAAATATACACCTCCACACCTTTTTGAAATATACACTTCCAAATCTGTGAAATATAAATCTCTACCTCTGTGTGAAATACACACCTCTATGCCTATGTGAAATGCACATTTTTACACCTTTGTGAAATATACACCTCCATACCTATGTAAAATATACACCCCTACACCTATGTTAAATATAGCAGACAACATTCTATTTTTTTTTCTTTTAAATAATCAAGACTTGGCAGTTTCAGTGTGGGGAATCCACGTGACCAAATGACTAGGCACACAGAGTGGTTACTATTTTTAACTCCGCATAAGGTAGGAATTTTTAGGATATTTCTATTCATACCAAATAGAATTTGTTCTAATAAAGCGCAGAGTATGTGGAAAATCAAGCTCTTTCTGATGGTGGAAGCGCTATTCTGCGATCTGCTCTAATTCTCGAGAACATTCCAAGAATGTTTTGGCTGTCAATCTGGGCTACCGGGACAATGTACATGAATTTTGACGAAAAACATTCTCGGAATGTTCTCAAGAATCAGACCAGATTGCAGAAAAGCGCCTACAGCACCAAAAAGAGCTTGATTTTCAGCATACTCTGCGCTTTATTTGAACAAATTCCATCAGGTGCAAATCGAGATATTCTTAAAAATCCTACCTTATGGAGCTAAAAATAATAACAAACTCCATACACTTAGTCATTTGGTCACGTGAATTCCCCACACTGATTTTATCTGAATCTCTATGAAAAAAATATACCAATATATTGTCTGTTGCAGTTGTGGCTAACGCTTTATGGTTAACAGAATATTTTGGTTAAATATGGTAATGTGAGCTTATGTTTGGTCTCATGTAATTGCGATGTAAACATGGACAGCAACAAGAATCATTATTTCTAAGAAAGTGGTTGATCAATGGCATTACCACATTATCCCTTCGGCCTAGCTATAGATCAGAGGGTCATCCATATAATAACTCTTCTTATTTCTCCAAAAGAAAAATTTGTTGTGAGTACTCGTTGGAATCGGCTTGCGGAGCCGATTCCAGTGATACCCACAACATACATTTTCATTGAAAAATAAAAAAAAAAAAACAGCAAGACTTCTTGGTCAAAAGAAGCATCTTAGCTGGTAGCTTGTCATTCAACTTAATTATAGAGTAAGCTGGTCTATCATGCAATGGAGTAACCTATCATGGCACAGATATTTATAAATAACCAAAGATAGAAGCCTAATTATCCTCCCTACAGGGAATCTTAAAGCCTGATTGTTTTATATATTGCACTGAAAAATACCCTTAGAAAGCGGAGAAGTCTGATTGATTGCCTCTCAGGATGCGCAGCTCCAGATTAGGTGTAATTATGAGGATAGAATTGTTGATGTGTTATATTTTATCCTAAATATTCAGACAGGCATGCTGGAGTAAACTCTTTAGGCACAGAGCAGTTAAGTCTGGGTCTGCACTGTAAATTTGCCATTCAGCCAGTACTTCTTAAATGTTTGATAACCCTTGTCTCTGTTGAATAAATTAAGATGCCATACCCATTTCTAATTTTCAGCCAATCAGATTACTTAATCAAGATTGTTGATATAAATTCACAAACTTAATGGCAAACAGTACAGATCCAGATCAGTTGGCTTCTAATGATCTGGATCTGTTTGCAAAGGCAGGACATATCTGGGTTCAGCAGGACAGGGTTAAGGAGCAGTATTTGGTGATATTTATGGGATAATTTTTTCCAGTTCTCCATAAAAACATATGTTGTGGGTACTCATTAGAAGCACCTCAGTGAGATGAGGTGCTTCTAATGAGTACCCACAACATATGTTTTTATGTGGAGCGCTGTGGTGCAGTGGTAAAGCGTCGGACTCGAGATCGAGAGGTATCGGGTTCGATCCCCACTAACTGCAAGTGTTGTTTCCTTGAGCAAGAGACTTTATCCACATTGCTTAGTACTGGTTTCTACCCAGGAAAAAAGAGGGCCACATGGAAGATTAGTACTAGATTACTAAATGTGTTACCCTCTATAAATAAAGTCGATTATTATTATTATTATTATTATTATGCAGAAATAAGAAAAATTATCCCAGAATTATCACCAAATACTCCTCCTAAATAGTGGGGCCCCATAGCGTAGTGGATAGGAGAGTTGACTCTTAATCCATTAGGTTTCTCACTGCTATGGTTCGAGCCTCACTCGATTCACATGTGGGAAAGCCAAGTTGTGCTTAAGGTGGTCAGGTGGTTTTTGACTGGGTTCTCCGGTTTTTGCCCACCTTTGGTGAACGGTCAGCTCGATATAAGTGAAATATTTTTGAAAGGGCCATAACCTCCCCCTCCAAAAAAAAAAAAAAAAAATCCTCCTTAATCTTAATATTTCCTCTGTATCATAGCTAAGTTACTAGAAAATTATTTTTCTTATTTCTCCATGGAAACATGTTGTGGGTACTCATTACTCATGTTCTGAGCACTCATTAGGTTTCTTGGTAAGGGGTTTCTAATGAGTACCCAGTGTTTTCACGGCAAAATAAGAAAAATGTCTATCAGGATACCCCTCTCATCTAGAGACATGTCAGACATATCTTCCAGTTTCTTTTTTCTTTTGCACATAAATTCTTGATTTGCTTTGTCTTGTAATACTAACTTGAGGATATGAATTTGATTTTTCCTCAGACGATTTTAGTCAGAAATCATCCAAGAAAACATAGACTTAAGACAAAAAAGGAAAAGTCAGCTTTTCAATAATAGTTTCTAAGTAAATAAAGCGTATTTAAATAGCTTTTATGAGTCTTCGATGAGTCGATGATTTCTGTTGAAGTGTTGGCAAACTGCTCTTGAAGGGTTATTAAGTCGGACAGAGGCAGACTACATCACATCAAATATTTATGACACGAAATTAAGTTCTGCCACGTCTTTTTCATCGTATCTCATTGTGTGCCCGGAAATTATTCTCACTTTCTTTTGCCTTATGTATTAATTCAACAAATGAGGTGTTAAATTGGAGATGAAGTGGTCGGGGATTCGTGCCATATTTATTCTAAATATTTGGACACCTTACCTTTGTATCATTGCTCCAGTTAAGGCACTTTTTACAGCCTAAAAGTACCCTATTTACCCTAAGAATTCGGATGCCTCAACTCCTTACCTTACTTGTTCTAAAATTTGAACAAGTAAACACTACCCGATGTTGTGTCTAAAAATTGCTGGAAGAGTGGCAAACAGTGTAGACCCTGATGAGACGCCGCATTCTGCGGCGTCTCATCTGGGTCTACACTGTTTGCTCATAGAATGCGGCGTCTCATCAGGGTCTACACTGTTTGCTCGGGCCTATCTGCCCGAATGCATACCGTAAATGCAGTACTGATATTTTTCTTATTTCTCCATGAGTACCCTCATCATATGTTTTCATGAAGAAAACAGAAAAATATTTTAAACATGGATCCGCCTCTTATTCACATCTATATACCATATTTGTGCTGAAAATTTGAACGGTCTCATTTTACTGCTTGTCTACAAAGAAATGTCTGGATGTCCAAGTGATTAGTGCTCCCGACTTAGGTCACGAGGTCCCGGATTCGAATCCTGCTGGAGGCAGAATTCAGCTCATAACTGTACAAGACTTCATTGCACAGAGCCTTTCATTATCATCCTTCCATCATCTCGATATGACTAAAATACTGGCGAAAGGGAAGTAAAATACCAAATCATGATCATGTGTTTAAAAACTGTTGGATGATTGACAAACAGTGTAGAACCTGCTTAGACATTGCATTTTTGTGGCATCTGATCTGAGACTACACTTTGCTCAGGCCTGTCTGTCCAAGTCCTTACGGTAAATATATTGTTTTCTTTCAAGTTAAGGCTTTGCACCCTGGGTAAAATTTTCAGCAGAAGAAGTTTTGAAATCTAGCAAATTTGGTAGGATTCCAATTATTCCACTGAGTGGTTTAGGAGGAGATAGCATGGTGGACAGATGGATGGATAGACAAACAGACAGACAAACGGATGAAAAAATAATGTTGCTCTCTCACACCCTTTGCACGTGGGGGAGTCATGTATCAGGTTTGGTTAAATTCTACAATAGTTTAACCCTTATCTTGCTTTTCGTGACAATAGTCGCGCTGGAGGGGTCTGCCAACTCAAAAGCCTGTCATACTTACAATATACCACATGCAACCATTCAGAGCAAGTGTTCTCATACAGGAGTGAACCTACTTTCATACAAACACGCCACTTTTCATTAGATAGTCAGGTGCTGGATTTTACCCCCACTAAAAAAGACCGAGAATACCAAATTTCAAGCTGCCATTAATTTCAGCACTCACTTCAACAAATTGATCAGGATTTTCTGGAAAAAAAGCCCATAACACCTGAATCATTTCCAGTGAGGAAGAAGTAGGAATAACAGTAGAACCTATGTATGTCACTCGTTTCATTCGCAATAGTACACAGTAGGCGCTGGTCTCTTGTAATTTTTTTTTTTTTTTAAGTGTCTTAAACGGTTCCCGGTTTACACATGACTGTCACGTGACTTTCTAGTCACGTGACCATCCTTTCTCTGGTAAAATGGCCCCCTAGGATCGGCAAATTATACGTGAAAATTTCATGAAAATCGAGGTAAAATTAAGGGGATAATGACTTCTCAAGTAGAGGTACCCCCTCTTACAGGCCTGATTCATTTTTTTTCCGGCAAGAGAAGGGTTAAGATGGTAACTTGACGGACAGACAGATGGACAGTTGGATGAAAGCATTCACAATATCCCCATTGCTAAAGCATGGGGATAAATATGGGCAGTTTTCTTTATGAAAATGGATCATGTAGGTACAGTGAACCCCCGTTACAACGACAGCATTTGTTCCCAAAGACATATTGCCATTAAAACAAGTTTGCTGTTGTACAGAATACTAAATGAGCAGTGATATATAAGTAAGGTCTTGTTTTGTTCTTATTTTCTCTCATGGAACATATGTTTTGTATATTTGTTAGAATCGCCTCAGGCGATTCTAACAAATATCCAAAATATATGGTTTTTTAAAGTATTAAATACAATATTCTTGCATAGTTTGTTACTAATTGTTACCTCTTAAGCGAAGGTTTTGTGACAGTAAGATTGTCATTATAACAAATTTTATCCTTGTATCGAGTGTCGGTATGAAGAGGGTTGTCTGTACTCATTTGAAGTGCCTCAGTGGACATGTTTTTGCAGAGAAACCAAGAAAAACTATTTACCTGATACCCCCTCTTATCTAGACCTATGTTATCTGAGTGTCCTCTCATTTAGAGCTCTGCATTTTGTCATAGGGTTGTCTACTAGATTTACTTCCGGCATATAAAAAGTGCCGCTGAGATTGTCCCTACTGATACTTGTTTTTGGCCTAAGTGGAGATGACTGCTGAGGTGACTTGATTCCACACTGACCTAATTGAGGTTGAATGTTTTCCAATATTTCATTCTGAACAGACTGTCACCACAAACCATTATCACATTAGCCTGTTCTTCATTTGTCACTTCTGCTCTCACTGTTCCCGGAATTGCATGAAAGTGAACTATTTTTTCTTCGCTCTTCTGCTGCTTTGCCAATTCATGCTGAATTAACTCTTTGCATGCTAGGTAATTTTGCATGCTTTTTTGTCGTCTGTGAATTTTATTTTTTTTTAATTTTTCAAAAAAATCTTTTAGGAATACCATCAAAGTGTCAAACAGTTTGGATCCAGATCAGGCCCGATGTTTTGTCGGGCCTGATCTGGACCCAGACTGTTTGCAAAGGTTATCAGCAGACAACAAATGCCACCAATAGCGGGGAAAGAGTTAAAATGTCTGCAGATGACATTTTCTAGGGTTAAGCAGGAGTAAACATATTGGGTGAACTTGACAATTTCCTTATTTCTAACCCTTTAGTTTACCACTCTTTGGGCTAATTCAGCACCTAATTCTTATTTTTCCCAGAAAATAGGCTTTGACATTTCAAACAAATTGTCTCTCCCTTTGCCTGAAATGTCTAATCCTATTTCCCCGGGGAAATTCTGGGAAAATTGAGAAAAAAATATTTCATCTTTCTTCCATTTTTACACTGTTTTTAAACAATGGCAAGGTCATGGATAAGAAAATCAATTTAAACATAAGCAAGTTACGTTGCAGATGATTCACATGAAATATCAAAGAAAATCTATAAAGATTGCCTTTAGGAACAAAGAATTCATAAGAGAATGAAAATCTATGTCTATGTTTCACTGAGACTTTTCGTATGGCAGCACGGGTGGTCGATTGTCTCTGAATGTAGTATGGGAAAATGGTCCTGAATGGGGACTTCATTAATAACCCTTAACTTCTTGTGATTTTAGCAAACAGTGCAGACCCTGATCAGACACCACAATTTGAAGCATCTGATCTGGATCTGCACTGTTTGCCAATGTCCTAGTACTAAGCCCAGTCCAGGTTTTAAATGATAGAGTTCGGTTCGGAGACAACAGGTTGTGGGTTTTATATCATGAACATTTGGTTAGTCCGTCTAACGTGTGGTTTGATTTCATTGGTCAATGATAATCATTTGGACAACAACTTTAACCCATTGTATAAGGAATAGACTCTCCCACACTATGCGCCGTCCGACTGGAGACCAGGAGGTCGCGGGTTCAACCCCCGCCGAGGTCGGCAACATTCTTTCATGGAGATTGATCATGAAATATTTTCTACGGTCATTCTCTCCCTTCCGCTGATTCAAGAAGGGCAGTTGTCAGTTTCTGGCGAAAGAATGTGCACAATACTGGTTAACCGCTTAGAGGACTAAGCCTGCCCAGTAAACGTGTGGTTAGGTAAACTGTCCGCGCTCGACATGACCCCATTGGGTTGCCTGGGCCGTAAAACCTCAACACAACAACAACAACTCCCACACTATATATTGGAAGAGTCCAATTTCAATTTTAGGTAAACCCGGCTATGAGATTTACATATTCTTAGAGAAAAATGGCTTAACTATTTGGAAACAGTGGAGACCTTGATCAGACGCCCCATTCTGCGGCGTCTGATCTGGGTCTTCACTGTTTGCCAAGTACCCTTTTACAGGTCTCCCGACTACAATGGGTTAAGGAGATTTTGGTGTATGTATACTTTGGCTAAATTGTAAACAGTTGACCCCAAAATGGCTGAAATCATAGGGGCTGGCATGTATGGAGTTTCTAATGTTTAAAATTGGCCAAATTGTCAAAGAATGCTTCACAGGCACTGTCTCAAAAAAGACAGTGTCTGTCAAACCATTAGAAACTCCATATGTGCCAGCCCCCTGTATGGGGAGACTTTTTGCAGCCACCATATGGCAATCAACACGAGCTGCAGTGCTCAAATGAAATCTTTAAAGGTTGTGCAAGCCTTATTTTTCAGGAAAATAAAAATTATTTAGAATGTAATCTATTGCTGTCATATTTGGAGCTTTTCGGGTTAGATGCCCCCCTCTCCCCCTCCCCCACCTTAAAAAAAAGAAAACCTCAAGTGTTTGTGCAATAGCTACTGTTTGCCACTGATCAAGCAGGTTTAACACACATCAAGAGGTGGTAAAATTGACTAAAATTCAAATTTTAGGACATATATGGTAAGGAGGTTAGATGTCCAAATATTTTAAATAGAATAAATTGCCATGATACTATTTAGTTGAAAGAGATTTTATCTAGAGCGACCGTATTTGACCCAGTTGCTGAACATACCCTATAAGCGCACAGTCAAGCAAGTCCGTAGTCTTCAGATTACAGTCATTGTACTTTTTGTCTACTTCTTTATACAGGCATATCTTGTGGGTACCCATCTGAATTGCATCAGCTTGTCAAGACAATTCAAATGAGTACCAACATCGTATGATTTTAGAAATTAGAAAAAATGCTGCGTAAGCATCTTAAAATAATCTTCTCATGAAATATTCGGCTGATTTTTTTAGGTGGTGTATATTTACTAAATGTCTTGTCAGTAATTTTTAAAAACCTAAGCACATAGTGCGGTAATTAGATCAAATATGGTATACTGTTTATGGATAAAATCTGTCCCACAGTCTCCAGCAAAACTGTAAGAAGACAGCTAAGGCCCTGCCAAGTCGCTCAGTCTGATCTTGGTCTGCTGTCTGCACATGCCAAAAGACTTCTATTTTCACTGCTCATATATCAGTAAGCTTTGTCAGTAAGTTTCACAACAAATTAGTCTGACAGATATACTACTCAGGTGCTTAACCCTTGTCCTGCTTAATAAATTAAGACGCCACACCCTTTTCAAATTTTTAGCCAATCAGATTACTTGATCCAGATTGTTGATATAAATTCACATTCTGATTGGCAAACAGTGCAGATCCAGGTCAGTTGGCTCCTTCAGTGCAGATCCAGATCAGTTGGCTTCTTCAGAAGCCAACTGATCTGGATCTACACTGTTTGCAAAGGCAGGGTATATCCGGGTTCAGCAGGACAAAGCTTATCCCTTGTCCCACTGAACCCGGATATACCCTGTCTTTGCCAACAGTGTAGATCCAGATTAGTTGGCTCTTCGCTGTTTGTCATTATGTAAATTTGTATCAGCAACCTAGATCAAGCAATCTGATCGGCTGAAAATTAGAAGTGGGTGTAGCATCTTGATTCATTCAGCATGACAAGGGTAAATGTAGTGTCTAGCATCTTGTATCAATATTTAACATCCAATAACACTTGAGTACTTCCTCAAAGATCAATCTGGAGGAAACAGGCAGATAGCAACATCACATGTAGGCCAGCCTTCCAGCTGTTGGGTAGCTACCTGTTCTTCAGCTTACATCTTTGGTCAGCTATCCTAACTGTATTAGGTATGAAGGCACCCTCATGTGTCCGGGATTACACATTAGGATGAGCTCCTTAGTATATCTAAAAATGATACTGTTTGTCAGATCGTCCGAGTTTTACACAAACTCTTATACAGTTTTTTGTTAGATTTTAATAAAACTTCAAAGAAATGATCAGTTTGATAGAAAAGCATTTAGCTATGTCAGAATGTTTTCATTGCAGGGTTGTCTGCCGGCTGTCAGAGTTTATGACGCATACTACTTGTACAGTTTTTATTTGCTTTTCATAGATGAGTAGTAGTGTGTGATAGTAAATTTATTTCATTGCACATTTATCTGGCACTTTAGTCCATTTCTCTGAAGTTTTGTCGTGAACTGCTTCTACAGAGTAGTACATTCTTTTGAGAGTCCTGAGAAGAAGAAGTAACTATGAGTATGAAGAGTAGAAGTGTAGAAATAATGATTTTTCTAAATAAGCTGGGCCCAGTTGTTCAAAGCGTTGTTAGCTTAACGAGCTCGTTAAGGGTAATTTCGTTAACTGTTTTAGCAGATTCAATACACAATATTCTGACATATTTTGCTGAAAAAATGTGAGAAGCTTTTGCACTACTCACATTTTTTCAGCCAAAAATTTCAGCATATTCGCGTATCACCTGATGTAAATTTAACGAGTCCTTAGTTAACAATGTCGTTAGCTTTGAAAACTGGGCCCTGTTTTTTTTTTTCTTCATCAAAAGGGTATTAACACTTTGCATGCTGGGTAAATATTTCAGCAGGCAACATTTTTGAATATTTTTCTGTTCTTAGACTATAGGATTTGACACTTCATGCAAATTGTCTCCTATATTAGGAGACAATTTGCATGAAGTGTCAGATCCTATTTTCTAGGACAAATAAGAAAAATATCCATCAGTTTTTTGTCTGCTGAATTTGCCTATAGAGAGGTAAGTGTTAATATATATATATTTTTTTACTGCAAAAATGTCAAAGCAGTCCTTTTGTGTGCCTACAATATGTTTTCATGAAGAATCAAAAGAATATTTTGCTGCACCTCTTTATCTTAAGCAATACAGCAGTGCAATTATTTCTTCATATTTCAGAGAAAGAGTGTTAAGCTATTGCTAACCAATTAGATATTGAAGACAGGCTTTAGATCATCTGATGTTGCCTGCATTTCTGATAGATATGCTACCATAGTAACACTAAGGCCACAATAAATTAATAGTCAGATTCTCATTTATTTTTTTTTTTCAAAATGGGGGTGGGGGGGGGGGGGGTGGGGAATTTTATTTTTTATTTTTTATTTTTCCGGACTACACAGAAATTGGAGAGGGTGGGTGAAATTTTATTTTTCCGGACTACACAGAAATTGGAGATGGGTGGCTGAAATTATATTGATTTCTGCAAACCACATGTATTTGGTGAATAAAGAATACTTTTTCATAATTCCAGTGTATTATGAAAAAACAAATGTGTGTGATAATCAGAATAGCCTTGAAAGAGCAACTGTACAGCTGAAGAAAGTTAATATATCTGTAATCAAATACCCACTTTTTTCAGTTTCTCTGAGAACATTGTTGGACAAAATAAAAGTCATCAATTTTTAAAGTTCTGTGTGATTTTTCCTTTCCTGTCAAATGCTCTCTCTTTTGTATAAACGGTTTTTACTGTCAGACACAGTTCACAAACAGCATATATATTTATTTATCTCCCAGCAATTGCCTCGATTCTTGCTGACTGGGAAACGGCACCGCTTTATCAATCGGCCCTGAATTAAATACATTGTGGGGGTTGAGAAGATTTTGGGTATCGCTGGATTTAATACCAGTCGTTTATTACAGTTTAATTGGCAAAGATTTTCACGATCACAAACGCTATTTTCAACGTGTTTTTTTATCTGGATTCGAAAATGAAAGTAGAAATCGACTGGTTGTCTGACCAGATGCAAGTTATAACAAAGCGCATTTGCAACAGGGATCTAGTACACATCGAACAATAGCAGATATTGATCGTAGTTAAATGAACAATTTTGTGTTGGTAATTACACCGGAAGTATGTAATTTGTTGTTGTATATGAGCAATTTGCAAATTTAATGTAGATTTAAGTGGAACGGAACTTGCCGATCGGCAAACGGTAAGATTTTTGATAAAAAATTGGAACATCAGAGCAGTACTTGTACTTACAAAAAAGCGTCAATAAAAAAAATTGAGGCGGGGGTAAAAAATCGAGGTGGGCAGTAATGAGAATCTAACAATTAAGTTATTATAGCCTAACTTCTGGGACAGACACACCTGAGCGAAATAGTGTGGACCTAGATCAGATGCAGCAGAATGCAGCATCTCATCAGGGTCAGCACTGTTTGCTAACTATCAAGCAGTGTTAGACACTTCAGCTGGTGGTAAAATTGACTTGTTTAAATTTTAGGACAAGTAAGGTAAGGTATTAACCCTTAAACTGACAATCACAACAATTGTCGTCAGCTTTGTCCTCTGCTGATGATTTTAAAATTCATTTTTGCAAACTGTGGACCCAGATCAGACTGCTCTCTAGGAGCAGTCTGATCAGGGTCCACACTGTTTGCCTGTATGCAAAAATAGGTTTGAAAAGTTTGCAAGAATATTCAGCAGAGGACATAAACAGACAACATTTTCAGATGCAGGTTTTCTTGGTATTTTAAGGGTTAATGTGTCCTATTAGTGTAAGTAACTGTGCTATCTCTAAGTGTCCTTCTGATATCCTGGGCCCAGTTGTTCAAAGCTAATGACGTTGTTAGTTAACAATTCGTTAAAATTTTCATTGAGCAATACGCAAATATGCTGAAATTTTTTGCTGAAAAAATGTGAGTAGCGCAAAAAATACTCGCATTTTTTCAGCAAAAAATATCAGAATATTGTATTTGACGAAATTACCCTCAACGACACTTTGAACAACTGGGCCCTGGATTGGTTTCTATGCTTTGATGCTTTTCAGTATTATGAAGAAACTCTGCTACGTCACAACTGCAGAAGACAACGTTTTCAATTTTTTTTTTTTTTTTTTTTAAGAGAAAATAAATATACTAGTCGTTGGTAATAATGGCCCTGCCACCCATCTATGAGGAATAGTGGGGATTTGGACTTTTGTTCAGGCAAAGCCCTGCTAAAAGTCCCGTTCTGCAGGGACAAGCAGTTGGGAAAAATTCCCGCTTTTTATCCTGCAAATGACAATGCAGATTCCTGCTGGTTTGGTGGTTATTCAAAACCCCTGGTGCAGTGACGTTGCAAAAGTAAAATCCCCAGTCATTTTCAGTACAAAACCTGCCAGTCTCGGCGGCTTAGTCTAATGAACATCAGACTGGTGATCAGGAGGTCGCGGGTTCGATCCTCACCCGGCCTGCAACATACTTTCATGGAGATTGATTATGAAATATTTCCTACGGTCATTTCTTTCTGCTGATTCAAGAAGGGTAGTTGTCAGTTACAGGCAAAAGAATGTACACAAGAACTGGTTAACCTGACAAAGAGGACTATTGCTAGTCCAGAAAAAGTGTAGTTTACTAAGGTAAACTGACTGGCTCGATATGACCTTTATAGTGTCTACTGGACCATTAAACTCCAACGTTACATGTCCCATCACTTCTTTCATTTTGTGCTGCAGTCTTTGCATCCAAAATACTTGACAATGCTGCAACCTACAAGTTATGGTATAGTGAAAAAATCAGATGCATAATATTTGCAGAAATGTAAATTTCAGAAAGATTTTTCAAATTAAAACAGTTTTATGTCCACTTTTTTCTGCCTTCTGAAGGATTAATTCACATTTACTACTGATGTTTGACATGTCTGAATGCGAGACTGATTTTATTTTCTAAATAAAGTTGCTTCTGAATCTGCCGTGCATAGCTCTAGAAACATAGGTTTTCGACAGAACTGTGTTGATAGTTTTCTTATTTCTCCATGAAAACATACATTGTGAGTACTTATTAAAAGCGCCTCACTGAGGCGCTTTTAATAAGTACTCACAAGGTATGTTTTCTTGGAGAAGTAAGAAAATAAAACTCGGGATATCCCTCTTATCTGTTGCTACTACTCAGACAGTGTGAAAATTGATGTATCACATTTGTCATAGAAATTACAAGATATTGTTGGCGTTAGGTAATTTTCAACTTCATAAACAGTCCCAGACAACTCCTTTAAAAGAAATGGTGCATATTATCTTGGAATCTTTTGTCATAATAGCCTTAAACATGATGCGTTTAACACTTAGCGCAGTAACTCTTGGGCAAACTCAGCTGACGACTGTTTGCTATTTTTCTTATTTTTTCTCAGAAAATAAGTTTTTTTGGGGAAAATTAAGAACAATATCATTAGGTTGTCATCTGCTGAATTATTATGTCTCCCCCCTTTAGGGTTGGGAGACATATTGTTTTTCCCTCATAGCATCTATCTGTCTGTCTGTCACACTTGTGTCCGCTCTATAACTTGAAAACCATTCAAGCTATCTTCACAAAACTTCATATAAATATTAATCCACATTAGACGATGTGCAGAGCGCAAGAACCATAACTCTTCCTTTTATACTTTTTGAGTTATTTCCCTTCGAACTTTGTCCATCACAAAATCGTGTCCGCTTTGTAACTTGGAACCTATTCAAGATATCTTCAAGAAACTTCATGTAAATATCAATCAACATTAGATGATGTGAAGATCGCAAGAACCGTAACTCTTGCATTTATACTTCTTGAATTATTTCCCTTGGAACTTGTCCGTCATAAAAAAAGTGTCCACTCTATAACTTTATAACCATTCAAGATATCTTCATGAAACTTTATATGAATATCAATCAATATTAGATGACGTGCAAAGGGAAAGAACCATAACTCTTGTTTCAATCTTTTTGAGTTATTTCCCTTGGAATCTCATTAATTAATATAAATGTTTGCTGAATGTACAATGCAATATGACACAAAAAAGTGGGGGAGACATCTATGTTTTTCTAGGAAAACAAATTCTAGTTAGCTCAGAGAATGGTAAAAATTTGACATGATACTTCTAAGCACTAGCAGACAATATTTAAATAGTTTTGTGTGTGTTTTTGTTGTTTTTTTTTTTCTAAAAAAAAATCAGGGCTTGACATTTCAGCATGATATTTTGTTGAGGTTATTTCCTGAGATATAATTGAAACAAAATGTCAAGCCCCATTTTCTAGGGAAAATGAACAACACCAAAAAAAAACAAACAACAAAAAACAAAATAAAACAAAAAAAATAACCCACACATAAAAATCCACCACAAACAAAACAGCATTTTTTTGATGCTTGCAGATTTTGCCAAGAGATTGTTAAAGATCGGAGGTCTTGAGAATATTGCATTGTAAAATGCAAATATATTGCAAAACAAATGCAAATTCTTGTTGGTTGTATAATAAAATGAGATTTGATGAAATAAAAGGGGTATCATCTCACATATGCAAATAGAGTATGCTGTGATTGGCCTGCATTTTTATTAAGGCTGGCACAATTAATCGGATAATCGATTAATTGATCGATGAATTGCACAAAAATGATTATCGTTACAGATTTGCTAATAATTGATCATTAATTTTGATTTCTGTGTCTGTTACTTTACCGTATTTCCCCGTAGCATGCAGACACCTTAACTCCTTACTATACTTTATCTAGAATTTGAACAAGAACAATTTACTACCGAAGTTGTGTCTAAAATTAGCTGAATGAGTGGCAGACAGTGTAGACCCTGATGAGATGCCGCAATTTGCGGCATCTCATCTGGGTCTACACTGTTTGCTCATGCCTGTCTGGCATATGGAAAGAGTCATGCTCAGACAGATAGGCAAAATTATGACCTAATCTTCAGTGATGACTAATCGATTATCAGTCGCAATAGTAGTACTGATAATCGATTATCTTTTCAGCTCTGATTAGCCAGCCCTAATTTTTTATTAATTGGTAAAAAATTCAGGAGACACAGGTTTGAAATAATTTTCTTTGTTTCCTCTAGAAAATAGTCACTTATATTTTATGGAAATAAAGACATTATTTTTATGAATGTCATACCATTATTTCTTGGATCTAGAAATGTGTTTGTAAAACACTATGCTCCCAACTATATGCTTGTTGATGTAACAAAATGCCAAAGTTGGACAGTGGCATAACTCTGACTAAATTAAACCATTTTTTTTATTTAAAAGTTCCTCAGGTAATTTCCTCATCATCCCCAATCAGCGTACCAAGTTTCAAGGCTCTCACTTGTGTTGGGTAAATGCTCTTTTCAGGTAAATGTCAGGTAATGTACTCAGCATCCCCAGTCAGCACAAAAAGTTTCAAGGCTCTCGCTTGTGTCAGTATAATGTGACTGGGTGGAATATCATGTCATGTGTCTGGGGCATGATACTTCAATGAGCATTGAGCTTCCATCCACATCCAACCACCAGCTTAATATGACTAAAAGATTGTTGAAAGTGACATCAAACCTGAACAAAATAAACAAGCAAACATATTCGGAAATGTTGGGAAATTTAATGATGCATCTTGTATACAATTTACGCAGTCAGGAAATAGTTCCTTTTGTACCTAATGGCAACACAGAGTTCTTGATTAATTGTTTGCATGCTGGATTAAAATATTAACCTGTAAAGTGCAAAGCAAAATTGTAGCAGATGACATTCTAAATTGTATTTCACTTTTTTTTTCAGAGAAAATAAGACTTGGCATTATATGTGAATTGTCTGCTTAGCAGATGATTCACATGAACTTCCAAGTCTTATGTTCTCTGAAAAATAAGAATGTCGTTTGCTGTAAATTTGCTTAGTGCTTTTACAGTTAAAATATTATCAGGTAATAGTTTTAATAATAGTTTTTCTTAATTTTGTCAGAAAATAGTGCTTAGCAGTTCATATGAAGAGATGACCCATTTGAAATGCTTTTTTTTTTTCTAGGAAACTAAGGAAAATAATACGAGCACACTTTTGGCATCTTGTTTTACCTTTGGCATGCCAAGAGTCAAAGGCCAGTGCATGCACTTGTTGCAATTTCCATTGATTCTTGTGCAATAAATTTTCATAGCTCCCAGCTAGAGGTAATCCAAAGATGTTTTTGTTATTTTTACGCCACATCACGAAAACACACCTATAAAATTTTGACCCCCTTAAAGCCTACTTTTATATACTAAAACTGGGGTTTACAGGGGTATACATTATTTTTCTTATTTCTGCTCAAAAACATAGATTGTGGGTACTCATTAAAACCACCTCACTGAGGCAGTTCTAACAAGTACCCACAATCTATGTTTTGAGCAGATATGAAAAATATCAGAGTTTTTTTTATCTGAAAACTTTAGGTTTTTGGTGGTGAAATTTTCAATATATTTGAATAGGTGTGTTTTCTAATGAAAACATATCTTGTGGGTTGCTAACTGGGATGGCATCAGAGAAGTAATTCTTTTGAGTAACTACAAGGTATGTTTTGGTGTAAAAAGCAAAAAAAAAAAAAAAAAAAAAAATCACAAGTTTCTTCTTCAGTTTTCATCTTATCTGGATCAATATTATACTAACCCTTAAAAATAAAAAAAATTAGAAATGTCGGCTACAAGTTTGTAGCAGACAACATTTCAATTTTATTTTTTTTTTATTTTTCAGAAAAAAAATAAGACTTGGCATTTCATATGAATTATCTGCTAGGTAGATGATTCACATGAAATGTCAAGCCTTATTTTCTCTGAAAAATAATAGTTAAAATAATAAAATCAAAATGTTGTCTGCTGCTGTTGTGTTAGCGCTTGAGTTATGCTTCTCCAGGTAAAGAGAGATAATTTTTGTATTGGTGCATAAATAATAAGTGCCTCCAGCGGGGAGCAGTTCCCCAAACCGCGGTGTGCAGATGCACTACTATAGACTACCAATGTGACCAGTGATGTGAGTGACCGAAAATGTGATGGTCCAACAAACGCTTGGATGGTTCGGTGCTTATCCTGAAAAACAATAAGTGTTCCGTGATTTGGCAGAGACTATTAACACAGCGGCTGTGTCGATAATAGCAACAAAACAACCAATAATGCCAAGTATTCCAATTGCAAGGGGTTGAATCACGAGACTTATGACGTCAGCCTACAAAATTTGCGATCGTGGCCATTTTGAATTTTGTCACCAGTTTGAATTTTATTTCTATCCATTCTCCGTCTGTTTACAAGCTAAGCAGGATTTGTTTTGTGCATAAGGTACACTTTGATGTAGATTTTTAGATAACACATAGACTTTACGCCCATTTTATACTGACTAGACTCTACCACACTATGTATTGGAAGTTCAGTTTCAGTTTTAGGTAGGTAAGGCTATGAGATTTGGATATTCCCAGAGAAAAATAGCTGACGTATGTGCAAACAGTGAAGACCCTAACCAGATGCCACATTCTGTGGCATCTTATCTGAGTCTGCACTGTTTGCCAGGTCTCCTGACTACAATGGCACCAATCACAACAATTGTCGTCAGCTTTGTTTTCTGCTTGTGATTTTAAAAGTCATTACTGCAAATAGTGTGGACCCAGATCAGACTGCTTTAGGAGCAGTCTGATCTGGGTCCACACTGTTTGCCGGTACGCAAAAAATAGCTTTGAGAAGTTTGCAAGAATATTCAGCAGACGACATAAACAGATGACATTTTCAGATGCAGTTTTTCTTGGTGCTTTAAGGGTTCTTGTTTCATGTGTGTTTTAACCCTTAAAGCCCCAGTCACAACAATTGTCTCCTGCTTTGTCATCTGCTTGTGATTTTAAAAGTCATTTTTGCAAACAGTTTGGACCCAGATCAGACCTTCTCTAGGAGCAGTCTGATCAGGGTCCACATTGTTTGCCTGTATGCAAAAATAGGTCTGAAAAGTTTGCAAGAATATTCAGCAGACGACATAAACAGACGACATTTTCAGATGCAGGTTTTCTTGGTGTTTTATGGGTTAAACTAATTGTTGTTTTTTTTGTTGTTTTGTTTTTTCAACATTTAACACTGTCAAACAATTCTGAAGACAACAAATTTGTGATTTATTTGATGTGGTGATTTATGGCCCAGTCAAGTTCAACTGTTAACACTCGTCATGCTGAACTTGGATATATCCTGTCTTTGCAAACAGTGTAGATCCAGATCAGTTGGCTTCTGAAGAAGCCAACTGATCTGGATCTGCACTGTTTGCCATTAATTATGATAATTTATAGCAACAATCCAGATCAAGCAATCTGTTTGGCTGAAAATTAGAAGTAGGTGTGGCATCTTAATTTATTCAGCAGGACAAGGGTTAATTAAGGTCATGCTGAGCAGTCAGTTAACCCACTCACACTTTCCCTGGGCAGAGTTAACTCTGAGCAGTTTAAACCAGTACTCACCAGCTACTATTTCCCCAAAATAAAACTTGGCAATTTGTAATTATCTCCAGAAGCTTTTTTTTATTTAAAGAATATTGCTATCCACCCACCTTCTTCAGAAGCCAACTGATCTGGATCTACAATGTTTGCAAAGACAGGGCATATCGGGGTTCAGCAGGACAAGGGTTATAAAGACTACAGTAGATTAATACCATTGGATCTGATTCTGACAATTTGATAACTTTAAATGGATATAGTTAGAGAGAATTTCTTCTTTTGAGAATGAGCAGATGGCTGATCAATTTTGTCTCTGGACTAGTTGATCCTGTCTTATTTCACTTCACTTACCTTAATAACTCAGAATCTAGGGATAGTTTGAGACTATCTTATAAACATACCATAATAATCCTAAGTATTCAATGGTATATAGATTGGCCCAAGTCTGTTCATTGATTTCAATTTTATATAATTATTAAAAATAATAATAATAAAAAAAATCAAGTCCTGTGTATATTATGTGAGGTTACTGAAATGAATACATTCAGAGATATAAACTAAAGGGGCTGTTACAATATTTTGCTCTTAAAGAAACATTTCCAATAACAAAGAGGGCAAATACAAATGTAGGGACTTGGGCAAGTCTAAATTGGATAGAAAAGCCTGAGCAAATAGTGTAGATTCTGATCAGATGCTGCAGAATGTGGCATCTGGTCACTCCTATACAGTTTGCGACTCATCAGACCAGGCCCATATATCATGGTAAAAACTTTTAAAAAAAATCTTCTTTTCTCAAAGATCAAGAAAGGTTTCATGCTTTATCCAGTATGTTATTGAAGAAGCAAATTCCTTTAATTAGCGTTTGTCCTGCTGAACCCAGATTATACCTTGCCTTTACAAACTGTGTAGATCCAGATCAGTTGGCTTCTGAAGAAGCCAACTGATCTGGATCTGCACTGTTTGTCATTCAGTATGTGAATTTGTATAAATAATCTGAATTAAGTAATGTGATTGGCTAACAATTAGAAGTGGGCATGGTGTCTTAATTTATTCAGCATGACAAGGGTTAACAATCAAAAAGTCAAAATCAAAAAGAACTGAATACAATGCACCCATCTAACCAAGTTGTTTTAGCTCATCATAGTGCCTTGTTAACCCTTTTAGCCCAGTAGGCCAAAACTCCTGGATCCTTCAAAAGTAAGGGGTAGACTGGCTCCAGTCTCCAGTGACAATTTTGAAATATTCATTCATATAATCCTGTTTGATTACATCCACTGAGCCAGCCTCAGATGTGTATCTGACTGGTGATCAGAAGGTCATGGGCTTGATTCCCGCCGGGTCCGGCAACATTCTTTCGTGGTGATTGATCATGAAATATTTTCTTCCGCTGAGTCAGCTAGGCCAAATATCAGTTTCTGGCAAAAGAATGCACACACATACTTGTTATCGGCTTAGAGGACTAAACCTGCCCTGGTAAAGGGTGGTTAGGTAAACTGACTGGCTAGACATGACCCTTATGAATTGACTGTCTGTAAAACCTCAACTCAGTCAATCACAAAATACATCCACTAAAGTAAAACCAAAGTAATACGATTATAAAGGCTGGTCACCATCAGAGAGAAAAGTTTATAGTGTTATTAAATTCTGTAGGTAAAGGTAATGCATTTTTATGCAGTTATCATTTGAGGACATATACGGGAAATACTTCTTGCACTGCAAACTGCTTAAGACTTTGCATATATTCAGTTTCATATACTAGCACAGTATTTTTAAAATAAAAATGATAGATCATTGTGCTAAGTCATTTACAATCTGACCTGGAATGGCCCCACCCTCAACAGTTTTCCTGAAAATATGTGCAAATAATTCTATTAGTAAATTGTGTGACAAAAATAGCATTCACCTTTTAAGTTTATAATTTTGAGCAGAACAATACAGGATATGATATTGATACAGATATGCTGCTCATTTGTCAAGATGAGACAGGAATCTGCAATGCCAAATTTGACACTTCCTAAAAATCCTTAAATAAATCCATTTCTCCCATATTATGGACCTTACAGAAAATTGCTACTTTGGAAATCTCACAAAACAAGGTTTATTCTTTGGAGGGGGCAGAGGCTTATAATTCTACTAACAAGGCTATGGTCTTTGAAACCACTTACAGGAGGAAAGTGCCATTTCATTAGCTGACTCAAGCAGTGATTGGCAGTAATGTGTTTGTAATACCCTTGTTGCAAATTAAAAAGATCAGATTAAGAAATGATTTCAAGTTTTATTACCTTTGTGGTCTTTTCACATTTACCATTCTCTGAGAAAATTCAGCAGATGACAATTTGATGATTGTTTTTTTGTTTTGTTTTTTCATTTTTTTCTCTCCAGAAAACTTGGATTGACATGTCATGCAAACTTTGCATGAACTGTCAAACACTGTTTTCTGGAAAAAAAAAATAATAAAAAATATTTCAAAGTGTTATCTGCTGACATTTTTACCCAGCATGCTAAGCATTAACCAGCTTTGACTGAACAACTGACATGTATAATTATTTTTTCTGTAACCATTTAATGAAGAAAGCAGTGTATTCCTGATAAGCTCTCAGTCAGTAGCCAATCAGATGATAGGCAACCTGCACACTACATGTTCTATACCCTATACTAGGGAGCTGATAGCCCCGTTATAATTCTCTAACAGAAAAATAAAAGAAAAGTGTGGGTCATCATGCTAATTTCATTTTATGGGAAAAAAGTTACCACTACCCCATATAAATTCAGGAACTAAAATATACATAAATCCCCACAAGAAGGAGCATTATCCTTTGTTGATATGGTGGATTCCACTGGTATACTAACACGGGGGATATCATGTGTTGGAATAAATCATTTGAGAAAGGCTGAACTAATTCAGCTTTATCAGATCTTGAATAAAGGCAAAAAGTTAAAAAATTCCAAAAATGTACTTTTCATTATTTTCCACAATTTTGAAGCCAAATTGACAAACTTAATGCTAAACACAGGAAGTATTGATTCCTTATTAACTAAATTTACCCAGTTTTGTACCAAATAACAGCAATGTTTTTGCTCTGGCTCAACTTTTATATTTGAGGATTACACAAAAATGGCGAATTACACTACCCGCAAATGTCTTTAATTCATTAGACTAATGCCAATCTAAAGTAAGGCCACTAGTATGATGATTGCTTGAATTAAAAAAAAAAAAAAAAGAGTAAAAGTTTGATGGAAACTGTAGCTGCATGGTTGTAGGCCTAATGTTTGTTCGCTTGAGTGATAATGTTGCTTTTTGCACAGGAAGGGGCAATTTGTTTCTGATTGACTTTTTCATGTTCCAATTTGCTGTTAAGTGATAGGGATTTTATATTGGATACTGCCACTTGCTTAGCTTGTATTAACCTTTACTAACCTTTTGGCAAATTCAGCCCACGACAAATTGATGTTATTTTATTTTCCCAGAAAATAGGCTTTGATATTTCATGCAAATTGTCTCCTAGGAGACAATTTGCATGAAATATCAAAGCCTATTTCTTAGGAAAAATATTTCAAAATGTAGTCTGCTGAACTTTTTACCCTGTACATTGATATTGTAGAAATCTGGTTTGGGATTGTTAATGGGCAAATTTTGTCAAATTTTGATGGAGTTAACTATCTCTGCCTGAGACATGCCCATATTTTCGTTTCTGGACGATAACTTGGGTAAATGTCAAGGGATTTTAACCAAACTTGGTACATGCATTGATATTAAGGAGATCTGGTTTGGGATTCTAATGGGCAAATGTTAATGAGTTATCTGCCCTCGACATGATAATGGCAGGGTATTATAGTTTAACGTTTTTATTTGGAATATTGTCTGGTAATTTCACATAGCTAAATGTTAGTCAGACCTTGGGGAGGCAATTCCAATAAGTACCTATTACTTAGCTCCAGTTACAGTACTTTTTTCAACCAAAATTGCTGATACTTTTTTTATTTCTTCACAAAAATGTATTTTGTGGGCCTCATAAAAAGCACCTTGGCTAGGCGCTTCTAATGAGTACCCACAACATATGTTTTCTTGGAGAAATAAGAATAGTATTTTCCTGATAACCCCTCTTAACCCTTGTCTTGCTGAATGAATTAAGATACCCTGCCCACTTCTTATGTCCAGCCAATCAGATTACTTGATCCAGGTTTTTGACAGAAATTCACATATTTAATGACAAACAGTGCAGATCCAGATCAATTGGCTTCTTGGCTTCTTCAGAAGCCAATTGATCTGGATCTACACTGTTTGCTAAGACAGGGCATGTTGTGTTCAGCAAGAGAAGGGTTAAATTATCTGGAGTTATGCCTGGGGGTGATCGGGTGGTGCGAAGGTGTCGTGTAGCTTATGTCACCGGGGCGTCCAGCTGATATTGGCTTACAGTTGGGCAAGGCCTGCTATCCTTGTAGCAGGTAAGGGTAGGGAGGTGATGTTTTTATTTCTTCTGTTTCTTCACTTTCATTCCTGTTCCTCTTTCTTCCCTGTCCCTCTCTTTCATCTCTTCTGCTATCTCTTCTGTCTCTTTTCTCCCTTTCTCTGGGAGACGACACAAAATGACCCACAAGGGTTGACGTGTTGTTAAACCCCAACACAATCAATAAAATCTGGAGTTATGCTATAACACATGTTTTTATGGAAAAGTAACACAAGTATTTATTTGGATGTGTTTCTTATCTAGAGCTGAAGTTGTAGTTATTAACCAGTGATGATTTTAGCAACAAAAATAAGTGGATCGTGTTTGAGTTATGATTTTGTGGTGGAAATAGTACATAATAGCAATTTGATTAGTGCCTTTTCACTAATGTGAAAAGCTTCGTGTCTACCCTAATATTTTGACACCTCGAGTCCTTACCATACTTGTCCTAAAATTTGAACAAGTCAGTAAGAGTAGCTGTTGATAATGACTGAAACATTGCATGATTAGTGGCAAACAGTGTAGACCCTGATCAGATGCCACACTCTGTGGCATCTGATCTGGGTCTATACTGTTTGCTAAGGCCTGCCTGTTCAAATATTTAGGGTAAATATTGTTCATGAGAAGAGGTGTCCTAACATACTTCTACAGTGTTATGATGTAAATATTGAGTAGGAAACTGCAATTAATATTTTCACAGTATCTAAAAATTGTCAATCTTGTGTTCTTATCTCCATTTACACATTATCCTACTTTGACAGTCACGAAATTACTCCTGTATGCATCAGGTCAGTTTTGAGCGAGCAATTTAATTACCTCCCTTTGCTAAGTTGGTTAATTCCCTCGAGAAATCATCATTCTTTCTTGTTTGAAACTGGGATTTTACTGTTTGAATTTTTTAGAACATTTACTGTAAGCTATGACCCACTATAATGGCTTCCGATTGCCTTTAAATTCAATATGACAAATAGGTAATATTACATTATATTGTCTGGGTAGACCGGAATCAGACTAAGGGGGGAACTTTATAAAGCTGACATGATTATGAATGGAATGTCTGAATATTAATAGGAAATCGGATGGCTTTTAACCCATAAAAACTCGCTGCAAAATTGAAGCAGACGCCATTCTAATTTTTTTTTTATTTTTCAGACAAAAAGAGGCATGACATTTCATGTATGCAGACAATTCACATGCAATTTAAAGCCTCATTTTCTCTGTAAATAAAAAAAAGAGAAAAAAAAGAAGAGATTCAGAATGTTGTCTGCTGCAGTTGTGATTGGCGCTCAGAGGGTAACATGGTGACAGATCACATCTATTTTAGTATGGAACACCAAATTAATTAACTCACATGGTAGACAAATAAATAGATTCTTGTTGTTGTCTTTTCCATCATAACAAGTACTCTATTTACTGTATTTATTTGGACAAAAATACCTGAGAGGACTATAAACCCAGTGCAGACTGTTGCTAAAATTTGGGTCTACATTATGTGTATGCTGCTACTGGCCTCAGTGCCTTAGTCATATGCACATTCGGGGGTGGTCGGGTGGTGCGAAAGTGTCGTGTATCTTATGTCGTCGGGGCGTCCAACTTATATTGGCTTACAGTTGGACAAGGCCTGCTATCCTTGTAGCAGGTAAGGGTAGAGGGGGAATGTTTTTATTTCTTCTGTTTCTTCACTTTCATTCCTGTTCCTCTTTCTTCCCTGTTCCTCTCTTTCATCTCTTCGACTCTCTTCTATCACTCTTCTCCCTTTCTCTGGGAGACGACACAAAATGACCCACAAGGGTTGACATGTCGTTAAACCCCAACACAATCAATCAATCATATGCACATCCGACTGGTGTTCAGGTAGCTGGTTTTATCCTCACCAGATTTGGCAACATTCTTTCATGGAGATTGATCCTGAAATATTTTCTACAGTTATTCTCTTCCTTCAGCTGAATCAAGAAGGTAAGTTGTCAGTTTCTGGCGAAAAGATGTGCACAAGAACTGGTTAACCATTTATAGGACTGAGCCTGCCCAGGAAATGTGTGGTTAGGTAAACTGAATGACTCGACATGACCTTAATAGTGTTGACTGGGCCGTTAAACTTTAAACCAACCAGACTAACCACATAGTTTGCTGAGGCCTGTCTTTCTCATAACCTAGAGTTATTATGCCACCAACTAGATCACCTGATTAACAGGAAAAAATCAGATTAATTTATGAGCGTTACGTTCCTTTTCAAATTTTGCATTTTGTAAGGACAAGCATATTACATAGTTGGGGGCATAGTATTTTACAAACACATATTTCCAAGTATGGTAGTTGTTTTATAGGAACTACTGGAAGAGGTTGGTGTTTGGATACAGTGTTGGTCAGTCTTCAGAAACTCTACTAGCCCTTCTCTTGCTGAACACGACATGCCCTGTCTTAGCAAACAGTGTAGATCCAGATCATTTGGCTTCTGAAGAAGCCAACTGATCTGGATCTGCACTGTTTGTCATTAAATATGTGAATGTCTAACAAAAACCTCGATCAAGTAATCTGATTGGCTGGAAATTAGAAGTGAGCATGGCATCTTAATTTATTCAGCATGACTAGGTCTAAAAAAGAGCTGCAAAAACAAATACTTATGGAGTTAGGATCCACCTAGTAGATTTTCTGCCATTTCTTACAAGGGAGACAACTTTTGTGACTTCTTATTTGGCTGTTCCACATACCAAGCCCCTTCTGAAAAGGGGTCTACTCTAATCTAAAAGGAAAAAAATGCTCCCACTTGCTTTCCTTTTAGAATAGACATGATGATGATTTTTCAGAAGAAGAAGGAGGGTTGGGGTGGGGGCAAAACAATTTGTCAGCATTACCTCCCCCTGAAAATGTATCATTTCCCCTTTATAAATGGAAAATCATAGAAATTAATTCCTCAGTTTTTGCCATTAACTCTTGTCATGCAGAATAAATGAAGGTGCCATGCTCACTTCTAATCATCAGCCAATCAGATTACTTGATCCACATTGTTGATTGTTGATACAAATTCACATATTGAATGATAAACAGTGTAGATCCAGATCAGTCAGCTTCTTCCCATTCTTGAAGCCAACTGATCTGGATCTACAGTGTTTGTAAAGGCAGGGCTCATTAGGGTTCAAAAGGAGGATCTACACTGTCTGCAAAAGAGGGGCTTATTAGGGTTCAGCAGGAGGTAAACAGTGTAGATCCAGATCAGTTGGGTTCAGAATAAGCCAACTGATCCAGATCTGCACTATTTGTCATTCAACATGTGCATACAATTTGTATCAACAACCTGGATCAAGTAATCTGATTGGCTGATAATTAGAAGTGGGTGTGGCATCTTAATTTATTCAGCATGACAAGGGTTAATAAATGGAAGAATCACAAAAATAATTCTTCATTTCTTTCCATGTCATTTAATAATAAGTGTCTAATACTCAAATACTCTGTATAAAACATCCAAAACAACCAAAATCATTCAGATTCCTGTTATAATAAGTAAACTTATGGTCCTGTTTTATTATAACCCTTGTCCTGCTGAATAAATTAAGATGCCACACCCATTTCTAATTTTCAGCCAGTCAGATTACTTGATCCAGATTGTTGATATGAATTCACATACTTAGATGGGGCAAGGGGGCATGCTAGTGTTTCTGCACTGTTATTTGCTTTGTCCCTCATTTCCTCTATTTCTCTCTTTCCTCTTCTCTCTGTGACTAGCCCCTCTGTCCTTTTTCTTTCTGTCTCTGGGAGGCAACATAACATAACCCACAAGATTTATAACATTATTAAAGAAGAACTTAACCCTTGTCATGCTGAATAAATTAAGATGCCACACCTACTTCTAATTTTCAGCCAATCAAATTACTTGATCCAAGTTGTTGATACAAATTTATATGTTTAATGACAAACAGTGCTGATCCAGATCAGTTGGCTTCTTCAGAAGCCAGCTGTTCTGGATCTACATTGTTTGCAAAGGCAGGGTTTATCGGGGCTCAGCAGGACAAGGTTTAAAGAAGAACTTAATATTTACCATGCTATGGGCAAACTCAGCCGACAATTTATTGTTTCTTATTTTTTTTAGAAAATAGGATCCGATAATTCATGCAATTTGTCTCCTAAGGAGATAATTTGCATGAAGTGTCAGATCCTATTTTCTAGGAAAAATAAGAAAAAAATTCAAAATGTCATCTGTTGAAATTTTTACTCAGCATGCAAAATGTTAAACAAATAAACATATCTTTCATATGGGTAGCACCTGCTAAAATTATTTTATACCAAAACCAGTAATATGTAACAAAAATTGCAAACATGAACATTGTAGAAATTAACCCTTAAATTGCTAAGAAAATTGTAGCAGATAACATTAGATTATTATTCAGAGACAATCAGATTTGGCATTGCATGTGAATCATCTGCTATTCACATGAAATGCCAAGTCTTTATTTCTCTGAAAAATAAAAAAATAAAAAAAAAAAAAAAAAAAGAAAAAAATGAAAATGTCTGCTGCAGTTGCACTTTAAGGATTAAAACTCATTTCTGGACAGAAACGCAGAAATCTTTTTCTGCAGAAATAATCAGAGCTCTGAGAATCAGAGATAGGGTATGTATTGGATATGCACTTTACCAAAGATAGATTAAGACAATTAATTTGCCTGCACAATTTATTTCTCTTTCTTCTTTCTTTTGACAGTTATTCTAAATAGGAATATTAAGTATAGGAATATTAAGTAACAGGCACATACATCTTTGTGCCATCTTTGCGCTGCTGAACAAGGATATACATACCTTTGCAAATAGTGTAGATTCAGATCAGTTGGCTTCTAAAGCAGCCAACTGATCTGGATCTGCACTTTTTGCCATTAAGTATGTGAGTTTATATCAACAGTCTGGATCAAGTAATCTGATTGGCTTAAAATTAGAAATGGGCATGGCATCGTAATTTATTCAGCATGACAAGGGTTAAGAGGAATTGATACACTTTCAAGAAAGATAACTTGTTTTAGCTCCTTTCTTTTGCCTACTACAAAAGGAAAGAATTTGCTCCCTTTGGAGGAAGGGGACATATTGATTTTAGTGTGGATCCTGTTGGTGTCGGTGTCAGCATCGTCATTGATGTCACACTTTCAGTTGGGCAAGGCCTGCTGTCCTTGCAGCAGGAAGGGTAGAGGGGGAATGTTTTTATTTCTTCTGTTCCTTCACTTTCATTCATTTTCCTTTCTCCCCTGTCCCTCTCTTCTATCTCCTTTACTATCTGTTCTGTCTCTCTTCTCCCTTTCTCTCGGAGATGACACAAAATGACCCACAAGGGTTGACGCGTCGTTAAACCCCACCTCAATCAAATCGGCCAGGTAGGCCTCATCAGTTATCCTCATTTTAGTCATATTTTAGTACCTGTTGATGTGTCTAAAATACTGCTGGATGAGTGGCAAACAGTGTATACCCTGATCAGATGCTGCAGAATGCAGCATCTGATCTGGGTCTGCACTGTTTGTACAGGCCTGTCTTTTCCAATATGTTGGGTAAATACAGTAAATGTAATCTCGTTATTTCTCCACAGTACCATTTGGGTCACATTATACAAAAAAAGTTATCATATTTCTGCTAAAATAGCTTTAGGTCACAGTTTGAATTAATGTACTTTATTTCATGCTTCTAGCTAAGAATCAGATCAGCCTGCATATCCAAGCAATCTGTTCATTCTTTGCTGCCAACCTGAAGAAACCTTGGTTGCTTGGCTATCCTTGGCTATGCCCAATAAAGATCTCTATCAGACTGCATTGATGCCTATAGGCTGATCTGAGTTTGCTGGGCCAACATGTCTTATGGTATATTTCTTATGTTTCATGTTGCTCGTGTGTTGTAGATACACATTAGACTCAACTCAGCCCTTGGAGGCTCAGTATGGCAGTTCTAATTTAGGGAGAGATAAGAAAAATATTGATATGGATTTTGGTTGGGGAGAAAGTAGACTAGCAACTAGTCTGATAATAAGAGCCTGATCACTTTTTTTCTTAAAATATAGTCTTCTTAATGATCATGATTGGAAGTCTATTTGGTAGAGTCTCCAATATACATACTGGCTAAGTATTATCATTAACCTGGTCCTGCAGACTCCAAATATGCCCTGCCTTTGCAAACAATATCATTATAAGTATGCAGATTTGTATCAACAACTCAGATCAAGTAATCTAATCCACTGAAAATTAAAAGTGGGTGTGGCATCTTAATTTATTCAGCAGCATGACAAGGGTTAAAATTGAGAAAGGGGAGTAGACTAGCTAAAATATTATTCTGTTCAATTTATTGCAAATAGATGGCTTTGTTGTCTTGTCATTCATTTTTACGTCTAGTGGCTAGGCTACAGGTAGGTTCTTGCCTCATTTGAAGCAAGATCAGAGGATAGGGTTTTTTTTCTCATCTATCACATTCTTGTTTCTCTCTCCCTTTCATTCGAAGATGTCTCAGAGTGACTGAAATATTGTTGACAAGGCTGTTAAACTTCAACAATTTATTTGGAGCTTTTTCGAATTTTTAACACATTCCCTGATTTATGATCTTTTGGCAAATTCAGCAGATTGTTGATATTTTCTCACAGAAAATAGGGTTTGACATTTCAGGCAAATTGTCTCCAATTTGCATGAAATATTTTGCATTAACCCTTATTGTGCTGAATAAATTATGATGCCATGCCCACTTCTAATTTTCAGCCAATCAGATTACTTTGTCCAGGTTGTTGATACAAATTCACATTCTAAATGACAAACAGTGCAGATCCAGATCACTTGGCTTCTTCAGAAGCCATCTGATCTGGATCTACACTGTTTTCAACAGCAGGACATATTCAGGTTCAGCAGGAGGAGGGTTTATGTCTGAATTAAATGGTTGAAATTTCTGGCAAGTAATAGTGAACTCTGGTGCTATAATGACAGTAATTTCCTACCCTGGTGGTTTTTCCCATATAAATGGCTTCAGATGTGTAGTAAAGGCTGCTGGCATACACTGAAATCATGCCTGGCTCTGTTGGCTGTCCTGGCCTCTTGGTAGAGATTAGATCAATTGAGGCCGGCCTCGGTGGCTCAGTTGGATGCGCCATCTGACTGGAGACCAGGAGGTCGTGGGTTCAACCCCGCCGAGGTGGGCAACATTCTTTCGTGGAGATTGATAGTGAAATATTTTCTACGGTCATTCTCTCCTTTCCGCTGATTCAAGAAGGGCAGTTGTCAGTTTCTAGCGAAAGAATGAGCACAATTCTGGTTAACCGCTTAGAGGACTAAGCCTGCCCAGTAAATGTGTGGTTAGGTAAACTGACCACGCTCGACATGACCCTGTTAGGTTGACTGGGCCGTAAAACATCAACACAAACAAACAAGATCAGTTGAAAAGTGGCTAGGCTGAGATATTTTTTCCAAGCATTGTGTGTTCTGTTTCATATTTATAGCTTCAGATGTGTAATAAAGATTGTTAGCATACACTGAAATCATGCCTGGCTTCTTTGCCTGTCCTGGTCTCTTGGGAGAGATTAGCTCAGCTGAAAAGTGTCTCTGCTGAAATGGTTTTTCAAAGGATTGTATGTTCTGTGCCATATACACTTTAACCTTTGACACCCTAGCATCATGGGTTCCATCCCACATAGACACACATTTTAAGATATTATTTTTCTTTACTTTTTTCCAACAAAATAGGAAAGAATTCACATGAAATGGTATAAGTCCTATAATAAGTTCCTCATTAATTTAATAAAGCTCTAGATAAGAGGAATATCCAGATAAATATTTTTCATATTTCTCATGAAAACATATGGTAAGACGCTACTATTGAGTACCTGCATCATATGTTATCATGGAGAAATAAGAAAAACAAAACAAACTTTTTAGATGGACCTTTGAAAATGTTATGAAAATAAAGTAGTTGTCCTAATTTTGTGATGAGCTGAGAGTTCAGTGAGATATATGAGATATCAATCAAGGACAAGAGAGAAAAAATGTTGTAGTAATTGACAAACTAAATGTTAATGAATCTAAAATGTCTGTATGGATGACAATACACTTTGTAAAATATTAACCAAAGATGTGCTATGAGAGTCTTTGGAGCTGGACAGTCCCAGTAAACACACAGTGTTGCTCAGACATTGCCGTGACTTCATTTCTGTGGATTCTTAACCCTTAAAGACAAATCACAACTGCAGCAGACAACATTTTGAATTTGTTTTTTTATACCCTGCCACACGTTAGTCCCTGCCACACGATAGTGGCTGGGTATTATGTTTCACATTGGATGTCCATGTGTCTGTCCATCCCTCTGTCTGTCCTACATCCATCCACCCATCTGTATTTAGTTTCCAGGTGATAACTTGAGTAAACATCATTGGATTTTCACCAAACTTGATATGTGCATTGATATTGTGGGGATCTGGTTTGGGATTGCTAATGAGCAAATTTCATCACATTTTGATGCAGTTATCTGCCCGAGATACACCCATATTTTCGTTTCCGGATGATAACTTGTGTAAATGTCAAGGGATTTTAACCAAACTTGGTACATGCATTAATATTAAGGAGATCTGGTTTGGGATTGCTAATTGGCAAATTTCGTCATGTTTGACAGAGTTATCTGCCTGCGACACGAGAATGGCAGGGTATTATAGTTAAACATTTTTATTTATTTTTCAAAGAAAACAAGTCTTGACATTTCATGTGAATTTCACATGAAGTGTCAAGACTTAGTTTCTTTGATTTTTGTTTTTAAAGAAATTTAGAATGACTGCTACAAATGTTGCTTGGCATTATCTTAAGTGCTCTCTGGGCATAATTAGCAGACAGCAAATTACAGAAATTGGGGATATTTTACATTTTACTAGAAAATTAGGTGGAGTGTTTCCAAGTGATGGTAGACTATCTAAAGGGCTGTAAATTAGCAAGACCTGTAAGAGTAGTAAGTTAGCAGAATTTGCTGTCAGCCAAGAGTATGATGTTAGTAGGACTTGCTGTCAGAAAACAGTTGGAAGTTAGCAGGACTTGATGTCAGGCAAGAGTAGGAAGTTATCAGGACCTGCTGTCAGATGAGAGTAAGAAGTTAGTAGGACTTGCTGTCAGACAAGAGGGGGTTAGCAGGACTTGCTGTCAGATAAGAATAGAAAGTTAGCAGGACTTGCAATCAGACAAGAGTAGGAAGTTAGCAGTACCTACTGTCAGACAAGAGTAAGAAGTTAGCAAGACTTACTGTCAGACAAGAGAAGGAAGTTAGCAGGACTTGCTGTCAGACAAGATTAGGAAGTTATCAGGGCTCGCTGTCAGATGAGAGTAGGAAGTTAGCAGGACTTGTTGTCAGATGAGAGGAGGAAGTTAGCAGGACTTGCTGTCATACAAGAGGAGGAAGTTAGCAGGACTTGCTGTGAGACAACGGTAGGAAGTTAGCAGGACACTGCGAGACAACAGTAGAATGTTAGCAGGACTTGCTGTCAGACTAGAGTAGGATATAAGCAGGACTTGTTGTCAGACAAGGGTGGGAAGTTAGCAGGACTTGCTTTGAGACAACGGTAGGAAATTAGCAGGACTTGGTCAGGCAAGAGTAGGATGTTAATAGGACTTACTGTCAGACAAGAGTAGGAAGTTAGCATGAGGTTGTCAGAATAGAGTCGGATGTTAGCAGGACTTGCTGTCAGACAATAGTAGAGTTAGCAGGACTTGCTGTCAGACAAGGGTAGGTAGTTGGCAGGACTTGCTGTCATGCAAGAGTAGAATGTTAGCAGGACTTGCTATTGGACAATAATAGGAAATTAACAGGACTTGCTTTAAAACAAGAGTTAGCAGCACTTTCTGTTAGGCAAGAGTAGGATGTTAGCAGGATTTACTGTCAGACAAGAATAGGAAGTTAGCTGGACTTGCTGTCAGGCAAAAGTAGGAGGTTGGCAGGACTTGCTGACAGACAAGAGTAAGATGTTAGCTGGGCTTGCTCTTAGATAAGAATAGAACATAGCAGGACTAATGCTGTCTATCAAGAGTAGGAAGTTAGCAGGAGAGCATGAAGTTAGCAGGACAGTCAGGCAAGGGTAGGAGCTTAGTTGGTAGGACTTGCTGTAAGATAAGTTGGCAGGATATGAGTGAGAAGAAAATTAAATTTAAAGCAGTTATGTTATACCGTTTGAACAAATTGTTCCAGTTTAAGACATGCTTCAGCATGGAATTTCTGAATTAAATCTGACAGCCTTGGAAATGTTTGAAGAAATGTTATCTATTCAGGGAAATGCCTGATTCAGTTTTATCTTTGATTTTTGTTAGAAAATCAATAGGAGCATCAATCAGCAATGAACCCTACAGCTCCAGATAGGTCTCACTTTTTTCATCCAAAAATTGTTGACGGTTCTCTTGTTTCTATATGAAAACATATGTTGTGGGTACTCATTAGAAGTGCCTCACTGAGGCACTTCTAATGAGTACCCACAACATATGTTTTTGTGGCGAAATAAGAGAACTATTCATATGGATATCCCTGCTTCTCTGGCACCATGGTTAACATCAATTACTAAGGTTGAATTAAAATGTAAGCAGAGCTTTTTTTAAGATAAATGGATACACCCCCATAAGAGCTCATTCTGTCATATTTACCCTGAATATTGGGACACCTAAATTCCTCACCATACTTATCCTAAAGTTTGAACGTCATTTCACTACCAATTTGCGGGGCTGCATAGTGCAGACGGTAGCAAGTCTGCCGGCAGATCCGGGCATCACAAGTTTGAATCTCAGCTCGTCCACATAACTTAAGTAGAGATAGATCATGAAATCATTTCAACAGTCATTCTCCCACTTCGGCTGATTAAAGCAGGACAGTTGTCAGGTACTGGTGCAGAAATACCGCAGGTAAGGGTAGAGAGGCAATGTTATATCCTCTGTGCCTTCACTTTCTGTCATTTCCCTCTGTCTTCCCTATCCCTCTCTTTCATCTCCTCTACTATCTCTTTTCTCCCTTTCTTTGGGAGATGACACAAAATGACCCACAAGGGTTGACATGTCGTTAAACCTAACAGGATCAATCAATCAAAAACCACTTAGAGGAAAAAGCCTGCCTGGGAGCAGGAGTGGGGGGGGGGGGGGGGGGGGGGAGGGGGGGGGGGTGAGAGTGAGTAGATTGACTGGCTTGACATGCCTTAATAGTGTTGCCAGGTCTGTTAAACTAAAACTCATACTCCTCACCATACGTATCCTAATGTTTGAAGAAGTTCAATTCACTACCCTGTTGATGTGTCAAACAACATCTACACAGTGTAGACCCTGATGAGATGCTGCATTCTGCATCATCTCATCTGATCTAGGTCTACACTTTTAGCTCAGGCCTGTCTGTCCAATTACTTAAAGTTATTATGGTAACCAGAATTTCTCAAAGGAGGCCAATCATAAAGGAAACTAATAATTTGCTATCCCTGCCCTGGAAGTAAAATTTGTCTTTTAAGAGTAAAGTGGAACTGCCAGAAATGGTCCCTTCCAGCCACTTCCCTATTTTTCACTTCTCCTGAACCTAGGACAGCTCTTCCAGTATTGCACAGCTGTACTGAGCCGGCCTTGGTGGCTCAGTTGGATGCTCATCTGACTGGTGATCAGGAGGTTGCGGGTTCGACCCCTGCTGGGCCGGCAACATTCTTTCATGGAGATTTGATCATGAAATATTTTCTGTGGTTATTCTCTCCCTTCCGCTGATTTAAGAAGGTCAGTTGTCAGCTTCTGGTGAAAGAATGTGCACATTACTAGATAACTGTTTTGAGGACTAAGCCTGCCCAGTATAAGTATGGTTAGGTAAACTGACCGTGCTCAACATGACTCTAATGGGTTGACCGGGCCGTAAATCCTCAACACAAACAAACAAAACAGCTGAATTGAAATGGAAACTTAGTAATAATATCGGGCAGTTCTCCACCACATCTTTGTTTTTTGTTTTTGTTATCTAAAGGCCATCCACTCTTTGGTCATTATGTTGCATCAGCAGATGTGCAAAGGCTGTTTCACCTTGCAAAGGCTGTTGTGCCCTTGTTATGGAACTGTTTATGTAATGAAGGATGAGAAATTATACCAAGACATAGCTGCCAAGATGTTCCTATGAATGCCAAACAGAATTTTTTATGGGGTGTTCTTGACAGATTTTTCAGAAACCATGATGTTTAACCTTTACCACTCTCTGAGCAAATTCAGCAACCAATCAATTAATGTTATTTTTTTCTTATTTTTGAAGAAAATAGGCTTGACATTTCATGCAAATTATCTCCTGGAGATAATTTGCATGAAATGTCAAAGCCTATTTTCTGGGAAAAAAGGATTTAAAAAAATTCAAATTTTCATTTTCTGAATTTTTTACCCAGCATGCCAAGAATTAAATAATGTGTGAAATGAATCCAGCAAAAATATTGATCAAAACAGCAGAGATGGGTAAAGGAGTGCTCTCTGATCAGCAGTCTCTAGGATTACATAGAATTCAAATTTTTGGATAAGGCCCTTTTTTCCTTACCAAAAAGTGCTGATATTTTTGGTATTTCCATGAAAACATATGTTGTGGTTACTCATTGGAAGCACTTCTAATGAGTAATCACAACATGTCCTTTCATGAAACATTTGTCTGAATACACCATGTATATCAGACTATGATCTGTTGAATAATGATTATTAACCCTTAGTATTTGTTTTCTTTCTCCCTCTCTGGAAATGGTTTGTTATGCATCACAAAAACACGCCTATATAATTTTGACCCCCTTAAACCCCACTTTTCTTATTTCTGCTCCAAAACATAGATTGTGGGTACTCGTTAAAACTGCCTCATTGAGGTTTTCATCTGAAAATTTTCAGTGTTTGGAGGTGAAGTGTTATATATATATTTGAATAGGCGAGTTTTTGTAATGGACTGAAATATTGTTGACAGCCCTGTTAAAACCTCAACTCCAAAAAAACAAACAGTAGTTCAAACTTAACTAATTTTGTGAACTTTGATTGGTCAAGAGCAAATTCAAAACTGCTTGATAAATCCACTGAGCAGCAATATTGGCACTATTTTCTTTTCATATATCTCTGAAATAAGCTATTCAACTTTCATTTTCGATGTAAACATGAATATGTTGGAAATAGAAAAATCAAAATTGACACTTGTGGGTTTTTATGTAAATGCTTGCAAATCACTTACAACTTAACCCTTGTCCTGCTGAATAAATTAAGATGCCACACCCACTTCTAATTTTCAGCCAGTCAGATTACTTGATCCAGATTGTTTATATAAATTCACATACTGAATGGCAAACAGTGCAGATCCAGATCAGTTGGCTACCTTAGCTGATGGCTCAAAATGAGCTGCTCAGATTGCTGGCCATCGGTTGTTTACCAATGAGCACATCTTTGAAGGACTTCCTTCTGGAACTCATTGGTCTTTTTCATCAGACTTCATGTGGAATCTGTCAGCAGGAGATTGAAAATTTTGTTCCGATGGCCACCATACCCATATAATTTATGGTAAAAGACTATCTAAAGCTCAACACCACCAGAACCAAGAAAGTTTTGAGGCTGACTAATGATCAAGAGCATCAAAGACTGGAGATCTATATAGTATTACAATACAGATTTTGCTGTTGATATATTGTCTGTCTCTGCCTTTTGTACTTTTGCGCAACAGTTAGTTTCGGTGCTTTGGTGAGACACACAGTCATGGCTGTCGTGCTTCATTATTTCATACAAACAAGCTTTGGATTAACCACAAAAAAGTCATAGCTAGGAATGTCTGTGTTAGGATCATGAATCATTAGATATTTGCAGTAATGACCCTAGTATTGGGACAAACATGTTTGAGCAAACAGAGTAGAACCAGATCAGATGCTGCATGATGCAGCATCTGATCTTGGTCTGCACTGTTTGCCGCACATCCAGCAGTTTTTAACCACATCAGTAGGTGATCATTTTGGATTGTTCAAATCTCAGGACCAATATGGTAACAAGTTTAGGTGTAACAATGTTTAGTGTAATTATGGTAATTTTCCACTGTAATTTTGCAAAAAATCTGTGATTCTGTGGAACTGGCTGCATTTCAGAAGACATCTAGAAAATCCCAGGAGGCTTACTCTATCTGATAATATCGGAAGAGAATTTTAATCTGATCATAAACTAGCCTAGATGCCGAAGCTTCGGTTTGTTGACAGGATACAAAACTCCTAGGGGAAACATTTTTTGTATTTTGTATTCCGTGACATGGATCTGTATACAAAGACAGTATTCCCATGTGGCATAATTACCCTATTCAAACTTCCATGCTGGAGCAAACAGTGTAGACCCAGATCAGATGCCACACTATGTGGCATCTGATCAGGGTCTACACTGTTTGCCACTCATGCAGCAGTTTGTAGACATATCATCAGGTATGCAGTATAACCTCCCTACAAGGGTCACCTTTAGGAACAAAGAAAACTGGCTGTTATAGTTGAGTTGACCCTTGCAAAGAGGTTATAATTTGCAAAGAGGGGCAACTCTAATGAGTATCCACACCATATGTTTTCATGGAGAAATAAAAAAAACCAAAAAAACAAATAGTGATCCGAACAGCCAGGTCTTATCTAGAGCAATGCAGTGCCCTATATATCCTGCCATAAAATATTTATCTCAGAAAATTACCCCGTTTTATTTTCCCTAGAAATCACAAAATTTCCTTTTTAGGAAATGTAATATAATAGTATAATCCATTAGATAGTACCTTAATCCATTTAGCCTTGAAGATTAGGAGGAGCTATTTGTTGTATAATCAAGCAGAAATTGTGCTTTTATGAGACGGTGAAGTCTTATTTGTCACATTAACTTTAGCACGATCATTCATAGCTTGAGATTACAGGGAAAGAAAAAAAGGGAAGCAAAATCTTATTTCTCCATGAAAACATATGTTTTGGGTACTCATTGGAATTGCCTTGGTGAAGTGATTCCAATGAGTACCACAACATATTTTTTTTTGTGGAGAAATAAGAAAAAAATCCATATGTGGTTGAAATAAACCATCTTATCTATAGAGCTTTGAATCAGTGTTATTTTTCTGATTTTCTCCAGTAAACATGGCTTGAATTTTCATTCAGGTCATCTGCAAATGGAAATGATTAGAATAAGTATTAATGGCAAGTCCTTTTTATCTGGAAAAAATAACAAAAACAACAACAACAACAACAGAAAAAAAAACCCAAAACAAGGGTAAAATGCTATAGTGTGCTAAAATTACATTCAGCATGCTTAAGATTAATTTACTTAATAACATGAAAATGTCTCCATAAGAAATGTTATTCCGATTTGGTGCCTATTATAGTATTAGAAGAGCAGAAAGGACAACTTTGCTTTTGCCATGAGCAAAATTCCAGACCAGTTTGCACTCTGCACATTCTGGGCAGTGTCATGTATTTTGTTCAGAAAAGAAACCTAGTATCTGTTTTATATTCAAAAAAGAAACCTTATATCTGTTTTCTCTCTAAAGATATCGTTTTTGCTCCACCACCCCATAAAAAAAGTGAACAAAAAACAAAAGCATGTCTTGGGCACTCATTAGAATAGTTTCAGTACCCACAACAATAATTAAAGAGACTGAAAATAGAACTATTTATATTAAAAAAAAAAGACACCAAAAAGAACTATTTATATTTAGTCCCTGGAGTTGTAAATTAATGGAGTTGACTAGAAGCCTGGTAATTGTGGAATTTTCTCTGATCTGCCCTGAGTATTTGTGAGACAGTAGAGACTGAAGATTAGTCTCTAATTATAGTGCTTTTTGCTCAAGACACTCAGGCTGTAAATTCTGTAAATCTCTATTTTATCAACTTCCTTGTTAAGTTCCACCCCACCCACCTTCAGGGTCAGTAGACATATTGTTTTTTGCCTTGTACATCTTTTTCTGTGTCTGTCACAAAATTGTGTCTACCCTGTTCCATAACTTGAAAACTATTTATCTTGAAATAGTGTTAAGAAACTTTACAGAAATGTTTACAACCATGACTTGCAGAAAATAAAAAACATAATTGTGGTTTTAGTACTTTTGGAGTTATGGCCCTTTGAACATTGTAAAATTTCTGGAGAAAGAATGTGCACAATACTGGTTAACCCCTTAGAGGACTAAGCCTGCCCAGTAAAAAAATGTGGTCTAAGATAAACTAACCATGTTCAACATGACCCCATTGGAATGACTGTCAGCCATAAAGCCTCAACACAAACAAACAAACATTGTAAATGTTGATTTTGGCTATAAAATTGTGTCTACCCAGCAACTTGAAACCCTTTGAGATATTTTCATGAAACTGTAAAGAAATGTTTACCACCATGAGATGATATGCAGAATACAAGAACCATAAGTGTGGTTTACCAGCTTTTGGAATTATGACTCTTTGAACATGGTAACTAGTGGTTTTCGTCATATACTCATGTAAGATCTGTAACGTGATAACAGTTTGAGATATTTTTAACAAAACTTAACATTTATGAGCTAACTTGAAGAAAATAAGAACCATAACTGTAGCTTACCTACCTTTGGGGTTATGTCCATTTCAGCAGGTAAATAGTGATTTCGGTCATATACTCATATCAGCTTGGTAACTTGAAAACTGTGCCAGGTGTTTTCATTAGTAACTTTAATAGAAATGTTAATCATCATTAGATGACATGTAAAACACAAGAAAAGTGATAAAGCAAAAGTTGTGATTCTTGGTGTGTAACAAATAGAGAAAACCAGTTATCTGCCCTTGGTCAAAATTCATGTCCAGTTCATTACGCCTGAACCATATGAGGCACATTTTTGAAACTTCTTAAATGGCTATATCTCATGAAAGAAAAAGACTAGGTGGGAGCATTTGTATTCCAGGGACTCTTTTTAGCTCGCCTGTACGAAGTACAAGGAGAGCTATTGTAGTCACTCCGGTCATCTGCGTTTGCGTTTGCGTTCCGGTTCCCGTCACACTGCGTTAAAGTTTTTCAAATGCTTATATCTCAACAGTCACTCCTCACAGAGGCATCAAATTTGGAACTTAGGTACCTTGGAGGGTCTTCTGAGATTCCAAGAGAATAAACCCCTGGGTTCATGCCCCTGGGTGGGGCTAGGGGTCAGAATCTAGGACACCTTTGTAATACTGTGTTAAAGTTTTTCAAATTCTTATATCTTGACTTTCACTCCTCATAGAACATTCATATTTAGAATTTGGGTACCTGGAGGAGTCTTCTGAGATTCCAAAAGAACATACCCCTGGGTTCTTACCTCAGGGTGGGCCTTGGAGTGGGGCTAGGGGTCAAAATCTAGGACACATTCGTAAAATCTTATATGCCTACAGGTTATAGACACAACTGGTTATACATCAGCTAACTATGTGACATCGGTTTAAGTGTAAGAGAGTGAAGGTCATGGTGACCTACATTTTACGGTCCAGGTCACCTAGATTTCACGGTCCAGTGATTTTGCCTTATATCTTGAATACTATTTGTTGGATAAATGTCACACCTGGGATATTACTTCCATGTGACCCAATGAATGACCACTTACTATATCTAGGTCATTGTGACCTATATTTCATGGTTCAGTGATTTTGCCTTATATCTTGAATACTATTTGTTGGATAAATGTCACACCTGGGATATTAGTTCCTTGTGACCCGATTATTGACGTCAAAATATATCTCTGTTGGTGTGACCTATATTTCATGGTTCAGTGATATTGCCTTATATCTTGAATACTATTTGTTGGATAAATGTCACACCTGGGATATTAGTTCCTTGTGACCCGATTATTGACGTCAAAATATATCTCTGTTGGTGTGACCTATATTTCATGGTTCAGTGATTTTGCCTTATATCTTGAATACTATTTGTTGGATAAATGTCACACCTGGAATATTAGTTCCTTGTGACCCGATAATTGGCGTCAAAATATATCTCTGTAGGTGTGACCTATATTTCATGGTTCAGTGATTTTGTCTTATATCTTGAATACTATTTGTTGGATAAATGTCACACCTGGGATATTAGTTCCATGTGACCCAATGAATGACCACTTACTATATCTAGGTCATTGTGACCTATATTTCATGCTTCAGTGATTTTGCCTTTTGGGTTTGTGTTTTATTATTATTATACATTTTGAATTTCTTAATGATAAAAATGTTACAATATAAAATGTACCCAGCAGGCGAGCTACGCTGTCCTACGACAGCTCTTGTTTCTAATTTCAGTCAGTACAAAGTACCTCGGTGTTTTCCTTTTCTGACTTTCTTGACTAAATTATGTACAGTAAATGTCCTAAAATTTTATACACAAACTTTCTAACAAAATGGCATATACAAACAGTGTAAACCCAGATCAGACTGCTCCAGAAGGAGCAGTCTGATCAGGGTCTACACTGTTAGCTATTCCACTTAGTATTTTAAGAAACAAGTGCATAAAAATTTAGGCCACAAAAATATGGAATACAGTGTTCATATTTTAGGATAATTACCATGAGGAGTAGAAATAGACATAGACATATGTGAAGTGCAGCAAAGCTGTGTGTATAAAATCCGTATTCTATAACTCATTTTCTGAATATCAGTTTTCTTTATATTTTTCAGCATGTGATATGAATGTACATAAAAGATGTGAAAAGAATATTCCAAAGTTATGTGGTATAGACCACACAGAACGGCGGGGTAGAATTCATCTCAAGGTGGTGCAGAATGGTCAGCAGCTCCTAGTAGAAGGTTAGTACCATCCCTATCTTGTCAGTGGGCTTTCAGTACCGCCCTATAGTGTATCGGGACACTTTCCCTTCTTAAATGTAAATTGTTTGCATACTAAGTATCTCTTGTATTTCCCACAAGATTGTATCGAGGGTTGAACGCAAGACTATGGTAACTCAAACATATTTTTGAAACCCTTGTTTAGGGGCAACTTGGACCCCTTTGTAAACAATGCAAATTTAGGTGCCATTGCTCATACGAGCAATGGCACCTAAATTTTCATTGTTTACAGAAAAAAATGTAATCTTCATAACCCCTTCATGGTGAGGAGATTAGGTTTGGGGAAAAACAATCATCTGACTTACGCCAGTCTTGCGCTCAACCCTCAGTATATGCTCCAGCAAAGACTCGGATCAGCCTGAGCATCTGTGCAAGGGCTGATCAGTCTTCACTGTGTGCCTGACATGCTTACCAATCACTCTCATGCGAAACAGCGGTCAAGAAATGGAATCCATGAGAGGAGATTCCGGTTTTGTAGAAGTGGAGCTCAAATTGTCAGCAAACGCTGCACGCTGTGAAGGTTTGTCTTATTTACTTTCTCTTATTTACATTTGTATAAATGTTAGAATGCTATTTTGTCACATACAGACTGCTTATTGTGTACAACAAAGGATAAGGCACATGATCGTGCATTTACTCAATGGTCTAATTAGACAGTTAAAAATGAGCTCATTTTTGGCTGTTTTAAAACTGTGACTTTGTCAGCAGTGATCAAGTGAACAGAATTACTTCAAGTGTCCAAACATCGGAAGTAAGCTTTAGACGATGAACACTTCAACACACAGAAGATATATGCCAAGACATACCATCGAAGGGCCGGTTGAGCATGAGATTATAGAAAATAAGAAGAATTTTCATGAAACCTGAATCCAGCCCCCTGAAGAAACTTGGTAACTTGGTTAACATTTGCCAGAAATGTGTATGACAGGCTTAAAACCATGTGGATATTTTCATATATATATGTATAAAAAATAATACTGAATAAAACCATTTTGAGGCTTCAACAACAAGAATATTTCCCTTATACCCTATTTACCTAGCTGGAATTGAAACAAACTGAAAACTACCAACAATGTATAGAATTGTGAACTATCCCAATATTCACCAAATTCTTCATCCCCCTTTTCTTAAGGGGCTGGATTTGCGTTTCATGAAAATTCTTCACGTTTTCTAAAATCTCATGCTCAGCCGGCCCTTCAGTGCAACATTTTGGTGTATATCTTTTGTATGTTGAAGCATTCATTGTCTAAAGCTTACTTCGGATGTTTGGACACTTGGATGAAGTAATTCTGTTCACTTGATCGCTACTGACAAAGTCACAATTTTAGAACAGCCAAAAATGAGCTCTTTTTCACCTGTCAAATTAGACCTTTGAGTAGCTGTTTCACCGTACTAATCAAACATCTCGAAAAATGCATGATCATGTGCCTTATCCTTTGTTGTGCGGAATAAGCAGTCTATATGTGACAAAACAGCATTCTAATATTTTATTTAAATGTTTTCAAGAGAAAGTAAATAAGAAACCTTCACATCATGCAGACTTTGTTGACAATTTGAGCTCCACTTCTGCAAAACCGGAAGCTCCTCTCATGGATTCTGTTTCTTGACCGCGGTTTCGCATGAGAGTGATTGGTAGGCGTGCTGAAGACACTTTGGATCCTTGGCCCCACAGAGTGCCTTGCAAAGACTCACATCAGACTGTGTGGATGCACAGGCTGATCCACGTCTTCCTGGACATACCAGTCTTGCAATCTTGAAGGAAATGCAGTGCTGCAGCTCAAATGGCAGTCTCTGCTAAATCTAGTTGCAACAACATTCTGTAAGGTCAATATTTATATAGGTCAGCCACCCAGTCTTGTTTAAGGAAAAGGTTTCACTTTCAGGGGAGGAAACTCTTATCAAAAGTGGTTTTGTCTCCCTTCTGTAAAAGGGTCTACCCTAAAAGGAAAGAATTTGCTCCCTTTGGGAGCAAATTCTTTCCTTTTAGAGTAGAGCCCTTTTAGACGTGATTTATGTGAAGGAGAGCAAACAGTCACAAAAATTGTCTCCCTTTGTACAGAATTGCGGAAAACTTACCGAGTGTGTCAAATCCCCTTAACAATTTCCAGAGTGGCGGTATCATATTTCTGTCATTTCTGATTCATTTTCTTCCGGATCAGTGCAGCGTCTTTTTTGCAGCCAGATATTTTTGCAAGCATTTCTGCATTGAAAGTGAAAACATTAAATTGATTTGAATGGAAGTGAATTTTCAAAAGAAAATGAATAATTGTTCTGAAATTGTAGTCCAGATAAGAGAGTATTCCGAAAGTATTTCTCATTTTTTATTTTTGCACGATAAAAATGTCTTCTGGGTACTCATTGAAATTGACTCGCAGAGGCAATTCCAGTTAGTACCCACCAGATATGATTTGGTGCAAAAATAGACAAAAATATTGTAAATAATAACTTAGTTATCTTCATATCTGGATTTATGTGACTGAATCAATAGTGGGCTAATTCTGCTTGTCACTTAAGAAATGTCATGTTGTTCATTTACTCTGTGACAGAATGACAAGTATTTCAAAGGATATTTATTTCTATTCTATTTCCAGACAGGAAAAGGGCAGAAATTTGAGCCAGTACTTGTGTAGCAAATGTGAATTGTCTCAAGCAAAAAGGCCTTACTCAGAATGATTTGCTGTCCTCATACTTGTGATACACTTTTCCCCACCCAACTTCTTCAGTTAGAGAGAGGCTTGCAATACTGGACAGAATCACAGCATCAAATCCGGTCAGAGTGGCACAATTGAGTATCGGCCATCAGATCGGAGGTTATGAGTTTGATACATCTAGGTCACACTTGAGACTTAATAAAATTGATACTAGCTGCTGACACCTGGTATTAACCCTTGTACTCTGAACTGGATATGCCCTGCCTTTGCAAACAGTGTAGATCCAGATCAGTTGGCTTCTTCAGAAGCCGATCTGGATCTGTGCTGTTTGCCATTAAGTATGTGAATTTATAGCAACAATCCAGATCAAGTAATCTGATAGGCTGAAAATTAGAAGTGGGCATGACATCTTAATTTATTCAGCAGGACAAGGGTTAAGCATTAGAAAGATGATCTACGACTGTTTGCAGCTGTGTCAGTATAAATTGCCTGGGGTGTGGTACTACTGTGAGGCTGTCTCATAAAAGTGCATCAATTCCTATATCACATTCAGACACCATCATAACATGATTGGAAGGTTTTATATGGTGACAAAATCTCAGCTAAAACAAACAGTATCGAAGTTCAGAATATGTCTATTTTTGTACTGTACATTTCCCTGTTCAGAAATTAAGATATCTACTTCTAAGAGTTTTCCTTTTTGTCCTAATTTTATTTCACCTTTATTTATCATAACTATATATAAGACATTTTATCTTTAAAATTTTGTTTTTGTTTTCAAAAAAAAAAATGTGTGCTATTTTTCTTTAATTTCTCCTCTAAAACAATATGTATAGCCTGGTTGCTCATTGTAAGCACTTCTAATGAGTATCCCACAACATATGTTTTCATGGAAAAATAAGAAAATTATTTATCTGGACACTCCTCTTATCTAGAGCTATGATTTATTTTACTTTTAATACCTGATTTGAAAACACATTAAAACAGATCAATGTTGTCTTGAAGATGCAGATATTGGTGTTTTATTGTCATGTGAAGTTGAAGACGCCAGAGTACCTTGAGAAAACTACCACCTTAGATGGTCCTCCACCACCCTCCCACATGCCAGCAGTGTGCGTTGCACCTGGGTTGTAGTGGTATGAATTGAATGTTCAAACCACTGTAGTATACATGTACCATGGATTTCCTTCTCTATTATGGTCATATTTTCATTGAGCATGCAGACTTACCAAAGTTTTAATCTACACTGTCTGTGACCCAGTACTAGGGCTATTGCATTTACTATGATGATATGTCTAACATTTTGTGATAGAATGACAAACAATGTAGACCCTGATCAAACTGCTCCTTCAGCAGCCTAGGAGCAGTTTGATCTGGGTCTACATTATGCCGGCCTCGGTGGCTCAGTTGGATGCGCCGTCCGACTGGAGACCAGGAGGTCGCGGGTTCAACCCCCGCCGAGGTCGGCAACATTCTTTCGTGGAGATTGATCATGAAATATTTTCAACGGTCATTCTCTCCCTTCCGCTGATTCAAGAAGGGCAGTTGTCAGTTTCTGGCGAAAGAATGTGCACAATACTGGTGAACCGCTTAGAGGACTAAGTCTGCCCAGTAAACGTGTGGTTAGGTAAACTGACCGCGCTCGACATGACCCCATTGGGTTGACTGGGCCGTAAAACCTCAACACAAACAAAATCTGGGTCTACACTGTATGACATGGTCTGACAGTCTGAATATTGAGGGAAAAAACAGTTTGTCTCTTTTGGCCTTGTAGCCTTCACAGTAAAAGTTGTGACATTGATTCATCTGATACGCTTCAAGCTTTGGTTTATTATTGCTAACCCTTGTCATGCCGAATAAATTAAGATGCCACACCCACTTCTAATTTTCAGCCATTCGTACTTGATCCAGGTTGTTGATACAAATTCACCTACCGAATGACAAACAGTGCAGATCCAGATCAGTTGGCTTATTCAGAAGCCAACTGATCTGGATCTACACTGTTTTGAAAGGCAGGGTATGTCCTGTGTCATAATACCAGCAGGATAAGAGTTAAAGTACAAGCAAATTTAGAGTCCCTAAGAGATTCACCCAGACACTTTGAAGTTTAACACTTGGTTATATATGGAGAAACCTAAATCAGTCTGGAATCTTGATATAAAACAGAATCAAAATCTATGTATTTTTCTGCATATTTAACTTTTTCTTTCAATTTTATAAGTGAATATTTCACCTAAAAAATTCAATATATTATCGTTAATTCCAGTCTGTTTTCAGAATGTGTTTTTCAGCGCGTTACACACTTGACAGAATTTTGTTTAAGCAATGTTTGACAAATTGCAAATTTGTCTGCTTGCCTGATAAATATGTTTTCCTTAGAAAAGCTACAAAATGCATTATTCTGCTGCATTTTTTGTACAAGATTAAATCCTAGGCAAACTAAACAAATTTTCACTAACCCAGCTGTCAGTTCCACGCTGCCAGTCACAGAGTTGTCCAAGTCAAGTTTAACCCTTCTCTTGCTGAACACATCATGCCCTGTCTTAGCAAACAGTGTAGATCCAGATCAGTTGGCTTCTGAAGAAGCCAACTGATCTGGATCTGCACTGTTTGTCCTTAAATATGTGAATTTCTAACAAAAACCCGGATCAAGTAATCTGATTGGCTGGAAATTAGAAGTGGGCGTGGCATCTTTATTCAGCATGACAAGGGTTAAGTACATTTCAGCCAGCTCCATACCCAGATTAGATATGTTTCACTTGTTCTTGTGTAATTTACTGATTAGAAATCTGTTTTTAAGAAGGCCTAAATATAAAAAAAACCAAACAATCAACTGGAGACACATATTTCCTTCTGCCACTTTGTTGTTGTGCCTGCTTTTAGCATGGTGCGATATAGGGATCTGGTTTTCTGTCCATTCTTCTGTCCATCCATTTGTTCGTTCATCAATCTGTCTACATTTGCTTCAACCCTAACTTCGACCCATATGTTCAAGTTCATTTCCCAAGAACTATAAAAGCTACAGTGATGATACTTGGTATTGGTTTGCACTTAGGGATGACAACTAGACAGGTGTATCCATAGTTGACCGCGATCTATATTTCATGGTTCACCTACTTTGTAAATTTTGATCAACCCTAGCTTCGACCCTAATGTTCAGGTTCATTTCTCAAGAACTACAACGGCTACAGTAATGATACGAGGTATGGGTTTGCACTTAGGAATGGCAACACAGACAGCAGGTATCCATATTTGACCTCAACCTATATTTCAAGGCGCACTGACTTTGTAAATTTGTGTGGAGTGACATAGTCTTCGACGGAATTCTTATTTAGTTTTAACATATGCACTCATACACAGAGAGAAGACATGATTTAGCATTTCTCCATGAACATACGAGGGCTGACTGAAAAATTGTGAGCGTCAATGGTAAAGATTTGACTTTCAGGAGACATTTTGTATTACTTTTCAACATAATTCCCCTCAATGTCTATACACTTTTGCCAGCCATGTTGAAGGGCCTCAATGCAGCTTTTAAACAAGTCCTTTTCTTGACTGTCCAGAATGTCCTCCACTGCATGTATGACGTCATAATCTGACTGAAAATGGGTACCAGAAATGCCTTTTTCAACTTAATGCGTATCAAGAAGGGCAGTTGCCAGTTTCTGGAGAAAGAATGTGCACAAATTAATAGTTAACCACTAAGAAGACTAAGCCTGCCCAGGAAAAGTGTGGCTAGGTAAACTGACTGGCTTGACATGACCCCAGTGGGTTAACTGGTCCGTAAACCCTGGGCCATTAAACCTGAACTCAATCAAATACTTAATGCTTAGCACTCTGGGTAAAATATTCAGCAGATGACATATTGAAATGATTTTTCTTATTTTTCCCAGAAAACAGGATTTGACATTTCATTTTCTTGGGGGGAAAAAAAAATAAAAAAAATATTGATTTGTTATTTGCTGAATTAGCTCAGAGAATGGTGAAGGTTAACCATTCCTCTGGCTCAGAAGAAAAGAATAGGAATCCAGTGCAGTTTCAGTATGAGAAGTAAAGAACTTCACTCTTAAACTGCCAATCACAACAATTGTCATCTGCCTTGTCATCTGCTTGTGATTTTAAAAGTCATTTCTGCAAGCAGTGTGGACCCAGATCAGACTGCTCCGAGCAGTCTGATCTGAGTCCACACTGTTTGCCTGTACGCAAAAATAGGTTTGAAAAATTTGCAAGAATATTCAGCAGGCGACATAAACAGACGACATTTTCAGATGCAGATTTTCTTGGCGTTTTAAGAGTTCAATCTTTGTATATTTTCAGTACGAGAAGCAAAGAATCTAAATCCAATGGATCCGAATGGCCTTGCTGATCCATATGTAAAAGTAAAATTAATTCCAGATGAAGATAAAAGTTCAAAGAAGAAAACTAAAACCATCAAAGCATCACTAAATCCAGCCTGGAATGACAGATTTACCTTGTAAGTTACCTTTTTTTCATTAGTAAATCAAATTGATACAAATGGCCCTCAGACATTGACACATTAACTTAGGTTGCGGGTTCGATCACCAGCTGAGTCATGCCAAAGACTTTAAAAATGGAACTAGCTGCTCCTTCATTTGGCGCTCAGCATTAGGAAAGTAGAGCTAGGACTCGGAACTGGTCAACTCAGTGTCAGTATAATGTGACTGGGTGGAATATCATGTCAAGTGTCTGGGGTGTAATATTTCAGTGAGGCAGCACTCTAAAAGTGAGCATTGAGCTCCCTGCCACATCCAGACCCTGCCGCGATATGACCGAAAGATTGTTGAAAGCGACGTAAAGCCGGAACAAAAAAAAAACAAAACACGTATTAGTAAAGTATGCAGCATTTTCTTCGTTGAATTATCACTACTTAAGATCAGCTTCTTCATTTACTGTAAATATCGTAACATTTCATACACCAGAGTGTCTGCCAAAATGGCATATGCAAACAGTGTAGATCCAAAAGGAGCAGTTTGATCAGGGTCTACACTGTTTGCCATTCTACTATGTATTTTAAAGAAACAACTGCAGAAAAAGCAAAATTTAGGCCAAAAAGGTATTGAATAAAGTGTTTGATATTTTAGGACTTTTACCGTACTTATCACAGAATTCCAAATTTTCTTCAGTTTCTTTCTTTTTTTTATGGGTAAATGCAATTTTCTATTTGGAGAATCATTGCAGTTTTAGTTTCTTCAGTGATTTATAGTATAAAGCCATGATGTTTTCTTCAGTCATTTATGAGTAAGTTATGCCATGTTTTCATCAATGAGTTGCGACAAATTCCATTTTCATCCATGATTTATGACAAAATTCCATATTTTCTTCAGTGATTTATCAGAAGCAGATTTTTCCAAAAGATTGTCTCTGGAAGTGTGGGACTGGGATAGAACATCACGCAATGACTTTATGGGTTCATTATCATTCGGAATATCTGAAATAGTGAAGGAGCCCGCAGAAGGATGGTTTAAATTGCTCAGTCAGGAAGAGGGCGAGTTTTATGGAATACCTGTAACAGACGATGTTTCTCAAAATATACAGATGCTAAGGTCTAAAATGGAGGTAAGTTTTCCAAAACTAATAGAAAAGAGTTGTTATCCATATACCGTAGTAACCCTAAATATTAGGACAAACAGGTCTGAGCAAAGAGTGTAGATACAGATCAGATGCCACAGAATGTGGCATCTGATCTGGATCTACACTGTTTGCCACTCATCGAGGAGCTTTTTTTGATACATCAAAAGGTAGTATATTGGGCTTGTTCAAATTTTAGGAAAAGTATGGTAGGGAGGTAAGATATCCCAATAGTAGGGTAAATACCGTAAGTGTTATTCTTTTTTCTCAATGAAAAAATGAGCCAGCACACGACAAAAGCTTCAATAAGACTTGTGAGACCTGTGAAGACTCAGATCAGCCTGCGCATTCGCGCAGTCTGATCAGAGTCTTTGCTGATTGCATGTGTCCTTAACAGCCTCCAGGCTATCCAAAGAGGGATAAACGAGAACCCTTGTCATACTGGGTGGATGTACAGGCTGATCTGAGTCTTTGCTGGTCACACAGGTCTTTTGTCCTGCGCTGGCTCAAATGTGTAGTATGTACTTAAAGGAACCGTCTGTCTGAGAGTCTTTCTATTAAGTATCACAGGATACTTGTCTGTCAAGAAGTAAGTAAAATGTCGGTAATTTTAGGGTAAAAAAATATCAGAAAAAAAAACACAAAAAAAAACACGCCTATTCAAATATATAGAAAATTTCACATCCAAAAATTGAAAAGTTTCAGATTAAAAACTGTTATATTTTTCGCCTCGATGAGGCGGTTCTAACGAGTACCCACAATCTATGTTTTTTAGCAGAAATACGAAAAATAATGTATACCCCTGTAAACCCAGTTTTAAAATATAAAAGTGGGATTTAAGTGGGTCAAAACTATATAGGCATGTTTTCGTGATGCATTTTCAGAAAAAGATGACACACATGCATACGCACACGCACATGCACACGCACACGCACACACAAGTTTTTGTTTTGGCTTTTATGAAAGACCTTGCAGTAATAGGCGAGATAGGCTCATTTGTTGAGAGCTCTCATGGATGGTTTTTCAGCCCAGGCATAAACGGGAACCTTTCTGAGGATTATTTCTGCACTATGGTCCAAAACAAAAAAGCAAATCAAAACAAGAGTTGATGCCATAGTTTGAGAGAATAAAAGTAATCCATATACAGTCGACTCTCGTTATCTCGAATTCCAAGGGACTCTCTGAAAAACTTCGAGATATCCGTAGTTCGACATGTCAGGTTTGCAGAATTGAGGAAAAAATAATTTGATTAACCACATTTAACAAACTGATAGGTAATTGGACTTTTGAAGTTAGAGATCTATTGAAAATATTGTGGAAAAGAGGAGAAATTGCTCCTTAGGAGCAATTTCTCCTCTTTTCTACAATATTTTCCATCTGTTGTTAGGTTTTCATGTATAGGCAGGGACCAGATTTTCACTTCGAGATAAGCGGTTATTCGAGATAAGCGAGTTCGAGATAGCGAGAGTCAACTGTATCACATATACAAAAAAAAAAAAAATCAGAAAATATAGCCATTATCAGATACTTTGCAGCAACAGACAATGGAAATGTGCAATGATTTATGTTCATATCATGCCAAAATTTATTACACAATAAGTCCCATAATTTTCCATAGAATCCTCAGTTGATGAATCCCTGTGTCTCATTTTATAGCATAAGTTATATTTCCATGATGTCTGACTGTGTATTGTCTCGTATTTGTACTTAAAACTTTCAGATCAAACATAAATCATTGTACCACAGTCTGACTTCCTTTGATAGTCTGTGAGAAAATGAGAGAAATTGGGGAGTTATTCGTGTGGAATTTAAAGAAAACAAAGTTTGCTTTTTATAGGGGAATTGATATATGTTCAGGGCAAGCAAGTCTGTCAGAATTGTTTTGGTCCCTCCTGGAAAGGGGTCTACTCTAAAAGGAAAGAATTTGCACCCAAAGGGATGGCAAAACGTTGATGTTAATACATGATAAAGATTATTTCGTGTTGGTGTTGATTTACTATACAAAATTATTCACCCAAAGGGAGCAAATTCTTACTTTATTGAGTACTTTCCAGAAGTAAACAGGTGTGCTGAAAAACAATCAGGAAGTCACAAAATTATCTCCCTTGTTAAAAGAGGCAGGAATATTTATAAATGTATCCAGCTCTGTTAACCGTTGTCATGCTGAATAAATGAAGATGACACACCCACTTATAATTCTCAGCCAATCAGATTCCTTGATCCAGATTGTTGATATAAATTCAGATATTAAATGGCAAACAGTGCAAATTCAGATCAGTTGGCTTCTTCAGAAGCCAACTGATCTGGGTCTACACTGTTTGCAAAGGCAGGGTATATCTGGGCTCAGCAGGACAAGGGCATTATAATCAAAACAGAAGATCTGTAATCCATAGTTTTAGCCTACCTGAGTGAAATGCAGGACTAGCTGTATAGGTCACTTTTCATTGATCCACCTCTCTCTATTCTGCCAATATTTTAAAAGCTGTTGCCTCCAAAAGTGGCAAAGCAATTTGAATTTAAAGGTAATAAAAATTTTGTTTCAGTTGGGGGAATTGAAATTTATGATTTTTATGCAAGCCTGTCACTTAAATTGGTTACCATGGCAATCCAAAACACCTGTCTGTCTACAGCCACCTTGATAACCAGATAGGGGTCACATTTTTGGAGGACACTTTCTCAGGTTTGCACATATTGCATATATCCATAAAATTGAGAACAAGTTTAAGTTTGGATGTATCAGTCAATTTCATCCTGAGTTATCTGCACCTTGAATGTTGAAAAAAAAAATGGCCATATGACCTTTTTCATGTAATAGAAGTCACAAGTTTTGAACATCATCATCTCGCTTACAAAGATTATATATATCCATAAAGTCTTAGAAAAGTTCAGTATCCATAAAGTCTTAGAAAAGTTCAGTTTTGACCTGAATTTGGTCAGTTACCTTCTTGGTTATTTTTTTTTTATCTTAAATGTTGAAGAAATGACTATATAACGCTGTTAATACAATAGAGACCATATTTTATAAGCAGTCTACTTCAAAGTGGTGCCAGGCTCCGTAGCACAGTCGGTAGACTGGGTCGGGTCTCCAGTGACTAAATATTTGTTTTAATATTCCTGTTTGATAATACACTAAAATAAAACCAAAATAATATCATGACTGTAAAGGCTGGTCACTAGAGCGACCAGCCTTTATAGTCATGATATAATTTTGGTTTTATTCTAGTTGATTATCAAATAGCATTATGAAAATAAATATTTAGTCACTGGAGACTGGAGCCAGTCTATGCAGTGGGCAGTGTATCTGACTGCAGAATCAAGGGTTGCAAGTTCAGGTTCCAGCTTGGCCACATAACCTTTGTAATATAATTTCTACAGTCATTCTCCCCCTTGTGCAGATTCAAGAAGGGCATTTGCTAGTTACTGGCATTTGTGTGCACAAAGTACTGATTAACTGCTTAGAAGACTAGCCTGCCCAGTAAAAGTGTGAGTAGGTTAAGTGACCGGCTCAGCATGATCTGAAAGGTGTTGACTGGGCTGTTAAACTCCAAATCAAAATCAGACCAAAGTCTTCGAAGTTGCACATATTGTGTATGTCCAGAAAATCTCCTACATGTTTGATTTGAGGAGGAACCAGTCATTTATGTCCTGGGTATACACAGAGTTGCCTCCCTTGGAAAGTGTCTTTACCACTCTCTGGGCTAATTCAGCAGAGGACAAATTGATATTTTTCCATATTTCCCAGAAAATAGATTTTGACATTTCATGCAAATTGTCAACTTAGAAAAGTCTATTTTCTTGGAAAAATAAGAAAAGTATTTCAAAATATTGTCTGCTGAAATTTTTACCCAGCATGCTGAGCATTAGGATGAATTTCTCTGGGAGTTATCCATCCTTATATATTAACCTATTGTAGACTAATAGATTCCCCCCAGACTATATAATGGAAGAGTCCAATTTCAATTTTAAGTGCGTATGGCTATGAGATTTAGATATTCCTAAAGAAAAATGACTAAATTATTTGCAAACAGTGGAGACCATGATCAGATGCCCTTATCTGGATCTGCAGTGTTTGCCATTTACCCTTTTAGGGGTCTCCAGACTACAATGGGTTAAAAGCATTACTCTATGAATTTGTAAACACAGATTTCTAATAGTCTGCTTCAGATTGGCACAGATTGTTAATGTCCATAAATATTGGCTGAGATCAGTTCAGGAAGTATTGATCAGTCAAATATCAAGTTATCCATCTTTGAAGATTGAAAAATGGAATACCATATTTACCTTAAGTGTTCATACAGACCACAGACTCAAGAAGGACAGTTGTAAGTTTTCTGGCCAGAGAATGTGCACAATACTGGTTAACCGCTTAGAGGACTAAGCCTGCCCAAGAATAAGTGTGATTAGGTAAACCGACCGCACTAAACCTGATCCTAATGGGTTGACTGGGCCGTAAAACCATAACACAAACAAATTCATACATACAAGCCTGAGCAAAAAGCACAGTGCTACAGATAAGGTACTTTTTTAGCTCACCTGAGCTCTGCTCAGGATGAGCTATTGTGATCACTTTTCGTCCGTCGTCCGTCCGTCCGTCCGTCCGTGCGTCCGTCCGTCCGTCCGTCCGTCCGTTAACATTTTCAAACGACTTCTCCTCTAAAGCCACTCAGCCAATTTTGCTCAAATTTCATATGGAGCCTCCTTAGGGTGGGGGAACGAAAAATTGCTAAAATGGTCACGGTCCATTGACCAAGATGGCCGCCACGCCCATATATGGTAAAAACCTTTAAAAATCTTCTCCTCCAGAACCGAGAATGCCTTGGGGCTGAACCTTTGCAGGAATCATCGGGGACGGGAGGTCTACCAAAATAGCTAAAAGAATTGTCGTACATTGACGTTTGACCTTTTTACGGCAAGGTCAAGTTTGCTTCCCTATGCATTTATATGGGAAAAACCTTTAAAAATCTTCTTCTCCAAAACCGAGCATCCCTTATGGCTGAATCTTTGCATATATCTTCAGGAACAGGAGGGCTACCAAAATTTATAAAATAATGGTCGTACATTGACATTTGACCTTTTTTCGGTAAGGTCAATTTTGCTACCTTATGCATTTGTATGGGAAAAATGTTCAGAATTTCAAACAACTTCTCCTCTGGAGCCTCTGGGCCAATTTTGCTCAAATTTCATATGGCGCCTCCTTAGGTAGGGGGAACAAAAGATTGCTAAAATGGTCACGGTTCGTTGACCAAGATGGCCGCCATGCCCATATATGGTAAAAACCTTCAAAAATCTTCTTCTCTAGAACCGAGGATGCTTTGGGGCTGAATGTTTGCATAAGTCATCGGGGACAGGGGGTCTACCAAAGTTGCTAAAATAATGGTCATACATTGACATTTGACCTTTTTACGGCAAGGTCAAGTTTGCTTCCTTATGCATTTGTATGGGAAAAAACTTTTAAAAATCTTATTCTCCAAAACCGAGGATGGCTTGTGGCTGAATCTTTGCATATATCATCTGGAACGGACAATCTACCAAAGTGCTAAAATAATTGTCATACATTGACATTTAACCTTTTTACGGCAAGGTCAAGTTTGCTTCTGTATGCATTTGTATGGGCCCCATATATTTGTATGGAAAAAATGTTGATAATTTCAAATGGCTTTTCCTCTGAAGCCTCCAGGCCAGTGTTGCTCAAATTTCATGCAGAGCCTCTGTGGGCAGGAGAATGAAAGATTGCTAAAATGGGTATGGTCCATTGATCAAAATGGCTGCTATACCCATATATGGTAAAATCCTTTAAAAATCTTCTTCTCCATAACCAAATAAGCCCTGGGTCCTAATCTTTGCACAAATTATGGGGGACAGGAGATCTACCAAAATTGCTAGAATGATGGTTCTATGTTGACATTTGACCTTTTTACCTCCAAGGTCAAATTTGCTTCCCCATTTGTATGGGCCATATACATTTTTATTGAAAGTATCAAAGTGACTTGTAGATCAACTGTAGTTAAAATTGTTCTGATTGGAAATCTAAGATGGCCATCATCTGGTTTATATTTATAATATTTCCCTGCCACTGTGCTGTTTACATGTATAAAATCATGATTCTTCAGAAACCACTTCGCCAATTTCCACCAAATTTCACATTGATCCTTCTGTTGAAATGTGGTTGATAGTTTATTCAAATGATCATGCTCCATTGACTGTCAGGCCCATATATTCTTCTTCAAAACTAAGAACTGCTCAAATGATGATATTTTCATTAGTTGCAATGATAGGATTGGAAAAATGTTGCATAACATCTGCATGTCTGCAGTGGCTATGTCACTCAGGTGAGCGAACCGTGGCCCGTGGGCCTCTTGTTTAATGCAGTGCTGGCCTTGGTGGCTCAGTCGGATGCGTTTCCGACTGGTTATCAGGAGGTCATGGGTTTGATCACCACCGGGTCCGGCAACATTCTTTCATGGAGATTCATGAATTATTTTCTACAGTCATTCTCCCACTTCCGCTGATTCAAGAAGGGTAGCTGTCAGTTTTTGGAGAAAGATAAATGTGCAAAAGTACTGGTAAACTGCTTAGAGGACTAAGCCTGTCCAGGAAAAGTGTGGTTAGGCAAACCGACAGCACTCAACATGATCCTAATGGGATGACTGGGCTGTAAATCCTCAACCATATCAGTCACTATTTTCAACTGAAAAGTATTGATTGATATTTTTATTATTTCTCCATGAAAACACAGAGGCGCTTCTGATGAGTACCCACAACATATATTTTCAATGAGAAATAAGAAAAATATTTATAGTATACCCTCTCTTACCTGGAGCTGTGAATCTACACTGTTTGCCAATTTATATAGCAGTATTTTAAAGGCTCCATATTCCTCAAAAATAGGCATTTTATTATCCAAGAAAGGTTTAATAAATTGATATATGGTATTAATACAATCATAAAATATGGCACCTGACAGCCTGTAAAATTTCAGTTAATCTCTCGTTCTTGAAATGAAATGATTTTCTATCATATCTCTGAATTAATGTTGCCGACTTTAATTCAGAAATATGATAAAAAATCATTTCATTGTTGATCCAAAAACGAGAGACTAACTGAAATTTTACAGGCTGTCAGATGCCACATTTTATGATCGTATTTTATACTATATATCACTTTTTATTAAACCTTTCTTGGTTAAAAAATGACTATTTTTGAGGAATATGGAGTCACTAAACTCATCAGCAAATTATCAAATGGACTTGTTCAGATTTTAGGCTGACTGTGGTAAGGATTTACCCCTTGTCATGCTGAATAAATTAAGATGCCACACCCACTTCTAATTTTCAGCCAACCAGGTTATTGAAGTTGTTAAAGTTTTCTGAAATTTTCTTAATATTGTCATGAAACATCAGTTATTAAAAATCAGTGAAGAGAAGTAAGAAATATTTTCTTAGATAAAATTTAAAGAAAAAAAAAATCACTTTACTATAGAAATTGCATTATCAGACCAATTCTTGACCATAATTTTAATTTTAAGGTAAATATTTGAGAATAAAACACAGAAATGGAAAAGACAAAGGGTTTCTGATAAGATATGGTCAATCAGAACAAAATATATTCATTTAAAATAAAATGTCAATCAAAAAAAAAAAACAAAACAAAAAAAAAAACATCTTTCAGGGTAATGTTTAACCTTTACCACTTTCTGGGCCTCGGTGGCTCATTTGGATGCGCCGTGCGACTGGAGACCAGGAGGTCGCGGGTTCAACCCCTGCCAAGGTCGGCAACATTCTTTCGTGGAGATTGATCATGAAATGTTTTCTACAGTCATTCTCTCCCTTCCGCTGATTCAAGAAGGGCAGTTGTCAGTTTTTGGCGAAAGAATGTGCACAATACTGGTTAACTGCTTAGAGGACTAAGCCTGCCCAGTAAACGTATGGTTAGGTAAACTGACCGTGCTGGACATGACCCAGTTGGGTTGACTGGGCCGTAAAACCTCAACACAAAGATCACCAATTTGTAGTCTGCTGAAAATTTTGCCAAGAGTGCAAAGTGTTAAAGGATAGTAGAATAAATATGGTATGAGCTTGTTAACACACTGGCCCAATCTGTGACCCAGTCGATGAAGAATTGTTCCGCGCTTTTGGTAATTTTGCCAAGAAAGATGTGAGAACGCAATAATTAATATAGATCTTTTTCTTACTTCTCCATGAAAGCATAAATTCTAAAATCTTATTAGAATGTTTCTGGCGAGACAATGAGTACAGATGTATCCTTGGATAAAATATGACAAAAAGATTGTTGAAACACACTTTATCTGATGATTTACATTATTTGCTGTTATGTAACTGACGCCAGCTGTGTGAAAGTCGACATCTTCTAAAAAAGTGAAAATCCGGACCAGCTGTTGCATTCTGTGCAGTCTGATCAGTCCTGTCTCTGTTTTGCAAGGTCATGAGTTTTTGTCATCTGTAAGCAAAAGCTCTGGAGATTGTGTAGATATGAGTAGTCTGGTGTAGGTCTTCATCCGATAAAGCCAGGTAAGAATGATATCTAGGTAAAGATCTTCCTTATTTCTTGACGAAAAATATTTTGTGGGTACTCATTAGAAGTGCCTCAGTGAGGCACTTCTAATGAGTACCTACAATATATGTTTTTGTCAAGAAATAAGAAAAATATTAACCCTTGTCATGCTGAATAAATTAAGATGCTAACCTCACTTCTGATTGTCAGCCAATCAGATTCCTTGATCCATATTGTTGATATAAATTCACATACTGAATGGCAAACAGTGCTGATCCAGATCAGTTGGCTTCTTTAGAAGCCAACTGATCTGGATCTACACTGTTTGCAAAGGCAGGGTATATCCGGGTTCAGCTGGACAAGGGTTAATGTATGTCACAGGTATATATATACTTTCAGGCAAAGATAGTGTTTAATCTAGAGCTTGTCGGAAAAGTTGGTTTTTGCCGCAGCTGTTCGTTAACTATCTTCCTACAATTATGTTGCAGATGCCTTTCATTTCCCGGAAATTTTCGGTATTATACAGAAAATGACAAAAGCAAGTCAGTTGCATAATGACTCTATTGTAGAGATAACTTAATTCAGTCATCTCCTCTAAAGATACTGATTCGGGAGAAAACATGTCTTTTTTTGCTTGCAAAAAGTCACGGCCTCAAACAGCATGCGCATTTGGTAAGTGGCGTTACCATTTGTACACATAATGTTTGGAAGTTACAGACTATAAATTGGAGTAGCGAAGACTGAATAAATTGCATGAGTTTACTAGATGGTCAGGGCTTTTTTTTGGTTGAGTAGGTAGGTTATCCCCGTGATTTGATCTGAAACATTCTTAACACCGGGAAGATTTCCAGGGGTCTCCAGAGACTATTGTGGGATATGTTCTATGATTAACAATAAATGAATTGTGTCAAGCAAAATGGGCTGTTTCTCTACAGAATCTTTCACATTGAAAGTCTTAACCCTGGTCCTGCTGAACCTGGATATGCCTTGCCTTTGCAAACAGTGTAGATCCAGATCAGTCGGCTGACTGATCTGGATCTGCACTGTTTGTCATTCAGTGTGTGAATATGTATCAACAACCTGTATCTAATATCAAGTACATGTAATCTGATTGGCTGACAATTAGAAGTGGGTGTGGCATCTTAATTTATTCAGCATGATAGGGGTTAACATATGGGGGGTAGTTGGGTAAGGCGGTGGCCTATAGCTTACGTCACTGGGGTGCCCAACTTGTATTGGCTTACAGTTGGGCAAGGCCTGCTATCCTTGCAACAGGTAAGGGCAGAGGGGGAATGTTGTTATTTCTTCTGTTTCTTCACTTTCATTCCTGTTCCTCTTTCTTCCCTGTTTCTCTCTTTCATCTTCTCTTCTATCTCTTCTATCTCTATATTCCCTTTCTCTGGAAGATGACACAAAATGACCCACAAGGGTTGATATGTCATTAAACCCCAACACAGTCAATCAAGGGTTAACCCTTGTCCTGCTGAACCTGGATATACCCTGCATTTGCAAACAGTGCAGATCCAGATCAGTTGGCTTCTGAAGCCAACTGATCTGGATCTACACTGTTTGCCATTAAGTATGTGAATTTATAGCAACAATCTGGATCAAGTGATCTGATTGGCTAAAAATTATAAGTGGATGTGGCATCTTAATTTATTCAGCAGAACAAGGGTTAACATAGGTCTGGATAAGGTGCTTTAATCCATCATATGGTGTAGATACATAACTCCTTACATAACTTTCTTATTCCTCCAAAAAGACATATATGTTGTGAGCATTCCTTCTCGGGCAATGCCAATATCCAAACAGACCTAAATGGGAAATATTTTCAACCCACAAAACAAAAATATGACAGAGTTTTCTCATTCACAGAGAATTATATTTTACAAATTGTGATCCAGACCACAAATATTATTCTGACTTACCTGCAAAGAATATTGGTTAAACTACAATCTGTTTATGTTGTTTGACACCGAAACTTGCATTTCCAATGATTTCTGTATGGGTACCAGCAGTTTGCTTTGCCAAATGAACCAAAATGTCCCAAGAATTTACCCATCAGAAAGTATAAAGATGAAAATGAAAAGCCACCAGCACACATCTGTTGTTTTAAATATAAGGACCTTAATTTTGTTTTTGACCTTAAATGCAATATTTTTGCCCTAATATGCTTAAGTATTGTGTTCAGTGACAGCCTATTTGGCAGCTGACAGTATATTTTGTACAGATGTGTCTTATTTATTTCAAAATTGACAAAAATTGATGTTTTTAAAGAAAATGTGTTTTCCTGCAGGTTTGATTGACAAGCTGATAAAATAACAGCACCAGAGTCATGTTAATTTCCTTTCTATTTATATAAACCTGACAGCTGAAATTGATTCTGAAAAAATGATTGTCAGAGGTGAAATATATTTAGTACCCTTGCTACTGCTGATGTTAAATGCTTCACTTCTTGTCACATCAAGTGTAGCTTGGAGTCGAAAGCTTTTATGATAACCAGTTTGCTTGTTGCAGCTTAAATTTTACAAATGAGCTGCTTCAGGTGAGAGGTCGCTTTAGGCCTATGTGGACAGCAAAAGCCCAGATCAGACTGCACATTTGTGCAGTCTGATCTGGGCCTTGCTGTCTGCTATATATTTGTTGATACTTGTAGAATGTATCATGAATAAAAACTAGCTTCAATGGCAGTACTGCCTTCAGGTGTTGAAAATAACTGAACTCATTTCTGGAGAAACTAGATATGGTAACCTTTTACCTTTACACCCCCCCCCCTGCACCCAACACACACACACTGAAAGCACAGGGGGTTGTGGTAATGGTCTCTGTCTGTCTGTCAGTCCGGGCTAAATAAATGGGTGTTATTTGACTGTTGTCTGTAAGTTTATGTGACTTACAGCCAGACAACTCTCAGTTGGGCAATTTATTCCGTCTTAGCAATTTATTCCGTCTTAGTGAGTGTCTTGTGACACAATTTTCATTTTATGTGACAGGTCTTATAAAAAAAAAGAGTCACATATTAATGATCAGTTATGAGTACAAAAAGTCAAGTAAAACCCATTTTATTAGAACATCCATCCATGCATCCTTCCGTTCATCACAGTTTGTCCGTAGCATTAAAGAGGAAGTGCAGTATATAAGAAGCATACCTCTACCATGCTTATTTTTAAATTATTTCCCTTTATTAAATTTTCTTTTCCGGGGACTTACTCTAAAACTATCTAAGGGAGTTTCTTTAAACTTCATAAAATGATAAGGACATTTCATAAGAAGTGCAGTATACGAAGAATCTTAGCGCTGTCTTGCCTATTCTTTGAATATTTCACTTTAATAAATTTTTTTCTCCAAGACATCACTCAAGAAGTACTGAAGAGATTTTTTCAAATTGCATACAAAGGTAGAGGACATTCAGTGGAAGTGCAGAGTCTAACATCACGGCAACATATCTATGTAATTTTGACCCCCTTAAACCCCACTTTTATATAGTAAAACTGGGGTTTACAGGGGTATACATTATTTTTCATATTTCTGCTCAAAACATAGATTGTGGGTACTCGTTAGAACCGCCTCAGTGAGGCAGTTCTAACGAGTACCTACAATCTATGTTTTGTGCAGAAATGTGAAAAATATCGGAGTTTTTTTTATCTGAAAATTTTCAGTTTTTGGAGATAAAATTTTCTGTATATTTGAATAGGCTGTTTTCGTAATGAGATCCATAGCTCTGTCTTACCTCATTTTACTATTTTCCCCCTTTTACACTTTCAGTACATTTGCCATATATATGAATCAAGAGCTGTTCAAGGTATTTAGTTGTGATAGAGGACATTGAAAGAAAATGCATTGTTCAGTCCTTCTCTCCCCACCCCTTCCCAGCCAAATAATGTTTCTATGTTATTTTAACCCTTGTCCTGCTAAACTCCGGATATATCCAGCCTTTGCACACAGTGTAGATCCAGATCAATTTGCTTCTGAAGAAGCCAGCTGATCTAGATCTGCACTATTTGCCATTAAGTATGTGAATTTATAGCAACAATCCGGATCAAGTAATCTAATTGGCTGAAAATTAGAAGTGGGCATGGCATCTTCATTTACTCTGCAGGACAAGGGTTTAATAATGTTTGGATCTTCTAACCCATGCAGTGATTTATTTACGATTTGGTTCTGTTGAGTCCCAAGGACTCACATGAATGAAATTCATTGAGTCACATGATAAAATCATGAGTCTGTAATATAATTTAGAGCAATTTTCTACTGTATTTTGTCAGTCCAGGGACTCGCATGTACAAAATTTGTAAGTCCCAGAGAAAAAATTATGAGTATATGAAGCAGGACTCGCAGGTAAAAAAAATCACTGCCCATGCCACCAAGATGCAAACCAGATTATAAGAATTGCATGATCTAGCTCTGCCTTGCATATATACAGAATTGCCACACATTAACCCTTGTCATGTTGAATAAATTATGATGCCACGCCTGCTTCTAATTTTCAGCCTATCAGACTACTTGATTCAGGTTGTTAATACAAATTCACATACTGAATGACAAACAGTGCAGATTCAGATCAGTTGGCTTCTTCAGAAGCCAACTGATCTGGGTCTACATATTTGCAAAGGTCAGGGCATAATCTGGGTTCAGGAGGACAAGGGTTAATTTTGCAGACTTGTCATTAGCTGGGATTGCCTTTGTACATTTTACCTTTATTGCACTTTTTTCTTCACTTTCATGTGAAGGGAATCCATTGACTGGGGGATTGGCCATGTCCACAAGTCTTGTTTTTTAATTTTTTGTTTTAAAAAAGAATCAGTCTTTTAAAATAGCGATGTCCAAGTGGGCATGCTGTTAGGATGAAATAGTTGGAATGGCAGAATGAATTGGTAAAAGTAATAGAATGAAATGGTGATATGAGAAGGCCAGAATGAAATAGTGATATTACAAGAATGCCAGAACAAAATGGTGATATTACATGAATGGAAGAATGAAATAGTGATTTTACAAGAATGGCAAAATGAATTTGTAAAGGTAGCAGAATGAAATGTTGATATTACAAGAATGGCAAAATGAAATGGTGATATTACAAGAATGGCAGAATGGATACGTAAAGGTAGCAGAATGCAATGATGATATGAGAAGGGCAGAATGAAATGGTGATATTTCAAGAAAGGCAGAATGAAATGGTGATATTACAAGAATGGCAGAATGAATTAGTGATACTAGAAGAATGGCAGAATGAATTTGTAAAGCCAGCAGAATGAAATGGTAATGTCAGCAGACCAAAATAATGAAACTAGCAGCAGAATGAATTGATGAAGTTGGCAGAATGGATTGGTGATGTTAACCTTTGTCATGCTGCATAAACTAAGATGTTATGCCCACATTTAACTTTCAGCCAATCAGATAACTTGATCCAGACTGTTGCTATGAATTCACATACTTAACCCGTTAAACTTTCTACGGTCATTCTCTCCCTTCCGCTGATTCAAGAAGGGCAGTTGTCAGTTTCTGGTGAAAGAATGTGCACAATACTGGTTAACCGCTTGGAGGACTAAGCCTGCCCAGTGAACGTGTGGTTAGGTAAACTGACTGCGCTCGACATGACCCCATTGGGTTGAATGGGCCGTAAAACCTCAACACAACCAACATTAACCTGTTAAAGACTGAATAACTCTTCCAAATGATATTTGTATATTGCAAGAGTCCATTTTCGATTTTAGGTATGTCAGGCTATATGATGTACATATTCCTAAAGAAAAATGGTTGAACTACTTGCAAACAGTGGAGACCCTGATCAGATGCCGCATTCTGCAGCATCTGATCTGGGCCTCCACTGTTTGCCAGTTACCCTTTTAGGGGTCTCCAATGGGTTAATGGTGAACTGTGCAGATCCAGATCAGTTGGATTCTTCAGAAGCCAAATGATCTGGATCTACACAGTTTGCAAAGGCAAGGTATATCCGGGTTCAGTATGACAAGGGTTAACAGAATGGCAGAATATGCTGGTGAAGTTTGTAGAATGGCAGAATGTTATGGTAAGCTCAGCAAAATAGCAAGAATGACAAATATTAGCAAATCATGCATGCACACACACACACACCCTCACACATACACCCTCACACACACATACAGTGCCAAGAAGTGAGCTATCTAAACTCTTTCCATTCAAGCTTCTGTTTAACACTTACAGTGCCTTGGGTAAATTCAGCAGAGGACAAGGATATTTTTCTTATTTTCCCCCAAGGAGACAATTTGCATGAAATGTCAAATCCTATTAAGGGACAAAATAAAAAAAATGTCAAAATACCGTCTGCCTAAATTTTACCCAACCTGTTAAGCGTTAAACAATGGATTATTGATCTACACCAGTCTTCTGGGTAAAAAACAAAGATAATGACATAAAATCTGAATATAGGCCAGAGAATTATGATACATATTTGACGGGTAATTTGTGCGGTAAATGTAACAAAGCTTTTACTTCAATACTATCCTCATATCTTTGCGTATAAATTAAGATAGAATTCTCACATATATGAGATTTGTTTGTCACAATATCGGTGTCTCTGGGGACAACTGCGGAAGATGTTTCATGATTATTGGTTTAAATTTAGCATTCTATAGTCAAACTTGGCAGCAGACGACAGTTTATGCTGTTTATTTATTTTTCCTAGAAAACAGAGTTTGGCCTTTCATGCAAATGGTCTCCTGAGGAAGAAATGCCAAACCCAATTTTCTAGGAAAAACGAAACATATTTTGAAATGTTGTCTGCTGCTACTTAAGTCCTGCAGGTTAAAGGTGTAGCAGACAAATTAGCAGACATCATTTTGAATTACATTTATTTACTCCTAAAATAAGGCTGGCTGTTTCATTCAAATTGTCTCCTGTAATTTGAATGACATGCCAAGCCTTATTTTCAGGTAAAATAAGGACACTTCTGATTGTACTCTGCTAAATGATGTCTGCTGCAGAAGAAGACTATCAGTTGCCATCTGCTATGTGATGTCTTCTGCAGGCTAAAGGTTAATCCGTTGGGATGATCAGGAATTTGCAGTGTATATTCAGCTTAGTTTTCTAACCCTTCTCTTGCTGAACACATCATGCCCTGTCTTAGCAAACAGGGCAGATCCAGATCAGGTGGCTTCTGAAGAAACTTACTGATCTGGATCTGCACTGTTTGTCATTAACTATGTGAATTTCTATCAGAAACCAGCATCAAGTAATCTGATTGGCTGGAAATTAGAAATGGGCATGGCATCTTAATCTGTTCAGCATGACAAGGGTTAAGTGTCTTTACTACAGTTAGCAAAAGGTACATTAACACTTAACCCATTTATGCCGAATGGACTCTTCTACCTCATTTCTTTGGACAGCCCCATTTGTAATAGAATGGGTGTCTATTTAGTTTTTGTTATCACCTTGTTTTAAAAGAATACCTATGCAAACAGTGTAGACCCAGATAAGATGCCACGTTCTGCGGCATCTGATCAGGGTCTACACTGTTTGTCAGTGTCCCTTTTATGGAACGTTAGGCATAAATGGGTTAAAGTACATGTCTGCAGCAGATGACATTTTGATGTTTTTGCTTTCGGATTTGTCAGAGAAAATAAGGCTTGATATTTTATGTGCATCATCTGCTAGGCAGACAATTCACATGAAATGTTTAGCCTTATTTTTCAAAAAAAAAAAAAAAAAAAAAAAAGTAGTAATAATAATAACATGAATAAAATTTACTGTGCTTTCAACATTTTTCAGAATGTCTTTTTTTTTGTGCTTGGTGCTTTACACAGAGGAAGTAAATTTGTAAACTTTTGTTATGATTTAATGCAAAACCATTTGTCGTATTACACTCCCTATGCACACAAAGTTTTATTCTAGTTATTGATTTTTAAAAAATCAAATTCCCATAGTAAAAACAAATACAAATTATTCAGAAATCTGTAGGGTAGGTAACTTGTTAGCAGAATTTCAACAAGTTTTGATTGTTCAATTTTTCTGAAATTTTCACAATATTGTTGTGAAACATCAATAATTCAAGTTCAGCAAAGAAAAGTAAAAAATATTTTCTTAGACAAAAATAAAAAAAAAAGAAAAAAATCACTTTACTATAGAAATTACATAGGTCAGATCAATTTTTGGCCGTAAATTCAATGTTACTGTAAATATTTGAAAACAAAACACATAAACAGAAAAGACAAATGGTTTCTGATAAGATATGATCAGTCAGAACAAAATATTTTCATTGAAAATAAAAAAAAAGTCAAGCAAAAAACGTCTTCCCGAGAGATAGCAAAAGGACAGTAGACTGTCATCTGCTACAATTTTGCTTGGCACTTGAGGGTTAACCATCACGAAAACATGCCTATATAATTTTGACCCCCTTAAACCCCACTTTTGTATAGTAAAACTGGGGTTTACAGGGGTATACATTATTTTTCTTATTTTTGCTGAAAACATAGATTGTTGGTACTTGTTAGAACCGCCTCACCAAGGCAGGTCTAACGAGTACCCACAATCTATGGTTTCAGCAGAAATATTAAAAATATCAGAATATTTTATCTGAAAATTTTCATTTTTTTTGTAGTAAAGTTTTCAGTGTATTTGAACAGGCGTGTGTTCGTAATGAATTGGGGTTTACATGCACTATTTTTTGGTTTATGTTTGCTGCCAAAGAACAATGCAGCATTTCACATGAAATGTCTCCTGTGGTGAACCACATAAAACTGTAAGCCCTATTTTCTAAGACCTTCTTAGAAGGGTCAAAGGAGATATAACATATACATTACTTTAGTGCCATAACTGCATTAATCCTTGTCATACTGAATAAATTAAGATGCCACACCATTTCTAATTGTCAGCCAGTCAGACTACTTGATCCAGGTTGTTGATACAAATTCACATACTAAATGGCAAACAGTGCAGATAAGATCAGTTGGCTTCTTCAGAAACCTACTGATCTAGATCTACATTGATTGCAAAGGCAGGGCATATCCGGGTTCAGCATGACAAGGTTAATTTGGAAACATCTGAACAACTCGGTTTTACCCCTCCTGCATGATCATGCTATAAATTTCTTGCTATAATCACCCAAAGATTTTGAACTGAATTGTGTGAGCAGTGTAACCACAGACTGCTTCAAATTAGGTATACAGTCCAACCTGTATTAAGCAAGCACCCAGGAGATAATTCAAATGTGCTTGCTTATGACAGGTCCTTGCTTAACCCTTATCTTGCTGTTCGCGACAATAGTCGCGCTGGAGGGGTCTGCCAACTCAAAAGCCTGTCATACTTACAATATACCACATGCAACCATTCAGAGCAAGTGTTCTCATACAGGAGTGAAACCTACTTTCATACAAACACGCCACTTTTCATTAGATAGTCAGGTGCTGGATTTTACCCACACAAAAAAAGAAGAGAATACCAAATTTCAAGCTGCCATTAATTTCAGCACTCACTTCAACAAATTGATCAGGCTTTTCTGGAAAAAAAGCCCATAACACCTGAATCATTTCCAGTGAGGAAGAAGTAGGAATAACAGTAGAACCTATGTATGTCACTCGTTTCATTCGCAATAGTACACAGTAGGCGCTGGTCTCTTGTAAGTTTTTTTTTTTTTTTTTTTTTTTTTTTTTAAAGTGTCTTAAACGGTTCCCAGTTTACACATGACTGTCACGTGACTTTCTTGTCACGTGACCATCCTTTCCCTGGTAAAATGGCCACCTAGGATCGGCAAATTATACGTGAAAATTCCATGAAAATCGAGGTAAAATTCAGGGGGTAATGACTTCTCAAGTAGAGGTACCCCCTCTTACAGGCCTGATTCATTTTTTTTTCGGCAAGAGAAGGGTTAATACAGATGAACTTTAACGAGATTGCCTTTTTTGGGAACTGAAGTCATGCTTGTTTTTTGGGAACTGAAGTCATGCTTGCTAAATACAGGCTGCTTGGTTAATAGAGGTGGCCACTATGACAGGTTTTACTGTACATTGATTACAATTTCATTTTGAAAGCATTTCTTTGACACATCATCTGATAGTCAGAACAGACTAAAATGTGAAAAGATGCATCTGAAAGATGTTGATGCCATTTTGCAAAGGGGGACAAATTTTGCAGATGATAAGTTGTCTCTAGTATTTGAAACCTTTCAGAAATAGGAGCTACACTTAACTTTTGTCCTGCTGTACCCGGATATACCCTGCCTTTGCAAACAGTATAGATCCAGATCAGTTGGCTTCAGTTGGCTTCTTCAGCACTGTTTGTCATTAAATATGTGAATTTCCGTCTAAAACTGAGATCAAGTAATCTGATTGGCTGGAAATTAGAAGTGGGTGTGGCATCTTAATTTATTTAGCAAGAGAAAGGTTAAGGTAGGTAATTATTATAGCAGTGCGAAAAGGTGTCTGTTTCTATAGACATCCATCATGTAAATCAGTCTTTTGATCAAGTAAATAAAGTGCCTACTGATGTTAAGAGGAAGAGATCAGACAGACTGAACAAGTTTCTGTTTCTTAATTTGAATCAGTGACACAGCAAAAATCTGATTTGCCATAAACAAAAAAAAAAAAAACAAAAAAAAAAACAAACAAAAAAGCAAAATGGCAAAGGCACAGACCAGCCTGTGTATCCATACAGCCTGGTCACTGCTGACTTTTTGATGTGAGGATCAGCCAAATTAACCCATCTATTGCTAAACATGACATGCCCTGTCTAAGCAAACAGTGTAGATCCAGATCAGCTGGCTTCTGAAGAAGCGAACTGATCTGGAGCTGCACTGTTTATCATTAAATATGTGAATTTCTATCAAAAACTCGGATCTCTATCAAAAACTCGGATCAAGTAATCTGATTGGCTGGAAATTAGAAGTGGGTGTGGCATCTTAATTCATTCAGCATGACAAGGGTTAAAGATAGCTTTTGATAAGAAAGAGGTATCCAGATTATTTCTGAAAATGGATTAGAAATGCTTCACATATGTTTTGTTGAGAAGTAGCAAACATGTCAAGGTCATTTGGTTATAAAAGCTTCTTACCTTGAGATATAACATAATTATGTGAAGTCACCATCCCTATCAGGATTGCATGGATTCTGATGCTGTTGAGGATATTTGCTGCTGTCTATTGGTTCCATAGCTTAAGATAAGAGATTTTTGTTTCAACCAAAAAAAGTATTGATATTTTTCTTATTTCGCCATAAAAACATATTAGAATTGCCTTATGTTTTAACCCATAAAGCACTTATCACAACCACAGCAGGTAACATTTTTATTTATTTTCTTTTTTTGTCATAGAAAATAAGGTGCTATATTTCATGTGAATTTTGTCTGTATAGCAGGTAATTAACATGAAATGCCAAGTCTTATTTTCCCAGAAAAAAAAAAAAAAAAAAAACTACAATAATTTTGCTTATGATTTAAGGGTTTAAACTTTACTTACTTTACTTCGTTTACACTTAAGTTAAGGGAGCTTATAGGCACCCTCTTGAAGCCACAGATGTTGCCATCTCATGGTCATGTGTGGTGGAGAAAAATGGAGTACCTAGGGAAACCACAGACCATGGATGAGTAGCCCCTACCCTGCCACATGCCAGCCAAGGGCTGCAGCAGTGACAAGCCACAGACATGCCTCTGCACTATCTGAGGGTTACTGATCAAGCAGCTCTAAGGACTATCCACAATACTTGTTTTAAAAAGTATCTGTAGCCATAGTGATATAGATTCATATTGTAGCCAGGCTTTTCTTTTGTAATATGTTCCTCAGGGCACTTGACTGTTTCTGTCATGAAGTGGCTCTTGTAGGAATCAAGGATAAAACTACAGGATAATAAATTTTAGATAAAAGAAGATCTGGATTTTTGTGAAACAATCCAGAATATTTGCTAATAGCCACCAGAATGACATTATATTGCATGATTTACACATTTTTCTTCCTGTTTTTTTTCAGTTCTGCAAAGCAAAATATGAAAAGTTCAAATTATTGTTGTTGATGAATTATTTATTGAAATATGGAAATGTTTAAAAATATGTGGGTCTGACTTAAATTATGAATTGCATGTTATTGGTATCTCTTGCAAATATATGTTACTGCAGGTTAAAATGAACCTTATATGAAATGTGATCTAGCCCTAGTCCTGCTGAACCCGGATATACCCTGCAAATCCAGATCAGTAGGCTTCTGAAGTCTACTGATCTGGATCTGCACTGTTTGCCATTAAGTATGTGAATTTATATTAACAATCTGGATTAAGTAATCTGATTGGCTGACTGAATCTGAAATGACCTCTTAATTTATTCAGCTCGACAAGGGTGAATAATCCCTAAAATGATAATTGCATTACGAAAACACGCCTATTCAAATACACTGAAAATTTTATCACCAAAAAATGGCAATTTTTCGGATAAAAAATTCTGATATTTCTCATATTTCTGCTCAAAACATAGATTGTGGGTACTCATTAGAACTGCCTCGTTGAGGCAGTTCTAATGAGTACCCACAATCTATGTTTTTGAGCAGAAATAACAAAAATAATGTATACCCCTGTAAACCCCAGTTTTACTATATAAAAGTGGGGTTTAAGGGGTCAAAATTATATAGGTATGTTTTCGTGATGATTACATTAATCCATTTACATGGACTGGCTTCTTCTGCCATAACTCTTTGGACTGGTCTATTTCCAATTGCAACATGTCTGGTTAGGTTTTATAATTACTATGTTTTTTTAGATCACCTGAGCATAAAATGAGCTTTTGTGATTGATCAATGTCATGCATCATGCGGCAACAACAATTTGCTTTCAGTGACATTCTCCTGCACCCCTTGACCAGTCTCAATCAAACTTCACAGGAAGATTGCCTGTGACTCTCTAAAAAAACCCAAAAAGTTTTGCTCCATTAAACAAGATGGCCACCAGAGCTAAAAATAGAAAGCGTCTTCTCCAGAACTGAAAGGCCAATGACTCAAAACTTGGTAGGAAGTATCGTGGCGATTTGTAGGTCAAACTAGTTAAAATCTTTCCAATCAGAAATCCAAGATGACGGCGGCTGTCTTGAAAATTTATTTTAGACTAAATAGGCTCCCCACACTATATATTGGAAGAGTCAAATTTCAGTTTTAGGCATTTCAGGCGATGTTATTTAGATATTCCTAGAGAAAAAAATGTATAGTCTATTTGCAAACAGTTGAGACCCTGAAAGATGCCACATTTTGCAATGTCTGATCTGGGTCTGCTCTGTTTGCCATTTACACTTTTGGGGTTCTCCAGACATTTTATAACATGGGTTGATATAGCTGTATGCCTAAAATATAATGGTTCTAAAATGGGAGAACATCTTTATGGCTGAATATCAATTTTATTTCTGTATGTAGACTCTATAAAATAAAATAGTTTTTACAGGAAAACTGATCTTTTTGTATTTCTCCATGAAAATTTATGTTAGAGCATAGCCCCAGATGCTTTTTTTCTATGAAAAAGTATGGATATTGTTTTTATTTCTGCACAAAACAAGCTGTGGTATTCATTAGAAATGCCTCATGGAGGCTCTTCTAATAAGTAACACAACATATGTTCTTACGGAGAAAACAACTTGTTTTTATTGAGAAATAAGAAAAATAATTTTCTGTATGCTCTCATTTGGTGTTTTGTCAGTGTAGTCATTAGAATGACCTCTTCAAAGTATTGAAACGTCTGCTGTTAGCACTCCTGACTTTGGAGCATGGGTTCCTGGGTTTGAATCTGGCTAGAGATAGAATTCATCTCATGACTGACGCCACTTCATTGCACAGAGCCTTCCATTATCATGTATTTATCTTCTCGATATAACTTGAATTATCTTGAAAGAGACGTAAAACATCAAATTGTCATCATCATCATCATCATCATCATCATCATCAAGGCATTTCAAATGAATATACCCACAGTATATGTCATGAAGAAATAGGGGGAAAAAAATGTGGATACTTCTCATAATTTATCTGGTGCCATAGAATATTTTAGTACAATATCATACTAAAATAAATCAGCAAAATTAAAGAAACTTGATACATCAGGAAATATTTCCAAAGTAGTGAATGCTTTGCATGCTGAGTAGAAAATTCAGCAGAGGACATTTTGAAACATTTTTCTTATTTTCTGCAGAAAATCGGATTTGATAATTTATGCAAATTGTCTCCTAAGGAATTGTAAAATCCTATTTTCTGAGAAAAATATTACGAGTGGGTACTCATCAATTATGAGTGGGTACTCATCAATTTGCCCATAGCCTGTTATACATAGCACTAGTTAAGGCACTTTTTTCAATCCAAAAAGATTGATATTTTTCTTATTTCTCCACGAAAACATATGTTGTGGGTACTCATTAGAAGCGCCTTGCCAAGACGCTTCTAATGAGTACCCACAACATATGTTTTCGGTGAGAAATAAGAAAAAATATTTACCAGATACCCTCCCTTATCTAGACCTATGTGTTAAATAAAGAATATGGTAACTGTCTACGTAATAATAAAGAACCGACAAAAGAAACCCACAAATACCTTGATTTATTAGGAAAGGATGGCACTAGAGTTACTCTGTTATTTCATTTTGCTTTTATTAATAGATTTCTGATTAATACAAAGATGTAAAAGGTTTCATGTTTGTCACTATTTATGCAATGCATTTTCATTTCTGGAAAATTAAGAAAAAAAAATATGAATCTGTTGTCTGTTGAATTTACTCGGAGATTTTCTATAAGCAAACAGGTATGCCTGTCTAAATACTTGGTAAATTACAGTAAGAATATTTGAATGTCTGGTATAAATTACAGTAAGAATACTCGAATATTTGGTATAAATTACTGTAAGAAAATTTGATGAATATTTAGAGGCTAAAATGTCTCTGCAAACAGCATAGGCCCTGATCTACCGTATTAATCCGCCTATAAGACGATTTGTTTATAAGACATGGGCTGTTTTTGGGCCCTTCCCAGACAGGATTTTGCTTTTACTTAATTATAAGACGGGTTAAAAAAAAGTCGTCTGTCGGAGATATTCCCTGCCACTCAGAAATTCCTAAAGTACATTAAGACATCGGCGATGATTGGTCAGATTTGTAAGTGAATTTATCACAGAGCAGCAATTAAAAAAACTTCCAACACCACTTACAAGCATGCATACCGTATTTAACTGTGTATAACACGCACCTTATTTACCCAGAAAACGTTTATAAAAATCCGATGTGTATTATTTATAGGAACACCAAAATCGGGACAGAAATCGCCAAGATAATCGGTCACGAAAACTCATGACATTCACGATCGTCCGTTAAAAATGCGAAATAGAATGATTGCTATAAGATATTCATGATTTTTTATACCTATCTCGCCCATACCAGGGTTCTGGCAGCTCAAAACAAGGAACTCGATCTGATTTGCAGTAATTTGATATCCTTTTCATGTCCATGCTCTTTTTGTTTACGCTTTTTTATTTTGCTGATCATGTGATCTCTTCAAAGGGAAACTACTCAAACAGGCATATGCATATGAATCTGTATTGATTACCGGAGTTAGACAAGACTCACACCGTAACTTGAATAAATCAGCCTGCACAACTGATTTATTGTAGTTCAAAATAGGAAATGAATTTGGTAGAACATAAATATTGGCACTAACGATCATACATTGAAAAAATAAAAAAGTATTTAAGTTTATGCAATTATTAAAATTATTGATAATAAACAAAACCAACTGGGTTTTTGAGGTGGGTAGATCGGTCATTTGCATTTTATCTTTTATTTTCTTACCATATGTTTATCTTTTTTTTTTTTTTTTCTTTTTTTTTTTTAAACTTTTCTTCCAACTTAACAAAAAAACTGTTTGAAATAAACAATGTTTATGATAAAAAAAAAAAAAAAAAAAAAATACCAGCATACATCTGTGCACTTAATTGGTTAATTGGCAGTCAGAATGACAACTAGTCGACTTTAGTTGTTGTTTGCATTGCCCTGAGGCACTGAGTTGATAATTTCACGTCTCAGTTAAGAAAGTGACACAAAGAAGGTGTTAATTATGAGAACTCAAAAGAAATAACTACATTTTTATTATCATAGCGTCTGCAGTGGGGAAGCAAAGAACTGCCTACACTACATCAAGTTGCCTGAGGCCCATGGTAACAGAGCTGCACAACGAAAATTCAGTTAGCATTATCGTAAATTCGGCCTGTTTCTACTCTAAACCTTCCGAGTTCGGCCATTTTCAACTCAATCCTAGTGAAATTTGACACAGTATCTGGTAACTTTTTTTTTTTTTTTTTTTTTTTGAAAACTATTTAGCAAATATTCAGTGCGTGTTATACACGGTGCGAGTAATACACAGAAAAATTCGGTACTTCACCTACAAAATTACCTTGCTGCTATATTTCTGTCAAGGGACGAAGGTAAACATTATATCCTTCTACCGTTTCGAAGATCGGCATTTTCCGTGACCACGTGGCACCACCGGACTTTGCCAAAAATACCGATATGGCCAAAGACCTTGATTATAAGACGGGTCTGGATTTTTGAGGGCGTTTTTTTTTGGAAAAATCCCCGTCTTATAGGCGGATTAATACGGTAACTACACGTGTGTGGACTGGTCTTCCTTATGCATTAACCCATTGTAGACTGAATAAGACTCCCCCACACAATATATTGGAAGAGTCCAATTTCAGTTTTAGGCAATTCTGGCTATGAGATATAGATATTCCTAGAGAAAAATGGCAAAACCATTCCTGATCAGATGCCGCACTGTTTGCCATTTACCCTTTTAGGGGTCTCTAGACTACAATGAGTTAATTTATAATGTACTGTAATAAACCACAAAGTATTGAGACAGACAGGTCAGAGCAAACAATGAAGACACAGACAAGATGCCACATTCTGCAATGTCTGATCAGAGTTTTCACCATTTGCAACTCATCCACCTGCTTTTTCATTCTTTTTATTGTCGAAGGGTGGTGGTAACGCCCTATACTTTTAACTGTGGGGAATGGGGCATATGTATTTTTTTTTTCTGTTTTTGCACTATCATTTGCATTTTCCCTCATCCTTCTCTGTGTCTCTTTTTATGCCCCCAACTTCAAAGAAGTTGGAGGGGCATATTGCTTCTGGGTTGTTCGTCCGTCCGTCCGTCCGTCCGTCCGTCTGTCCTTCCGTCTGTCCGTCCGTCCGTTCGTCACGCTTTTTGATGCATAGCATAACTTTAAAACCGTGAATGCTACTGTTTTGAAATTTCATATATGGATTCCTCATGAAAAAATAGCTGACACGTATTTTTTTTCTTGACAGGATTATGCCCCTTTTCTGAGTTATGGCCCTTTGAAAAAATATGGATGCAATCTTGTCAGCAAAATATCTCAAAAACTATTTAAGCTAGAGCCTTGAAACTTGATGAATAGACTGGTAGTGATGAGTAGACAACCTGATTAACTTTTGAAGAAATTTTGAAAAATACTTCTTGAGTTATGGCCCTTTGTAATTTTGGGCAATTTTACCTTGTCAGCAAAATATCTCAAAAACTGTTAGAGCTAGAGCCTTGAAACTTAGTAAATGGATTTGTAGTGATGAGTAGATGACCTGATTAACTTTTGAAGACATTCTGAAAAATACTTCATGAGTTATGGCCCTTTGTAATTTTGGGCATTTTTATCTTGTCAGCAAAATATCTCAAAAACTGTTGGAGCTAGAGCCTTGAAACTTAATGAATAGACTGGTAGTGATGAGTAGACAACCTAATTAACTTTTGAAGAAATTTTGAAAAATGCCTTTTGAGTTATGGCCCTTAGTAATTTTGGGCATTTTTACCTTGTCAGCAAAATATCTCAAAAACTGTTAGAGCTTGAGCCTTGAAACTTAGTAAATGGATTTGTAGTGATGTGTAGATGACCTGATTAACTTTTGAAGAAATTCTGAAAAACACTTCATGAGTTATGGCCCTTTGTAATTTAGGGCATTTTTAACTTGTCAGCAAAATATCTCAAAAACTATTGAAGCTAGAGCCTTGAAACTTGATGAATAGACTGGTAGTGATGAGTAGACAACCTGATAAACTTTAGAAGAAAATTTTGAAATATACTTCTTGATTTATGCCCCTTTGTAATTTTAGGCATTTTTATCTTGTCAGCAAAATATCTCAAAAACTGTTAGAGCTAGAGCCTTGAAACTTAGTAAATGGATTTGTAGTGATAAGTAGATGACCTGATTAATTTTTGAAGAAATTCTGAAAAATACTTCATGAGTTATGGCCCTTTGTAATTTTGGGCAATTTTACCTTGTCAGCAAAATATCTCAAAAACTGTTGGAACTAGAGCCTTGACACTTGATGAATAGACTGGTAGTGATGAGTAGACAACCTGATTAACTTTTGAAGAAATTTTGAAATATACTTCTTGAGTTATGCCCCTTTGTTATTTTGGGCATTTTTATCTTGTCAGCAAAATATCTAAAAAACTATTAGAGCTAGAGACTTGAAACTTGGTGAATTGATTGGTAATGATGAGTAGATGACCTGATTAATTTTTTTGTAAATTCTGAAAAATATTTCATAAGTAATGGCCCTTTGTAAATTTGGGCATGTTTCCCTTGTGAACAAAATATCTCAAAAACTATTGCAGCTGGAGTCTTGAAACTTGATGAATAGATTGGTAGTGATGAGTAGATGACCTGATTATGCCCCCAGTTTCGAATGAAATTGATGGGGCATATTATTTTGCCTTCATTTGTCCATCCGACTGTTTGTCCCTTCATCAAGCTTTTTTTGTGCATGCCATATCTTTAGAACCCTGCACGCTAGGGTTTTGAAATTTTATATTTGGGTTCCCAATGAAAAAATAGCTGACTCGTATTTTGTTTCTTGTCTAGCATGTTTATTTAAAGTTATGCCCCTTTGAAAAAAATCAGAATTAAATCTTGTGAGCAAGATATCTTGAAAAGTATTTAAGCTGGGTTCTTGAAATTCAATACAGTGAGTGGGAATGATGTGTACATTACCCGATTATATTTTGAGAGAATTCCATGAAAATATTGATAAAGTTATGGCCCTTTGCAGTTCTGCTCATTTTGACCTTGTCAGCAAGATTTCTCAAAAAGCACTTAAGCTAGGGTCTTGAAATATTATATGCTGATTGGGGATGATGTGGAGATTACCTGGTTTGTTTTTTAGGGAATTCCATGAAAAATTGATGTAGTTATGGCCCTTTGTAGTTCTAGGCATTTTGACTTTTTCAGCAAGATATCTCAAAAAGTATTTAAGCTAGAGCCATGATATTTGGTATACTGATTGGGATTGAGGAGGAGATCACCTGAATAAATTTTGAACCAATTAAATGAAATGTTGGAGTTATGGCCCTTCGCAATTTCGGGCCATTTAATGTCGTTGCTTTATTGTGTATAGCATAAGTTTAGAACCATGTATGCTAATGTTTTGAAATTTCATGTTTTGATTCCTCATGAAAAAATAGGTGATCCGTATTTTTTTCTTATCCCAATCATCTCCTATTTTAGAGTTATTTCCCTTTGATAAAATAACATTGAAATCATATATTTGTACTGTTGTTACCGTCATGGCTAAGCAGTGTTGGAGTCAAACAGTGTTAGAGTCAGGCAGTTGGGGGCATAGTGTTTTACAAACACCAGCTCTAGTTCCTCCAAAATTTCTCTCTTCTCTTTTCTATGTCTGCCTTCGCTGTCCTTCTACCAAACCAGAAAGACCTGGTATCTAATAGCCCGATTTGTTTGTATTTTCAGAAAGCAGTAATCGACAATCAACCACCTCAAGTAGATATGGGTCAGAATATGAGTAAACAGGATATAGTTCGAGCCTCTGATTTTAATTTCCTTACAGTGCTTGGTAAAGGCAGCTTTGGAAAGGTAAGTGCTCAAAATACAAGTTGCATGCTTATAATTTGGGCAAGGCCTGCTAACCTTGTACATGTAGCAGGTAAGGGTAGAGTGGGAATGTATTTATTTCTTCCATTTCTTTACTTTCATTCCTGTTCCTCTTTCTTCCCTGTCCCTCTTTCATCTCCTCTATATCTCTTCTATCTCTTTTCTCCCTTTCTCTGGGAGACAGCACAAAATGACCCACAAGGGTTGACATCAGGGGTCATCCTAGAGGGTAATTTGGGAGAAAAATTCTCCCTAAGCTGGCTGACTTCCCCCTATCTTGAGCTGAGGGAGAAGTGAAAATGTATAGAATGTATAGAGAAATCCAAAATTTGGATCAAAACCTTCCTGAGATCCTGAAATTGGCGAAAACTTCTTCTTCTCTGAAAGCTCCAGGATGACCTTTGGTTGACATGTCGTTAAACCCCAACACAATCAATGTTCATCTGAAGAATTCTTCTCAAATTAGGTTTTTCGAAACTGGTAATTATCTGCCAAATTTTTGGCTGAGTTATGGCCCTTTTTCGACTTAGTTTTTGTTGGTGTGTTGATATTGGTTTCCGATCAATAACTTTTGCAAGGATGCATTGATTTTATTGAAAGTTTGCAGAAGGATATATCATTGTCAAATACAGGTCAAGTTTGATATTAGTAATCATCCGCGAGTTATGGCCCTTTTTTGACTTTGTTGTTGTGTTGATATTGGTTTCCACTGAATAACTTTTGCAGGGATGCATTGATTTTATTGAAAGTTTGCAGATGGATATATTGTTGTAAAATACAGGTCAGGTTCGATATTGGTAATCATCCGCAAAACTATGGCTAAGTTATGGCCCTTTTTCCACTTAGTTTTTGTTGTTGGAGTAAAATACAAGGTTAAGATATTGTTTTCCCTCAATAACGTTTGAAGGGATGCATTGATTTCATTATAAGTTTGCATAATTGTATATCATTATAGCATAGAGGCAAGGTAAAGATATTGTTTCCCCTCAATAACTTTTGAAGGGATGCATTGATGTCATTAGAAGTTTGCAGAATGGTATATCATTATAGCAGTAGAGGTCAAGTTTGATCTCGGTAATCATGCAAACGATTTTGGTAGAATTATAGCCCTTTATTTACTTGATTAATAAAATTCAGACAAAGAAGTGAGGGGTTGCCTTTAGGGATAAGAGAAATTATTAGGACAAATACAGTGTTTTTTTCTTTTTTCATATCAAATGGTTGGCTGTTTAAGCAGGCGACACGTCCAATTCTCGGAATTCTACTTTTATGAAATTTGGCTACAGAGCTTAACTACGTAAAACCTTGGCAGAGTTGATAAGAACATAGGTCACCTTAGAAATAGCAGATAGACAGCTGTTTGTTAAAAGTGCTGAAATACACAGACTCTCTAAACTATAAAAATCATCATACCATCGTGTAATTTGGCCAAAATGCTTGTGAGTATAAAAGTCTCAGCTGTTTAATAGACATTTAGGTCACCTTTGTAACACAATATGAGACAAAAACAACAATAAGACTTGTGCAACTTGGGAAGACTCAGATCAGCCTGCACGTACATGCAGTCTGATCAGAGTCTTTGCTGATTGTATGTGCCTTCTATAGCCCTCAGGCTATCCAAAGAGGGACAAAGGAGAACCTTTTGCCATACGGCTAATCTGAGACTTTACTGGTCACACAGATCTTATTGTAGATTTTGTCGTGTGCTGGCTCATATATGAATACAGTTGACTCTCGTTATCCTGACATCCCTTATCTCGAATAACCGCTTATCTCGAAGTGAAAATCTGGTCCCTGCTCAAACATGAAAATCAAACAACAGGTAACAAAATATTGTGGAAAAGAGGAGAAATTGCTCCTAAGGAGCAATTTCTCCTCTTTTCCACAATATTTTCAATATACATGTATCTCTAACTTCAGGTGTCAAATTACATATACATTTGTTAAATGCGGTTGTTCGGTTTATTTTTTCCTCAATTCTGCAAATCTGGTATGCCGAGGTTGGATTTCTCGAAGTATTACAGAGAGTCCCTTGGAATTCGAGATAACGAGAGTCGACTGTATATTGTCTTGTTCTAGGCCAATTTCAATACTGTTCTAGAAGGGTTAGTTTAATTGCTTTTGCAAACCTAGAAGGCAGGTGGGGACACAAATTGACTGCTCTGTAACTTCTCTATTAAGCATTGTACCTTTATGAAATTTGGCTATAAAACTTTTCTGCATAAAGTTTTGGCTAAGATTGATAATGATCTAGATCTCCTTAGAAACACCAGACTTGCAGCTCTTTGTAAAAAAGGCAGAAATATCCATTCTAAACTGTAGAATCCATGGTACCATCGTGTAACTTGGCGAAAATGCTTATGAGCATTAAGTCTCAGCTAAGTTGAGTAACAGTCTATAAGATCTATTACAATCTGTTTAGTAATGTGTTGTAAATTTGTTTTGTAATAATTATTAGTGTGCGACTTATTTCAAAACAGGCTGTCATCACGAAAACATGCCTATATAATTTTGACCCCCTTAAACCCCACTTTTATATAGTAAAACTGGGGTTTACAGGGGTATACATTATTTTTCTTATTACTGCATAAAACATAGATTGTGGGTACTCATTAGAACCGCCTCACCGAGGCGGTTCTAACGATTACCCACAATCTATGTTTTGAGCAGAAATATGAAAACTATCAGAGTTTTTTATCTGAAAAATTTCAAGTTTTTTGGAGGTGAAATTTTCCATATATTTGAATAGGCGTGTTTTCGTAATGGTAACACAGAGTACCTTTGTATCACAGTATATGAATATGTTTTCTTGTTCTTAGCCTATTTCGGTACCATTCTAGATAGGTTTAGTCTTGAGGGTTTAGTAACAATTGAAGATCAGGGCCCGGTTGTTCAAAGCATCGTTAGCTTAACGAGCTCGTTAAGGGTCATTTCGTTAACTGTTTTAGCAGATTCAATACACAATATTCTGATATTTTTTGCTGAAAAAATGTGAGTAGCTTTTGCACTGCAAAAGCTACTCACATTTTTTCAGCAAAAAATTTCAGCATATTTGCGTATCACTCGATGTAAATTTTAACGAATCGTTAACTAACGATGTCGTTAGCTTTGAACAACTGGGCCCAGCTCTTTCTAAGTCAAATGATGCATAAAAGCATATTGTCCTTTCTACTTCTGTAATATCATGAACCTTATCTATGATGCTTCCGAGCTTATAAGTGTAAAATCTTGGCCCAGTTTGATAATGACTCATCAGGTGGAATATTCAGGCGACTGTCTAGGGCCTAATTTTTCAATGAGTCAGCACTGCAGAAAGAGATTGTTAAATCCCTCTTGTACCCAGACACCATTGTGAATTGGTGTTATGACTGAAAGATTGTTAACCTTAAAGCGCCAAGCAAAAATTTGTAGCAGACAACGTTCTAATTTTTTGTCTTATTTTTCAGAGAAAATCTGTTACATTTCTGTTACATTTCATGTGAATCATCTGCTTGGCAGCAGAAGATTCACATGAAATGTCAACTTATTTTTTTAAAAAATGAAAAAAAAAAGTTGTCTGCTGCAGTTTGATTGGCACTTTAAGGGTTAAAGGTGGCATTGTGAATATGACCTTTAAAGTGCAATTTGTATTTGTTGCAGACGACAGTCTCAGAATTTTTTATCCAGAGAAGATAGTCCTTGATATTTCTTATGAATAATCTGCTAGCAGACAGTTCACATTAAATGTTAACCCTTGTCATGCTGAATAAATTAAGATGCCATGCCCACTTCCAGTTTTCAGCCAATCAGATTACTTGATCCAGGCTGTTGATATAAATTCACATTCTGAATGACATACAGTGCAGATCCAGATCAGTTTGCTTCTTCAGAAGCCAAATGATCTGGATCTACACTGTTTGCAAAGACAGGGTTTATCCGGGCTCAGCAGGACAAGGGTTAAGCCTTATTTTCTCTGAAAAATGAAAAAAAATAAGTATATCAGAATGTTGTCTACTGCAGTTGTGATTGGAACTTAAATGGTTTTGACCAGAACATTCAGGGATGGGAAATTTCATGATTAATCCTGATTTCAGGATTGAAAACTTTTATTTTAAGAATGAAATTTCACTTTTTCACTTGTTCACAAGACCATCCTTTTATTTGGGTCAAAAGTAATTATTTTGGTTGATATGATATGCCTGAAATAACTAAAAACTAATTATTAAACTAATTATTAGTTGCATAGCTCCAGATAAGAGGGAGTATCCACATAATAGATTTCTTATTTCTCAATAAAACATATGTTATGGGTACACATTAGAAGCACCTCTCTCTCAATAAAACATATGTTATGGGTACACATTAGAAGCACCTCCCTCTCTCTCAATAAAACATATGTTATGGGTACACATTAGAAGCACCTCTCTCTCAATAAAACATATGTTATGGGTACACATTAGAAGCACCTCTCTCTCAATAAAACATATGTTATGGGTACACATTAGAAGCACCTCTCTGAGGTGCTTCTAATGAGTACCCACAGCATATGTTTTTATTGAGAAACAAGAAAAATATTAGTAGTTTTATGCCCCCAACTTCAAAGAAGTTGGAGGGGCATATTGCTTCTGGGACGTTTGTGCGTGTGTGCATCCATGTGTCCATGCATCCGTCTGTTATACTTTTTGATGCATAGCATACCTTCTGAACCATGCATGCTAGGGTTTTGAAATTTTATATATGGATTCTCAGTGATTTATTTACTGTTTGGCTCTAGTGAGTCCGAAGGACTCTCATGATTGAAATTCATTGAGTCCCATGATAAAATCATGAAAAAGTTACATGTTTTAGAGCAGTTTTCTGCTGTATTTTGTGAGTCCAGGGACTCGCTTATATCATATTTGTGAGTCCCAGAGAAAAAATATGAGTATATGAAGCAGGACTCGCAGCTAAAAAAATCACTGGATTCTTCATGAAAAAATAGCTGACACGTATTTTTTTTTTCATCAGGATTATGCCCCTTTCGTGAGTTATGACCCTTTGAAAAAATATGGATGAAATCTTGTCAGCAAAATATCTCAAAAGCTGTTGAAGCTAGAGCCTTTAAACCTGGTGAATAGATTGGTATTGATGAGTAGATGACCTGATTTACTTTTGAATAAACTCTGAAAATTACTTCATGAGTTATGGCCCTTTGTAACTTTGGGCATTTTTACATTGCACACGTTTTGATGCATAGCATAAGTTTTGAACTGTGCGTGCTAGGGTTTTGAAATTCATATATGGATTCCTCATGAAAAAATAGCTGACACATATTTTTTTTCTTAATAGGATTATGCCCCTTTCCTGAGTTACGGCACTTTGAAAAAATATGGATGAAGTCTTGTCAGCAAAATATCTCAAAAACTATTGAAGCTAGAGCCTTGAAATTTAAGGAATAGATTGGTAGCAATGAATAGATGACCTGATTAACTTTTGAATAAATTCTGAAGAGTTATGGCCATTTGTCATTTTGGGCATTTTTTGGGCTTTTTGATGCTTAGCATAGGTTTTGAACTGTGCATGCTAGGGTTTTGAAATTTCATGTATGGGTTCCTCATGAAAAAATAGCTGACATGTATTTTTTCCCATCAGGATTATGCCCCTTTCCTGAGTTATGGCCCTTTGAAGAAATATGGATGGAATCTTGTCAGCAAAATATCTCAAAAACTATTGAAGCTAGAGCCTTGAAATTTAAGGAATAAATAGGTAACGATGAGTAGATGACCTGATTAACTTTTGAATAAATTCTGAAATGTATTTCTTGATTTATGGCAGTTTGTCATTTTGGGCATTTTTACATTGCACACTTTTTGATGCATAGCATAATTTTTGAACTGTGCATGCTAGTTTGGAATTTCAAATATGGATTCCTTATGAAAAAATAGGTAACCCATATTTTTTTCCTATCCGAATTATCTCCCATTTTAGAGTTATTTCCCTTTTAATAAAATAACATTGAAGTCTCGTATATTTGTACTGTTGTTACCATCATGGGCAAGTAGTGTTGGAGTCAAGCAGTGTAAGAGTCAGGGGCATAGTGTTTTACAAACACCAGCTCTAGTTGGACTGAATTTTTAGATTTCAGGATTGATTAGGCATAAAAAAAAAAAAAAAAAAAAAAGCTGTGTTTTTGCTAACATGCTGAAAAAAAATTTGGTCTATTTTTTCTCTGGAAAAGAACAGGGTCGGGCCTGTAATTTTATGAAAATACAGCTATTTTGTTGAGGGTTGGTGCTTTACTTTTTTATTTTGCATTTTTACTGATTAAAAAATAGCAAAGTCGGGTGTTTGCAACAGGGTCGGTTGGGTTAGCGGAAACACAGCTATTTTGTTTATGCCATATTAGCCACTATTCTCATCCCTGAACATACCTACACACGATTTTTTTCCTAGTATAGCTCAAGAGCTCTAAGAAATGTATCCAGATAAATATTTTTCTTACTTCTCCACAAAAACTTATGTTGTGGGTACTCATTAGAAGTGCCTTGGTACCCACAACATACTTTTTTTTGGAGAAAAAAGAAAAATACAAGGGCTTTTCTGTTAAAAAAAATCTCATTTGGAGTTATGAGCTCTTTATTAATTATTTCAAATGTCTGCTTTATCTGGATGGCATTTTATTCAAAGTTGTTGCATGCTTTAGTGTTTGTTTGCACCTGCTACTTCAAAGTGAAAATTCTTCAAAAGATGTTTTTCTGCAGATGAGAAAGATGAAATAGGAGTCTTTTGTCTGATCCATCAGGATATTGATATAATGCAGAGACAATTGCACACAGAATAGGCCCTGGTGGCCATTAATATTTGCATCACAATTAAGGAAACAGCAATTAACCATTAAAGCACTAAGCGGAATTGTAGCAGACGACATTCGTTTTTTTCTTTTTTTCCCCCAAGAAAATAAGACAGCATTTCATATGAATCATCTGCTTGGTGGATGATTCACATGAAATGTCAAATCTTCTTTCCTTGAAAAATACTAAAAAATCTAAGTGTCTAAGTGGTGTTTGCTGCAATTACCATATTCTGAGGGGAATAACTTCAGTTTCCTTTCAGTTGTATCTCTAAGTTATCCTCCTTGGAACCAAAAAATTGTCCATTATTTTCCGTTAATCCTTCGGCCATTCACACATATACAGCAGTTCCGACTAACGTGACTTACGACGCTCTTTTTTAAAAGCTTAAACTTGGCGATAACCTCCCCTTATCACGTGACTACTTGTATAAAACGGAAACCGCAAACAGCTGATTCATTTTTCTGACAGCGTGGCCGAAATAGTAAGATCGAGACGCTCGTTTTTCGAAGTAAGTTTGCAATTTCTTAATATTCTTTTGTCATTAATTGAAATTTAGATGCTTTTGCTAGCTACGGACGTAGTCCTAGCAGTTTATATTTATTAATTATGGCAAACGAGATGGACGAAGTCCTTCTCGATGATCCGAACGATTCGGAATTCTTGGGTTTCGGCCCTAATGAAGTGGAGCCGCGTAGCGGTCCCATTATTTCTACTAATAATTCTTCGTCAAAGAAGAAAGATAAAAAAGGTAAAAAGCCTTCTAAAAGCAGCACGTCGACGACGGCTAAAAGTAACAAAAACAGTAATGAACCAAAACAGTCGACGTCGTCGGCGCCACAAGTAAAAGAATGTAGTTCTTTTGAAAAAATGATAAACTCATTAACTGATGATGAAATTATGCAGTTAAGAAATGTTTTTGGCTTTGAAGATAATTATGCAAATGAAGAAGACTTTCAGTCTCTTTTTGGAGATAGTTTAGAAAATATGCCAAATTTGCATATTGAGGTTACTGAGGATTCTGACCAGGAACTGGCAACATCCTCTAAAGTGGCAAATACAAGAAAAAAGTCATAAAGGGAGCCATTACAACCTGCAAAGCTGACCCAAAATTTGATTGATGCCATGTTTGAGCCCCAGGAGGCAGTAGAGCCTAGTCAGAATGATGAAAATGAAATCTGGGATTTGCCCAAATTAAAGGGACCAGTAAAAGGGCCGGCTATTGCTCAGTCTTTGGCAAATTTAATTAATGCTACTTGTACCTCTCAGTGTGTTACTGATGAAATGGTTGCCAAATACAAAGTCCCTGAAAATTGTGATAAGTTGTGTAGTCCTATGGTGAATAATGAGATTTGGAAAATCATGAATAAAAGGGCTCAGAGTTACGATAAATGCTTCTCAGATATACAAAACTTAGTGGCAACTAGTATTGTGCCTATTATTAATCTGTTTGAGTTGGTCAAACCACATATTGTTGGTAATCCAGAAGCAAAAACACTATTTTCAGGCGTTATTACTTTGATGGGCCAGGTACAGTATAATTTATTTCTAAGAAGGAGATACATGATAAAGCCTCATCTTAAAAAGAAGTATCAGAATTTGTGTCATATTAGTATGCCTATTTCCTCCAAGTTGTTTGGGGATGATATCACCAAAGATGTAAAAAACTGTGGCACTGGCATTTCTATTGCCAAAGAGAATTACCAAAATTTCTATAATAGACCCTATAGGGGTAGAGGTACATTCAGAGGTGGCTTTTCTAGAGGAATGAGGGGATATAATAGATATCAACCATACCCTCAAAATTTCCAGTATGGTACATTCAAACCTGATTATATGTATCAGAGAGGTTTTCCACGCCAGAGATTTGTGTCAAACAGGGGCAGAAGACCGATGGTGTCAGCTACTGTTACCAGTGCCCCAAACGAAACAGCATAAATTTAGATGAGGTGAGTCCTGTTGGCAAATTACAATATTGTCATGATGTCTGGGAAAAATTTACTAATGATCCTTGGATCTTACAAACTATCTCTGGCTATTGTATTGAATTTGAGAATGAGCCTGTTCAGTTTAAGATTCCAAAGGAAATTATTTTTTCAGAGGAACAGAAAAGATGTGTAGATTTTGAGATCCAAGAATTATTAGAGAAGGGTGCAATTGTCCATTCTGAATGGGAAGAAATTCAATATATATCTAATATTTTCATTGTTCCTAAGCCAGATGGCAGATATAGACCAGTTATAAATTTGAAATATCTCAATTTATTTGTTCTTTATGAACACTTTAAGCAAGAGACTTTCAAGACTGTTTTAGAGCTTATTCAAGAAAATGATTATTTTACAAGTATTGATATGAAGGATGCATATTTTTCTGTGCCTGTAAATTCAGCCTATCGTCGTTATTTGAAGTTCATTTGGGATGGACAGTTGTTTCATTTTGTTTGCGTCCCCTTCGGCTTATCGTCTGTGCCGAAATTGTTTACTAAACTTTTAAGACCTATTTTTGCTTGGTTTCGGCAACAGAGTATCAGATGCTCATATTACATCGACGATTCACTCAATATGGGCAAAAATAGAGACGTTTGCGTCCGTACTTCAAGGACTATAGTTAAGACATTAAAATCACTAGGTTTTACTATAAATACTAAAAAATCAGTGCTTGTGCCAACACAGAAAATTGTTTTCTTTGGTTTTGTAATTGATTCTGTCAAATTTTTCATCTTTTTAACAGACGAAAAAGTGACAAAAATCTTTAATTTAGCAAAAGCTTTGCTGGAAAAAGAAGTAATTGTTGTAAGGCAGTTGGCATCTTTCATTGGTTTGATTATTAATGCCTTTTTTGCCATTCTTGAAGCGCCATTGCATTACAGGTGTTTAGAAAGAGATAAATTGGTTGGCCTGGTGGTTCAGATTGTCCTGACAAATTTGATAATGAGATGATTTTGTCAACAGACAGTAGGGAAGAGTTGCAGTGGTGGTTAAGTAATGTTCATTACAAGAATGGGAAAAGAATTAGACCAAGAGCTGTGGATCTGGTTTGTAGAACAGATGCATCTTTTTTAGGCTGGGGAGCCTTTGATGTTAGCAGTGGTAAATGGGCTAATGGAAGATGGAATAAAGAGGAGCTCCAGTTTTCTATTAATTATCTAGAATTATTAGCTGTTTATTATGCTCTCCAGTCTTTATATACTTCATTGTGTAGTCTACATTTACAGTTTCAGAGTGACAATGTGTCGGCAGTTTCATATATAAATAATATGGGTGGTATGAACTCTCGAGAAATGGATAAACTGGCTGGAACTATTTGGCGGTGGTGTATTGATAGAGACATTTTTATTTCAGCATCACATTTAAGTGGATCTGAGAATCTTAAAGCCGATTTTCTGAGTAGAAATTTTTCAGATGCAACAGAGTGGAAACTAAAAAAGGAGATTTTTGATAGAGTGTATAAACAACTTTTTATTCCAGACGTTGATTTATTTTCATCCCGGTTGAATAGACAGTTAGAGAAGTTTGTTACTTGGTTCCCTGAGCCAGGTTCCTATAGAACTGATGCCTTTTCTTTTTCTTGGCAGAATTATAAGCCATATATTTTTGCACCGTTCAATTTAATAGGTCAGGTTGTGAACAAGATTGTCACAGATAAAGTAGATAAAGCTTTGCTTATTGTCCCCTTTGGAGGTCGCAGTCATGGTTTCCATTGTTATTATCTAACATGATTTCTTTTCCTGTTAGATTACCCCACCACAGAGACTTGTTAACTCTTCCTCACAGCAGTCAACTTCATCCACTGTCAAAAAGGTTAACGATGGTCGCAGTGATGTTATCCGGAAGAGATTGGAGAGTGAAGGAATTCCAAGACCAGCAGCTAGCCTCATTGTCAACTCCTGGAGAGATGGGACCAGAAAGCAGTATGGTTTGGCTTGGAAAAACTGGTATTTTTGGAATTTATTTAGGCAAACTAATCCCTTTAATACATCTGAAGCTAATGTAATTTCCTATCTCAATTTCCTAGTGAGTGAAGGTAAATCATACTCAGTAGTTAATACCCATAAATCGATGCTGTTACAGACATTAAACTTTTTTGACAATGCATGGTGTTGTAATCCATCATTCATTTCTAGATTTATGAAGGGTTTATTTAATACTTTGTTACCTAAACCTAAGTATACATTTATTTGGGACGTTTCTGTGGTATTGAGGTATTTGAGTTCTCTTGTACCTGTGGAGGAGTTATCAATGAAATTGTTAACTCTGAAGTTAACAGCTTTGATAGCTTTGTCTTCAGCTCCAAGAGCTCAAACTTTAGTTTCCTTAAATTTAGACTATATGACTGTTTTGAACAACAAAGTTGTGTTTCATTTCAAAAATCTGTTAAAAACTTCTAAACAAGGGAAAAGTTATGTTCTTGAATTGTATCATTATGGAAACGAATCGTTGTGTGCAATGCATACTTTGCTTCATTACATTGATCGTACTAAAAGTCATAGGAAATCACAACAATTGTTAATATCATACTGTTCATTTAATCCAGTTAGCACCAGTACTGTTGCTAGGTGGCTAAAAACGGTGTTACATGATGCTGGTATTGACACTAATCAGTTTAAAGCCCACTCTTATCGTTCAGCTGCTGTGTCAGCAGCTTTTTCTAGAGGATGTTCTTTAGAGTTGATTCTGAAGACTGCAGATTGGTCTTCAGCTAAGAATTTCAGAAAGTTTTATTTGAGGGGAATTGAGCCAAGTAATATGGACTTTGGTCAGGCGGTCATGGCTACAGTTTGATATAGATACAAATTTGGGGGTTTATGTTTGTGCTTAGGACACAGTGTTTTGCTGAATATATTTTCAGGAATAATTTTGATATATTTATGGTTATATTATTATGAATAAAGTATTCATAATTAATATATATGACATTAATTAAAAGGACGCTTTTTGTAACATATCTTTATTATTTTTATTTTATAATTTGTTGTCTAGATTTAAAGTTGCTGTATATGTGTGAATGGCCGAAGGATTTACGGAAAATAATGACCCCTCATCCAAGCGTTCGTGATGGATGAGGGGCATTATTTGAGTAAAGCCGGAGGCTTGAGCACATATACAGCCCTCCCCAATTTGACAGACTTGGTCTGATTGTCCCTACCCATTATGTTCTGTTTTGCTAGACAACAAAACACAAATTTAAATTTATGAATCAGCTGTTTGCGGTTTCCGTTTTATACAAGTAGTCACGTGATAAGGGGAGGTTATCACCAAGTTTAAGCTTTTAAAAAAGAGCGTCGTAAGTCACGTTAGTCGGAATTGCTGTATATGTGCTCAAGCCTCCGGCTTTACTCAAATAATGCCCCTCATCCGTCACGAACGCTTGGATGAGGGGTCATTTTTTTGCAAGCTGGCAATGAGGTTATCTGATCAGTTATCCCACAACATGTTCTCCAGGTATGGCAGTTACCATATTCAGACATTTTAATGCTTTGTATGCTATGTAAATAAATCCAGCAGATGACATTTTTAAATATTTTTCTTTTTATTTTTCCCAGAAAACAGGCATTGACATTTCATGCAAATTACAAATTGTCTTGCAATTGGATCAGTTTGTCATCTGCTTAAACTGTCCAGAGAGAGGTAAAGGTTAATTCCAAATGATTGTTATCCTAAAATCTGAACAAGTACTTTTATGTCTTAATTCCCATTGTATACTGAATAGAATTTACCACACTATATATTGGAAGAGTCCCATTTCAATTTTAGGTACGTCCAGCTATGAGATTTACATATTCCTTGAGAAAAATGGTTATCTATTTGCAAACAGTAAAGACCCTGATCAGATGCTGCATTCTGCTGCATCTAATCTGGGTCTGCACTGTTTGCCAGTTATCCTTTTATGGGTCTCTCGACTAAAATGGGTTAAAAGTACTAATTGTATAGTAAACAGTTCAGACCTCAGAAGCAGTCTGGTATTGGTTTAACATTTGCTCTAACAAATGCATCCAGATATTCGATAAATAAAATAATTTTACTTTTTTTACCTCCCAACTTATTCCCCAACTTTGAAAAAGATGAAGGGTGAGTGTTGCTTTTGCTTTGTCCTTTCATTGTTTTTTTTTGTTATTTTGTTTGTCACACTTTACCTTGTGTACAAAATATCTCAGAAAGCATCGGAGCTAAGGCTTTGGTATTTGGCAGCCTAATTGGTCATGGCGAATAGATCACCTGATTAACTTTTTTTTATGCCAACGCCCATTCGAAGAATGGCGAAAGGGCATTAAGTTATACCCCTGTCCGTCCATCTGTCCATGCAATTATGTCAGGCTTATAACTCCTAAATCCTACAGAATATATTCATGAAACTTCACAGATGGCAAATTCATATTGAGACGATGTGTCAAGAACAAGAAAGTCAACTCCGGCTAATTCAGTTTTTGAATTATGTCAGGGCCATAACTCTTCAAGCTAAAAAATTGTGTACGGGCCATAATTCCTAAACCTTATTGAACATATTCATGAAATTTCACAGATGGCTTATCCTATCAAGACGATGTGTCAGGAACAAGGAAGATAGCTGTCACTACTTTGGTTTTGAAATTATCCCTCCTTGCCTAAAATCCATGCAGTGTAATGCTGAAAATTCATGTCCAGATCATAACTCTTAAACTGTATGAACAATCGGCTCTATATAAGTGAAATATTCTTGAAAGGGCCATAAAACCCAAATAAAAAAACAAAACAAAAAAAACTATGGAATATATTCATGTAACTTTACAGATTGCTAAATCATATTGAGACAATGTGTCGGGAACAAGGAAGACAACTCTGGTTAACTCCTCTTCCCTAAAATCCACATTGTATAATGCTTTCTGTGTGTCCGGCTCATGATTCCTACACCATATGGAATATATTCATGAAACTTCACAGATGGCTAAATCATATTAAGATGATGTGTCATTAACATAGAAGACAAATCTGGGTAACTTGGTTTTTGAATTAACTCCCCTTTCTTAAAATCCATGTAGTGTCAGGATCATAACTCCTAAACCACATTGAATATATTCATGAAACTTCACAAATGGCTACATCATATTGAGATGATGCCTTGGACAAGGAAGATAACTGTGGCTAATTCTGTTTTGGACTAAACTCAACTTGCCTAAGGCTCATAACTCTTGAACTGTACAGAATATATTCATGAAACTTCAAAGGTGGCTAAATCATAACTAGAGGATGTGTTGCAAACAAGGAAGACAACTCTGGCTAATTCATGAATTAACTCTCCTTGCCTAAAATCCATGTATTGTAATACTTTCTTTGTGTCCAGCTCATAACTCCTAAATCATCTGGAATATATTCATGAAACTCCACATTGGCTAAATTATATTGAGACGATGTGCCGAGAACAAGGAAGACAACTCCGGCTAATTGGGTTTTTTAATTAACTCCCCTTGCATAAAATCCTTATAGTGTCAGGCTCATCTCCAAAACTACAAGGAATGTATTCATGAAACTTCAGAGATGGCTAAATCATATTGAGATGATGTGTCATAAACAAGGAAAACAACTCTGGGTAATTTAGTTTTTGAATTATCTCCCCTTGCCTAAAAAGTTTGGGATTTTTCCGTCCCCATTGAACATCAGTGATGGAGTTTATTGTCTTACCTATAGAAGATCTCTATTTTGTTGTTTGCATTATCCCTTTGGACCACCACTCTTGGCCTATAATTTAAGCATTGTTTGATACAAAGGGCACCAGGTAGGGGCATCCATGTCCCATGGACACTTTTCTAGTTATCTTATTTTTTTTCAGGATAAACTGGGTTGAACAAATGTCTCGAAGTGCCTTAGAAATGCATTAAGTGCACTTTGATAATGCATTTCTAAGGCTTCACTATCTGGCATAAATATTCTTGAGATCAGATAAAGACTATAAAATTAATGTAGATAATGGATGCTTTTGTTCACCAAAAACTATTGATTGTGTTTGTCCTCAAAAACATACACTGTATGCATTTGCTAGAAACACCTCTCAGAGGCACTTATAATGACCACCCACAACATATGTTTTTTGTGAAGGAATAGGAAAATATTCAGGTTTCTCCTCTGTTCGAGAGTTATAGTTGTAGACATTTTTTTCTTTTCTTTTTTTTGGACCAGAAATTATTCATATTTTTCTTGTGGTCACCTCATAAAAACAACAACAACAACAGCAACAAACAAATAAACAGATCTGTTTGAAAAGCTGTTTGTCTGAAAATGCTATTTATCTGAAGCAGAGGAAATATATAAACTGCTGTTACACCAGGGACTTTGAGATGTTCCCTGTTTTTCATGAATGATGTATTTGACGGATTGGATTTTGGTGACCTTGCCATTCTGTCTCCATATAGATTGGTTATATATGAGTTTACTTAAGAAATTCATTGTACAGATACCATAATAACTCTAAGTATTGAGATTGACAGGCTTGAGCAAAAAGTGTAGACCCAGATCAGATGCTGCAGAATGCAGCATCTGATTTGGGTCTACACTGTTTGCCACTCAGCCTAGCACATTTTAGACACTTGAACATGTTGTAAAATTGACTTGCTCAAAGTTTAGGGTAAGTATGATAAGGAATTAACCCTTGTCATGCTGAAAAAATTAAGATGAGACACCCACTTCTAATTGTCATCCAATCAGATTGCTTGAACGAGGTTGTTGATACAACATACGTAATGCAGATCCAGATCTTCAGAAGCCAACTGATCTGAGTCTACACTGTTTGCAAAGGCAGGGTGTATTCAGGTTCAGCATGACAAGGGTTAATGGATAAAGCGCTAATCAGAACTGCAGCAAACAACATTTTGTTGTTGTTGTTTTTTTTTTATTTTTCAGAGAAAATAAGACCTGACATTTCATGTGAATCGTCTGCCTAGCAGCTGTTTACATGAAATGTCAAGGCTTGTTTTCTCTGCAAATTAATGATGATAATAAAAAATAGAATGTCATCAGCAACAGCGTTGCTTAGTGCTTTAAGGGTTAAAGTAATCCAGTATCTCTTCACCCCACCCAACCCCTAAATAATTTGGGGTATATGAGAAATGTGTATGTCTGGTCACCCAACTCAATGTATGAGGCAATCTTTTAGTTTTAGAGTAAATAAATCCAGTATCCTTCTTTGCAGGTTGTTTTAGCAGAAAGAAAAGGTACAGATGAATTATATGCGATAAAAATTCTCAAAAAAGATGTGATAATCCAAGATGATGATGTAGAATGTACGATGATAGAGAAACGTGTCCTTGCAATACCCGGAAAACCTCCATTCCTAGTTCAACTGCATTCCTGCTTCCAGACCATGGTACGTATCTTTACACACTCTACTCAGTAGGCATAGCGCTTCTCTGTTTTTGATGGCAGAAAGACATTTTTCTCCAGGTATATTACCCAGAAGTAGTAAATTTGCAAAGGTTTGTAATGATTTAATAGAAAACCTTTTTTCTTAACATTACGAAAACACGCCTATTCAAATACAGTCAAACCTGTTTTAAGCAAGCACCAAAGGGAAATGCTAAAAGTGGCTGCTTAAGGCAGGTGCTTGCTTAATACAGGTAAATTTACATTCATTTGGCTTTTATGGGATCTGAAAAGCTGGCCTTTAAATACAGGTAATTCCTTAATACAGGTGGCCTTTAAGAAAGGTTTGACTGTATATAGAAAATTTCACCTCCAAAAACTAAAAATTTTCAGATAAAAACTTCTGATATTTTTCATATTTCTGCTCAAAAACATAGATTGTGGGTACTCATTAGAACTGCCTTGATGAGGTGGTTCTAATGAGTACCCACAATCTATGTTTTGAGCAGAAATAAGAAAAATAATGAATCCCCCTGTATACCCCAGTTTTACTATATAAAAGTGGGGTTTAAGAGGGTCAAAATTATAAAGGCGTGTTTTCGTGATGACTACTTTAATAATGTACTAGCAGTTTTAAAGGCTCCATATTCCTCAAAAATAGTTTGTTTGTGTTGCGGTTTTATGGCTCAGTCAACCCAGTGGGGTCATGTCGAGCGCGGTCAGTTTACCTAACCACACGTTTACTGGGCAGGCTTAGTCCTCTAAGCGGTTAACCAGTATTGTGCACATTCTTTCGCCAGAAACTGACAACTGCCCTTCTTGAATCAGCGGAAAGGAGAGAATGACCGTAGAAAATATTTCATGATCAATCTCCACGAAAGAATTGAACCCGTGACCTCCTGGTCTCCAGTCGGACGGCGCATCCAACTGAGCCACCGAGGCCATCAGACATAGACATTTTTTTATCCAAGAAAGGTTTTATAAATTGATAAAAAGTTTTAATATGATCATCAAATGTGGCATTTGACAGCCTGTAAAATTTCAGTTAGTCTCTCATTTTTGAACTGGATCAAAAAAAAAAAAGATTTTTTATAGTATCTCTGAATTAATGTTAGCAACAACAACATTAATTCAGAGATACGATAAAAAAATCATTTCACTTCAAATATGAGAGATTAACTGAAATTTTACAGGCTATCAGGTGCCATATTTTATGATTGTATTAATACCATATATCAATTTATTAACCTTTCTTGGAGAATAAAATGTCTATTTTTGAGGAATATGGAGCCTATTCATTGGCTTCCAAAAGCAAGAATATTTAAATTTTTCCTTTAGTAAATATGGCAACACATTACGAGAACATGCCTATTCAAATATATAGCAAAAATTAACTCCAAAAATTGAAAATTTTCAGATAAAAAACGCTAATATTTTTTTTCTTATTTCTACTCAAAACATAGATTGTGGGTACTCATTAGAACCGCCTCAGTGAGGCAGTTCTAACGAGTACCCACAACAATATATGTTTTTGAGCAGGAATAAGAAAATAATGTATACCCCTGTAAACCCCAGTTTTACTATATGAAAGTGGGGTTTGAGGGGGTAAAAATTATATAGGTATGTTTTCGTGATGAATTCAACCCATTTATGTATGGCATCCCACTAAATGGACATTAGCGAACAGTGTAGACCCAGATCAAATGCTGCAAATCACAGCATCTGATCAGGGTCTAAACAGTTTGCACTCAGTACCAGTATTTCTATAAAACCCGGTAATAATTGTACTAACCAGATATCCCTTCTTTTGGAAATGGACCATTCCAAAGAGTTAAAGTAGAAATGCCCACTCCACATAAATGGGTTAAGCATAAATCAGTAAGGTGAGTAAACTGGAGGCAGGTTTTCAACAAGTTCCACTTGTTCGATGTTCTGAAATTTTCACAGTGTAGTTGAATCAATATCAGTGTAGAAAATCAAAAAACTGTTTTTTATTTTTGCATTTAGAATAAAATGCCAAGTGATGGTGAAAGCACAGTAGATATTTGGGGCATACAGACAGACAGACAGACAGCATTAATAAAACATTTATCTCAAACTATGTTCCCCTTGGCTGATTCAAGAAGGTCAGTTGTCAGTTTCTGGCAAAAGAATGTGCACAATACCGTTTAACCGCTTAGAGGACTAAGCCTGCCCAGTAAACGTGTGGTTAGGTAAACTGACCGCGCTCGACATGACCCCACTGGGTTGACTGAGCCATAAAACCGCAACACAAACAAACTATTTTTGAGGAATATGGAGCCTTTAAAACTGCTAGTACATTATTAAAGTAGTCATGGTTAGGTAATCTGATCGCGCTCGACATGACCCCATTGGGTTGACTGGGCCGTAAAACCTCAACACAAACAAATCTCAAACTTAGTTTATGATAGATTGATGGAAGGATGGACAGATGGATGGATAGATAGACATATGCATGCATGCATACAAACATGCATACATACATGCATACATACATTTATGTATGCATGCTTGCATGGACTCATGTGCGTGTGCACACACATCTGGTAGAGATAAACCTTATCTCAGACTGATAGATGGATGGAAGGATGGATGAAAAACATCTTACCGGTATCTCGAACTATTCTACAGATACTCTTATAAGCCCTCAGTCTGGCTATAATTTCTGATTCTTCAGGTTACCACCCCTGTAATTTTATCAAGTACTCCATCCATTTAAGCATTTATTGTGCTTAATCAATTGAACTGTTTTGAGGTTGTCTTTCATTAAGAAATCAGAAAAATATCACACAAGTATCATCAAATAGGCTATTTAAAAAATCTTTTACTGGTCTTTCTTTTAAGTGTGCCCTTCATATTAAGAGGACAATTTTTCCAGTAACTTTGACTAACCTTATTGCACTTGTAGTGTGTTACGGTAAATATCCTAAAATATTGTACACCAAAGTTACTGACGAAATGGCCTATGCAACAGTGCAGACCCAGATCAGACTGCTCCTAAAGGAGCAATCTGATCAGGGTCTTCACTGTTTGCCATTCCACTAAGTATTTTAACAAACAACTGCATAAAAAGCAAAAATTAGGCCAAAAAAGTGTGGAATACAGTGTTTGAAATTTTAGGACATTTCTGTGGGTAGACAGCAGAAACCCTGATCAGACAACAGTCTGCAGGCTGAAGTGGGCCTTTATTTATGCCTTTTCTTAGAGCAGGGTCTTAAAAAGAAAAAGATTTCTTTTGGGCTCATGGGAAAATTTGTTATATGAAAACTCAAAAGCACTTAAAAATGTCATTAACTATTTTGCACTGAAAGTAAAAATATTAGCAAACAATATTGTGAAATATTTGCATGGAATATTAACACCAGTCCTGCTTTAGGGGTAAAGTAGGGGAAAGAAAGGGGTGTTGGTATGGGAAATGGAATGTCATTAATTTGTTGAAAGCTTAACATAACAGCAGTGTGCAGAAGAATTAACAAGCTTACTGTATTAACCCTAAGTATTCAAACAGACAGGCCTGAGAAAACAGTGCAGACCTAGCAGAGCATGATGTCTGATCAGAATCTGCACTGTTCAAGTGTTGCCTTTTATCCAGAAATTTTTAAATACGTCAACAGGTTACGAGAAATCGAGGGTTGAGCGCAAGACTATGGTAACTCAAACGTATTTTTGAAACCCTTGTTTAGGGGCAACTTGGACCCCTTTGTAAACAATGCAAATTTAGGTGCCATTGCTCATACGAGCAATGGCACCTAAATTTCCATTGTTTACAGAAAAAAATGTTGTAATCTTCATAACGCCTTCATGGTGAGGAGATTAGGTTTGGGGAAAAACAACCATCTGACTTACGCTAGTCTTGCGCTCAACCCTCGAAATTTGATTGTACAAATTCTGAGACAGTCCTGCTAAGGATTTAAGATGTTTGAATAATAAGGGCAAACAGTATTTGAATTCCTTGTAGCAAAAATATGATATACAAAGTGCAGAGACCCAGGTCAGCACCCGCCCCCCCCCCCCCCCCCCCACCTCTTAAACCTTGTCCCCCCACCTCTTAAACCTTGTCCTGTTGAATAAATTAAGATGCCACGCCCACTTCTAATTTTCAGCCAATCAGATTACTTGATTCTGTTTGCAAAGGTAGGGTATATCCGGGTTCAGCAGAACAAGGGTTAAGTATTTTGACACCCCAACCCCCTACCATACTTGTAATATTTGAACAAGACCATTTTACTACCTGTTGATGTGTTCAAACATTCGCTAGGTGAGTGGCAAACAGTGTAGACTCTGATCAGATTCCGCATTCTGCGGCATCTGATCTGGGTCTACACTGTTTGCTCAGGCCTGTGTGTCTGAATACTTAGGCTAAATATGGCATTTGATTCTTAGTATACAACAATTCTTCTTGGGGATTGTCTGAGAATTTTGTCTCGTATTTATGGATTTATTATTCACTAATGTGGTAAGACATCATTATGGGCTAAAACAAGGTCCAGAAGTGGGCGAAATGGCTGAAAATATGCCATTTTTGACAAATTTGGTAATTTTTTGGATGTCTGGTTGTTACATACAGCCAATGCATTAAATACATCAATGGACATAAACTATACTACATCAAGAGAAAAGTGCTCATGAAAGCTTTCTCAGTTGTTTTGACAGCACTAGAAAGGACTCTTTAACTTGGCTTTTTATTCGTAAATTTGAATGTCCAAGGAAGCATGGTGGCTGAGTTGTTAGTGCTGCCAACTTCAAATCCTGCTACAGATGAATTTCAGCTCATGACTGCTCAGAGCTTCGTTGCACAGGGCCTTACATTATCACACTTCTGTTGTCTCAGTATGACTCAAATAATGTTGAAAGGGATGTAAAACACCAAATTATTGTCTTCATTAACCTCCAGGATTTAAATGGCATTTTATAGAAGCTAATAATTTTTTTTTTTTTTTTTTTTTTTGTCCAGAAAATGGGGATTGACATTTCATGCAAATCGTCTCCCAAGAAGACAATTGGCATGAAAAGAAAATCCCAATTTTTGTGTGCTGATTTTGTTCTGAGAGTGAAGGTTGAATAAAATTTTCAGTTTTGTTCATAACATCTTATCAGAAACCATGCATCTTTTCTAATGCAAGTGTTCTTGTTCTTGACAAATAAACATTAAAGGGCTGATCTCAGCTGCAGCAGACATTATTTTTTTTCGTGCTTTTGTAATTTTTAGAGAAAATAAATCACATGAAATGCCAAATTTTATTTTCTCTGAAAACTAAATGAAAAAAAAAAAAAAAAAAAAAAGAATAAATAAATAAAATAAAATTGAATGTTGTCTGCTGCAAATGTTGCTCAACACGTTAAGGGTTAAAATTATGAGAAAAGCTGGTCTTAACTGAGAAATCATTTATCATTTATTTATGACTGGAATTGACCTTATCAGAAACCATTTGAGCAAACCCCAGTCTTAACAAAAACCATTTGTATTTTATTTATGACCAAAACTGTTTGTATTTTCTATTTCTATTCTTTGTTGACACAAATGTACATTAAAATTAAATGTATGGCCACATTTGTCTTACTATAATATGCAATTTCTGCAGTAAAACAGATTGTTGATTTATTTTTAAAAGTTTTAAAAGAAAGTATTTTTTTTTTTGCTTTTCTATGTTGATTTTCAGTTATTGGTGTTTTGACATTGCATCACGAAAACATGCCTATATAATTTTGACCCCCTTAAACCCCACTTTTATATAGTGAAACTGTGGTTTACAGGGGCATACATTATTTTTTCTTATTTCTGCTCAAAACATAGATTGTGGGTACTCAATAGAACTGCCTCGCCAAGGCAGTTCTAACAAGTACCCACAATCTATGTTTTGAGCAGAAATATGAAAAATATCAGAGTTTTTTATCTGAAAATTTTCAGTTTTTGGAGATAAAATTTTCTATATATTTGAATAGGCGTGTTTTCATACTGCATGGCAATTTCATAAATTTTAACAAATGGAATTTGTAGAAAATTTGTCTTCAAACTACTGAAGCTGTCAATTTCTTTATTTACAACAATTTTTACCTTTGGGAAAAAAATCATAAAATAAATAACTAAAAGTATTCATTTAAAACTATGGGAATAGGAAATACCATTTTGGAATATTTATATCCTCAGCATGCTTGTAGGCCAAGGAATGTATACGTATGGCTTGTCTATTCATCTGTTTGTAAGTACATACGTATCTTTCTTTGTCTTTCCATAGAATTAGTGAACATCTGCAGCAAAGTTTTCAAGCTGTTATATTATCAAGGCATGTTTATGGATAGTGCAGACTGGGGCACTAGTCTCTATGTCTAGTTCTTATTTTTTTCCCAGAAAACATCTTGACATTTGGTATGAATTGTCTTGTAAAATGTCAACCCCCATTTTCATTAAAAAAAACCCCCCACATTACGAAAACACGCCTATTCAAATATATTGAAATTTTCACCACCAAAAAACTGAAAGTTTTCAGATAAAAATTCTGATATTTTTCTTATTTCTGCTCAAAACATAGATTGTGGGTACTCATTAGAACTGCCTCACAGAGGCAGTTCTAACAAGTACCTACAATCTATGTTTTTGAGCAGAAATAAGAAAAATAATATATACCCCTGTCAACCCCAGTTTTACTATATAAAAGTGGGGTTTAAGGGGGTCAAAATTATATAGGTATGTTTTCATGATAAAAACTGACAAAACACATGAAAATTATTTCAGAATTGTCCATTTGAATGACTCTTATGATTATACACAGCATATGTTTTCATGGAGAAATAAGAAAAATGTCAGTCAATTTATTAGTAAACTAGAAATGTGTCCAAAGGACATGGATGCCCCCGCCTGAAAAACTAAACCGCAAATTACTAATGCCGGAGGGAGACTGACGGACAGACAGGGGTAATACTATATGCCCTTTCCACCATTCTTCGAATGATGGGGGCATAAAAAAGTGTCTTACCTGGAGTAATGGCTTAGAAGTAAACACTTCACATAGGTTTGTGAAAATGATGTAGGACAAGTATGGTAAGGCTTTAATGTGTCCAATATTTAGGATAAATTGGGTAAGATAAAAGTCAGTCCAGATAGCCATTGTTTTAGGGAAGCTGTTTTCACTAATAGCCATTGATCAAAGTAGCTTGTCTGCTGTCCATAATGATATAAAATACAATATGAAGTCTTGCACTCTTTCTATATACTACTCCAAAACCTTTTTATAACATAATTGATGTAATCCAAAGCAAAAAAACCTTGATAGCTAAACAACTGCGTTGCATCAAACAAAAATGTATAGATTATATAGAAAAATGACCATAAATGGACATTTTTCTATACAATTTATGCATTTTTGTTTAGATTATATAAAACTATAGATTTTAAGAAAAATGGAAATAAATGGTCAGTTTTCTATATATTCTATACATTTTTGTTTTGGGGTCCACCTTTAAACCGTCTTATATCCAAAGCTCTTATAAAAAACTGTCTTAAAAAGAGGTTTCGGTGTATATTTATGTTGTTATACAAAAAGGGGCCTTAACCCTTAATTCGTAACAAATGACATTCTGATATTTTTTTTTGCTTTTCTGAGAAAATAAGGCTTGACATTTTTGTGTGAATTGTCTGCCTGACCATTTGGGCTTTTTTTTTTTTTTTTTAAATTCTGAGAAAATAAGGCTTCACATTCCTTGTGAATTGTATGCCTAGCCATTCAGGCTTTATTCAGTTTGTTAGTGAGTCGCTGGTAATTCCATTGATAAATTCATAAAAATGAAATTCATTCCTTAAATAGATCCACTGAGTAGTAAGTGTAGGAATGTTTTCTTTGTTTTCTTAGTTTTCTAAAATAGGCAGTTTAACTTTTTTTATAAAGTAAACAGGACTAAGTTGGAAATACAAGAAATAAAATCTAGTTTTATCAGTAAATCCACAAAACATCAATAAAATCCTCAAAAATGAAATACAGTCGACTCTCGTTATCTCGAACTCGCTTATCTCGAATAACCGCTTATCTCGAAGTGAAAATCTGGTCCCTGTTTTAATACAGAGATCTACCAACAGGCAATAAAAATATTGTGGAAAAGAGGAGAAATTGCTCCTCAGGAGCAATTTCTCCTCTTTTCCACAATATTTTCAATATATCTCTAGCTTAGGAGTCAAATTACATGTTCATTCTGTTAAAGGTGGTTGTTCGATTAATTGTTTTCCTCAGTTCCGCAAATCTGATATGTCGAAGTACGGATATCTCGAAGTGTTTCATAGAGTCCCTTGGAGTTCGAGATAACGAGAGTCGACTGTACTTTCTTTTAAGAAACAGTGAGTGGGCAATTGTGTTTCATCTGTTTTCACCAGTAGAGTCTTCCTCCAATTTACTGTTGACTTGGGCCTGGGCTTTTTTACATCCTGAGATAAAATGCATTTTTCAGACAAACATTTTGATATATTTTTTTTTTTTTTATTTCTACATAAAAAACTTGTGTTATGGTACTCATTAGAAGCACCTTGTCAAGGCAATTCAAATGAGTACTGCCATATTTATTCTTAGTATTGGAACACTTTATCTACTTACCATACTTTCCATTCTGCTAGCCCTTGATGTATCTAAAATATTGCTGTATGTATGGCAAACAGTGTAGACCCTGATCAGATGCTGCACTGTTTGCAAAGGCCTATCTGTCCCAATACTTAGGGTTATTACAGTACAACATGTTTTTTTTTTTTTATTATTTGTGGAGAAATAAAAGTATTTATCTGTGTACTCCTCATTTCTGTAGTGCTCATCAGAATCTACACTTTTAACCATTCTGTTTTTGATTTCTGTTTGAAATAATGCAGACGTCCAAGTTCGGGGTCTAAAAAAACTATTTATTCAAGGTCAGAAATGTTATAGACTGACAAAATTGTCCTTTTTATTATAAGATTTGTAAAGTGTAGCCGGCCTCGGTGGCTCAGTTGGATGCACCGTCCGACTGGAGACAGGAGATCACGGGTTCAACCCCCGCCGAGGTGGGCAACATTCTTTCGTGGAGATTGATCATGAAATATTTTCTACGGTCATTGTCTCCCTTCCGCTGATTCAAGAAGGGCAGTTGTCAGTTTCTGGCAAAAGAATGTGCACAATACTGGTTAACCGCTTAGAGGACTAAGCCTGCCCAGTAAACGTGTGGTTAGGTAAACTGACTGCGCTTGACATGACCCCTTGGGTTGATTGGCCCGTAAAACCTCAATACAAACAAACAAATTGTAAAGTGTAGATTTACTGCAGAAACAAGTATTATATTTACAGGTGAATAAGTTGAGTAACTGTTTTTCATGGAATGCAGGACTGTCATGCCTAAATTGTACAGTAGATATATCCTAATTAAATATGATTTTAACCCTTGTCATGTTGAATAAATTAAGATGCCACACCCACTTCTAATTTTCAGCCAGTCTGATTACTTGATCCAGATTGGTGATATAAAGTCACATACTTAATTGCAAACAGTGCAGATCCAGATCAGTTGGCTTCTTCAGAAGCCAACTGATCTGGATCTACACTGTTTGCAAAGGCAGGGTATATCCAGGTTCAGCAGGCTAGGGTTAAAGGTCAGTTGGAGGGGTGGGTCATTTTGGTCAGTCTATCATTTAACATAGCTCTTGCAATTGTTGTCTTTTCCAGGACCGGTTATATTTTGTGATGGAATATGTGAATGGAGGTGACCTTATGTTCCGAATACAGCAAGAGGGAAAGTTTAAAGAACCTGTAGCCGTGTAAGTAGCATAGTGAACTGCACAACTAGCTGTTGTTTACTATGGTCCAATTGTCCAAGCTTTTCTAACTATGGCAAAAAAAAAAAAACAACAACAAAACATTAGATTCTCAGGCACTACCCAGATGGTCTCACATATGCATTTTTTTTTTATCAATTGGGAATTTTTTTTTTTTAACCCATGAAATTACAAGCCAGATGTATTTTCTCATATATCTTAGAATTATTTTTAACCAAATTGTGATCCAGACCAAAAATGTGTGATATTCTTACTTACCTGCAAAGAAAATTACTAAATTACAATCTTTTTTGAAACTGAAAACTTGCATTTCCAGTGCTTTTGATAAAGGTGCTGCCAATATGCTTTGCTAAACAAACCAAAATGTCCAAGAATGTTCCCAGTTGGATAATAAAAAAAAAAAGCTACCCACTTGCATCTATTTTTTTTTTGAAAGTGCCTGACAGTCTAAAGATTTTTTTTTTTCTGCATTACTGAAATTACCTACCAGACATTCATATGTACCATATTTGATCTAATTACTGCACATACCACCATAAGCACACAGTGAAGCACTTCCATAGTCTTCAAATTACAATCTGTGTACTTTTATCTATACTTCTTTATAAAGGCATATGTTGTTGGTACTAATTTGAATTTTGCCTGGACAAGTCGAGGCGATTTAAATGAGCACCCACAACATATGCGTTGTAAAGAAAATAAAAAAAAATATTGCATAAAAACATTGCATCATCAATTATGCCCCCTCATGAAGTTCTTTCCTGATCTTACTTTAAAGTGTGACTTAATTAGGTGGATATTACACTACAAGAGTTTCCAGTAATTTTGAAAAACTTAAGCGCACAGTGTGGTTACTAGGTTGAATCGGGTAATTTATCATCAGCAGATAAGGCTTGATGTCTATACTTGATCATAGATCATTGTGACCTACTTTATGTAGAAATTAGATTTCCTACATGGCTCAATCCCTAGACTTGCTTTATATGTAGTGTTGTGGGTATGCATTAGAATTGCCTTGACAAGATGCTTCTAACGTGAATCAAAATATATGTGTTCATGGAGAAATGTAAAATATCAATAACATACATGTTTTCATGGAGAAATAAGAAAACATATTCATCATGATACCATCTTATCCGAAGCTGTGTAAGGCATGACATTGTCACCATATAATATGAGAAATGAGGAATATTTTGGTTTTTAAACACATTACAAACCAATTTATGCAAGCCACTGAATAATGTAGACTGCTGCTTACCAAGGTTTTACTAGTACCCTTGTCCTGCTGAACCCGGATATACCTTCACAAACAGTGTAGATCCAGATCTGTTGGCTTCTGAAGAAGCCAACTGATCTGGATCTGCACATTTTGCCTTTAAGAATGTGAAATCATATCAACAATCTGGATCAAGGAATCTGATTGGCTGAAAATTAGAAGTGGGTATGGCATCCTAATTTATTCAGCATGACAAGGGTTAAAGGGGGACATCAAGTGCACATTTCATAGACTTGTTAATGTAATGTTGTGCTTGGAACATTACGTCATCACACAAAGTTAGATAATTCGGCTAAACATTATGTTTTTGTCACCTACTTGTTTTTAGAAACTGAGACCATGATAGGAGGAGATATCAAGTAAATGTATTTTCTTATTTCTCCAAGAAAACATATATTGAGGTACTGAATAGAAGTGCTTGGCAGAGGCGCTTATAATGAGTACCCCGTGAAAACATATATATATGGTGGTACTCATTAGAAGCACCTTGCTGTAATGAGTACACCACTAAAACATATATTGTGGTACTCATTTGAAGCACCTCACCTCAGCAAGGCACTTCTAACTCTTCTAATGAGTACCACAATATATGTTTTCATGGAGAAATAAAAAAAATATCAATATGTTTTGGTTGAAAACATCTCTGAGCAGTTAGGTTATATTCATATCACATTTCTCTGAAATGCTGTACACTTTAAATTCTTGTATATTATTTTTTGATCTGAAAGAAAATCAGATTTAGCCTTAATTTTGATAAGATGCTTGCAGGAATTGTTGAACAAGAGATCGATAGACATTTCTTCCGAGACATAATATTTTGTTAACTCTTTGCGTGCTGAAGTAAAATATTTGCAAACATTGTAACCTGTTAAGTACTAAGCAAAATTGTAGCAGATGACATTCTAATTTTTTTTATTATTTTTTAGAGAAAATAAGACTTGACATTTCATGTGAATCATCTGCCTATAATGTATTTCAAAGTGTCATCTTCTGTTGTTGTGATTAGTGCTTTAATGTTTAAAATATTTTCCTTATTTCACTCAACAAATACGGTTTGATATTTAGTGCAAAATGTTTCCTTTGTATGAAATGTATCTGCAGGAGACATTTTGTAGGAGACATTTCAAAGGAACTGTCAAGTTGTATTTTCTAGAAAACAGTAAGAGAATTTAAAGGTCTATATATAGCATTATGATTCTAGAATAAATAATCTAAGTATTTTATTTGGAAAAGATGCTTGCGGGGATTTGTCTTGTCGACCTGGCGATCTATAGACTTATCTCTGGAGATGTAATATTTTGTTACTTCAGTGTGTGCTGAATTAAAATATTTGCAGACAACATTTTTAAAATATTTTTCTTCTAATTTTTTTTGGTCTAGAAAATAGGGCTTGACAGTTCCTGTGAAATGTCTCCTTAGGAGACATTTCACAGGGACTTTCAAACCCTATTTTCTGGGAAAAATAAGAAATAGCAGGGCTCTCAGTATATAACATTATGATTCCAGAATACCTTAAGTATTCTGACTGATAGTCTGAGCAAACAATGAAGTCCCAGATAAGATGCTGCAAAATGCAGTATTTGATCGGGGCCTGCACTGTTTGCCACTCATCCATCAGCTTTTAGACACATTGTCAAATAGTAAAAATGACTTTTCCAAAATTTAGGGCACGTATGGTAAGAAGTTGAGATGTCCAAATATTTAGGATGAGTAGGGTTTTACTTGTTTTATGTTGAATTTGGCTTCAGTTTGCAGCGAGCTAAAGGCAGTCATAATATTGTATATGAAAAAAAAATAAAGTGACCTTAACCCATTGTAGTCAGGAGACCAGTAAAAGGGTAATTGGCAAACAGTGCAGACCCAGATCAGACGCCGCAGAACACGGCGTCGGATCAGGGTCTCCACTGTTTGCAAATAGTTTAGCCATTTTTCTCTGGGAATATGTAAATCTCATAGGTGGACTTACCTAAAATTGAAATTGGACTCTTCCAATATATAGGGTGGGAGAGTCGATTCAGTATACAATGAGTTAAAAGATACCATGCAACACTGAAGACCAGGACTCAATTTCCAAAACTACACAATCTCATTAGGGTCTTTTCTAATCACTTCTTTGGGGTTCAGTATTTGTTCAGCAAACAGTGACAAACCCAGACCTGATTGTATAAACCTGCAGACTAGTCTGGGTCTTAACAGTTTGCAGAGGTAGTGCTCCAGAGAAGTGAGGTATGTAGATCAATATTTTTATTATTTCCCCCAAAAAACGTGTTGTATATATTCATTAGAAGTGCCTTAGCAAGGCCCTTCTAATGAGTACCCATATATGATTTCAAGAAATAAGGAAAATATCAATAATATTTGTTCAAAAAAAAAAAAAAAAGGTCCTTCTCTGGGACTGTGGGTGGATAACATCTGTTTTTTTTTTTGCCTGTGGAATGCAGCTACATTGTTTTCTCCAAACTTAAATAAGATTAGAACCTGTCTACAGACATAGGAGCTGTGACAAGCAGAAAGGAACTTTATTACATCTGTGATCATTGTAGACATTGTCTTGCCTAACCATTCACACAGTCACAAAGGGGTAGAGGGGGGTGGGGAATGAGCAAAGACCCTAATTTTCTACTGAAAATGAATCCATGTAATGATAGAATTGCTACAGTCCAACAATAGTGAGTGTTTGTATAATGCACAGACCTTGATCAAACTAGCCTGACTCTATGCACTTTCTCCCTCTAGTTAAGCTCAGTTATGAAACCCTTTAAACCCATTAGACTGAATAAACTTCCTCACACTATGTATTAGAAGAGTCGGATTTCAGTTTTAGGTATGTCAGGCTATGAGATTTAGATATTCCTAGAGAAAAAATGGCTAACTATTTGCAAACAGTGGAGACCCAGATCAGATGCTGCAGAATGCGGCATCTGCTGTGGGTCTGCACTGTTTTGGAATTGCCCTTTTGGGCATTTCCAGACTAAAATGGGTTTAGCTTGATTCAGATTTGTAGCAGATGACATTCTAAAATATTTTCTTATTCATTTTTTCAGAGAAAATAAGGTTAATAGTTTATGTGAATCATCTGCTTAGCAGACATTTCACATGTCAAGCTATATTTTTTTTTGTTTTTTTTTTTTTTCAGAAAAATATTAGAATGTCATCTACATTGTACTACTGCTGTAAATGGCACTTTAAATGACACAATCCAGGATTTTAGATACTATTCTAATATGACGTTAATGTTTTCCCATAGCACCTTATGGAAACATTACCATGATCAAACCACAATAATTCACATCCTAAACGTAATGTGTGCAAAAGGGAGCTTTTGGTAATGTTGCACGTAAACACTTACTTCTGTCAACGTTTGCTGCAAAAGAGTTCTTTGGAAAACATCGCAGTGATGTCAGTTTACCTTTATGTATTATGTTAGGACAGAAATAATTTTTCTCTGCTGTGAATTATTGTCGAATAACGCATAGAGGTTTTGGGCAGATGCGAATATTAATTCACTCTGACTTCACTGTCGTGAATTAATACTTTGCAATCTGCCCTCCAACACCATGCGTTATTCGATGATAATTCACTATAGAGAAGAAATTATTTCTTAATTAACAAGAAGCAACTAGGTGGCTAAATTTAGATCACGTCCTAGATTTGATTCCCACTAGACTCAGATGCAGACTTTAACTCATGACTCTACAGGGCTTCATTGCAAAAGCCTTTGACTATGACCCCTTCATCATCTCAGTTTGACTTAACACTTAGTACTCTGGGAAAAATTTTCAGCAGATGACATTTTGATATCATTTTCTATTTTATCACTGAGACACTTAGAACCACAACATACGTTTTCATGGAGAAATAAGAATAATATCGTTACTTTTCAATTGGCAAAAATAGTACCTTATCTAGAGCTATATTCCCATATACAGTCCCGTACCCTTTTATTGGTACTGGCTAATATACCATAGCCAATAACTGAAAGTTTTTTATACCCCACCAGACGATAGTGGTGGGGTATATTAGGTTATCACGTTGGTCGTCACAGTGTGTCTATCCATCCTTCTGTCTGTCTTGTATGTCCTTCTGCCCATCCGTCCATGTTTTTCTTTCAGGCCTATAACTTGAGTAAATGTCAGTGGATTTTTTACCAAACTTTTTATGTGCTTTAATATTGTGGAGATTTGGTTTGGGATTGCTAATTGGCAAATTTCATCAATTTTTGATGGGGTTATCTGCCCGAGACGAGTCCATATCATTTTGTTTACGGACAATAACTTGAGTAAATGTCAATGGATTTTCACCAAACTTGGTATATACATATGATATTGTAGAGATCTGGTTTGGGATTGCAAATCTGCAAATTTCTTCAATTTTTGACAGAGTTATCTGCTGGTGACAAGATAATGGCAGGGTATTATCATTTTACGTTTTTATTACTTTCTATGGAAAGAGATTTACAGAGAAAAATGAAGAAACAATTCAATAAGACATGTCCGAAAAAAATAATTCAATAAGACATTTCCATAAAAAATAATTTAATAAGACATTTCCGCTGGTTAAGAGCCATTTTATGAGAGGGTAGCCACTTACTGTATTTACCCTAAGTATTAGGACACCTCAACTTCTTACCATACTTGTTCTAAAATTTGAACAAGTTCAATTTACTACCCGATGTTGTGTCTAAAAATTGCTGGATGGGTGGCAAACAGTGTTGACCCTGATGAGACGCCATCTTAAGCTGCATCTCATCTGGGTCTACACTGTTTGCTCAGGCCTGTCTGTCTGAATACATATGGTAAATACGGTAGTACCTTTTTCATATTTCTCCATGAAAACTCATTGAGGTGCTTCTAATGAGTACCCTCAACATATGTTTACTTCTCAGTTGAAAAAAAAACAAAACCTTATTCCCATATACAGGTGCATACCATTTTTGTTTGTACTGGCTATATAGCCAATATCAGAAGGTTCACTTTCTATAGAAAGAGATTAACAGAGAAAAATGAAAAAATAATTCACTAAGACATTTCCACTGGTTAAGTGCTATTTTATGGCATTGTTCATGATTGTATAGTCATAAATTTGTCGAATATAAATTAGAATCAGGATAATATACAACTTCCTGCAGATGTAATTTTGTTGGTTTTTAGAGAGAATTTGTGGCAAGAGTAATAAAATAGGAAAGAATACAGAAAATGAGCTAAAAATGGGAAGAATGAAGAAACAAGACAATGAATGATGCGGAAATGGAATGTTAGAGAACAGTCTTCCTGATGTACATTGTATTTTATGTGTGTTGTTCTGTTTTAGTCCATTTCAGAGTTTTCCCTATATATTGTATTCATTATGTCTCTCGCCTTTAGGGTAGGGAGACATTGTTTTTCCCCCGGCATCTGTCTGTCTGTCACAAAATCCTGTCTGGTCTATAACTTGAAAACAGTTCAAGCTATCTTCACGAAACTTCATAGTATAAATATCAGTCAACATTAGACAACATGCAGAGCACAAGAACCATAACTCTTGCTTTATACTTTTGGGTTATTTCCCATGGAACTTTGTCCATCACAAAATCATTTCCGCTCTGTCAGAACTTGAAACCTGTTCAAGATATCTTCAAGAAACTTCATGTAAATATCAATCAACATTTTATATCTCCCCCTTTTAGGGTAGGGAGACATACTGTTTTTCCCCCGGGCATCTGTCTGTCCATCTGTCTCTGTCCATCTGTCACAAAATTGTGTTCTCTCCATAACTTGAAAACCGTTCAAGCTATCTTTACCAAAATTCAAATAATATCAATCAACATTAGGTGACATGCAGATCGCAAGAACCATAACACTTGCATTTATACTTTTTGTTATTTCCCTTGTCCGTCACAAAATCATGGCCGCTCTGTAACTTGAAACCTGTTCAATATATCTTCAAGAAATTTTATGAAAATATCAATCAACATTATATGTCTCTCCCCTTTAGGGTAGGGAGACATATTGTTTTTCCCCCCGGGCATATGTCTGTCTGTGTCTGTCAGTCTGTCTGTCACAAAATTGTGTCCACTCTATGACTTGAAAAGCATTCAAGCTATCTTCACGTAACCTCATATAAATATCAATCAACATTAGACAATGAGCAGAGCACAAAAACCATAGCTCTTGCGTTTGTACTTTTTGAGTTATTTCCCTTGGAACTTTGTCAGTCACAAAATCGCATCTGCTCTGTAATTTGAATCCTGTTCACGATATCGTCAAGAAGCTTCATGTAAATATCAATCAACATTAGATGATGTGCAGAGTGGAAGAACCATGATCTTGCATTTATACTTTTTTAATTATTTCCCTTGGAACTTTGTTCGTCACAAAAAACATGTCCATTCTTTTACTTGAAAACTGTTCAAGATATCGTCACGAAACTTTATACGAATACAATCGATATTAGACAATGTGCAAAGCACAAGGACCATAACTCTTGCATTTATACTTTTTGAGTTATTTTCCTTGGAATCTCATTAGTTAATATAAATGTTCGCTATGAATGTACAATACAATATGACACCAAAAAGGGGGGAGACATCTGTGTTTTTGTAGAAAAACATGTTCTAATTTCATTTTTTTCTGTTTTAAAAGCAATATGCTTGGACTCATTAGAAGTGCCTCACTGAGGTTCACACAGTGTTTTCATAGAGAAATAAGAATAATACCTTTTTGTTAGATATACAAGCCTTATTTGTGGCGCCTGCTTTTAGCATGGTGCGATATAGGGATCCAGTTTTCTATCTGCCGTTTGTCCATTCGTCAGTTTGTAGACATTTGCGTCAACCCTAACTTCGACCCAAATGTTCAAGTTCATTTCTCAAAAACTATAAAGCTACAGTGATGATACTTAGTATTTATATTATGCCTACAACGCAGACAGCAGTATTCATATTTGACCTCAACCTATATTTCACGGTTCACTGACTTCATAGCTTTGGGTGGCACGACATAGCCTTCGGTGGAATTCTTATGTCTTATTTTTCTTAGAAAAAAAGGATTTGACATTCCATGCAAATTGTCTGGAGACAATTTGCATGAAATGTTAAATCCTGTTTTCTGGGAAAATTAAGAAAAATACCACCAATTTGTCGTCTGCTGAATTAGCCCAGAGAGTGATTAGGTTAAAAGTTTTTATGTGATCTCATTAGGAAAGCCTCTGTGAGATTCAATGAGATTCCACAACATTGTGGAGAAAGATGAAAAAAAGAAACACAATCCTGATCAGATTGCTTGTAGGTGCAGGCTTGTTGTGATGATTCTAGGACATATATAGAAAATCTAATAAACACTGCTTATTGTTGTCCATATATACAATAACAGAGCTCCAGATAAGAGGGAGTATCCACATAATATATTTCTTATTTCTCCTCAAAAACATATGTTGTGGAACCTCAATAGAAGTGCCTCAGCAAGGCACTCCTGATGAGTGCCACAACATATGTTTTTATGATGAAATAAGAAAAATGTCAGTACTTTATGGCAGATAAAATGCCTTTACTGGAGCTGTGTATAATAAATTCCCTTTTATCATGAAATCACTTATTTATTTTTATATTATTTTTGTTTTCAGTTTCTATGCAGCTGAAATAGCCATTGGGCTATTTTATTTACACAAACAAGGAATTGTTTATAGGTAAGAAAAAAAGAATTCTGTTTTTCCCAATTTCTGATAGAACTTCCATTTTACCCCATTCGCTAATTCACTGTACATGTAGTTCTCAGCTTTCAATTATTATTAATCGGCCTTTTGAATCTAAAAACAAGGCATTGTTTCAACTTTATTATACCCCTTGCAATGTGTTTTTTTTGGGGTGGGGTATACTGTTTTCACATTGTCCGGTCACATTTTGGCTTCTGCCTCTTACCTTGCTGAATAATTTATCAGAAGGCAGTCATTACCTTGCGGGGAAAATCGAATAAGCACTGCTTATTGACATTTCTTGTTTATTTTACTTTGATGACACAGAAAGCAAATGTTGTGGGTACTCATTAGAAGTGCCTCTTTGAGGCACTTCTAATGAGTATCCGTAACATATTTTTTTATTGAGAAGTAAGAGAAATTTTCCAGTACTCCTAAATTCCAGTACTCCTAAATAAGTTCTCTGTGTATGTTTTCTTTGGGGATTTTATTTTTGTATGTGATGTAAATATCCTATGAATGACAAGGTACTAAACTACAGTTGGTGTTATTCTGGCCTAAGTGAAAGAACTCTATAACACAAAATTGGTTTAAGATTGTGAAGTTACCTCCCTTCATCTAACAAAATATTGCTAATGTGGAATGTCGGCACATGTATGCTAAGGAAGGATTCAACTTTGGCTGAAAGGATTATTTTGTGGCCTTTTTCAAAGACAGAATCACGCACTTCCATGAAAAATGTATGTACACATGTAAGCTTGTGTTTATGTGTATATTGCCATGTGCACACATGCATGGAAGAATTTCTCTTTAAGACAGTGTTAGAGAAAAATCAAATGCAAATAGTGTAGAGACAAAACCCTAAAAGCAAACAGTGTAGAACCCGATTTTAATCTTAACTGTTTTCAGTGCCATTTTTTTTTTCTCCTCTGTAATTGTTAAAAGTGTCAAAAAGTTGTATTTCTGTGTTGTTTCCATCTTTCAGAGACTTGAAGTTAGATAATGTAATGTTAGATAGTGAAGGTCATGTTAAAATTGCTGATTTTGGAATGTGTAAAGAAGGAATTTTAGGTGACAAAACAACCAAAACATTCTGTGGTACACCAGATTATATTGCTCCAGAGGTAAGTTTTTACAAGCATCAGAGAGCATACAAATCCATAGCTCAAGATATGGCACCTTTTTTCAGCTGAAACATACCGTATTCAATCTAATTACCGCACATACCCCTATAAGCGCACAGTCAAGCATTTCGTACTTTTCAGATTACAGCCTATAATTTTTATCTGCTTCTTCATAAAAGCATATGTTGTTGGTACCCATTTGAATTGCCTCGACTTGTTGAGGCAATACAAATGAGTACCAACAACATTTGATTTTAAAGACTTATTGAGACAATTAAAATGAGCACCCTCAGCAAGTTTTTATGAAGGAAATCAGAAAAAAATGTCACATAAGCATCATTGAATAATCCTATCATGAAGTCCAGTGCTGATCTTTTTCTAAAGTGTGTCCTTATCAGATGGATATTTTATAGGTTTTTTTTTTCTGGTCATTTTGAAAAGCCTTACCGTACAGTATGGTAATTACCATATTCGACCTAATTACCACACTGTGCACTTAGGTGGGAACACTCAGATGTGATAAAATATGTACCTATACCTATTAAGGATACACTATAAAAAGATCAGAAAAGGACTTATTTGATGATGATTATGCGATTTTTTTTTTCTGATTTTCTTTATAAAGGCATATGTTGTGGGTACTCATTTGAATTGCATCGACAAGTCGATGCAATTCAAATGAGAACCAACAACATATGCCTTTATAAAAAAGTAAATAAAAAGTACACTGGCTGTAATAAGACTACAGAATTTCACGAGTGTGTGCTTATAGGGGTATGTGCGGTAATTAGATCAAGTACGGTAGGTCTAATATGGTACTGGTATTTTTCTTATTTTTCCATGAAAACATACATTGTGGGTCCTTATTAGAAGTGCCTCATGGAGGCACTTTTCATGGTTATCCACAACATATGTTTTTGTAGAGAAATGAGAAAAAAATTACCGTATTCAACCTAATTACCGCACATGCTCCTATAAGCGCATGGTCAAGCAGTTTAGAAATTTTAAAGATTACAACCAGTGTACTTTTATCTACTTATAAAAAACATATGTTGTGGGTACTCATCTGAATTGCCTTGACAAGTCGAGGCAATTCAAACGAGTACACACAACATCTGCTTCTATAAAGAAATCAGAAAATAATATTGCATAAGCATTATAAAATACGCTCCTCATGAAGTCCTCTGTTGATCTTTCTTTAAAGTGTGCCCTTATTAGGTGGATATTTTACCACAAGTTTTCCCAGTGCTTTTGAAAAACCTAAGCGCACAGTGCGGTAATTAAGTGGAATACGGTATTCATCTGAATACCCCTCTTATCTGGAGCTGTGATGTAAATGAATTAGAACATATCTCTATACACATGGCTCCCTGCCTTAGCGGTCAATGTCTCATTGTTTGTTTGTGTTTAGGTTAAACAGCCCAGTCAACCCAGTGGGGTCGTGTCTAGTGTGGTCAGTTTACCTAACCATACTTTTACTGGGCAGGCGTAGTCCTCTTAGCGGTAAACCAGTAATGTGCACATTTTTTCTACAGAAACTGACAACTGCCCTTCTTGAATCAGCGGAAGGGAGTGAACAACCGTAGAAAATATTTCATGATTAATTTCCATGAAAGAATGATGCCAGCCCGGCAGGGGTTGAACCTGCAACCTCCTGATCACCAGTCAGACCCACATCCAACTGAGTGTCTGTGTCTTATTTTTTTATCATGACTTTGTTGTGTTTGAAGGGCTTTCGAAAAACAAAAAATTACATAAAGCATGAGACCTAACATTGGATCAGAATACAAAAGCAGCCTTTTGGTGGCATTTATCACTTTCAGTGACATCTTTTGTTATTAAAAGGTTGTAAAAAATGTGAAGACTAAAGACCTAAATTAATCATCATTTATTGGTATAGTTTCTGTAGCCCATGATTCTTTTAGCAAACAGCAAAAGCCCTGGGCCCAGTTGTTCAAAACTAATGATGTAGTTAGTTAACATATCATTAAAACTTTGATCATTAAATATGACATATATGCTAAAATTTTTGCTGAAAAAATGTGAGTAGCTTTTGCATTTTTTTTTGCTACTCACATTTTTTTAGCAAATATACCTGTGCATTTGGTATTGTATTTACTAGAACAGTTAACATTTTGACCATTAGCGAGCTCATTAAGCTAACGATGCTTTGAATAACTGGGCCCTGAACAGATTACACTGGTGTGCAGGCTGATCTTAGTGTTTGCTCTACGTATGTCTCGACAGCTATTTCCTTATGGCATAGCATAAATTAGAGAATCAAATGTCTGTTGCGGATTTTTGTGGAACAGTTTTATACAGGCATGTTTTTTAGGACCGTCAAGGATTGTGTATGTGGGAGATCATTTCTCAGATGTAACTTTAACTTGGTGACTGCTCTTGGTATTATATACCTTAACCCTTCTCACGCTGAATAAATTAAGATACCCTGCCCACTTCCATTTTTCAGCCAATCAGATTACTTGATCCAGGTTGTTGATGCAAATTCACATAATGACAAACAATGTAGATCCAGATGGCCAATGGATCTGGATCTACACCGTTTGCAAAGGCAGGGTATATCCGGGCTCAGGATAAAGGTTAAAAAGCACAGTTGTAGCAGAAGATGGGGGTGGTTGGGGAGGCAGAGGTGTCCTGTAGCTTTTGTCACCGGGGCGCCCAACTGATACTGACTTACAGTTGGGCAAAGCCTGCTGTCCTTGCAGCAGGTAAGGATATAGAGGGGGAATATTGTTATTTCTTCTGTTCCATCACTTTTTTTCATTTCCCTCTTTTGTATCTATCCCTCTCTTTCATCTCGCTATCCCTTCTATCTTTTTTCTCCCTCTCTCTGGGAGACAATACAAAATGACGTGTCATTAAACCCCAAGACAATCAACAATGTAGCTGAAGATTTCAAAGCCAGCTAGCACATGACGAAACCTACAGTAAGACCTGTGTGATCAGTGAAGACTCAGATCAGCCAGTACATTCACCCAGTATGGCTAGAGTTCTTTTTTTTTTTCCTCTTTGGATAGCATGGAGGCTGTAAAAGGAACATGAGATCAGTGAAGACTCTGATCAGATTGTGCAGATGTGCAGGCTGATCTGAGTCTTTGCTGGTCTTACAAGTCTTATTGTAGGTTTTATCGTGTGCTGGCTCGTTTTATTTTTTTCATTATTGTTTTTCATATTTTATTTTATTTGCAGATTGTATTATACCAGCCCTATGGTAGATCAGTAGATTGGTGGGCTTATGGAGTTTTATTATTTGAAATGTTGGCAGGACAGGTATTCTTTTTCAGATTATACTGAAATATATTTGATCCCGCGGGATTGAGCAAGGCAAGCAAAACCAGCAGAAGTTTCAAAATTTTGTTAAATAATTAGTTATAATTACTTAACAATCTGAGCCCAGTTATTCAAAACTAACGATGTTGTTAGTTAATGGATCCTTAAAACTTTTGATCATTAAATATGGCAAACAGGCTAATATTTTTGCTGAAAAACTGTGAGTAGCTTTTGCATTTGCAAAAGCTACTTACATTTTTTGAGCAAAAATACCTTTGAATTAGATATCGTACTTATAAGAAAAGTAAACATTTTGACACTAACGAGCTCGTTAAGCTAATGATGTTTTGAACAACCGGGCCCTGGTCTTGAGTTTGCTGGCATGGGTTAGGCATGGACTAGTCTCATGGCTAGACTAGTCTGGAACTCTTCAATGGAGGTAGCTATGATGTCTCTTGAAAGCTCATTCTATTCATTGATGGTACATGGGAAGAAGGAGTAGCAGACCTCATTTGATGATAAGCTGTAATACATTCACTTTTGTGGAGAAAATTTTTTATTATTTATCTGCATATAACTGTTTTGATGCACCCAACTTCATCATCATTCTTCTGTTTGTCTTCCATCTCTCTGTCTGTACGCCCATCCATTTTGTTGGCCATGCTTTTCTTGGTAACTAATTTAGCTAGGACCTAACTTGGTTAGCTTATTGGGCTGAGGAGTAGATCACCAGATTAACTTTTGGGAAAAAAAAAAAGATCAGATTTTGTCAGAGTTATGCCCCTTTCCATCTTTTGCATTTTTATGGACAAGTCTATAGTTGGGAGCATAGTGTTTTACAAACACTATTCTAGTTTGGGATTAGTTTGGAATATCAGTGATTCTCTATTGTAAATCATGTACTTTGCACAGCGAGCAGTTACAAAATAAAGTATGGAATGGAAATTTCTGAAATGTTTGCATAAACTAAATGAAGAATTTGGATTTTTTCTTTTTTGTTTTATCTTCTCGATGATAATAGTTACCCCTTATCACTCACTGGGCCAAATCAGCTGATGACAAATTGGTGATACATTGTATTTTTCTTATTCTTCTCAGAAAAGAGGCTTTGACATTGCATGCAAATTGTCTCCTTTGGAGACAATTTGCACGAAATGTCAAAGTCTGTTTTCTGGGTCAAAGCCTGCATTTAGGCTTTATTATATACATGTAAAAGTTTCTCTGTTCAGAGTTTAGAACATTTATCATATGCAATGTTTGTCTACCATATACAGTGTTTGTGTCTTAATCTGTGTTGTTAGTTCTCTTTTATTTCTTTTCTTGTAGCCTCCCTTTGACGGTGAGGATGAAGAAGAATTATTCACATCAATCACAGATCATAATGTTTCCTATCCCAAATCCATGTCCAGGGAGGCTGTCTCAATATGTAAAGGGGTGAGTAGCTAGAACATTCATAGGCTAGGAAAGGTTTGCTAGAGTATAACTGTTATTGCCCTATTCAGGAACCTTGACTTCACACTTTATCCATTCATTCAAAGATTTCTTTCTCGTAATTAAAAACAGTTACTGAAACTTTGAATAGTAATCTTAGGGAATGCATTCTTTTTTATTCACTTTCATGGGAGTTAACTATCAGAATTGTTTTGCCTCCCTTCTGAAAAAGGGTCTACTCAAAAAGGACAGAATTCTTTTCTTTTAGAGTAAACCCTTTTCAGTAGGGGATTGATTTGCAGGAAAAGTGACCTCCCCAGTATATCCACTTCCCTTATGGCCTCAAATTTTGCTAGACCTGTTATACTATTTTTTCCAGGTAGGTCTGTTATGTAAGATAAAACAGTAAAAGAAAAGTGTCATTGTGGCCAAGTGGTTATCGCTCCTGACTTCAGATCATGAGGTCTTTGGTTTGACACCACTGGAGATGCAGTTCAGCTCATGGCTGTATTGCGCTTTATTGCACAGAGCCTTGGGGGTGGTCGGGTGGTGCGAAGGTGTTGCGTATCTTACGTCACCGGGGCGTCCAAATGATATTGGCTGACAGTTGGGTAAGGCCTGCTATCCTTGTAGCAGGTAAGGATAGAGGGGGAATGTTTTTGTTTCTTCAGTTTCTTCACTTTCATTTCTGTTCCTCTTTCTTCCCTGTCCCTCTCTTTCATCTTTTCTACTATTCTATCTCTTTTCTCCCTTTCTCTGGGAGATGACACAAAATGACCCACAAGGGTTGACATGTCGTTAAATGCCAACACAATCAATCAGTGCACAGAGCCTTTAATTATCACCATTCCATTGTCTCGATATGACTTAAATTATGTTGAAAGGGACTTTGAAGGCTCCATATTCCTCAAAACTAGACATTTTTTATCCAAGAAAGGTTTAATAAATTGACAATTAGTATCAATACAATCATAAAATGTGGCATCTTACAGCCTGTAAATTCCAATTAGTCTCTGGTTTTTGAACTGGATCAAAAATGAAATGAGTTTTTATAGTATCTCTAAATTAATATTGGCAATATGAATTCAGAGATATGATAAAAAAGTCATTTCATTTCAAGAACGAGAGACAAATTGAAATTTTACAGGCTGTCAGATGCCACTTTTTATGGTTTTATTAATACCATATATCAATTTATTAAACCTTTCTTGGATAATAAAATGTCTATTTTTGAGGAATATGGAGCTTTTAAACACCAAACTATCGTCACCATAAAACGGTAAAAGATTTTACCATAGAGGTGAAAGGGGACAGGTGAGTTGTTATATTGATTTTGGTACAGACCCCATTAGAGCTGGCATTGTCCTGATGTTTTTTGTAATAGGTGATATCTTTTTAACAGTCTGAAAGATTTTCTATTAAACTTGCATGGATATATCAGTGGGACATGCCTTCAAGCTGATTAGGTTTTGGTGACCTGGACCTTATTTTCTAAGTTGGCATGCAACTTAGAAAGTTTGAGGTAAGGCGAATTCTGTTTTATCTGAAACAAACTTCTAGTATCTTGTGATTTCAGTTACTAACCAAGAATCCAGTAAAGCGACTAGGCTGTGGAACAGGTGGTGAGAGAGATCTGAAAGACCATGCCTTCTTTAAGAGAATAAACTGGGAAAAGATGGAGAACCGAGAAGTGCAGCCCCCATACAAACCAAAAATAGTAAGTTGTGTTTATTATCTATTGATTTTTAGGCTAGTTGTATCAGGGACTCTTGAAATACTGTATTTACCCTAAGGGTTGGGAAAACCTGAGCAAACAGTGTAGACCCTGATCAGATGCTGCATTCTGCAGCATCTGATCAGGGTCTACACTGTTTGCCATCCATCCAACAGTTTTTAGACACATCAACAGATAGTCAGATGGACTAGTTCAAATTTTAGGACAAATATGGTAAGGAGTTAAGATGTGCAAGTATTTAGGGTAAATACAGTAAGAGGTGTCCTTTATTAGCTTTCTGTTGTGATGTTTGTGATATATAGAAATTGTTTAGGCTTAGATGGCAAAATACAGCAACAGTAAAAAAAAAAAAAAGGATCCACAAAAATAAAAAATAAAACTAAAATAAAGAAATAAGGATAGAGGTGGGAGAGTGAGAGGAAGAGATGTTATAGATCTAAGATGTTCAGATGTCGGGTGGATTGGTTGTTTTTAACAGACAGATTTAAGTTAAAAGACATAGATATTTTTTATTTTTTTTTAATTTAAGAGGGAGAGTTATCTGTAGTTAAAGTACATTTTGCATAATTACAAAACGGCTTTACATAGAACTCATTCATCTGACTTTACATAGAATGTGTCAACAGAATATGACAAAGTACATTTTAGAAGTTGCAGTAACTTGAACAGGTTAGCTGTAATGAAAAAAAAAGATGTATTGTGGTATTTTTAGAAAAAAAAACAAACAGAAAAACATTAAAATGTGATCTCTTTTGAAGTGATAAAAAATATAAAAGTACCTGTAATTGTAAATTTAAGTAGTAACATACTACACTATAATGAATAAAACTGGTGAAAAAAAAGAAAAAAATCAGAGGGAAATCTTTCTTGATACAAATGAGAGAAACCACAAGTGCTTTTCTAAAATGCAAAGAAAAAAATATCAAAAATGTTGATGATAAAATAAATTGTTACAGTTCCGGTTGCTATAGAGATCATAATCATTAAGACAGATAACATACTTTGGACAAATAAAAATTCCAAAATTTACAATCTACACTGTGATGTGCCTTATAGGAAAAAAAAAATCATCACATTTGTAAAAAAAAAAAATATTATTATCACATAATTACATATATACCTGTAATGTTTGAGCTGTATTCTCTCACTGTTGGCTGATATAGACCTTGATGAATCTTCTTAGATGTGTAACTCAAAAATATATTTGTCCATTGCCCATGCCAAATTACTGACAATCACTGGACTTAGACATGACCTAAATGACAAGATATCCACATAGCTCCAGATTTCTTATTTCTCCATGAAAACATATGTTGTGGGTACTCATTAGAAGTGCCTCTCTGAGGCACTTCTAATGCGTATCTACAACATATGTTTATGCGAAGAAATAAGAAAAATATTCGAACGTTTCGTTTGAAAAAAAAAAAACATGCTTATCTTGAGCTATGTATCCTGGCAATCCCATTGCTTTTTATTGGTGTTTTTATGTTGTAACATATCAGTTATGTATTGTAGTGATTATTTGCACTGCATGTGGTATTGTTTACCTACCAGAATGAGTCTAATCAGGTTGGGTATTTGATAAGTTAATATTTCAGAGATAAAAAGAAAAAAAGAAAAAAAAAAAAATTTTTTTCTTGTCAAGTTTTAGAATCCCTTGTTTCAGGGAGACAGCTGTTGTGACACCCATGAAATACCCATAAAAATATGATTTCCCTGAGACAATTCTCTGTAAAATTTCTCAAGGAAGACATTTCTGATGAAACCAACAAATTGCTTCGATAAACAATCTACTAAAACATGTTGGGGCTCATCAGAGGGCTAAACATGCTTTTGTATCATAATAATTATCTGTTATTTAAAGCATGAACTTGAAAAAGTGTACCGTATGACATGTGCACCCAAAGACTCAGACCAGCCTGCGCATTGCACAAAGTCTGATCAGTGTCTTCACTGTCGATCCAAAGAAACTTGTCCTCTGCTATCCACAGAGCATCAAGCAAAAACTGATCAGAGTGAACAGTCATGCAGGCTGATCTGAGTCTTCACTGGGTGCATGTGTCAGAAATTACATTTTGTCACAGTGCAGTTTATTTAATGAGAATCTCAATTTATGCTTTCATGAGGTAGCAAGAATAATAAAAATAATCTGAACCCTTAGCTTATCAATATCCTGTTCAGGAAAAGAGGAAGCTTTGTCCTTGAGTTTTCTGCATACAATTACAATTTAACCCTTGTCCTGCTGAACCAGGATATGCCCTGCCTTTGCAAACAGTGTAGATCCAGATCAGTTGGCTTCTGAAGAAGCCAACTGATCTGGATCTGCATTGTTTGCCATTAAGTATGTGAATTTATAGCAACAATCCGGATCAAGTGATCTGATTGACTGGAAATTAGATGTGGGCGTGGCGTCTTAATTTATTCAGCATGACAAGGGTTAAAAAGATCTTACAGATATGCAACTATTAAAGACCTAGTATGGGCTTTTTTAAGAACTGTCAAACATCTACCTTATTTACCCTAAATATTCGGATACCTTAACTTCTTACTTTACTAGTCCTAAAATTTTAGCAAATATGTTTGACTACTTGACGAGGTGTCTAACATCACGAAAACATGCCTATATAATATTGTCCCCCTTAAACCCCACTTTTATATAGTAAAACTGGGGTTTACAGGGGTATATATTATTTTTCTTAGTTCTGCTCAAAAACATAGATTGTGGGTACTCCTTAGAACTGCCTCGGTGAGGCAGTTCTAACGAGTACCCACAATCTATGTTTTGAGCAGAAATATGAAAAATATCAGAGTTTTTTTATCTGAAAATTTTCAGTTTTTGGAGGTGAAATTTTCTATATATTTGAATAGGCAGGTTTTCGTAATGAAATGTTGTGATGAAATAGTAAACAATCTATAGCCTGATCAAACTGATAAATAGTCTAGATCCAATCAGACTGCTCCTTTAGGAACTGTTGACCATCTCGTTACATTAGTAGGAGCAGTTTAATTAGGATCTACTCTGTTTGCAATTGAGCATTTGTCCAAATATATAGGGTGAATACAGTTTATTGTGCTTACAGCACATTGCACAGAAACTGTGAAGATTTATATATATATAGCTGTGCTGGGTCTTAAGATGTTTGTATATGGTATCCTAAGGTTACTTTTTGGACTCCTAAAAAGATTATATTTTAACTCACAGAAATATTGTTTTTTTTTTCTTCTGATTTTTCAAAAAATCTATTATAAAGGAGAGTAGAAAAAGTAGTAGCCTTTTATCTGGAACAGATTTTAGTCTTAGCTTGACCTCAAGGAAATAGGTCCCCTCTTACTTGAAAATAGACTTGATTGATGTGGACAGGGAGTATTTCACAAGGGTAAAATTTGCAACAAAACAACAGCAAAAAAAAAAATAAATAAATAAATAAATGAAAAAAAAAAAATAAAAAAATAAATGAATGAATGAATAAAACTCTTAAAAAACTTTGCTTACAAAAAATGCATAACAGAATTTCAAGAGTACAGGGGCCGAGAACTTTTTGATCATCCATCATATATATTAGATGCTTTTTTCAGCCAAATTGATATTGTTAGTCAAAAACTGTTGATATTTTTCTGACCTCCAGAAAAAAAATATATTGTGGGTTCTAGTGAAATGGTTATAATGCTATGAGTACCCACAACATATGTTTTCAAAGAGAAATAAGAAGTACTCCTCTATGATAATAACATTTTTGTGGGTATTTTTTGTCAGTGTTTGAGCTTCGAATTTTACCTGTATGAAAAGTCACTGTTTGCAAATGATATGAGTCATCAGAAAGCTTGTGATATTGCATAATGCAAACAATGAAAATATGGGCTTACATTGTCAGTCTGATCAGTGTCTTGGATATATAATAGACCTAATTTCCAGATAGTGTGTAGCAAAATGGGAAAGACATTTATCAGACTACTTATCTACACAGTAGTCTAGGTTTACATTGGTTGCATATTTTCAGATGTGCTTTCCTGTGTCATGCTTCCATTTAGCTATCCAAGAATCATTGTAATTTTGCTGCATGTTGCTTGTTTCTGCATATATGTATAACAAAGGTAGTCAAGTTAGAGCAATTAAGACAATAATAATCTTTTAGGCACTCTGGGCTTATTCTGCAGACAACAAATTGACAATATTTTTTGTTATTTTTCTCAAAAACTAGATTTTTGTCTCCTGAGGAGACAGCTTGCATGAAATGTCAGTCTGTTTTCTGAGAAAAATACGAAAAAGTATTTAAGTTGTCATCTGCTGAATTTTTTACCCAGCATGCTAAGTGATAAGTGACACAATGTCATGTATTATTGAAAACTACATACTTAAATGTTTGTTTCTCATTATAAACACATTCTTATGTATGTTTCTTGTAGACAGGCAAATATTCGTATAACAGTTTTTATGTTTATTCATTTTTTTAAAGATTTTTTTGTATGTTAGGAATTCTGCAATAGTGTTTTCTCCCTGGTTTTATGTCTTGTCCTGCTGAACCCAGATAAACCCTGCCTTTGCAAACAGTGTAGATCCAGATCAGTTGGCTTCTGAAGAAGCCAACTGATCTGGATCTGCACTGTTTGCCATTAAGTATGTAAAATTATAGCAAAAATCTGGATCAAGTAATCTGATTGGCTAGAAATTAGAAATGGGCATGGCATCTTAATTCATTCAGCAGGACAAGGGTTAAGTCTGTAATAATATGGCACTACCGCAAATACTGCATTTCACACCAATTGTTTTCTACTATGCTGGATGGTTTTAAAGGTTACAGTCTCTTTGCAGTTGTGTGAGGAAACTAGTTGGATGTGTGAATGGATACTAGATAAATTGTTATTCTTTTGAAGATGAAAAGTAAGAAAATAGGCTTAGCCTAAATGCGAGCACAGCACAGACCTATTGGTAGTCTCTTCAAAAGTCATTCACAGCATCATTAAAGAATAAATATCAGTAAATAAAAATGTATGTAATTCAATAATAAATAATAAAAATAATCAGCAAAATATGTTCATGACACTTATTGACACTCGTTTCTAGTCACTTCATGACACTTATTAGTGAGACCCAAATTTTTTGCCTAGCGGTATAATCATGTCCGCCCCAGTCAGTTCTTCCAACTTCCTGTGACAACTTCTGGGAAGAAAAAGGAAGAAAATTGGTCAGAGTGATTTCTGCTGAAAGTATATATTGTTGTATGTTACTTTTCCTTGATCATATTCTCTACTGTAGAGCTCACCTAGTTCATGACGCGCAAAGCACGTCGTGAGCTGTGCTCGCTATTAATACCTTTCTTAGATTTCCTTTGAAAACATTTGAGCTCCATCATGAGAAAATTTACCACAGATGCAGTCTGTTTAAATTAAAGTCTTCACTGGGTGCTTTTTGAATAGCCATGCATCCAAGACTTCAACAGCAGACAGCGAAAACTCAGACCAGTCTGTACTGATGCACAGACTGATCTGAGTCTTCACGTGAGTTGTAGGGTGGTTGTGAGGGCATGCTGTAATTGCAGCAGGTGGGCCTCTTCCGCTTGTTAGTATTTCTTCTGTTTCTGCACTATCATACCCTGTTTCCTCATCTTTTTTTCCTATTTCTCCCTTTCGTTTCCTTAACTAGCTTTTTTATCCCATTTCTCTCTTTATGGTACAAAACCTGTTTTCTGGGAAAATTAAGAAAAAATATTTAAGTATGTCCTCAGTTGAGAATTTCACCCAGAAAGCTTAGTATTAAGTAATTATGGAATAAAATGACCCTATACATTTCCCATTCATCTTGTGAAACATATATGAAAAACTGTGGAAGGGAATCAAACAGAACATACGCGCTGCAAGGTCAGAAAACGTGCCTTCAGACATGTGCGCCCAGAGAAGATGCAGATCATCTGATCCGATTCTTCATCGGGCTCATTTTCATTACAAAAACATGCCTATTCAAATATGCTGAAAATTTTACCAGCAAAAAATGAAAGTTTTAAGATAAAAATTCTGATATTTTTCATATTTCTGCTCAAAATATAGATTGTGGTACTCATTAGAACTGCCTTGGTGAGGCAGTTCTAACAAGTACCCACAGTCTATGTTTTTGAGCAGAAATAAGAAAAATAATGTATACTTCTGTAAACCCCAGTTTTACTATATATATAAGTGGGGCTTAAGGGGATCAACTTTATATATGCATGTTTTTGTGATGTGGATAGCCAAGGATGCAAAGTCTATTCATGAGGACAACAAAGACCAATCAGACTGCATGGATGAACAGGCTGATTGGAGTTTTTAATGGGCGCACATCAGAAGGTTTGTTTTCTGGTGTTGGGCCTTATACACCATTGATAGAGAGCAACATATGACATGATCTGTTGTTTTTTCAAGTGGCAACAGATTGTTAAGGCTGTTCGGATAGTTGATTGAAATGGTGTCAGGAGACTGATATTTTTCATGTGCAAACCCCAGAAATAGAAAAAAAAAAAGACTTAGACTAGCCTGTACTTCTAGCCATCTATAAACCTGGTCCAAATAATACTTTTAAAAAGTATGACATAGCTCCAAATAAGGCAAATTTTCTAACCCAAAAACTGTTATTTTTCTTATTTCTTCACAAAAACATATGCTCTGGGTACTCATTAGAAGTGCCTCAATGAGGCACTTCTAATGAGAACCCACAACATATGTTTTCCTGGAGAAATATGAAAAAAAAAAAGAAAAAAAAAAAAAAATATATATATACATATATATATATATATATATATATATATATATATATATATATATATATATATATATATATATATATATATATATATATATATACTGGGTACTCTTACCTGGAACTATGGCATGAAAAGTCTGACATAGCATGTACATATACAGGCTGACATGGATTTACTATTTTCACATATGAAGTGACAGCTGGTAAGTCAGTAGCCAGCATGTTATTTTCACATTGAGTAACAGATGACACAGAAACTGTACTGAGGCAATTAAATCTGCCTTATCAGAAATGCTGACAGCAAAGTTCCAAACCAGCCTGACTGCATCTGTGCATTTCAGTTACATTTTTTTGCCAACTTTTCATTTCCACACAGTCTATGGATCTGGGCTTTTGCTGTTCAGCATTAAATTCCACAATGTCTTAATAAACTTATTTATTCAGGCTGTCATTCCCTTAAACTAAATCATATGCAGTAAACCTTCAATGACTTGAACACCATTGGCTTATTTACCGTATGTGATCCAAACTAATTTTTGAGTCCTAAGGAAATTCTTCCGATAGCTCAAGATTAAAATAATTTTGACTCAGTTTGAGTCCCTAGGATAGCTCAAGATTACAAATATTTTCAGAAATTTTTAGGAAAATTTTCTTATTTTATTATGAAAATGTATGTTGTGTGTACTCAGTAGGTTTGCCTCATTGAGGCAAATCTAATGGGTACACTTAACATGCAGTTATTTTATAGAAGATCAAAAAGTAGTTCCTAAATTATCCCCATTCGCCTACAATTATCTGTCAGTCCATCTCTGTCCCAAAAGTAGTTCCTAAATTATCCCCATTTGCCTACAATTATCTGTCAGTCCGTCTCTGTCCCCATCCGAGTTGGTGTTAGCAATTTGCGTTTAAGTTTTCTTAATTAATTATAACTATTACAGCTTTTCATTTAAAGCTTTCATATTTGGTCAATACCTTCCATGGGGAAAAGGCTTACCATTATTTAGTCCTCACCCTTGGTTTGACTATTCATTTACTTACTTATTACAGGTTGGCATTAGCAATTTGCGTTTATGATTTCTTAATTGATCATAACTACTGGATCTTTTCAGTTACAACTTTCATATTTGGTCAACAGCTTTCTTGGGGTTAAGCCTTTCCATTTGACTATTTATTTAAAGTCATACTTAATGCAGGTTGGCATTAGCAATTTGCGTGGTACTCCTGTCCATCCCTCCATCTGTCTGTCCAACCATCCATCTGTCTTCATTTGTGTCTGAGATGGTGTAAGCAATTCGTATTTAAGTTTTCTTAATTGACTATAACTGCTACAGCTTTTTTGTGCCCCAGACATTCAAAGAATGGTGCCAAGGGCATATAGTGTTACCCTTGTCAGTCTGTCAGTCTCCGTCCCCGTGCGGCATTAGCAATTTGCGTTTAAATTTTTCAGGTTGGGGCATCCATGTCCTTGGACACATTTCTAGTTTGTTTGTTTTTTATTTAATTTTTCAGAGAAAGTAAGGTTTGACAATTCATGTGAATTGCAAACAACTGTCAAGTCTCATTTTCACTGAAAAATAACTATCAATTTTAGAATGTTATCTGCTACAAATACACCACAACCTCTTTATAACACTATTGTTGGGGTCCATAGCATAAACTGTGTTAGTTAAACAACCGTGTTATAACCAAACAATAATGTATAGACTAGACTATATTGAAAAAATAACCATTTTTAAGATCATTTTTCAATATAATCTATACTTTTTTGGGATCCATCTTTGAACCGTGTTATATCCAAAACCATGTTATAACGAACCGTGTTATAAAGAGGTTGTAGTGTATGTCTAACTCTGGGTTAAAGTTTATAACTATTTGCACAAGAATGTTTACAAATTGGAAGAGAATGGGAATATTAAAAGATACGAAAACTTTTGTGGACGTTCTGTAACATAGTAGGCCGGTAGTAACAAGTCCATTCAAATATAGAAATTCAATACTTGTATTTTGAACTGAATGTTGATATGACATTGCATCACCCTGCAGTTTATTCATAGAAAATGATATAGCCATTTATGACAATTTCATAGAATTGATGGCTATTTTCTAACAGCAAAAAGGTGGATGCGACAAATTTTACAAAATATACTGTAATTTGATCTAAATGCTCAGACGCGGGCCCCCGTAGTCTAGTGGATAGGAGAGCTGACTCTCAGTCTATTAGGTTTCTCACCGCTGTGGTTCGAGCCTCGCTCGGGTCACATGTGGGAAAGCCAAGTACTGCTTATGGATGGTCAAGTGGTTTTTCTCCAGGTTCTCTGGTTTTCACCCACCTTTGATGAATGATTGGCTTGATATAAGGGAAATATTCTTGAAAGGGCTGTAAAACCCAAATAAAAAAAAAAAAAAAAAAATGCTCAGACACTGTAACTCCTTATAGTTATCCTAAAGTCTGAATTATTCATTTGACTGCTGAAGGGCAGAGCCTTAGAAATGATGCTAATATTGCATCAGAGTTTTCTTTAAATTGTTTTGCTTTGCTGATACTAGTATTTCTGAAAGTGGTCACTTGAAGGTTACTATGGGGTCTGATAGGGTGGGTCTGAAAAATTTAAAAATCATAAAATGGTGAACTCTTATTGTCATCTTAGAGATTAATTTCATTGATTAATCTTGAATACTGACAAACATGGGTTTACCTTAAAGCTTATTACTTCCTCTAAAACTCTTCTGGAGATTCTACCATGCACTAATGAAGGGCCATTTGAGTTGCATATAGTGCCATCCTGCTTTTTTTATGTAGCAAATTAATATAGGTCTACAGTGCCTACATGTTTGTCCAGATACTTGTGGGTGGGTGGTTGGCAGTAAGGGCCTGCTGCACTCACAACAAGTGTCGAAATGGGCATACTAGCCCTTGTCCTGCTGAACCCAGATATGCCCTACCTTTGCAAACAGTGTAGATCCAGATCAGTTGGCTTCTGAAGAAGCCAACTGATCTGGATCTGCACTGTTTGTCATTCACTATGTGAATTTATATCAACAGTCTTGATTAAGTAATCTGATAGGTTGACTATTAGAAATGTGTGTGGATTCTTAATTTATTCAGCATAACAAGTTAGAATCTCTTCAGTTTATGCACTTTTCCTCATCTTCCTCTGTTTTCCCCTCTTTCCTATCATCTTCTAGGTCTTCTGCCCCCTTTCTCCTTTTTTTGACATAAAACAACCCTAATGGGTTGACATGCCTTTAAGCAAGAACTCAAACAAACTAAAGAGTTCTGTGTGAATTTATTGCTTGATTTCTTTTCCATGAAACATGATATTTTTATCTGTGCCAGTGTAACTCTTATTCTATTTATGGTCATTCATATCGCAATTTCTGGTCACTTTATCATTTTTTCTTAGAAATATGTCAGTATTGATTGGGCTATAAGAAAGTTTTTTTCTGATGTGTTTAAAATTGATATTGCACAGATAACTTGCAGGTCTTTTTCTAGTTCCGTGTTAACCCTAAGTATTTGGACAGACAGGCCTGTGCAAACTGTGTAGACCCAGATCAGATGCTGCAAAATGCACTGTTTGATCAGGGTCATCTCAGTATACCATCCATTCGGCAGTTTTTAGATATATCAACAGGTAGTTGAATGGACTTGTTAAAATTTAAGGACACGTATGTCAAGGTTATAAGGTATCCGAAAATATAGCTTAAATACAGTAACTTCAATTTGATAGTACACATTGCCCCAGATCATAGACACGTCTCCTTGGCCCTTATGTACACATATGGAAAAAGGCAATACAAGTCACAGCCAGATAAACACTTTTTCATATTAGGAATGAAAATTTATTTTTTGGATTTTATTGATGTATAAACACAGGCAAATCACTCACAAACTTAATAAAGCCTCAATGCATTTGTTGGGCTCTATGTTAATCAAGGGGTCTCAAGTTCGAATCCCAGCTCGGCCATATAACTTTTGTTGAGATTGATCATGAGATCATTTCTATAGTCATTTCCCTCTTTCACTGATTCAAGAAAGGCAGTAGTCAGATTCTGGCAAAAGTATGTGCTTGAGTACTAGTTAACTGCATACAGGACTAAGCTTGCCCAGGAAAAGTGTGATAAGGTTAACTGCCCAGCTGGACATGACCTTAACAGGTTGACTGGGCCAACTCAAACAAAGTTGTTCAATGCACCCCAACCATATTGTTTGAAAGAGGCTTTTTGTTTGGAAACCAGTACCTTGTCCAGAACTATATCCCACCATTTTGTGCATTGGCAGGTGCTGGGTCACAACCTTTGTTATTTACCATTCATTTTCTGAAAAGTTGGGTTATTGCATGAGAGATCAGCTAAGACCCTTGCCAGTGTCAAAAAAAGCATTGCTATTTTTCTTAATTTCCCATGAAAACAGTCCTGTTGTGGGTACTCGACCAGGTGCTTCATATGACCTGTATGAAAATACCCTGTTGGAATCCAGGTGGAAATGACACATACATAGTATATTCCTGGCGTATTCCGTCTGGAGATTTACTATTTTAAAGTACAGATGGAGTTTTATTTTTAGTAACAGATCAAAGGAAATTGACCTATTCCAGGCGTAAAATGGGTGGTAATATTTAAATTAGCCCGCTCCATATGCAAATTGAGGGTATTTTTCAGAATTATTTCTGGCGTCTTTCCGATATCCCAGACGTATTCCTGGCATACAAATTAAAGGTCTTTCAGATATTCCAGGTGTACTTTTCAAAATCCAGGCGTAATCCAGGCGTAAAAATGGAGTGGTCCGCCTCATGTATTGTACAAAATCCAGGCATAATAATGGAATGGTCTGCCTCGTGTATTTATCAAAATTACATTTTGATTTCTGTGTCAAAAAATCCTGATGTAATTTTTACATAAAATCCAAGCGTACCAGAAGGCCGCCTCCAGTCAAACTGAATATGAGGAAAATTCCCAGCCACTGTTGAAATTTAGTCAAATCCTATTTTTAGAGCAGACAGCAGTTTAATTTTGTAAATTATTTTTCAGGGAAAATTAGGCCTGATGTGAATCATCTGCTTGGTAGTCGACTAACGTCTAATGTCAAGCCTTATTTTCCTTGTAAATAAGAAAAAAAAAATTTGATACATGATGACATATGCAAATGTCATGACTGGCAGTTTAAGGGTTCAGGTACTCAATTCTACAGAAAAAAAAATATTATCATATTGTCATATGCTGATGCTATAGTCTGATCAGGGACTACACTGTTTGCCATACATAAAGTAATATTTTAGACACAATCATGTCTTTTAACTTGCCAGTGCAGTTATCACAACTAATGAACTTACCCCAGACTTTTAAAATGACTTTCTTTCAATTTCATTCTGCATTTTTCTTCCACCTTGAAGAATTGGCATGTTAAGTCTCTTTGAGTTTTACAAATAACACTTAGTGAAAAGTCCTTTTGGAAGTAAATAGAAATGCCATGTTGAACAAAAACATGCAACTGGTGATTCCTTTGAGGTGTCAGGTTACATATAGGTCAATGAAAAAACTTTAAGTATTAATAATCCTGGTGGGTTTTTATTTGAGGTGGACTTGGAAAAAAGTAACAATGTTTCTGAAAGTTCAAGTAGTAATAATCAGGGCAGATTTTTATTCTGGCGGACTTTGAAAAAAATACGCTTGCATCAATGCTTTAGAGTAAGCCTAGACTTGGAAAAAAATATGTGTCTTGGTGTATCATGCCGAAAATTTTCATAATCCATGATACTTGTGCTTGGAGTCAGCTTGGAATCCAGGTGGATTCCATCTAGAATTTTCGTACAGGATGTACCCACAACATTATGTTTGCATGGAAAAATAAGAAAAGTATTTATCAGGGCTGCATTCAGTTAACAGAAAGGTTTGCAGTTACTTGCAAACAAAAACAAACTTTCCATTCAGTTTTCAGCATATGAATATCTGCAAACTAATGAAGCTGCATGTCTTTTGGTACCACCGAAATGGCAGCCTGTACGAATAAAATTTTTATATGCTTGTTCATAAAAAAAATATGGAAATATTTACTGATATTAAACAGTCAGTTCCTTACTTTTGTCCAGAGGTATGTTACAGCATGCAGTATTTGCCCTAAATATTCCATATCACATTTCTATAGAAAAGACAAGGAAAATATTTTGACAGCACTGATATCTGGAATGATTGAGAACTTCAGCTTATGTGTCAGTGTCATACCTTTCTTTAGGGATTGGTCTGTATTTATGGGTGTTGTGAATGGTACCAAATGAAAATGTGTCTTTGGATATAAGCAGACAGTGGGGACCCAGATCAGCCTGCACATATGTGCAGCGCTGTCTGATCAGGGCCTTTGCTCACTAGTCCATGTACAGAATAATTGGATGCTATAGAATGTATCAGTAGATGGAAGATGCCCTGGATGAGACTGTAATATAATGTGCAGGAGAATTCCATGTATGCTCAAACACTTTTTCTTTTGACTTTATCCATATGATGTATGGATTTATAATACAGATTCTTGTGGTTTTCAATACTTGGAAGCAGAATTAAAGTTACATTAGATGGCTGGTATTTAAAAATATCTCCAGATAAGATGCTTTATTTTTTCAACAAAAACATATTTGATATTTTTCTTATTTCTTCATGAAAACATATGTTGTGGGTACTCATTAGAAGCACCTCGGTGAGGTTGCGCTCCTTATGAGTACCCACAACATACATTTTTGTGGAGAAATAAAATATTATGTGGGTACCTCCACTTATCTGGAGCTATGCTAAAAAGAAGACATTTATAAAATTGCACTGATTATCAGAAATGAATGATGTAATTTTGAGTATGTGCTATTTTTGATAGCAGGTTAAAAATGAAATACATGAGGAAAATCGAAAGTAAAATATGAGGGAAAAAAATGCATTATTGCTTTTTTGTGCCCCCAAAGGGCTGGATCTTACAACTGAACCATCCACATGTGTGTGTGAGTGTGTGTGTGTGGGGGGGGGGGGGGGGGTGTAGTATTTGGGTGGAAAAGTAATGTCAAAGCATAAATGAGACTTGAATATTTACTTTTAGGGCCACAGTTGCAGGTCATGGTTTGTCCCAATATTTGAATCAACTTCATTGAGGCAATTCCAATGACTACCCACAAGATACATTTAATGCAAAAATAATAAAAAATACCAAATTATCACCACAGTTATTACCCTCCAGAGCTATCAATATATAGAATTTATAGGGAAATAAGTATTTAGGTGTGTTGTACAAGACCATGAACCCCGTAGCAAGCGTTTGAGAACTCAGAACCATTGCTGAATCTTGTATCAATACATCTAGCAGTTAAAAAATAGCTGAATCTTTACACTAATTGCCATAATCTTACTTTTTTACCTTAATTTGTACTTTATCTTTTGCTTTTGTATATGCATTTTGGTTTTACCTTTACCTGTATTTTACTCCCTTTTTTTCTCTCTCTCCATTTATCCTTAACCTAATACCATTTTGCATCTTCTTGCATCATGAGTAAAATATCTATGATTGCTAACCTGGAATGTGCAAAATGCCTATCCAATTTTAGAGGATTTATTAAGGACAAGTATATGATGATAATTTTGGGATAGTTTTCTCAGTTTTTCCATAAAAGTATATGTTGTGGGTACTCATTAGAAGTGCCTCAGTGAGGCACTTCTAATGAATACCCATAACATATACTTTTATTGAGAAATAAAAAAAAATAACCCAGAATTATCATCAAAACCTCCTCCTTGATAAGTCTTCTGAGTTTGTAAAATAGTAGAAATGATACCAATGATTTGGACCAAGTCTTAGAATATAAGGAATACCATATTTTAATTAATTACTAGACTTTGTGCCAGAAATAACAACAGTAAAGCTGAATTATCTTCAAACTTATTGTCTTGTTCAGAGCTGTGATAATGTTGGAGTCTCAAATGCAGTCAGAAATCATAGACACTATCATGCATCCCAAATCCCAGACTCATTTAGATTGGCCTGATCTAAACATGTTTCATGCTTTCTAACTTAAGATCCTGTCAGTCTAAAGTTTAACTTTCTTTACAGCAAGGAAAATAACTCTGACATGGAAATACTTGGCATCCTGCTTATTGGGGGGATACTCTTAAAGGAAAGACTTTGCTTCCTTATTTTTAGCCCATCAGAGCCAAAGGCTCCTGGGGAGCTTATAGTATAGACTGGTCTGTCCGCAGGACATCTGTTAGCGGTGTTGTCAACATTTATAAACAACATCTCCTCTGAAACCGCTGGGCGATTGAAACCAAATTACATGTGGAGCCTTCATGGGGTGGGGAACTAAAGTTTGTTTTTAAGATTTGGGTCACATTACCAAGATGGCCACCATAGCCATATATGATAAAAACCCTTTAAAAATCTTCTCAGGAACTGACTGGCCAGTGACCTTAAACTTGGTATGCAGCATTGATGGCTCTGGTCCTGTCAAGATTGTTCAAATGGTGACCCGTGATTGACCTAAACCCATGTTAGGGCAAGGTCAAATTTGGTCACTTAGGCTGTTGTATGGAAAAAAAGGCAAAGTGTGGATTTTTCTGATTCTGTTGTAGCATGTGACATCAAAGCTGATTTATGCAATCAGCTAAATGACCTTTAAAAAAAGTCTAGGTCCTGAAAAGTCAAGATCATTACTGACTTTTGTCCTAGATGCCTCAGACTCAGTATTTGTAACTTCTTTTAAATGACATCTTTTCTAAAACTGCTGGGCTGATTGAAACCAAATTATATATGGAGCCTCCATGAGGTGGGGGAACAAAAGTTTATTTGTAGCATCTGGATCACATGACCAAGATGACTGCTAAACCCTTTAAAAATCTTCTCAGGAAGCAACTGGCCGTTGACCTTGAAACTTAGAATGCAGCATTGATGGCTCGGGCTCTATCAAAATTGTTCAAATGATGAGCCTTGATTGACCTTGACCTGTTTTACTGCAAGGTCAAGTTTAGTCGCTTAGGCTTTTTTATGGGAAAAAAGGCAAACAGTGGATTTTTCAGATTCTATTTTAGCCTGTGACATCAAAGATGATTTAGGAAATCAGCTAAATGACTTTTTAATAATGTCTAGGTCATAAAAGGTCAAGGTCATTTACTGACCTTTGCATTGGATGCCTCAGATTCAGTATTTTAAACTTCTTTCAAATGACATCTCTGAAACCGCCTGACTCATTGAAACTAAATTACATGTGGCTCTGCCTCCATCATGTGGGGAAACAAAAGTTTATTCATAAGATCTAGGTAGCACATCCAAGATGGCCACAATGCCCATATATGGTAAAAACCTTTGAAAATCTTCTTCTGTGAATTTTAGGAAACGACTGGACAATGACCTTGAAACGGTGTGCGGCATTATTGGCTCGAGCCCTATCATTTTTTTTTTATACCCAGCCACACAATAGTGGCGGAGTATTATGGTTTCATGTTGGTCATCCGTGAGTCTGTCCGTCTGTCCGTCCGTCCGTCTGTCGTCCGTCTGGTTTTCGTTTCCGGATGATAACTTGCGTAAACATCGATGGATTTTCACCAAACTTGGTATGTGCTTTGATATTGTGAACTGGTTTGGGATTGCTAATGGGCAAATTTCGTCAATTTTTGAAGGAGTTATCTGCCCGAGACATGCCCATATTTTTATTTCCGGACTATAACTTCAGTAAATAACAAGGGATTTTCACCAAACTTGGTATGTGCATTGATATTGTGGAGATCTGGTTTGGGATTGCTAATGGGCAAATTTCTTCAATTTTTGACGGTTGTCTGCCCGAGACACACCCATATTTTCATTTCTGGACTATAACTTCAGTAAATAACAAGGGATTTTCACCAAACTTGGTATGTGCATTGATATTATGGAGATCTGGTTTGGGATTGCTAATGGGCAAATTTCGACAATTTTTGACGGAGTTATCTGCCTGAGACACGCCCATATTTTTGTCTCCAGACTATAACTTGAGTAAATAACAAGGGATTTTCACCAAACTTGCTATATGCATTGACATTAAGGAGATCTGGTCTGCAATTGCTAATGGGCAAATTTTGTCAAATTTTTACGGAGTTACTCTGCCCGAGACACACCTATATTTTCGTTTCCGGATGATAACTTAGTAAATAACAAGGGATTTTCATCAAACTTGCTATATGCATTGACATTAAGGAGATCTGGTTTGGGATTACTAATGGGCAAATTTCGTCAAATTTTTACGGTTATCTGCCCGAGACACACCCATATTTTCTTTTCCGGATGATAACTTTAGTAAATAACAAGGGATTTTAATCAAAATTGCTATATGTATTGACAGTAAGGAGTCAGGTTTGGAATTGCTAATGGGCAAATTTAGTCAAATTTTTATGGAGTTATCAGCCCGAGACATGTCCATATTTTCATTTCATGATGATTACTTGAGATAATAACAAGGCCTTTTAACCAAACTTGCTAGATGCATTGATATTATCAAGATCTGCTTTAGGATTGTTATCTGTCCATTGATATTATCAAGATCTGGTTTAGGATTTTTAGCTGTCCCTCCATCATTTTCTTTACCGACATTTTCACAACGATAACTTTAATACATAAACAAATAATTGCTATGGCGGGGTATTATGCTTGCGGTGCTTTTATTTTCAAATGATGACGCTTGATTGACCTTGTCCTATTTTATGGCAAGGTCAAATTCTGTCACTTAGGCTTTTGAATTGGAAAAAGGCAAAACTGGATTTTTCTGATTCTGTTATAGCCTCTGAAATCAAAGTTGATTTATGCAGTCAGCTAAATGAACCAAAGGTCAAGATCATTTACTTTGTCCTGGGATGCCTCAGATGTAGTGTTTTTATCTTCTTCTGGTCTAAAATTGCTGGGCTGATTGAAACCAAATAACATGTGGAGCCTCTGTAGATGGGGGTATGAAAGTTTTCACATGACCAAGATGGCTGCCATGCCCACATATATGGCAAAAAACCTTTTAAAATCCTCTTTTCAGGACTGAAAGGCTAATGAACTTGAAACTTGGTATGCAGCATTGGGGACTCTGGCTCTACCTAGTTTATTCAAATGATGACCCTTAGTTGTCTTTGGCTTTTGTTACAACAAGGTCATTTTAGGTCTCTTAGTCTTCTGTATGGCAAAATGGCAAAACAATGGATATTTAGCACACCAGAGCTGAAATGTTCCTGGGGAGGTCCATTGTCTATCTTTGTTGTTGTCATCATCATCAACATGAGCTCTATGGCATAGTGGCCCTTGGGCCCCGTGTTGAAAGGTTTCTAATATGATGGAGGCAACTCTGTATTATGCAAGTTTTCTCCCGCTGCAAAATGGCAGTAAAATCTGTTAAGTGTATCCATTCACCCAGAGAGTCAGCTCTTCAAGGGCATTCTTTGTAGATCACATATGGATAGCCACTTTTATAGATGAAACTACCAAATAGAGAACCAGCCTATGTACAATAACCATAGATTTTGTTTTCCTGATCAACCACTCTTTTAGATAAACATTAGAAATAGAGAGTCACATCAGTGTTTGTATATCTAAGACAGAATATGTCACATTTGTAGATTTAAAGTAATATTCATGGCAGCCTTACTTGCAGAAAGAAATTCACCACTGTAAATGCACTTCTCAGATATATAGTTATACCAGCAATAGTTGTGAGCATGACTACATCTGTAAGATAGCCACTAACTAAGCAAGTATTAGACTGCTTCACAGTTCGACAAATTACTATCGTAAAAATTGACGACTGTAGTGAACCGTTAGTCACGTGTTTTATTCCGCCGCTGGCATTGGCCGATAACAACACGTCATGCTGTAAACAAATGTGTATCGAAATCTCCCTGTTTATTTATAGAATAGCAGAAAGAATACCATCGCTCAGCGTTTGTTTGTTTGTTTTTTAAACAAACATCCTATGTTGTATGTGTAATAATTATGCACAGGCACAGTGTTTAATACACAAGTATGTTTACAGGTTGATGATTTAAACAATAGTTATAACATTTTCAGTCGTTACACAGATTAGATTGTCATAATTTATCATCAATTAAGTCACTCACCCTTAAATCGCCAATCACAACTGCAGCAGACGACAGTTTGATTCTTTTTTCAAAGAAAAGTCTTGATATTTTCATGTGAATCGTCTGCTGCAGAGGATTTGCATGAACTATCAAGACTTGTTTCTTTTTAAAATTAAAAAAAAAAAAAAAAAAAAATGTCGGCTACAAAACACGAATGTAATCGGGGAAGCCCGTCTATTTATAGACCTGAAGCAAACGCTTGGATTAGCAAGCGCTCGAGTGATCTGGATTACAAGGGTGTATTTGCCTTGATAAAAATTGGTTTTCTACAGTCCTCGTTCTACGAGGTCATGTGGAGCAGTCTAAGCAAGTATTAGCTTTCATAAAAAGCTTGGTGTGCTAAGCGTAGACCAAGCTTTTTATGAAAGCTTATACTTGGTTATAATAACATTGAGCGGTCGATGGAAAATAAGGTTGATTAATTGATGAATGCATTTAAAAACTGTGTTTTGATAGATAGAATCTAAAAGTAATGATTCCTGAGGACCATTTTCACACTTGCACTAACATTGAAAACACCTGAAATGTCAAGATAGCTAGACCATAAAAGCAAATTATTCCTATGGAATTTAATCAAGAATTTTATCAAGAATTACTGGACCAGTTACCATTTAAAGTTTTTAGATGTTGGTACTTAAGCACACAGCACTGGTTCTGTCATGAAGTCAGCTTTCAGTTGCATTGTGTACTGTTTTGTGTTCTGTTTGTATTTGTCTGTGTTTTTTTGTCTAAATAATTGTCATCATCACCACTAACATAGCGTAGAGTCAGTGCAATGATATCTTGCATATTGGTGACCCTGGGAGCCTTCTGATGTATGAGAATGCATAGCTTCAGGTACTATATTTACCTTAAAGGCTCCATATTCCTCAAAAATAGACATTTTTCATCCAAGAAAGGTTTAATAATTTGGTATGAGATATTAATACAATCATAAAATGTGGCATCTAACAGTCTGTAAAATTTCTGTTAGTCTCTCATTCCTGAAATGAAATGATTTTTTACCAACATTAATTCAGAGATACGATAAAAAATCATTTTATTTTTGATCCAGTTCAAAAACGAGAGACTAACTTTGATTTTACAGGCTGTCAGATGCTACATTTTATGACCGTATAAATACTATATACCATATTCGCTCTAGTTACCACACTCTGCGCTTAGGTTTTTCAAAATTACTGGAAAAATGTGTAGTACACCTAATATATCCACCTAATAAGGGCACACTGTAAAGAAAGATCGGTGGAGGACTTCATAAGGAGCATATTTAATGCTGCCTATGTGATGTTATTTTCTGATTTTCTTGAGAAAAGCATATGTTGTGGATACTCTTTTGGATTGCCTGGACAGGTCGAGGCAATTCAAACGAGTACCCACAACATATGCTTTTATAAAGAAGTTGATAAAAGTACACTAAGACTACTAAATTGCTGGACTGTGTGCTAATAGGAGCATGTGCTGTAATTAGGCTGATTATGGGATATATTTGTCAAACCCTTTTTTTGATAAAAAATGTATGTTTTTGAGGAATATGGAGCCTTTTAGTATTGGGACACCTGAACTGCTTACCATGCTTGTCCGAAGCTTTTAAAAAATCTTTTTTACTACCTGTTGATGTGCCTTAAAAATGTTCCTGGATGAGTGGCAAGCAGTGTAGACACAGACATTCTCTGGCATCTGATCTGAGTCTTTACTGTTTTCACAAGCCTGTCCATCCCAATACTTAGAGTTATTACAGCAAGATGCTTTTTTTTTTTTTTTTCAAAAAGTTTTGATATTTTGTTTATATATTCACAAAAATGCTTGTTGTCATTAGACATAGAGTGACTTGAAAAAAAAATGCTCTGGCTCAGCCAATCAAATTCTTCAGAGTTTTGGGTAAATCTTCTTAGTGACAGATGATAATTCATTTGGGAAAAAAAAACAAAAAAAAACAGATCAGTTTTGTGAGAGTAATGTCACTGTTTTAAAACTTTGTCATTTTGTAGGGACAAGCATATAGTTGGGTGCATAATGTTTTACAAACAGACATTACTAGTTCTGACAACTTCATAGGTATATCCAAATAAAGATTTTTTCTTATTTTTCTCCACAAACAAAAAGAAACATCAGCAAGACAGCAAGGCAGTGTGCACCTAATGAATACCATAATGTATGATTACATGGTGAAATATTAAAGAAAAAATGTCAGTTCTATTTGGTTGAATAGAGCCGAAACTGAAATGACACAGCAGAGATTTCTTCAAGTTTTTAGCCAGGGCATTGTTTTGAATTATTAGTGTGGACTTGTTTGTTGAAAAAGAGAGAGAGAGAGAGACACACATGCAGAGAGAGAGAGAGAGAGATAGAGAGAGATTGGCAGACAGTCATACAGACAGAGAGGGAGAGATTGTCTTTTTTTTTTTTTTTTGATAAATGGGGGTCAGGTATGTTGACCGATGTAGTTCCAGTTCAATACTCTTTATTCCAAATACAAGGTGGCTATGGCACATGTTTGTTTGGAAGGGTGCACACTTTTTAAATGCTCAATTCAAGGTAAGGAAATTGACTTTCTCAGGTTATATCCAACCAATTTTCATAAAACGAAGTGCATTGCATATGCGAATATGAGCACTTTTCATAAACATACAGCGTATTTAAATCCTGCGTGCAGTATTTGCAAACATTTGAAGCAAACATAAGTCTGAGCACTTCCAACATTTCCGTCGCGAAAATTACATTTGCTTCAAATGTTTGCAAATACTTCAGGCAGAATATGAATACACTTCTGAATAGTGCTCATATTCTAATATGTGATGTACTTTGTTTTAGGAAAATCAGTTGGATATAACCTGAGAAAAATGCAATTTCCTTACCCTTGAATCGAGGGATTTTAACATTAAAAAAGTGTGCACCCTTCCAAGAAATAAAATGTGACATAGCCACCTTGAAATACATAATTTATTTATTCCAAATATATAATTTTTCACCAGGGAGAAAACATTAAAAGAGAGTCAGTATTTTCTTTTCACATAACATATTTATATTTATGTCGTTTAAAAAAAATGTGTTTTTAAAGAATACATATTAGTGTAGCAAGGCAGTAATGGTAGTTCAGCCAGATGGACAAAAGGTAAAATTCTTCTGATCATGTGTAGAACAACATTAACCTGCTTTACCACTTTCTGGATAAATTCAGTAGATGACACATTGAAATATTTTTTTCTTATTTTTCACAGAAAACAGGCTTTTGCATTTCATGCAAATTGTCTCCGTAGGAGACAGTTTGCATGAAATGTCAAAGGCTGTTTCTGGTAAAGATAAGAAAAAATATTTTAAAGTGTCATCTGCTTAAATTAAGCATTAATGACTACCTGACTTGACTCCATGACTTGTCAGAGCATAGGTACAATGAACTTTTATCTTTTGGCTTAACTGTACTGTTTTTGTGGCAATGCATTTGTTTTATTATTATACTTAATTTATTTGCGCATATTTTGTGTATATAAATGAGAAACAAACAAAATAAATATAAACAAAGTAGGTTAAAGTACATGTACGCTAATTTTATGAGTACATTTCATAAAATGGTATTGGTTGACCCTTAAATTGCCATACAAAATTGCATTAGACAAGATTTTACTCTTTTATCCAATTTTTCAGGGAAAATAATGCATGATGTTTTCATATGAACGATCTGCATTGACTGTTCATGTGAAATGTCAAGTATTATTTTCTCAAAAAGAAAAAAAATTAAAAAGAGAAATAGAAGGATATAGAATGTTGTCTGTTGCTGATTTGACCTCAGGTACCTTAAGGGATAACTTTGCTTTTTGGATGTACATAACATTGTCACTGCATACAACATAACAAATTATGACATATACACCTAGCAAAACTCATATCAGCCTGTGCATATACACAGATTGATCAGCCCTCATTCCTTGGCTCCTTGGTACTGGCTATTCAGCAAAATCTTTGCTCATACTGCATGGAGGTACAGGCTTGTCTGAGTCTTTGCTTGGCACACAATTGTCATAAGGTATATTATCTCACATTCATAGCTACAGATGAGGCACTTTTTCCAGCTGAAAAGCATTCATATTTTTCTTATTTCTTGATAAAAACATGTGGATACTCATGAGAAGCACCTCCAGAGGCACTTCTAATGAGTACCAACAACATATGTTTTTATTGGTAAGAACATATGTTGTTGATACTTATTAGAAGTGCCTCCAGAGGCACTTCTAATAAGTATCCACAACATATATTTTTATGGAGAAATAAGAAAAAATACTGTGTGGATACCCCCTCTTATCTGTAGTTATGTCACATTTCAGCTTACTTTCTGGTGAAAGAATGTGCACAAGTACTGGTTAACCACTTAGAGGACTAAGCTTGCCCAGGGAAAAGTGTGGTTAGTTAAACTGACCGTGCTCAACATGATGTCACTGGGTTGACTTGGCAGTAAAACCTCAACACAAACATTTGGGCTCACATATACTATATAGCAAAACAGTTTTAAATATTGCTCTAACTTGACTACCAAGATGGTATTGTTTCTGATGAAGGCAATATAATTTAGTGCTTCTCATGTGGTATAAAAATTGGTCTTAATAAAAAAAAAATGCATTTCAGTTTTCAGTAGGACTTTTCCAAATTCAGCATTTACATTGTTCTATAAGATTATTGCAATGACTTAAAACAAGACAAAAGGCCAAAATGTTAATCATGATCATGAATAAACTGGTTTTAAGCAAAGCTCTGTAAAAATTGTACAATTGACCTATAGTTTTTGACCTTTGGATTATAAAATTTATGTGTACAAGTTTACTGCATAACTAGGTATAACCTGTACAGGTGCCGGCCTCGGTGGCTCAGTTGGATACGCCGTCCGACTGGAGACCAGGAGGTCGCGGGTTCAACCCCCGCCGAGGTCGGCAACATTCTTTCGTGGAGATTGATCATGAAATATTTTCTACGGTCATTCTCTCCCTTCCGCTGATTCAAGAAGGGCAGTTGTCAGTTTCTGGCGAAAGAATGTGCACAGTACTGGTTAACCGCTTAGAGGACTAAGCCTGCCCAGTAAACGTGTGGTTAGGTAAACTGACCGCGCTCGACATGACCCCATTGGGTTGACTGGGCCGTAAAACCTCAACACAAACAAACCTGTACAGGTGATCAACTTGCTGTTTCACGTGGAATGCAGGATCTCCTGACTGTCTTGCCTAAAGACAGTGGACGTATCCTTATGAATATTAACCCTTGTCCTGCTGAACCTCGATATACCCTGCCTTTGCAAACAGTGTAGATCCAGATCATTTGGCTTCTGAAGAAGCCAACTGATCTGGATCTGCACCAGTGTGGGGAATCCACGTGACCAAATGACAAGGTGCACAGAGTTTGTTACTATTTTTATCTCCGCATCAGGTAGGTTTTTTTTAGAATATCTTGATTTATGCCTGATGGAATTTGTTTAAATAAAGCGCAGAGTACGCGGAAAATAAAGCTCTTTCTTATGGTGAAAGTGCTATCCTGCAATCTGGTCTAATTATCGAGAACATTCAGAGAATGTTCTCGTCAAAATTCATGTACATTGTCCCGGCGGCCCAGATTGACAGCAAAAACATTCTTTGAATGTTCTCAAGAATTAGACCAGGGCCCAGTTGTTCAAAGCTAACGATGTCGTTAGTGAACGATTCGTTAAAATTTACATCGAGTGATACGCAAATATGCTGAAATTTTTTGCTGAAAAAATGTGAGTAGCTTTTGCAGTGCAAAAGCTACTCACATTTTTTCAGCAAAAAATATCAGAATATTGTATATTAAATCTGCTAAAACAGTTAACGAAATGACCCTTAACGAGCTCGTTAAGCTAACGATGCTTTGAACAACTGGGCCCAGATCGCAGAATAGTGCTTACACCAGCAGAAAGAGCTTGATTTTCTGCATACTCTGCGCTTAATTTGAACAAATTTTATTTTGGTATAAATAGAGATATTCTAAAGAATCTTACCTGATGCGGAGCTAAAAATAGTAACAAACTCGGTGTACCTAGTCATTTAGTCATGCAGATTCCCCACACTGTGCACTGTTAGTCATTAAGTATGTGAATTTATAGCAACAATCAGGATCAAGTAATCTGATTGGCTGAAAATTAGAACTGGGCATGGCATATTAATTTATTCAGCATGACATGGGTCAGAGGTAACTGAGAAACCTGATGGTACACTGTTCAATCTGGTCACCCTGTATTGGAAATTTTTTTGGTAAATCCCTGATTTGATGAGAGAAACTTTGAAGTAGAATCATGTATATATTTCTTCAGTACTTATAATCACATCAGCAGTAAATCATATTGCCTCCATCTAGAATATATATATATATGTCTCCATCACGTATATAAATGTATTAATTTTATTTCTCTTGTGTTTGCTTGCCTTGTTTTGAAGAATAAAATTCTGAAAAATGTGTTTAAATAGATAAGATAATAAAAGTTGCAAAAAGTATGCAGATATGAGTTAAATAAAAGAAGTCATTTAACATAGCACATTATGGGCATATTCAGCAGACAACAAATTGATGATATTTTTTTTTATTGTTCCAAGAAAATAGAATTCTATATTCCATGCAGATTGTCTCCTAAGGATTTAAATATTGTGCAAATTGTCTCCTGAGGAGACATTTTCCATGAAATGTCTATTTTTATTTTCAAGGAAAAATAAGAATTTTTTTCCAAAATGACCTCTGCTGAAATTTTTACCCAGCATGCTTCATGTTAATATGAAAAAGAATTAGTTCAATTTAACTGAAAGAGATTTATATTTTTTGTCATATTACAAGTATCAAAACAAAAATCTTTGAAGCAAGGCAAGGCTATTCTTGTATCTTTTGTTCTGTCTCTATTATTTTCTTTTGTTTTCTTTGCATTTTTCCAGCATGATCCCAAAAAGGCTGAGAACTTCGACAAGATGTTCACGCGGTCTGCCTTCAAAATGACACCAACCGACAGTCTAGTTATAATGAACATAGACGATTGTGCCTTCCGACAGTTCTCTTTTTGCAATCCTTATTATCGACCAATATCTTCATCTATAAGTATTTCACTGCTTTCACAGAACACACAGATGTAGGCTGCCATATCTATCCCTTTTAAGGACCCTGGATAATGATAGCTTCAGATTAAGAGGAGATTTTCTGCTATTTTTACAAGGGAGATATTTTTATGACTCCCTGTTTGCTTTTCTGCACCCAGCCACTTGTTAGTGCCTTCTCTGAAATAAAGAAAACTCTGAAACAAAAAAATTTGCTCCCTGTGGGAGCAAATTCTTTCCTTTTAGAGTAGATCTTTTTTCAGAAGGGGCAAAAACAATTTTGGCAGTTGCCTCTTAAAACTCATTTTAGACTGAATAAACTCCCCCCACATATATATTGGAACAGTCGAGTTTTAATTTTAGGTATGTCAGGCTATGTACTTCAGATATTCCTAGAGAAAAAAATGGCTAAAGTATTTGCAAACAGTGGAGATGCTGATCAGATGCCGCAGATTGTGGCATCTGATCTAGGTCTGCACTGTTTGCCAGTTACCCTTTTGGGGGATGGGTTAAAGTGTATCCAGAAGACAATTTTTTATTTTTTGCATCCAAACATATGCTGTGGTACTGGTTAGGATTGCCTATCAAGTACCCATAGTAATGTTCTGTTGTAAAAATAAAGTGATCAATTATTTTGGAGCTGAGGATAATAAATGGGCAACTGCATTGAATGGAATACAATACTCAACTATAACAATCCTGGAAACACTTTTGGGGCATTACTAGGAGAAGCTTTCCAGGTGAAAACTATTGCATATCTGAATAGCAAACACTCATGCAAGCCAGCTTTGGCATCTATATATTCTTAGGATCTTGGCTTTTTTTGGTGCTTGGCCTTAAATTATGATTTGAGCTGTTTTAATCACCACAACTTCTGTTTGATTGTACCATAGTTATTCTAAATATTCAGACAGATAGGATATGTGCAAACAATATAGACCCAGATCAAACTGCTCCTAAAGGAGCATTTTGATCAGGGTCAATACTTTTTGCTAGCTACTCTGTCTCATTTTAGACACACGATCAGATAGCCAGAAAGATTTGTTAGAATTTTAAAAGTATACTAAGGAATAAAGGTGTAAAAAAATTTAGGGTAAATATGGAACATTCAACCAGCAAAGACCCAATTACCGTATGCAACCTAATTACCATACATTCCCTTATAACGGCACAGTCAAATCAATTTCGTAGTTTTCAAATTACAGCTAGTGTACTTTTATCTGCTTTATAAAAGCTAACATATTTTGTGTACTCATTTAAACTACCTCAGCTTAAGCATATGTTGTTGGTACTCATTTGAATTGCCTTGACAAGTCAAGGCAATTCAAATGAGGACCAACAACATATGCTATTATAAAGAAAATCAGAAACATATCGTATCAGTATCATTAAATAATTTAGTCATCTTCTTATCTTTCTTTATAGTCCTTATTGATATTTTACTACAATTTTTTCCAGTAATTCTGAAAATCCTAAGTGCACAGTGCGGTAATTAGGTTGAATATGGCATTTAGGGTAAATATGGAATGAACAACCAGCAGAGACCAATTATATATTGGCTTAGACTTTATGGTTTGCCTGTGGGTTGGAAAGCATTCTTTAGGTTCCTGCATCACTATAAAATTATTTATTTGCGCTGCATGGATTATTTTTCACTCTCACAAATTATGGTAGCGACTCTCGTCTTTTTCCATCCATAACGGAGAAATAATCCTCAGAAAAATTTGAGAGAGTGAAAAATAATCCATGTAGCGCAAATAAATAAAAATACTAAGCTCCTAAATATCAAGTGTACTGCAGCATCAGTTGGCTTTATAAGCGCTATTTGAACAACCTTTTTTGGGGGTTGTCTCAGTAGCACATTTGGTAAAGATGGACGCTGCAGTGCTAGGCGCCGTCGCCGCATTGGTCAGAGCTTGCATCACTATAAAATGGTAGGAGGTTTTTGAAATATGTGTAGGCTGACTGTGCAGAAAAATTATTTTCCTTCTGTAAGCAGCAAAGACTCAACCCAGATGTGTGTCTGGCCAGGGTTTAGTTACTCACTGGCTCAGTTTTAGAGAATCCAGGTTTTGTGCTAAGGAAGAGTTAAGTCTGTAGGCTAATCAAGGAAAATTTGGTTCTTTGCTGTTTACATTATGGGGAACTTAGTTTTTCATGAAGTACAATGTACAGTAGATGTCAAGTATCAAATTTACGATTTCAAAACAGTAAGGGGTGTTTGAATTATTAGAGTGTTCGAACTAAAAGGAAATCTACCATATCCTAAATATTCAGAAACCTCAACTGCTTACCATACCTGTCCTAAAATTTGAAGAAATCCATGTTAATATTTAGTGAGATGTCTAAAAATGGAATTCTAAATAAATACATGTTGTAGATACTCTAAGGTTTGCTTCTTGAAGATCAAAGCAATTCTAATGAGTACCCATAACATATGCTGTCATGGAGAAGTGGATAAAGTTACAGAGGTATAACTTGAAGATTTAGAAAAAAAAAAAAAAAACCTGACCCTGCACTTTAAGGGGTAGGTGTGGTCATTAGTTTGACAACTGTAATTTACATGGATCATACATGCATGCTTTGCACAAAAGTTATGATCTTTGAGAGATCACTGGACTATCTTGCAAATGAGAATATTAACCCTTGTCCTGCTGAACCCAGATATGTCCTGCCTTTGCAAACAGTGTTGATCCAGATCAGCTGGCTTCTGAAGAAGCCAAACTGATATGGGACTTTACTGTTTGCCATTCAGTAAGTGAATTTATATCCACCATCTGGATCAAGTAATCTGATTGGCTGAAAATTAGAAATGGGTGTGACATCTTAATTTATTCAGCAGGACAAGTGTTAATTAAGGCATGACCTGCTGAATGCCTAATATAACTTTGATTTTAAGGACTTGTCAGAATTTGACGACCTTGACCCAATATTCAGAACCACCACAGGACCTACACTATAAAAAAGAAAACAGCTTTTCACCACATCTGCAAAACCAATGGGTGGATCTTGGTCAAACATGCAGTGCTGATTGGACCTTGGTGACTTAAATCCAGTTTTAACAGTCAATATAACACTTGCACTATGAAGAAAAAAAAACAAACAACAAAAACAAAAACAGAGATGACCTTAAGTGCTGATACATTACATTTTGATGACTGTGGCCCAATTTTCAAGGACACCACATCTTTGACAATAAAACAAGCTTTATCTGCACTCTGTGGAACTTTTGGTCATATTCTTACTAAACTTGCCTGAATATATCCTGGGAGAGCTAATTAGATTTTGATGACCTTAACCTAATTTTCAAAATCTCAGGAGTGCAAAGGTTGTAGAATGGTAACAAGGAAATGCATTTCACCACATAATGTATGTCCTGGAATGCCAGTACAGCTGCTTCCTGATTCTGGATTATTTACATCATTGTCACTATATTTATGGTTCTCTCTGGGTAATAATTTAGCCTGGTTCAGATATTCTATTAAAATTCAGCCTAGTAATCCTTTAATCGTACCCACTCTTCAAACAAAACAATAAGAAAAAACATACAAAAGCCAATGGTCATCCAATTACACTGAGTGAGTTTTCTGTTTTCAGAGTCACATAGAGGCAGCGCCAGATAAATCTGGATTAGTTTTACTGGACTGTTGGGTTGGCTTGAAATGGTGCCTAGTTAGAATTCATAACTAGGTCACCTCGCCCATACATGGAGTGCCTGCACATACAGACACGGTGCGGGCGTGTCCAGACTTTGTGCGAGAATTTTGACGATCGGCCGAAAAGTTTGAGCTTTAATCTCGTACCTAATGTGTGTCAATTCCGACTGCATAATGCATTAGGCACAAAGCTCGAGTCGAGAGTAAGGTGCACTCACTAGCCACATGTCGGTCGGTCAGACGCCAGAAGGGATGCAAGATGGGTGTCCTCACCCAGGAGCCAAGAGGGTGTCCTCACCCAGGAGCAGAGGGGGTCTCATCCAGGAGCCGAGAGGATGTCCTCATCCAGGAATCGAGAGCATGTCCTCACCCTAAAGCCTTTTGGGTGTCCTCACCCAAGTCAGCGTGGCGCAAGTTTGACCTACTTAGGAGTAAGTCATGCCAAGGTAACTTGGCGGCACCAGGCGAAGAAGTAGTGGTCCTCCACCTCCCCCTAAGGGGTCACTGCAGGATTTCTCCAGGGTGTCGTACCAGTATGCTGAGTTCCTTTGTTTGGTGCCTCTCTTATAAAGCTGCTCGATGTATTCATACCAGACTTCGTCGTAGAACTTTGAAGTAGGTACCTTGATGAGAGTCCAATGCTTGTCTCTATGGTATACAAAGTAGACTGGTAGGTCAATGTTGATCTCTTCGTCGTCTCTTGGTAGTCTTGCAGCTTTTGTGATGGCCTTGAACTTTGTAGAGGTGACATCCTGGAGCTGGTACTTTTCATGTAGAGGGTACTCTTCCTCAATGTCGAAGAAAGCACTGCATGGGTGCAGTGTTCGTCGCCGGCGACTTTGTTCTCGGCTTCTTTGTCGGTGGTGATTCTGGAGAAGGAGGCGGTGTAGCTGGTCTCTTAATGGTGGGTGATGGCATGATCTGTGCTGTCTTCGGTGGTCTTAGTACTGTGATGGTAGTTGTAGTGTCGATCTGAAGTGTCTGCGGTGCTGGTGGTGTTGTCTCCTTCTTCGGCCTTGTCGGCGTGCTGGAGGCGTTGGTCTGGTTGTCGGTGGTGGTTGTCGTCTAGCAGCTGTGGGCTGGTTAGGCCACTTGCCAGCAAAGGGTGCAGGCTGCCTCCTGCTTTCAGCCCTCCTCTTGTAGACTGGTAGCGTTGGTACCATCTTATGGAAGGTCAAGTCAAAGCGAACATGATCCTTCCCATCAGCCATCCTCCAGGGAGGATGACCAACAATGTTTTCTGAGTAGTACTGCAGGTATAACAGACTCAGACATGGTTATTCTTTAGTTATTCTGCAGACGATGTTGACACTTCAGAGGTCGAAGGTTGAACTGAGTGAGTGGGGAAGTCACTGATAAAATAAGGATCAAATTTAAATTGTTTAAGTCATTCTATAAATACATACAAAATCCTTGAATTTCTTGCAGTATGAAGGGGGAGACAGAAAAGTATTGGAATAGAATTACCTACTCTAGAAACCAAAAGTTTAACGTCCCAAATTCTGTGCAAATTATAAAATGAACAATATTATTGAATCCAGGATTCCTCATATTGTGAAAAAAATAATGATTATTTCTCCTTGAAAGTGCCATATCCTCGTAATCATGTTATTGCAGCCACAACTTAAGAAAAATGAACCTGGGGACATGTGCACCAAGTAAAGACAGATCAGCCAGCTCATCTGTATGGTCTGGGAGCAGTGGCTCTCTAAAGAGTGTTTTGCAAAGACTGATGAGACCATGGATGCACAAGCTGATCTGAATATATAATAATTCTGTGGAGAAGGGCGTGAGGAGGGGGGTGCACAGTCCGAAGGTACAGTTTCTCACATTGCATGTCACTTCACAACATTGTCATAGCTCCAGAATAAGAGTGGGTAGATAAAAGGGGGTATCAGGTAAACTGTTTTCTTATTTCTCATTGAAAACATACGTTGTGGTACTTATTAGAAGCGCCTCGCTGAGGCGCTTCTAATGAGTACCACAACATGTGTTTTCAAGGAGAAATATTGTTTTTTTTGGTTGAAAAAAGGAACATTTTATCTGAAGCTGTGATTCTGCGGATTCATACAGCATTTCCAGAAACTTCCAGAGACTGTACAAACCAGGGCCCGGTTGTTCAAAGCGTCGTTAGCTTAACGAGCTCGTTAAGGGTCATTTCGTTAACTGTTTTAGTGGATTCAATATACAATATTCTGATATTTTTTGCTGAAAAAATGTGAGTAGCTTTTGCACTGCAAAAGCTACTCACATTTTTTCAGCAAAAAATTTCAGCATATTTGCGTATCACTTGATGTAAATTTTAACGAATCGTTAACTAACGATGTCGTTAGCTTTGAACAACAGGGCCCATATTGTTAACGCAAATGACCCTCATGGATTGATGTGTCGTTAACCCTGAATCATCATCAGCAAACCATAATGTGCAATTTTGAATGTTTTGTTTGTATGCGTTCAGACTGACGTTGACACCGACAATGAGGACGACAGTGAAATGGTATATGATACTTTTATAACCAGAATATTTCAAACTCCTGCGGATTTGGGTTAGGAGCTGGTATTTAACTCCTAAACTTTGTTGTTAGTTTTTATCCTAATGACAACATTAGCATTAGCATCTATCCTAATGACAGCATTAGATTTTATCGTAGTTGCCCAAAGTTGCTATAATATCCCACTTATAATAAACTTGGCTAATTAGAAATTGCCTGTAAAAATATGAGGCTGGCATTATGTTAAATGTACCTAAATTTCGAACATCAAGATTTCTGATAAAATGGCATATGCAAACACTGCAGACCCAGATGAGACTGCTCCTAAGGAGCAGTCTGCTCTGGGCCTACACTGATTGCTATTCTACTAAGAATTTTATGAAAGAATGGCATAAAAAGTAAAATTTAGCAAAAACCAAAAACATGGGAAAAAGGGTTTGAAATTTTAGGATATTTACCATGATGGACCTAGATTATGGGCAAACAGCAAAGGTCTTGGTTATCCTGCACATATACATGTATTCTTTTTGATTAGGGTGTTTCCAGTCGAACCTCAGTGGCTCAAACATCTTTAGGACCCTGGAAATTTGCTCTAGATATGGGTAAAGCGCCAATCACAATAATTGTTGTCTGCTTTGTCTTCTGCCGATTACTGTAAAAGTCATTGTTGCAAACAGTGTGGACCCAGATCAGACTGCTCCTTTACTGTTTGCCTATATGCAAAATGTAAGTTTGAAAAGTTTGCAAGAAGATGCAGCAGACGACATTTTCAGATGCAGATTTTCTTGGCGCTTTAAGGGTTAATCATAGTGTCAGGTTAGGAGACAAATGGGAATAATATATGGATGTCTTTTTGATCTTCTATGAAATAATGGTATGTTGTGTGTAATTAGAATTGCCTTGATGAGGCAGTTCTAATGAGTACATACAACATACATTTTTTTAATGATAAAATGGGCAAAAAATCCTAAAGTATTCCAAATGTTGTTTTTTTTTGAGCTGTTGCAAGAAATTCTTTGGGACTCAAAACAAGTTTGAATTAGCCACGGTAAACCAGTCATGGGTGTTTGAGTCATTGCGGTTTTACTGTATAATTTAGATACAGTAAAACCTGTGTAAGAGAGCCACCTTCAAGACTGACTTTAAATAGTGGTTGATGTGGAAAAAGTTGTCTGTCTTATAAAAGTACATGTCATGTAATTTTGCTAGCAAAATTACATGACATGTACCTTTATAAGACAACCACCTTTCCACATCAACCATTAAGGTCAACTTCAAAGGTGGCTGTCTTATACAGGTTTTACTGTACCTTATTTACCCTACTTGGACACGTTTTCTCTTTACCATACTTGTCCTATAATTTGAATGTCCATTTTACTACCTGTTGATGTGTCTAAAAGACGGCTTGATGAGTGGCAAACTGTGTAGGCCCAAATCTGATGTCACATCCTGTTGCATCAGATTTGGGTCTGCACTGTTTGCTCTGGCTAGTCTGTCCAGAAACTTGGGGTTAACATCACGAAAACATGCCTATATAATTTTGACCCCCTTAAACCCCACTTTTATATAGTAAAACTGGGGTTTACGGGGGTATACATTATTTTCTTTATTTCTGCTCAAAAACATAGATTGTGGGTACTCATTAGAACCGCCTCGCCGAGGCGGTTCTAACGAGTACCCACAATCTATGTTTTGAGCAGAAATATGAAAAAAATCAGAAATTTTTATCCGAAAAATTGCCATTTTTTGGTGGTAAAATTTTCAGTGTATTTGAAAAGGCGTGTTTTCGTAATGTATTTGGACACCTTAATTTCTTACCCACACCCATAGGGACCCATGTAGATAGGCTGGCTGGTCCGTTGCCAAAGTGCTGCTAGTAACATAGGCAAGACTTGAGTTTCACCTAACATTAGTTTGTTTAAAAGTCCTACCAGTTTTGACATAACTGTACTTATCCTAAAATTATTAACTATTAAATTCTGTCTACCTAGTGGTGATGGAATGGCAATCAGTGTAGCAGTTTGATCTGGGTCTGCACTGTTTGCTAAGGCCAGTCTTCCAAATATTTAGGGTAGACATTGTCATCCTTCCATGGTTAGGCTTTAGTAGCTGTTTGTTGTTGAGAAAGGTTTTTGTTGTTTTTTAAAGTATGTATACTTTGTAGATAACCCATGATTGTTAGAACAATCTAGAGTTTTATTTTATGTAGATTAATTAAAGTTGTCAGCCTTCATTTGAATTTGCTTAAAGGGAAAAGCTATGTTGGCAAAGAATGCATCTGAAATGAAAGATTTTTTGTAGACCCTGCATTTTGATGCAAATTTGATAAAAATCGGATAACAATTAACAAAGTTAATGATGTGCAAAGATTTAGGCCTTTTGTCAAGGGCACTGCTATTTTGAATATTTAATGAGGTGCTTAACATTTCAAAATATTAAATAGGATCTTCTTTCTGACAGAAAATGGTGCTGTTATCAAGCAAAATCAATATATGTGTAGAGAAGAAGCTATGTTGTTGTTTTGCGGATTTTTAATGCTACCAGGCACCCAAGGCACATAGAGGCAGCAGCACTTGTTATTATGTACATGTATTTGTACAGCCTTACTTTCATGGATCACCGGTGCACACTTGGTGCTGCTGTCTGTCACCAAGCTCCGCCCTATCCACTTTATACTCAACCCAGGGCACGTCAAGTATGAGCTAGGCGTACTAATGGTCTGGAAATTGTCTCAACCCGAGCGGGATTGGAACCCACGATATCCCGCTTGACAGTCAAGTGCGCTAACCACTAGGCCATCCAGCCCACATCCCACATTATGTACACAAATCGAGGGTTGAGCGCAAGACTATGGTAACTCAAATGTATTTTTGAAACCCTTGTTTAGGGGCAACTTGGACCCCTTTGTAAACAATGCAAATTTAGGTGCCATTGCTCATATGAGCAATGGCACCTAAATTTTCATTGTTTACAGAAAGAAATGTTGTAATCTTCATAACACCTTCATGGTGAGGAGATTAAGTTTGGGGAAAAACAACCATCTGACTTACGCTAGTCTTGCGCTCAACCCTCGAAATATAGAACTAATATATTGTTGCAAATATTATTTATTTTGGTCTTGTATATTTGATGAAGGGTTTATGAGGTCATAAAGCCATATCATAAAGCCTCATTAAATACAGTTGACTCTAGTTATCTCGACCTCGCTTACCTCGAATAACCGCTTACCTCGAAGTGAAAATCTGGTCCCTGCCTAAACATGAAAATCTAACAACAGGTAAAAAAATATTGTGTAAAAGTGGAAAATTGCTCCTCTTTTACACAATATTTTCAATATTTCTCTAACTTCAAGCATCCAATTACATATGTATTTTTTAAATGTTGTTGTTTGAATTATTTTTTCCTCAATTCTGCAAATCTGACATGTTGAGGTACTGATATCTCGAAGTATTTCAGAGAGTCCCTTGGAATTTGAGATAACAAGAGTTGACTGTAGTCACAATAGTGACACTCATAAAAGCAAATGTGGCATCCTCAGAACTTGATAACTTGATTACTTTGCAGCTGATTTTGATCAAACTTGATCAAAATGCATGGTTTTGTCATGATCTTTCATATCCAATACTTTCCTCTTCAGTCTTGATTTTCCCTTTCATTACAGGTGCATATAAATTGAAGTCAAGCCACATAAAATTTATCTTAATGCTATCTTCCTATCATAATGCTGCCTTCTGTGTAAACAGCGAGTCCAATCTGTCCTGCTTGTTTTTGTACACAGTCACAGCTCTTGTTAACCCTTGACATGCTGAATAAATTAAGATGCCACACCCACTTCTAATTGTCAGCCAGTCAGATTAATTAATCTGGATTGTTGATATAAATTAACATGATTTTGAATAACAAACAGTGCAGATCCAGATCAGTTGGCTTCTTCAGATGCCAACTGATCAGGATCTACATTGTTATACCCCCGACATACGAAGTATGTGGGGGTATATAGTTTTAGCTTTTCCGTTCGTTCGTTCGTTACTTCGTACGTACGTTCGTTCGTACGTTCGTTCGTTCGTTCGTTTGTCTTTCCATCACAGGGTCAAAGTTTTTGCGTTAAAGTTTATAAGACCTCATATTTTGAAGACCCTTTGATGGATTTTGTTCATATATGGCATGATGGTAGATATAGGTCTAAAGTTTTTATCAGCACCATCCCCACCCCGGGGCTTTGAATTTTCGTAAAAAAGTCACAGGGTCAAAGTTTTTGTGTTAAAGTTTATAAGACCTCATATTTTGAAGACCCTTTGATGGATTTCATTCATATATGGCATGATGGTAGATATAGGTCTAAAGTTTTTATCAGCACCATCCCCATCCCGGGCGTGACCTTGGGTCAAGGTCACGGACTTAGAATTTTCATTAAAAAAGTTAAAGTTTTTTGTGTTTAAGTTTAAATAGCTATATCATCAAGACCCTTGAGGAATTTCATTTATATTTGACATGTTGGTAGATATCGGCCTAGCATCTTACTCCGCATGATCCCCACCCTGGATGTGACCGAGGTCAAGGTCACGAACTTAGAATTTTCATATAAAAGTAAAAATTTTTGTGTTTAAGTTTATATTGCCATATCATCAAGACCTTTTATTAAATTTCATTATCCCCTAACTGAAAGGTTGAGCTGATATAGCTATCAGCAAGGAATCTGTTCGTCTGTCCGTCAGTCAATTGAAATATTATTCGTTCATACTTTATTTTTGTCTTAGGGTCAAAGTTTTTGCGTTAAATGTTATAAGAACTCATATTTTGAAGACCCTTTGATGGTTTTCATTCATATTTGGCATGATGGTATATATAGGTCTTAGGTTTTTATCAGCACCATCCCCTCCCTGAGGGTGACCTTGGGGTCAAGGTCACAGGCTTAGAATTTTCATAAAAAAGTCAAAATTTTTTGGGTTTAAGTTTATATAGCTGTATCATCAAGACCTTGAGGAATTTCATTTATATTTTACATGTTGGTAGATATCGGCCTAGCGTCTTACTCCGCATGATCCCCACCCCGGGTGTGACCGACGTCAAGGTCACAAACTTAGAATTTTCATATAAAAGTAAAAAATTTTGCGTTTAAGTTTATATAGCCATATCATCAAGATCTTTTATTAAATTTCATTATCCCTTAACTGAAAGGTTGAGCGGATATAGGTATCAGAAAGAAATCTTTTTGTCTGTCCGTATGTCCTTTGAAGCATTATTTGTTCATACTTTGTTCATATTTTGAAGACCTTTTGATGGAATTCATTCATATTTGGCATGATGGTAGATATAGGTCTAAAGTTTTTATTAGCACCATCCCCACCCCAGGGGTGACCTTGGGGTCAAGGTCATAGACTTAGAATTTTCATAAAAAAGTCAAAGTTTTTTGTGTTTAAGTTTATATAGCTATACCATCAAGAACCTTTGAGGAATTTCATTTATATTTGACATGTTGGTAGATATAGTGTATGACCTTCAGGTCAAGGTCACAGATTTAGAAATTTCATATAAAAGTAAAAAAAAAGTGCATCTAAGTTTATATAGCTATACCATCAAGACCTTTTGTTGAATTTTATTATCCTCCTACAGAGAGGTTTAGGGGATATAGCTATCAGCATGGAATTCATCCATCCTTCCATCTCCAGAGTCAAAGCTACATATTTTGTGCTCGTTAAAAACTGGCGGTAGCGCTCTTCGGGGGTATACGTGCCCCACTGGGCACTTTGTCTAGTTTGCAAAGGTAGGGCATATCCGGTTCAGGGTTAAGGTTTTGTTTTATTCTTTCAAACACAAATTTAACCCTTCTTTTGCTGAACACAACATGCCCTGTCCTAGCAAACAGTGTAGATCCAGATCAGAAGCCAACTGATCTGAATCTGCACCTTTTTTCATTAAATATGTGAATTTCTATCAAAAACTCTGATCAAGTAATCTGACTGACTGAAAATTAGAAGTGGGCCTGGCATCTTAATTTATTCATCATGAGAAGGGTTAAAGAAGTATTCTATATTTCTCCACAAAAACATAAACTACTTGTTGTAAGGCATTTCCTTAGTTTGATAGCTCAAATGAATACTTACAGCATGTGTTTTTGTGGAGAAATAAAAAACAAAAAAAAAGTCTGGATACCCTGTTATCAGGAACAATAACATGTGCAACTCACAAAAAGGGCCCTTATGTAATTTGCAGACAGTACAGGCCCTGATCAGCCTGCCCATAAGTACTGGCTGATCTGGGCCTTTTTGTTGTCTGCTAACAGATTCAGTGGGCACAGTAGTATATGTTGACTAACAGAAAATGCCCAGATTAGACTGCACAGATGGGCACGCTGAGCTGGACCTACGTTGTCCACAAATTGCATAAGGGCCCTTTTCATGTGTTGCACATTATATGTATTTTTGTTGAGAAGTGAAAAAACAACAACATTTATTTTGGTTGAAAAAATGCATAAGTTCAATCATATTTTATTGCAATATATCAATGCATTGGTGTCAGGCCACAAGGTCTCCCAACATTAGTTATGGTCCTTTTACTGAAGAGTTGTATATCAATGCACTGGTGTCGGGTCACAAGTTCTCACAACATTAGACATAGTCCTTCCCCTAAAGAGTTGTGACCAAAAAAAAAATTTTGTATCTGGAGGTATGCGCAATGCAGGGATTTTTTGAGAAATAAGAAATAGTATCTCAGAATTATCACTAGCCAAGTGGACCGTTCTGCCTCAACCTTTTGGACCGGCCCATTTCCAATAGGAAGGGTGTATGGTTAATATTAATTATTACCATATTTTATAGAAATTCCCATATTCAATGCAAACAGTGTAGACCTTGATCAGATGCCGCATTCTGTGGCATCTGATCTGGGTCTATACTGTTTGCTTATGTCCCTTTTATTGGACGCTAGGCATAAATGGGTTAAGTCTTTTGAGTAAATATGCATTCAATAATGATTCTATTTAGACTGATTGACATACACTGCCACATGGCTGGTATTTCTCCAGCCTGGCTTTAATATTTTTCTATGCTTAACTATGCTTTTCTACTAAGTGCAATTTCAGAATAAATGGCTTCCAGACTTTTCCTTTCCTTTTTAGCTCACCTTGATGAAGTCCAGGAAGAGCTATTATGCTAACCCTGGCATCGGCGTCGGAGTTGGCGTCCACAAAATGTTAAAGTTTTTTTTTGAAACTTCATATTTTCCAAACCACATGATGGATATGGTTTATATTTTGATTTGATAGTCATATATTGATAGATATAGGTCCAAAGTTTTATTCAGCAATACCCTCATGCCTAAGGCCATAAAGCTAATTGTCAGATTTAGAACTTTTATGTTGAAGTATTGCGCCAATAGTGATGGTTATAGCAGAATCAGCTTCTGTAATTATATCATCCTCTTTCTCCACAGTGTGTTTAAATTGCCGAGTTTTCTTTTCCAAAAGAAGCAAGCATTCGGGTGGCTGAGTGGTTAACGTTCCTGACTTTGGATCATGAGGTCCAATATCAATACCTCTAGAGGCTCATTACGAAAACATGCCTATTCAAACATACTGCAAATTTTATCACCAAAAAATGAAAATTTTCAGATGAAAAATTCTGATAATTTTCATGTTTCTGCTCAAAACATAGATTGTTGGTACTCGTTAGAACTGCCTCGATGAGGCAGTTCTAACGAGTACCCACAATCTATGTTTTGATCAGAAATAAGAAAAATAATCTATACCCCTGTAAACCCCAGTTTTACTATATAAAAGTAGGGTTTAAGGGGGTCAAAATTATATAGGCATGTTTTCGTGATGTGAATTCAGCTCATTACTGGACGGCACTTCATTGCACAGAGCCTTTCATTATCATCCTTCCATCGTCTCAGTATGACTTAAATAATGTTCATTGAAATGTAAAATGCCAAACCATCATCATTTCTTTTCCAAAAAAAATAAATAAATAAATAAATAAATAAAATAAAATAAATAAAAATAAAAAATAGAAATTAATAAAATAAAAGGAACCAGCGGGGTGTCCAAGTGGTGGTTGCTCCTCTATTTTGGATCAGGAGCTCCCAGGTTTAAATCCTTTTCTAAATAGAGAATTAAACCTCTGCTCACACTTCACGGCGTATGCTAGTTCCTTTACCCAAATTGTATATTGAATGCTGAAATGCCCATCTAAATTATTACCATATTTACTCTTATGTATTTGGACACACAGGCCAGGGCAAACAGTGTAGATCCAGATCAGATGCATTCTATGGCATCTGATCAGGGTCTACAATATTTTATCACTTATCCAGTAGGTTTTTAGACTCATCTATAAGTAGTAAATTGGATTGTTCAAAAGGACAAGTACCATATTCAGCTTGATTACCGCAAATACCCTTATAAGTGCAGAGTCAAGCATTTTGCTAGTCTTCAAATAACAGCTTGTGTACTTTTATCTGCTTCTCTATAAAAGCATTTGTTGTTGATACTCATTTGAATTGCCTCAACTTGTTGAGGCAATTCAAATGAGTACCAACAACATAATTATGCTTTTTATGCATATATTGTTGATATATATGCCTTTGAATACAATTCAAATGAGTACCAACAACCTATGCTTTTATAAAGAAAACCAGAAAAAACATCGCACAAGTATCATTACATAATCATCTCATGAATTAAGTCATCTTCTTATCATTCTTAATAGTTCTTATCAGGTGGATATTTTACTACAAGTTTTGCAGTACCTTTGAAAATCTTAAAGACAGTGCTGTAAGGTCAAATATGGTATAGTGCTATAGTAAGGAGTTTTATGGAGTTTATATGGTATAGTAAGGTGTTTAGATGTCCCAATATTTTCAGTAAATATAGTAATCAGATATCTTTTGCAACAGCCTGCATGTTTGGGCACATATAGAATACCATATTTACCCTAAGTAATCAGAAATATTAACTCCTCGCCATAGTTGTCCTAAAATTTGAACTAGTCAATTTTACTAGCTGTTTGTTTGTCTGAATGCCTGCAGCACGAGTGGCACACAGTTTAGATCCTGATCAGATGCCGCATTCTGCGGCATCTGATCTGGGTCTAAACTGTTTGCTTAGGCTTGTCCAAAACCTTTGGATAAATGTGGTAAGAAAAGTTTGGTGTAAGGTCGTAATTATTGGGAAATTTCACCTGAACACAAAAGCAGTAGAAAGAAGATATTTTCTGTTATTTTTTTTTTGCTGAAAACGTGTTACAGATACTCATTGAAGCATTTGTTTGAGTTTACACAACATATGTTTTCGGTGCATGAATTTGCAATTTATGCACAGAATGTGTAAGTTATAGGGTATTGAATCATCAATGAAGCAGTGCTTTTGAGTACAAACATGCCCAACACCACAGGGGGTGGGGGGATCCAGGAAGATTTCTGAGAAGATTCAATTTGATCAAATTACCGTACATTACGTATTCAGACAGACAGGTCTTAGCAAACAGTGTAGACCCAGATCAGACTCCGCAGTACATGGCATCTGATCAGAATCTACATTGGTTGCCATGCATCCAACAATTTTACATAAGTCGTAAGTAGTAAACTGGACTTTTTGAAGGTAAGTATAATGTAAAGAGTAGTTTGAATATTTAAAGTAAATACGCTATCCCATATTAATGCAAAATTTCCCATGAAAATAAAATTTTGAGTCAAACATGGGGTTCCCTGAACCCCCTCCCCATGAACCCCCTCTGAATCTGCCCATGCACCAATTGAAAATGTGTGTTTGGGCATATATTGGCAGCAAAGACCCAGCAAAGTAATCTAGGCATTTTTGCAGACTGATGATAAGGGCCTTCAGTGACCACTTACAGAATCACCGTATACTGACAAATATACCATACTCGACCTAATTACTGCACTGTGTGCTTAGGTTTTTCAAAATTAGTTGGAAAACTTAGGTGGTAAAATATGTATCTACCTACTATAAGGGTACATTTTAAAAAATGATAAGCAAAGGATTTATTTGCTGATGTTTATGTGATATTTTTTCTGATTTTCTTTATAAAAGCATATGTTGTTGGTACTTATTTGAATTGCAATTCAAATGAGTACCAACAACATATGCTTTTAGAAAGAAGTAAATACATGTCTTGTAATCTGAAGAATACAAAATGGCTTGACTGTGTGCTTATAGGGATATGTGTGGTTATTGGAATAAATATGGTATCAGTCTGATGAGACTGTGCAGATGAGCAGGATGATCTAATTCTATGCATTCTGCATATGCTTGTAGACACATTTTGCATCATGCAGTGCCAAGCTCCGTAGATGATAGCACAGTTTGAAGTGCATCTGATTTCATATCCAGGGGTTGCAAGTTCGAATCCCAGCTTCATGTGGCTCACATTTTTTTGACCAATTAGCAAAAAATATCATGAATTATTACTAAAAGTGCCATCCTACGAGGGACGTTCAAAAGTATCTGAAAAAGTTCTGTAACTTATTTATTAATATGGTTATTTGAATAAAATTCAAAAGTGATACTTTGATGTATTTTGTGCATAATCCAAAAGAAAAAAAAAAAATGATACAAATTGCAAAGATGCAAAATCCACAGTCACTATGGCAACGTCAGGTAATGTTGAGTGGGTAACTTACTCATGAAGGGAATATTGCATTTTCAAAGCCTGTCTGACACCTGACACATCTAAAAATTACATCTTTTCAAATTTTTTTCCTTTGCATGATACACACTTCTCCCACCTACGGATCCACTTGTCAAAGAATGACCTGAAGTGCTCCTGTAGAATTTTATGGATTATGTCCTGGACAATGGAAGCTAAGTCGTCAAGGTCAGCTGCGTCAAAACTACTGCCCCCCAGCTCTGATTTCAAGGTCGGAAAGAGCCAGAAATCTCATGGTGCTAGATCCAGGGAATATGCAGGATGATTCACGGTATCTTCCTGATATTCTCAGTGTTGCACAGAGGAGTGGGATGGTGCATTGTCATGATGTAATATGAATTTGCCATCAAGTTCCTGTCTTTACCTCTTCACTGCTCATACCAGATCTTTCTTGATAACTTGAAATTGTGATAAAAAGCATCGTACCAAATGCTTTTATCATGGCATCATATATTTAATACAACCATAAAATACATTTGATACATACCAACAATCAAGTTTAACATTTACCTTCAAATAATAATTTGCTGTGACTGTCTGTCCTGCTGGGACCACATGACACAGAACCACAGCTCTCAAAGATGATGAACTGTAGCTTCCTTGTTGAGGGGTTCACTAATGCCTATACTGTTGATAGCCAGTCTGGATGTTTCCACATACATGAGTCTTTTTTTTTTTATTTTCTGGGTCCTATACACAAATCCATGTTTCATCTGTAGTGATTATTAAGTTCATGAAATGGTGTCTGTGGTAACGATGCTGCCTAAGAAATGGCGGTGTCTTCTACCCTCTGATGATTATGTTCAAGTGTTAGAAGTCCAGGGATCCAGTGATTGTATACCTTAGACATGCTGAGCTCTCTGGTAACTATTGAATAGTCTGTCGACAAGCTAAGCCCCACCTTTAAACCTAGGTCGCGTATTGTAAGCCTTCTACAACTCTACAACTACTCCCTAATTTTGTCAGCTTTTCCTGACGTCATGCACGGACATGCAGTTCTTGGCTGGTGGGCAATGTAGGCAAAGGATCCATTTTGAAGACGTTGAACCACTCGTATATGCTGGTTTTCTTCATTGAACTTTTGCTGTAAATGTCCATGATCATTGAGAGTGTCTCTGATTTTGTTTTTCCCATTAATACCCACAACTTTGTGGAATAGCACAGTTCTATTGCAGTATTTACGGCTTCCACAAAACAAATGTTTTCTACTTCTGTTGTTTATCGAAATGATGTCAGATTTCAGCCCATGACATTATGTAGACATTGACTAAAAGGCACGGAAGTGGCACGAATATTTTGGGCAGTTTCTGACATTGGGAATATGTCTTTATATGCTCTTTAAAGACCCATAAAAGTGACGTGTTTCATGATTTGCCAAATTAGCCCTGCTCATTGTTACCCGATGTTGCCATAGTGACTGTGGATTTTGCATCAGTGCAATTTGTGTTATTTTTTCTTTCAGATTTTGTATAAAATACATCAATGTATCACCTTTGAAAATTTCATTCTAATAACCATATTAATAAATAAGTTATGAAATTTTTCCTGATACTTTTCAAACACCCCCTTATGTTAGCATGTCAATCATGCATGTTAACATTAATAATTGCCATAGCCCTGAGCTTGCCTATGTTATGTTGCAACATAAATAGTTAATCCTTGCTATGCTGAACAAATTAAGATGGCACGCCTACTTCTAATTTTCTGGCAATCAGATTACTTGATACAAGTTGTTGATACAAATTGACATACTTAATGACAAACAGTTCAGATCCAGATCAGTTGGCTTCTGAAGAAGCCAACTGATCTGGATCTACACTGTTTGCAAGGGCAGGGCATATCTGGGATTAGCAGGATAAGGGTTAAGTATAGCACCAGATATGACACATTTTTCAACCAAAAGGTATTTAAATTTTTCTTATTTCTCCACAAAAACATGTGACGGTACTAATCAGAAGTGCCCTGCCAAGGCATTTTTTAATGAGTACCCACAACATATGTTTTTGTGGACAAATAAGAATACCCACCCTTATCTGGAGCTACAGTTAAGATAAAATGAAATAGGACCCCAGCTTTCAAAATTAGTTCCTGCCCGTTCATATACTTGTTCAGTAAATAAATATAAGCTTCAATTTCTAGCTAAATAGGGTGTTATATTATGGCATGCAGTGGCGTAGCCAGAACGGCTTTTTTTTAGCTCACCTGAGCTCTGCTCAGGATGAGCTATTGTGATCACTTTTCGTCCTTCATCCATCCATGCGTCCGTCCATCCGTTAACATTTTCAAACGACTTCTTCTCTGAAGCCGCTCAGCCAATTTTGCTCAAATTTCATGTGGAGCCTCCTTAGGGTGGGGGAAAGAAAGATTGCTAAAATGATCATGGTCCTTTGACCAAGATGGCCGCCATGCCCATATATGGTAAAAACCTTTAAAAATCTTCTTCTCCAGAACCGAGAATGCCTTGGGGCTGAACCTTTGCAGGAATCAACCGGGACGGGAGGTCTACCAAAATTGCTAAAAGAATTATCATACGTTGACGTTTGACTTTTTTACGGCAAGGTCAAGTTTGCTTCCCTATGCATTTGTATGGGAAAAACCTTTAAAAATCTTTTTCTCCAAAACCATGCATGCCTTATGGCTGAATCTTTGCATATATCTTCGGGAACAGGAGGGCTACCAAAATTGCTAAAATAATGGTCGTACATTGACATTTGACCTTTTTACGGTAAGGTCAATTTTGCTTCCTTATGCATTTGTATGGGAAAAATGTTCAGAATTTCAAACAACTTCTCCTCTGGAGCCTCTGGGCCAATTTTGCACAAATTTCATATGGAGCCTCCTTAGGTAGGGGGAACAAAAGATTGCTAAAATGGTCACGGCTCGTTGACCAAGCTGGCCGCCATGTCCATATATGGTAAAAACCTTTAAAAATCTTCTTCTCTAGAACCGAGGATGCTTTGGAGCTGAATGTTTGCATAAATCATCGGGGACAGGAGGTCTACCAAAGTTGCTAAAATAATGGTCATATATTGACATTTGACCTTTTTACGGCAAGGTCAAGTTTGCTTCTTTATGCATTTGTATGGGAAAAAACATTTAAAAATCTTATTGTCCAAAACTGAGGATGGCTTGTGGCTGAATCTTTGTATATATCATCTGGAATGGGCGATCTACCAAAGTTGCTAAAATATTTGTCATACATTGACATTTAACCTTTTTATGGCGAGGTCAGGTTTGCTTCTGTATGCATTTGTATGGGCCCCATACATTTTTATGGAAAAAATGTTGATAATTTCAAATGGCTTTTCCTCTGAAGCCTCCGGGCCAGTGTTGCTCAAATTTCATGCGGAGCCTCCGTGGGCAGGAGAATGAAAGATTGCTAAAATGCGTATGGTCCATTGATCAAAATGGCTGCCATGCCCATATATGGTAAAAACCTTTAAAAATCTTCTTCTCCATAACCAAATAAGCCCTGGGTCCTAATCTTTGCACAAATTATGGGGGACAGGAGATCTACCAAAATTGCTAGAATGATGGTTCTATGTTGACATTTGACCTTTTTACCTCCAAGGTCAAATTTGCTTCCCTATTTGTATGGGCCATATACATTTATATTGAAAGTATCGAAGTGACTTGTAGATCAGCAGTAGTTAAAATTGTTCTGATTGGAAATCTAAGATGGCCATCATCTGGTTTATATTTATAATATTTCCCTGCCACTGTGCTGTTTACATGTATAAAATCATGATTCTTCAGAAAACACAGCCAGTTTCCACCAAATTTCACATTGGATCCTTCTGTTGAAATGTGATTGATAGTTTATTCAAATGATCATGCTCCATTGACTGTCAGGCCCATATATTCTTCTTCAAATTTTCATTAGTTGTGATGATAGGATTGGAAAAATGTTGCATAACATCTGCATGTCTGCAGTGGCTATGTCATTCAGGTGAGCGAACCGTGGCCTGTGGGCCTCTTGTTTTTATTTTATGCACTCCCAGAAAAAAAGTCTTGATAAATTCTCTCTAGTTATGCTTCAAAAATAGGGGCTACTCTTAAAGGAAAGAATATTTGCTCCCAGAGGGAGCAAATTCATTCCTTTAAGAGTGGTCTCAATTTTGGAAGCAATATATCCTTTAATTCTTTCCTTTAAGAGTAGTCTCAATGGTAAAGAAGCAACATATTTTATATTAGTTACTGTCTCTTTATTTCAAAAATTATTTTTCTTATGCATGTTATGCACATGCGTAATGAGTGCTACACGTATGGTATAACTTAGCTTAATTATCATTCAAGAAGTAGTCATTGAATTATCTCTGGATAGAAATGTCCTTTAAAACAAATTGACTATCAGATTTGATACATAGAAATTAAGGTAACTGGGTACATATGATAGATTTTTCACCATTTTCTCAAAGGGAGACAACTTTTGTGACTTCCTGTTGGCTTAACTGTGCACAGAGCCCTTTCCATTACGAAACCATGATTATTCAAATACATGTATATTGAAAATTTTACAACCAAAAAGGAAATATTTTTGATAAAAAAATTCAGATATCTTTCTATTTCTGTTCAAAACATAAATTGTGGGTACTCGTTAGAACCGCCTCACCAAGGCAGTTCTAACGAGTACCCACAATCTATGTTTTTGAGCAGAAGTAAGAAAAATAATGTATACCCCTGTAAACCCCAGTTTTTACTGTATAAAAGTGGGGTTTAAGGGGGTCAAAATTATATAGGTATGTTTTCGTAATGTGAACGCTTTTTAGCTCAACTGAGCTCTGCTCAGGATGAGCCATTGTGATCACTTTTCGTCCGTCGTCCGTCCGTCCGTCCGTGCGTCCGTCCGTCCGTGCGTCCGTCCATTAACATTTTCAAACGACTTCTCCTCTGAAACCGCTGAGCCAATTTTGCTCAAATTTCATATGGAGCCTCCTTAGGATGGGGGAACGAAAAATTGGTAAAATGGTTGCGGTCCGTTGACCAAGATGGCCGCCACGCCCATATATGGTAAAAACCTTTAAAAATCTTCTCCTCCAGAACCGAGAATGCCTTGGGGCTGAACTTTTGCAGGAATCATCGGGGACGGGAGGTCTACCAAAATTGCTAAAAGAATTGTCGTACGTTGACGTTTGACCTTTTTACGGCAAGGTCAAGTTTGCTTCCCTATGCATTTGTATGGGAAAAACCTTTAAAAATCTTCTTTTCCAAAACCCAGCATGCCTTATGGCTGAATCTTTGCATATATCTGTGGGAACAGGAGAGCTACCAAAATTGCTAAAATAATGGTGGTACATTGACATTTGACCTTTTTACGGTAAGGTCAATTTTGCTTCCTTATGCATTTGTATGGGAAAAATGTTCAGAATTTCAAACAACTTCTCCTCTGGAGCCTCTGGGCCAATTTTGCTCAAATTTCATATGGAGCCTCCTTAGGGTGGGGGAACAGAAAATTGCTAAAATGGTCACGGTTCGTTGACCAAGATGGCCGCCACGCCCATATATGGTAAAAATCTTTAAAAATCTTCTTCTTCAGATCCGAGAATGCCTTGGGGCTGAACCTTTGCAGGAATCATTGGGGACGGGAGGTCTACCAACATTGCTAAAAGAATTGTCGTACGTTGACATTTGACCTTTTTACAGCAAGGTCAAGTTTGCTTCCCTGTGCATTTGTATGGGAAAAACCTTTAAAAATCTTATTTTCCAAAACCGAGCAGCCTTATGGCTGAATCTTTGCATATATCTTCGGGAACAGGAGGGCTACCAAAATTGCTAAAATAATGGTCATACATTGACATTTGACCTTTTTACGTTAAGGTCAATTTTGCTTCCTTATGCATTTGTATGGAAAAATGTTCAGAATTTCAAACAACTTCTCCTCTGGAGCCTCTGGGCCAATTTTGCTCAAATTTCATATGGAGCCTCCTTAGGTAGGGGGAACAAAAGATAGCTAAAATGGTCACGGTTCGTTGACCAAGATGGGCGCCATGCCCATATATGGTAAAAACCTTTATAAATCTTCTACTCTAGAACCGAGGATGCTTTGGGGCTGAATGTTTGCATAAATCATCGGGGACAGGGGTCTACCAAAGTTGCTAAAATAATGGTCATACATTGACATTTAACCTTTTTACGGCAAGGTCAAGTTGCTTCCTTATGCATTTGCATGGGAAAAAACATTTAAAATCCTTAATCTCCAAAACCGAAGATGGCTTGTGGCTGAATCTTTGCATATATCATCTGGAACAGGCAATCTACCGAAGTTGCTAAAATAATTGTCATACATTGACATTTAACCTTTTTAGGGCGAGGTCAAGTTTGCTTCTGTATGCATTTGTATGGGCCCCATACATTTATATGGAAAAAATGTTGATAATTTCAAATGGCTTTTCCTCAGACGCCTCCGGGCCAGTGTTGCTCAAATTTCATGCGGAGCCTCCATGGGCAGGAGAATGAAAGATTGCAAAAATGGGTATGGTCCATTGATCAAAATGGCTGCCATACCCATATATGGTAAAAACCTTTAAAAATCGTCTTCTCCATAACCAAATATGCCCTGGGTCCTAATCTTTGCACAAATTACGGGAGACAGGAGACCTACCAAAATTGCTCAGATGATGGTTCTATGTTGACATTTGACCTTTTTGCCTCCAAGGTCAAATTTGCTTCCCTATTTGTGTGGGCCCTATACATTTATATTGAAAGTATCGAAGTGACTTGTAGATCAACAGTAGTTAAAATTGTTCTGATTGGAAATCTGAGATGGCCATCATCTGGTTTATATTTATAATATTTCCCTGCCACTGTGCTGTTTACATGTATAAAATCACGATTCTTCAGAAACCACTTAGCCAATTTCCACCAAATTTCACATTGATCCTTCTGTTAAAATTCAGAAACCACTTAGCCGAATTCCACCAAATTTCACATTGATCCTTCTGCTGAAATGTGTTTGATAGTTTATTCAAATGATCATGCTCCATTGACTGTCAGGCTCATATATTCTTCTTCAAAACTAAGAACTGTTCAAATGATGATATTTTCATTAGTTGCGATGATAGGACTGGCAAAATGTTGCATAACATCTGCATGTCTGCAGTGGCTATGTCACTCAGGTGAGCGAATTGTGGCCCGTGGGCCTCTTGTTAAGGTAATGAGACAGCATGCATTCATCTTTTTAAATAACATTTATCATATTACTCTATTATTGAAACTCGGGCAAGTTCATTATAGAGGAAAGAATAACTCTACTTACTTTGGATCATCACAAGGTTCCGGGCTCGAATCCTGATAGGAAATGTCCGGTGATTGAGTGGTGAACACTCTGACTTTGGATTACGAGGTCCCAGGTTCAAATTCTTCTGGAGGCAGAATTAAGCTCTTGATTGTATGCTGCTCCATAATCACTGCAATTAGCCTTTCACTATCACTCTTACATTGTCTTGCTATGATTGAAATAATGTTGAAAGATAGTAAAACACCAAATTATCAATATGTTACTATTGAACAATAAATGTTACTAATCTACGCAGGTAAATATGGTAATCACCTATCAAATCAAATCATTTTGTCTCTAATCAAAATTAGTTGAGCTAGTATTAGAAATCGCAGTATTTTTTAGTTCTTGTATTTATAATCGTACTGTTTGTTTCAGTAAATGTCCTAAAATTTCAAAAAAAATTATTCCATTTTTTGTTGTTTTTTTCCCAACATTTTGTAATTTGTGCATTTACAGTAAATGTCCTAAACAGTGTACTGTTTGTTTTGGTAAATGTCCTAAAATTTCAAAAAATTATTTCAATCTTTGTTGTTGTTTTTTTTCCTAGCATTTTGTAATTTGTGTTTTTACCATTACATGTTCTAAACTTTTGAACACTTTAGTCTATAGTTGTTTGGCCTAAATCTTGTTTTTTATGCTGTTATTTCTTAAAAAAAATTCTTTGGGATGGAAACAGTGTAGACCTTGATCAGACTGCTGCTAAAAGAGCATCTGATCTGGGTCTGCACTGTTTGCCTATGCCATTTTGTTTTTAGGATATTTACTGTATTTCACAAAATTCTCCGTGGAATGGCAAACAGAGTAGACCTTGCTCCTTCAGGAACACTGTGATCTGAGTATGCATTGATTGCATATGCTGTTTTGGCATCAGTGTTGGTGTATGGAATTTTAGGACAATTTACCATATGTTAGTTAAACTTGATAAGTTTAAGAGATTGATCTGAAAATTTAAAACGGGTCCTATATTGTTTGTTACTAACACTGTTTAATTCCTGTAGTCCCACTTTAACTTTACAAGTACTTTTTTTTTTTTTTTTTTTTTTTAATTTGTAAAGATTTTATTTTTTGCTGAAAGAGAAATTCACAAGAAAACTTCCTTGTGAAATCAGAATTTGCAAAATGAGAACCAGTACATAAATGTTTACAGTGTCTTGTCCATTATTTTTATGTAATTCTTCCTATGCAATGTGCTTGATATAAGATTCACAGATAAAACCTATTTTCAACTGTTTATGCAAAATTGAGTTTTCTAAGCACTTTTTCTTTCGTGACAATGAAATGAACAGATTGTAGAAAAGAATGCAAATTAATTATATGGCAGTATAATTTTAACTCCGCATGATTGCATTAATTTCAAGCAATTTGCAAGAGCCAAATTGAAACCTCGTTTGAACCCGCACAAGAAAAAATGGATACTTATAGGTGACCAGCAAAAGCTCGGGCAAGAGTGCATATAAGCTCAGTCTTGCCAGAGCCTTGGTGTTTGCCTACATGAAGTAGGGACCTTGAGGAAGCTTCAGACAAAAATGCACTTGTCTGTAACCCAAATAGGGGACTATGCATGAGCATTTGAAGAACCACAAATCAGAAAACCATCAGGTCCCTTTTTTGTATGCAAGCTCATCTATATGTGGCTACATCCACTGATTAGAAATTTTTAAAACTGTACCCTTTGCATAGATTTCGAAAATAAGCTATTTAACTCGTGTTTTCAAGGTAAACATTACCGAACTGGAATTCTAAAGAATGAATTTTATTTCTGTAGATTTTGTGGATGTGTAAATGCCACCAACTCGCACATACTGAATATAAAGCCCTTTGGGCATTATTCATTTTGTAAGTATTCACCAGCATTTACACCTTGACAAAATCCTCAAAAAAAAAAAAAAAAATGAAATTAATTTGTACTGCAATAACCCTAAGTATTCGGACAGATAGGCATTTGCAAACAGTGTAGACCCCGGTCAGATGCCGCAGAATGTGACATTTGATCAGGGTCTGCACTGTTTTCCATACATACAGCACTTTAGACACATCAAGAGGTGGAAGGATGGACTATTTCAAATTTCAGGACAAATATGGTAAGTTGATAAGATGTCCCAATACTTAGGGTAAATACGGCAATTATTCCATAGATCCACATAATGTGATAATTTACATGATAATTTAGGATATTTTTTGTTTTACGGTAAATCTCCTAAAATTTTGAACACTTTATTCCATATATTTTTTTGCCTAAATTTTGATTTTTATCCAGTAGTTTCTTAAAATTCTTAGTGGAATAAAAAAACAGTGTAGACCCTGATCAGACTGCTCCTAGGAGCAGTCTGATCTGGGTCTGCACTGTTTGCTTATGCCATTTTATTATAAACTTTGGTGTTTGAAATTTTAGGACATTTACCATATGTTGTGAGTGCTCATTGGAATCGCTTTGCTGAGACAATTCCAGTGAGTATACCCACAAGAAATGTGTTGATACAAACACAGCAAATGATATCTTCTGGCTACCACCTATAATATTATCTGGACCTGTGTAACACCGAATTCTTCATGGTCTTTCAAATTAGCAAATATATAAGACATATCTACACATTGTTTTATTTTTTTTTTTTTTTAAATTTATTCTGTCACAGTGATGAAATTACTTTGTTAAACGAATAATTCTTAGAACAAGAAAAGACGGTATATTGATTATTAAAGTAGTATATGGGGCAGAGTTGGTAGGGGTTATCTAAAAAAATAAGAAATAGAAAGTAGAACATAGTAAAATTAATAGATATAGTTGATGTTATCCAGGGCCCAGTTGTTCAAAGCTAACGACGTCATTAGTTAACGATTCGTTAAAATTTACATCGAGTGATACGCAAATATTCTGAAATTTTTTGCTGAAAAAATGTGAGTAGCTTTTGCAGTGCAAAAGCTACTCACATTTTTTCAGCAAAAAATTTCAGAAAATTGTATATTGAATCTGCTAAAACAGTTAACGAAATGACCCTTAATGAGCTCGTTAAGCTAACGACGCTTTGAACAACTGGGCCCAGATGTTTTATTTTCATATACAGTATAAATATTGCTTTTATTTTCTTCAGTACTGCATTTTATGTGTATTTATGTTTCATAACATGAGTAAAGGGCCCTTATGTTGTATGAAAATGGTCCAGATCAGCCTGCATGTCTATGCAGTCTGATAATCTGATAAGGGCTGTGTTCATTGACATTACGAAAATACCCTTATTCAAATATATAGAAAATTTCACCTCCAAAAACTGAAAATGTTCGGATAAAATACTCTGATTTTTTTCATATTTCTGCCCAAAATATAGATTGTGGGTACTTGTTAGAACTGCCTCGGCGAGGCAGTTCTAACGAGTACCCACAATCTATGTTTTTGAGCAAAAAGAAGAAAAATAATGTATACCCCTGTAAACCCCAGTTTTACTATATAAAAGTGGGGTTTAAGGGGGTCAAAATTATATAGGCATGTTTTCGTGATGTTTTGTAAAAGGGCCACTAAGGCCCTTATTAGACTGCAAAAATATCCAGATTGACCTGGGCCATCCAATGTGCATCCAGCTGGTGATCAGGAGGTTGCAGGTTCAATCCTCGCCAGGTCCGGCAACATTCTTGCGTGGAGATTGATCATGAAATATTTTCTATGGTCATTCTTCTCCTTCCCCTGATTCAAGACTTAGGGCATTAGTCAGTTTCTGGCAAAAGAATGTGCACATGTACTGGTTAACTACTTAGAAGACTAAAGCTGCCCAGGAAAAGTGTGGTGAGGTAAACTGACTGGCTCGACATGAGCCTAATGTGTTTACTGGGCCCCAAAACCTCAACTCTGTCAAAAAAAAAACAACAACAACAACCTGGACCATCATTGCATATGTAATAAGGGCTGTTTTATTGTGTTTCAATTCATATGTTTTGTGTCCTTTTTTCAGACAGAAATATGTTTGTAAACTCTTTTGCCATGTTTTCACTGAAGTGTATTTGTGAAAAGTGCTTTTTCTTCCCCTAATAACAGTTCAAAGTGGTAAAGTGATATCTGAGGTGATACTTGTTTATTTTTACTCCAAAATTATAGCTCCAGTTAAACTGCTTTTTCAACCAAAAATTAATAATATTTTCCTTAGGTCATCAGGAAAACATGTGGGTACTCATTAGAAGTGCCTCATTGAAGCACTTCTAATGAGTACCCACAACATGTTTTTGTGGAGAAATAAGAAAAATATTTTTACGATACCCCAGCTTATCTGGAGCTATGTTCAAACTATACCTTGCTCCATCTCACTGGAACTGCCTCGCTGTGGTAATTACAAGAAACAATATGTTTTGGTGCAAATGATCACAGTTTATCTAGAGCTAATTGAGTTGTATGCAAGATAACATGTTGGTCATGAAATAATTTTTATGGTCATTCTCTCCCTTCCTCTGACTCAAGAAGGGCAGTTGTCAGTTTCAGATGAAAGAATGTGCACAGCAATGCTGGTTAACCACACAGAGGACTAAGCCTTCTGAGGAAAAGTGTGGTTAGGTAAACTGACCAGCTCGACATGACCCTAATGGGTTGACTGGGCCATAAAACCTCAACTCAGTCTATCAAGATAACGTTTGAAAAGTAAGAATGAACTCTTAAAGATGAATATTAACATATTGGTGCAAAGCGTTATTGAATGTTTGTTTTTCTTCCCAAAATGGAGTTCTTTATTTTCCTTTCATGTTTTCTTTTCATCAGTTTATTCCATGTCCTGCCTTTTACTATTCTGAAAATATATATATTTTGTTATTAAAGCTGTTAACGAATTTTTTCTTACTTATACTATTTGAATAAAATTATGATATGATTTGTTGACTTGTTTGTTTGAACGGCCTAGTTTGTTCCAGTGTTCATTAACCCTTGTCCTGCTGACCCAGGATATACCATGCCTTTGCAAACAGTGTAGATCCTGATCAGTTGGCTTCTGAAGAAGCCAACTGATCTGGATCTGCACTATTTGCCATTAAGTATTTGATTTTATAGCAACAATCCGGATCAAGCTATCTGATTGGCTGAAAATTAGAAGGGGATGTGGCGTCTTAATTTATTCAGCAGGACAAGGGTTTGTTCTGTTATATTCTTCAGTGTAATGAAAATACTTATGAATCTGGCTAGGCAAAATAGGAATTCTTATTTGGACTAGGCTAGATAGGAATTCTTATTTGGCATAGCTATGTTCTGGAGCTGGCTTAACTCTCTTAAGTCCAAATAAGAATTTTTATTTGGCTAATTTATTATTTTTTTTTATTATTGAATACCTGCATCTCTTACTATTATAATCATAATAATCCCAGAATAAGGACTGTTAATGAACTTAGCACCATCAAATAATTTCTCCCTCTTTATTGTAACTGGGTTACTTGGTTCTGACACTTGGATGTCGGATTTGCACTCTTACATTGTAGATACATATCAATGAGGAAGGAAAACTTAAGATCTGTCCTTTGCAAGTTTAACACCTTTTGTATTACAGTAATTTTATGACTTACTAAACAAGTAAGATATTTACTTCATTTTTTGTGTATATTAAAGTTGTCTTTGATTGATATTTGAATCAGGCAGATTAATTATTAAACATTCGAGACAGAAGATTCAAAAAATGAAAGGATGTGGTTATAGTAATTAGCTAGTGTATCACAAAAAAAAGAAAAAAAAAAAAAGAAAAAAAAAACTTGTAAATTCTTCAGAATCATTCTGAATAAGAGTATCTGCAAAAATGCATTTTTTTTTTTATTTTAAAGACAAAAGATTTATTGTCATAAATAGTCCATATTTTTTTCCGTTTGATAAAAAAAAAAATAAATAAATAAAAACAAAAGAACAAAAAACATGAGGAATACATTGCAGCAAAACATCAATATTTAGTGCTGAGCCATCACCATTTATACCAAGATTCCTATTATTATGCCGAGCCAGATCTGGAATCGGCCTAGCATGACAAGAATTCTTATTTGGACTACAGTATGTTTAGCCTTACCAAATAAGAGTTCTCATCAGACCTAGTCCAAATAAGAATTCCTATTTGCCTAGCCAGATTCTGGATCTGCCTAAATTCCTATTTGGACAATGACTTGTATAAGGACCTAAGTTTATGTTTTTCTAAGTTTGACAACTGAACTAGTAAAATGATACTTATGATATTCTGCCTTATGAACATGACTTATAGACCATTGTATGGTGTACCAATAGGGTAAAAAATCAGGAGTTTTAGTGGGACTAAAAATAATAATAGGTATACCAATATTATTTTTAATCCTGCTGAAATTATTATTTGTCCCAGTAAAAATGAATACTAGTGGGACTAAAACTAATATGGACATTTTTCTTAATAATTTGTACATTTTTTTAGATACAATATTTCTGGGATCCACCTTTAAGTTGTCCTATATCAGAAACCATCTAATAATGAACCAGCTTATAAAGAGGGTCCAGTGTATTCCTAACTGGTGGTGCATACCGGTGAAAGTGTTATGACACTTTCACCGGTATGCAGCACCAGTAAGGAGTTTTATTTCCCGTAGTCCTGATACAGTTTCAGCAACACATAATTATTAGTTTCCATGATTCGTAAGTTAATCTACATAGCAAAAGGATTATTAGTTGGCTACATCATCAGGCAGGGAAGGTGAGTTACACATTTACATAGCTGTTTTAAGAATCAATAAATATGGGAATGCTACCCTTCAGTGTTTAGGCAATGTCTACATTGTATTTCTTTTGGTACATACAGTGTATGCAAAGAAAACATACTTTTACAGATTGTTGGTGAAACAGGTTTATATTTACATGCTCAAATGGATGGAACTATTAAGCAGGGAAGAATATATTGCACAAGCAAAGTGCTAAAGAACCATTTGGACAGAATACAACTGTTTGAAATGTTTGAACTGTGCAGTCTACCAGTTAGTGGCAGTGACTTGTCATTACAGTATGTGCGTGGAGATAGAAAACTATCTTCTGCACTTCAGTGCTAGGAGATCTCATTACGAAAACACACTTATTCAAATATATAGAAAATTTCACCTCCAAAAACTGAAAAATTTCAGATAAAAACTTTGATATTTTTCATATTTCTGCTCAAAACATAGATTGTGGGTACTCGTTAGAAATGCCTCGGTGATTTGTAATGCTATTACTCACAGAACCTGCTTGCAGTGCCATTTGTAATGCTATCACAGACCTTGCTTGCAGAACCAGTTGAAATGATTTTACAGACCCTGCTTGTAGCACCATTTGTAGTGTTTATACTCACAGAGCCTGCTTGCAGTTCCATTTGTAATGCTATTGCAGCGCCATTTACAATGCTATTACTGACCCTGCTTGCAACAACATTTCTATGTTATTACAGACCCTGCAGTCAGTGCCATTTGTCATGTTATTACCCCCAGACGTTGCATGCAGCACCATTTGTAATGCTATTACAGACTGTTTGTAGCGCAATTCGTATTGCTGTTACTCACAGACCTTGCTTGCGGCACCATTTATAATGGTATTATAAACCTTGCTTGCTGCACCATTTGTTATGCTATTACTCACTGACTCTGTTTGCAGCACCATTTGTAATATTACAGACCCTGCTTGCAGCGCCATTTGTAATGCTATTACTCACAGGCCTTGATTGCAGCGCATTTCGTAATGCTATTATTTACAATCCTTGCTTGCAGCACCATTTGTAATGCTATCACAGACCCTGCCTGCAGCACCATTTTTAATGCTATTACTTGCAGACTCTCCTTGCATCGCCATTTATAATGTTATTGCCGAGACCAAGTTTGCAGCGCCATTTGTAATGTTGCTTGCAGACACATCTTGCAGCGCCAATTGTAATATTATTACTCACAGACCCTTCTTGCAGCGCATTTGTAACACTTGTACTCAGACACTGCTTGCAGCCCCATTATAATTTTATTACTCATAGACCATGCTTGCAGCGCCATTTGTAATGCTATTACTCGCAAACCTTGCTTGGGTCGCATCGACGTTGATGCCACGTTGTAAAATCTTCGAGGCCGCTGAAAAAGGGCAAGGAGACTTAGGAAGTATTGCTGGTTGTTAGTTGTTGGTTGATCAGTGTGTCCTGGTTAGCAGTGTTTGCATCTTACATCAACTTCACTCCATGCTTCCCGTGGCCACGCCAGTCATTACGAAAACATGCCTATTCAAATATACTGAAAATTTTACCACCAGAAAAAGAAAATTTTCAGTTAAAAAATCCGATATTTTTCATATTTCTGCTCAAAACATATATCGTTAGAACCGCCTCGCCGAGTATCCATAATCTATTTTTAGAGCAGAAATAAGAAAAATAATGTATACCCCTGTAAACCCCAGTTTTACTACATAAAAGTGGGGCTTAAGGGGGTTAAAATTATATAGGCATGTTTTCGTGATGTAAGAGCCTTCGGAATTTTCAGAACCTCTGACGGATTCCGACCATTAACGAAGTGGTGCTTCATTAACACTGTTGCTGAATGAAAATTCCATCCGTTTTGGCTCACTGATCTGTCAGCAAACACTACAAAGTCCTGCTGATTAAACATCCGGTATTTGTTGCGAGGCCTGTTACTATAAATGCCCCATAGACCTAAGGAATGTCGACGAAATTCCATACATATTGAGGCAATGTTGTCAAAACCGTGCGTCATTAGCAAGACACCGATTCTTGTGATTCGGATATTTCAGTCTGGATTTCATGGTCTTGCAGTGATGAATGACTATTCCTGTGACGTTTATGTGTCAAATAGAGGGCTAAGTTGATATTTCAAACCAAGGACCAAGTTTATATTTAAACATAGCAAAAGTATTTTATTTCAAACAGAGGAACAAGTTTTATACTTTAAAAAAGTGGACTAAATGTATTTCAGAGGAATAAGTTCATTTTTTAAATTGAGGACTAAATTTATATTTCAAACAGAGGAATAAGTTCATATTTCAGACAGAGGAATAAGCTTACACTTCAAACAGAGGGACAAGTTTATATTTCAAACAGAGGAATAAGCTTATATTTCAAACAGAGGAATAAGGATGCACAATAGTGGAAGTTTGCGGTGACAACAAACTTTAAACTATTACATTTGACGTTAATTCTTTCCCGCTATTGGCGACATTTATCGTCTGCTGATAACCTTTGCATACAGTTTGGACCCAGATCAGGCCCGACAAAACGGGATCCAAACTGTCTGACACTCTGATTGTATTCCTGAAAGATTTGTTTTCGAAAACGTTATTTTAAAAAAAAATCCATAGACGACAAAAAGCATGCAAAATTACCCAGCATGCAAAGAGTTAACATTATTTACGAATAAAGGATGCACATTTAAGGGAGACAACTTGTGCAATATTTTTTTTGCCGCCCTCATTACGAAAACACGCCTATTAAAATATATTGAAAATTTTACAACCAAAAAAGGAAAATTTTCAGATAAAAAAAATTCTGATATTTTTCATATTTCTGCTCAAGCAGATTGTGGGTACTCGTTAGAACCGCCTCGGTGAGGCGGTTCTTACGAGTACCCACAATCTATGTTTTTGAACAGAAATTAGAACAATAATGTATACCCCTGTAAACCTCAGTTTTACTATATAAAAGTGGGGTTTTAGTGGGTCAAAATTATATAGGCAATACACAGACTATGATTGTCTATAATGATTCTATGTATAACTTTATCTTTAAAAATTGTTATCATCATCAGTCATTTTAGTCATACGTAAAATGCAAGTTCAAACTACTTGTAACCTGGCTAGACATGATGTCTATGTCGTCATATAAATACGGAGAATTTCCTGCGCCCGGCGAAGGCTCAGATTTTCCTGCACAACCGCACAGTTTAATCAGAGTCTTCGCTTGCAGTCTGTTGGTTGCCAGGGATCCAACGCGTCTTCAGGCAGACAGCGAAGATTAAGATCAGACTGCGAGAATTCGCAGGCTGATCTTAATCTTCGCTGGGAGCACATGCAATCTACCCGGCTCAGTTGTATAGAATATCGCGGCAGGCATAAGGGAAACAAGTTTCGTAAATGCTTTCCAAAAATCTTGGTAGCAGTTAAACGAGAAAAAAAAATGTCATGTCTGGATCGGGACTGCCTGTTCTTGAACTCTTTGGGGTTATGTTCGTAAAAATAGTATTGTTCTAATCGTTTAACCGTTACCACTCTCTGGGCAAATTCAGCAGACGACAAATTGGTCATACTTTTCTTATTTTTCCCAGAAAACGGGATTTGACAATGGAGACAATTTGCATGAAATATCAAATCTTGTTTTTTAGGAAAAACTCGGACCCATCAATACCGTATTGATGGGTCCGAGGGAAAAATAAGAAAAATATTTCAATATGTCGTGTGCTGAAAATTTTATCCAGAGTGCTAAGTGTTAATTAAGCTTTAATGTGGTTTTGCATACCAATTTAACTCTTAGCTTGTTGTGTTAACATTTCAGCAGACACCATTTTGAAATGTTTTTCTTATTTTTCCTAGAAAACAGGTATTGACATATTTCATGTCAATTTTCTCGTTTGTAGACAATTTGTTTGAAATGTCAACGCTTATTTTCTGGGAAAAATAAGAAAATATAGTATGTCAATTTGTCGTTTGCTGAATCTACACATGCAGGGTTTGGTACATGTAAAGGTTAAACTTACTCCTTATGAAATATTTACAAGTACAAATTACGGATTTTTACATTGAACTTTTGTTTTCTCACATGATAAGGACAATTTCGTTATTTATGTATTTATTTATTTATTTTTGCAATAAAATGTCATCAAGCAACGTATGGTACGATTTACTGAACACCTTTTTACGGGGAAATGCGATGTTGTTAAGCGTTAAGAAATTACATAACCCACTGTCTGTGATGCGGATTGCCAATACCTTATTTGTATGTCTAGGGACCGTCCATTTGATATTCGTGAGAGGTGGTGCTGCTCTTCCGTTATTGGTTTTTACAGAAAAAATCAGGGCTTTGATTTGCACGAAAATATATTCTGGTTCTGAAACGAAAGGGGAAAAATAATCTTTCTTTAAATTGTGAGAAAAAATAACATTGCTCACTTCCTTTGAGATGCTTTTATTTACATAAAGATTTTAAAGATTCTTCGGGATCAATTTGATATTCGGGAACGGGGTTGTGGTGGAGAACATTTTTCAACAAAATTTGCGTTAGCATCACGAAAACATACCATTATAATTTTGACCCCCTTAAACCTCACTTTTATACAGTAAAACTGGGGTTTACATGGGTATACATTATTTTTCTTATTTCTGCTTAAAAACATAGATTGTGGGTACTCGTTAGAACCGCCTTGGCGAGGCGGTTCTAACGAGTACCCATAATCTATGTTTTGAGTAGAAATATGAAAAAAAAAATATCAGAATTTTTATCTGAAACTTTCAGTTTTGGTGGTGAAATTTTCAATATATTTGAATAGGCGTGTTTTCGTAATGAGACCGACCATTTAATGCCCGTTTTGATAGAAATAATTTTGAATACACCTATTGTATACTAAATCCAAATAATGACTAAACTAAATGGACCCCATCTGACTTGAGGAAAAATCATTACGAAAACATGCCTATTCAAATACAATGTAAAAATTTCACCTCCAACAACTGAAAATTTTCAGATAAAAAAACTCCGATATTTTTCTTATTTCTGCTCAAAACATTGTGGGTACTCGTTAGAACCGCCTCGGTGAGGCGGTTCTAACGAGTACCCACAATCTATGTTTTGAGCAGAAATAAGAAAAATAATGTATACCCCTGTAAACCCCAGTTTTACTATATAAAAGTGGGGTTTAAGGGGGTCAAAATTATATAGGCGTGTTTTCTTGATGACCACAAAAGAGAGTTATTCCAATACACCCGGAAAAATATTCACCATTGTTGATCAGAATTTGATATTAAGGGGAAAGGATTTTCCGCCATTTTTGTCAAGGGAAACATTTTTTGCTTTATTTTACACCAATGTCCTTTAGAAAAAGAATTTGATCCCTTGGGAGCGAATTCTTTTCTTTTAGAGTCGACCCCTTCTTAAAAGGGAGCAAATTCAGTTTTAACAAAGTTGTCTCCATTGAACGTGTAACCATTTCCCTTAAATTTACGTCTCAATAACTTTGCAGTTGGATAGCATGAGTTGCTCTAGCTTTATTGGATATCTTGTAACTTATAGCAAATAAAAAACAAAATGCTTTTTTTCTTAAGAAACACATCGGACGTAGAATTAAAGTTATAAACGAACGTCCAGTGGAAATAACATGGAACTGGGTTTGTGAAAACGGTTCCTTAGAGTAAAATGTGAACAAAGACCAAAACAAAAACAATAACAAAAAAAAAAAAAAAAAAAAAAACACCAGCTGCACCATAACAGTATGTCTGGTATTTATCTTACAGACCCCGTTTTTAAAATTGACGCTTTGTTGAGTTACTGTTTGAATACTAACATTCTTAGAGTTTGGGTGGGGTCTTTGTTGGAATACAAAGACCTGTTAAAAGGAATGAACATACCTAAATATTTTGCCATTGTTTATCAAAGGAAGAAAAGTTCAGTGCTTTTATCAATTGTTTCCTACAGATATACATGTATATACTCATTGAACTCTTACTGCGCCAGTCACAACACTAATTGCTACTAATTTCAGAAATTTTGAACAAGTAAAATTTCTTGAAAACCTGTTTCCAGTCAACCTACTCTATCGATTTTTGCACAATTTGCAACATTTTTTACTATTGAAAAAAAGAAATTTTCGATTTTTTTTTTAAACCAGTAAATAGAATAAATCTTATGGTGCACCGGGATAAGATGTTATGACAAATGCGTTTGCACTGAATCATGACAAAAGTTTGTAAATCTACTGCTTCTGAGTAAAACAATATGCAAAAAACGACTTGCTGAAAGGCAGAGCAATCAAAATATTTTCCGTTTTTGGCAGAATACCACGTGGAATTTGAAAAAAAAAAAAAAAAAATAATAAAAGAAAATCCGAGTTTTAACACGTTTTAGACTGAATAAACTCCCCAAACATATATATTGGAAGAATCAAATTTCAATTTTAGGTATGTCAGGCTATGTGTTTTAGATATTCCTAGACAAAAATGGCTACACTATTTGCAAGGAGTGGATACCTTGATCAGGCGCCGCAAAATGCGGCGTCTGCTCTGGATCTGCACTGTTTGCCAATTACCTAGACTTAATTTTTCGACAGCTTTTGCATACAAGAAAGGTTTCCATTTTTTTCTTGAGAATTCCATGAAATTGGACAGCCTAAGAAAGAATGTGTTTAACTTATGTGATTTGCGTACGGCTTTGCGATGTTATATGTATATGAAATTAAAGAACAACTTTCTTTTTTCAGAAAACTCGGAAAGACGTGAGCAATTTCGACCGTGAGTTCACCAGTGAGCAGCCCAAAATGACGCCTACGGACAAGCTGTTTATAATGAACCTTGACCAGACGGAGTTTGCGGGATTTTCATTTGTCAATCCAGAGTACATTCTCACTGTATGAGGGACGGGGTATTTAGAAAACAAATGAGCCGGAAAACAGTAAAACGTACATTACGTCGTATGGGGACATTAAAGTCCTGACCAGCCTGTGCATCCATACAGTCTGTGGCAGGGCCTTCACTGTTCAAATAAAAGTCAACCTTGTCTTAAATGCTACCTGCATTAAGCAGTCATCTGTATTTAAAGACCAGTTTTCAGGACACTTAAAAAGAAAAGTGCAAATTTACTTGTACTTAGCAAGCACCTGTCTTAAGCAACTACCATTTGGCTTTCTCTTAGGTGGTTGTTCGACACAGGTTTGACTAATTGAGTGGACATACCTTAAAGATTTCTTTGGCATATTCCAAATGGATACGACTATTACCGCGGGAACTGTTTAGTTTTCTAGTACTTGTATACTGTCAAAAATGGGGGCTTCTCTTAAAGGAAAGAATTTGCTCCCAGAAGGGAGCAAATTCTTTCCTTTAAGAGGAGCCCCCGGGGTAATGGGAGGTATTTTTTCATGTCAAGAGTCATTTTTTTTGAAGGTGTTTTCATTCCTTTTAAAGTTCTTCAGGGTTAAAAATAATGTGTTTATGAATAGTAATGGGCTTGGTAAGGTCTGCGAGATGCACAAGGTGGCTTGATCTCCATTTTCTCGTTTGACATTTTGTATCTTTTTCTGTGTTCCGGCGCAAATTAGGAGCAGCAGTTCAAAGCATTTGTGGTCTTGTCTGGTTCCCGATGCCTGAATAAACGCTCGTAAGTAAGTAAGCAGCAGCCATTTTATAGCAGGGGCGTGGACTTTTTTTTAGATACCTAATTTATATAAATTTTAGTTGTGTCGCATTAAATTTGAAGCCATATGTTTTTGGGAAAATAAACAAAATATTTAAGAATGACGCCTGCAAAGATTCTGAGTGGCGCATTAATGACTTTACGTTTTTTCGTGTTGTGATAATCATGTTTTTCCACACACAAAAAATCCGCACTAGAAATGTCATAGACAGTTTTCTGGAAAAATATAAGAAAAATATCAGTTGTTGTCTGCTGAAGCCCAGAGAGTGGTGAAGGTTAATGTATATTTAAAATCCCTCAGTCTGGCAAAGTTTTCGTCTTCAATCGATTTTTTTTTTAAATGATTTTTGTGTATCTGAAATCCAGGAGACGACTGTCAAACAGGTTAGTTCCAGTGAGAAGACTTTTGAATGCTTAAACCACTAATCACAACGGCAGCAGGGCACATTTTGATATATATATATATATATATATATATATATATATATATATATATATATATATATATATATATATATATATATATATATATATATATATATTTTTTTTTTTTTTTTTTTTTTTTTTTTCACAGAAAATAAGGCTTGAAATACATGCGAAGTGTCTGCCTAGCATACGATTTACATGAAATGCCAAATCTGATTTTCTCAGAAAAATTATTTAAAAAGAAATTAGAATGTCATCTGCTACACTTTTTCTTAGCATTTTATGTGTTAAGTGTTTTTATCCATTGTTTTTGAAAAAGGAAAAAAATAAATACTTTTCATCGCCCGTAACGTCGAAAGTGTTCGTTATACGTTTTGGCAAGCGGAACCAGGGCCCAGTTGTTCAAAGCTAACGACGTCGTTAGTTAACGATTCGTTAAAATTTACATCGAGTGATACGCAAATATGCTGATTTTTTTTGCTGAAAAAATGTGAGTAGCTTTTGCAGTGCAAAAGCTACTCACATTTTTTCAGCAAAAAATATCAGAATATTGAATATTGAATCTGCTAAAACAGTTAACGAAATGACCCTTAACGAGCTCGTTAAGCTAGCGACGCTTTGAACAACTGGGCACAGACTGCCTGTATTAGAATATTTGACAGTTATCAAAGCCTATAAAGACGAGACTACATTTTCCGAAGTGCATTCTGCTTGTGTGAATGATAAAAGGATAAATGAAATTAAAGCCATGCTAGTGAGGACTTCGTTTCTTTTTTAAATATAATAGTCTTTCTAAATGAGTGATATAACTTGTCATAGACGAGTGGAGATACATCGTTTGAATGAACTGAACACACTCAGTGTATTTTCTGCCATTTTTACAAGGGATATTTTTGTGTGACTTCCTGTTTGTTTTGATGCACACCAATCCCCTTCTGAAAGGGGGTCTACTCATCACGAAAACATACCTGTATAATTTTGACCTCCCTTAAACCCCACTTTTATCCGCGCAGTCTGATCTGAGTCTTCGCAGGGCACTCTGTGGGTAGCCAAGGATCTAAAGCGTCATCAGGCAGACAGCGAAAACTCTGGCCAGCCTGCAATATTGTTGTGCGGCCCGGCTCAAATGTTAACACGAAGAGAGCATGGTTACTTCAAACAGTGGACTATTTCAAAATCTCTTGGCTTATTTTATGGCAAAAATTATGAAAATATGGTTTGATAATCATTACACTTGAAAAACCTACCATATTAATGGCAAACCCATTTATGATTTTACTTGTGTGGAATTGATACAAAACAAGGGAAGATAATTATGCCAGATTTGGTTTTGCATCTCTTCTGAAAATTGAGCTACTCTAAAAGGAAAGAATTTGCTCCCGTGGGAAATTCTTTCCTTTTAGAGTAGACCCCTTATCAGAAAGGGATTGATGTGCAGAAAAGCAAACAGGAAGTTGCAAAAAGTGTCTCCATTGTAAAAAATGGCGACTAAATATTCAGGTGTATTCGTTTACCTTAATTTTCTTATTTAAATGCATTCATTTCCTCAGTGATACAAAAATAGTCTCATTTGCGAACCAGATAAATGATAGACCTTCAAAGTGATATTATTACCAATATATCAATCATTGAGTTAAAGAAAATCTCAGTGATATATTTTCGCGAAATATTCGAACATGATTTTGGACTCAAAAATGTTATACATTGTATTTCAAGTTGTTTTTTTTTTATAAACGCAAGCATGCTATCAGTATAACTGATATCTTTGTTTGTTTGTCTTTTTTTTTACTGCAAAGTTCATTGAGTTCTCCGCAGTGAACGTCAAAAACAAGGGTTATGAATGCAAGTACATGTATGCTATCGCTACAATTAATATCTTTGTTTGTTTGTTTGTTTTCTGCAAAGTTCATTCGAGTTCTCTGCAGTGAACGTCAAAATGGTATAGCATTATTAGTCAAAGTTACATTTGTATAGATTTTGTTTTCCAGTAAATGCATAAATTCATGTTAATAAATAAATAAATAAATAATATTTATAACAAGAACTTTTATTTCATATGTGGGCACCCAGGGTTCAGATCAGCCTGTTTCTTCGCACAGTCTAATGAGGGCCCTATTTACCCGTTGAGGGAATCAGTGAATACTTGAGAATGTGACAATGAACAGAGGACCCATACTTGATTGCACGGACGGGCATGCTCATGTGAGTCATCGCTGTTCGCATATTCTATAAGTGCCCATCTCGTGCATTGTTGAACAAATAAATACAGAAAGCGCGCCATAAGAAAAGGGGTACGGGGGCATATTTGAATAAGTAAAGATCCAGGTCAGTCTTTGAAGACACTCACTCTGACAAGGGCGATCGCTGAACTTCATCAATACTTGCTACAGTATCTAATGGTTTTGTAAGCAGACAGCGAAAGCCCTGAGCAGACTGCGCGGATGCGCAGTCTGATCTGGGCCTTCGTTGTCCGCATATGCCTGGAAGAACCATTTTCCTGTGGCGTGGCTCAACTATATTTTTTCTTACATACAAAACTGAATTTATTTGTAGTTTACCTTCAATTTGTGAGTGGGCTCTTTGAGGACTTACTTAACTCTGCGCATCTGCGCAGTATGATCTAAGTTATCTATGCTCGTCACTATAAAGTATGCTTTGATTCTGAGATAGGGCAAAGAAGACCCTTATCAGAGTGCTTAGATGCGCAGTCTGATCTGGGCCAACCTTGCTCGTACATAGTATAAGAGCCATTTTCTTGCAATGTGCATTAAATTATTTGATTGATTTTGCTTGCCTTAATTTTACATATTGTGCTATATATAGAATATACCATGTTTACACTATATATTGGGACAAACAGGTCTGGGCAAACAGTGTAGACACAGATCAGACGCCGCAGAACGCGGCGTCAGATCAGGGTCTACACTGTTTGTCACTCATCCAGCATTTCATACAGACAAAACCACAGGTAGTAAAATGGACTTGTTTAAATGTTATGACAAATATGGTAAAGAGTTAAGGTGTCCATATATATAGGGTATACACGGTATTGTGTTATGTATGAAATGTACTTGTGTACTTGTAAATTTCGGCCTGTGCAAAGGTAAAGAAATCTCGTAGGACATGCAAAAAGCAGATATTCAGAAGAGCCTTTTTAACCTGGCTAGGGTCGGCCTACTCTGTTCGTAGTGCATTTTGTAATGTCTTCTGTGTCTCTAGGTATCGTATATATCCTAAGTATTGGGACAACTTGATTCCTTACCATTCCTAAAATTTTAACAAGTCCATTTGACTACCTGTCCCACGGATGCTTCACAGTCAATTTTAGATCAGCTGACCTAGTTGTTGATGTGTCTAATATTGTGCGATGGGTGGCAAACAGTGTAGACCCTGATCAGACGCCGCGTTCTGCGGCGCCTGACCTGGGTCTACACGGTTTGCTCAGGCCCGTCTATCCGAACTTAGGGTAAATATACGGTACACGAATGTATTGACAAAAGGGGCTTGCATAGGAGGTTATTGGGTGGCGGTATGAATGATAGGAATGATACATATCCCTTAAAGTGTTACTAGCATTAATGTGTATCCCTTTAACATTTTCCGGAATATCCTTAACCATTTGAAGAAAACAACCTATATCCTTAAGCGCCTTAGAAAATAGTCCATACCCCTTTTGCATTACTCGAAAATCCATATCGTTTTTACCCCAAGTATTCGGACAGACAGGCCTGAGCAAACAGTGTGGACCAAGATCAGTCGCCACAGAACGCTGCGTCCTGATCAGGGTCTATACTACATGTATTTACCACTTACCCAACAGTCTTGTACATACAATAACATGTAGTGAAGTGGTTTTTAGGACAATCACGGTGTGGCGTTGAGCTGTTCAAATACTTAGGGTGACTACGATATCCTAGGAAGTAAAAAGGCCTATTAAGGCAAACGTGTTGAGAAAGTGCCTAAGGGAAAGCAAAATATAATAATAATAAAATAAATAAATAAATTAATTAAAAAAAGGCTCCATATTCCTCAAAAATAGACATTTTATTATCCAAAATGTTTTACAAATATTAATATTAATAGAATCATAAAATGTGGCAGCCAGTAAAATTTCAGTTAGTCTCTCGTTCTTGAACTGGATAAAAAATGAAATGATTTTTTATCGTATCTCTGAATTAATGTTTCCAGCATTAATTCAGTGATACAATCAAAATCATTTCAGTTTTGATTCAATTGACTAACTGAAATTTTACAGGCTGTCAGATGCCACATTTTATAATCGTATTAATATCATATATGGATTTAATAAACCTTTCTTGGATAAAAAATGTCTATTTTTGACGAATATGGAGCCTTTAATACAGGTAAATTTATACTTAATTCCATTCTATGGAACCTAAAAAATTGGAATTTAAATACAGATGACTGCTTAAATACAGGCGGCTATTAAGGGTCCAGTAATCCACTATACATGCCTCGCTAATTTGTCGCCGGGCCATCACTTTTCGCATGTTCTACAAGATCCATCTTTTCTTGACAATGCTCTGCTAATTAGCATGACATTTTCTTCAGGGAAGCTCATACATTCTAGCTCTACTGAGCACTATTGTGATGACAATTTCTCCATCGTCTGTCTGAAGCAATACTAGTAAGGAACCTGATACATTTTCAAGGGAAGCAACTCTATCAAAATTTGTTTGCGTCCCTTCTATAAAGGGGTCCTTATAGGGGTCCACCCTAAAAAGAAAGAATTTGCTCCCATGGGGGTTTGATGTGCAGGAAAATAAACAGGAAGTCCCTTTTAGAGAATGGCTGAAAATCTATCTAGTGAATATAGTCTGTTTACATTTAGTAGATTTTTGTGGAGACAATCCCAGACAGTCCGACTGGTTCTCAGTGAAAACTGATCGCTATTTCTTTTCACATGTAAATTGTTCAATTGAATACAGGTAGTTACTTTATTTGTCTTATGGAATGTTTCTTTTTACATGTAAATTGTGTAAATGTTCAATTAAATACATGTATTTTATTAGCTCATCTGAGCTATGCTCAGGATGAGTTACACTGATCACTTTTTGTCCGTCGTCCGTCCGTCCGTTAACACTTTAAAATGATAATTCATCCAAAGCCGTTGAAGCGATTTGTATCTAATAAGGTAGGAATGTTGCTTGGAGAACGGGATTTAAAAATAGCTAACATTATGGTGACCTGCCTTTTTGTTAGCTCACCTGAGCATGAAGTGCTCATGGTGAGCTATTGTGGTCAGTCAATGTCCGTCGTCCGTCGTCCGTCGTGCGTCGTCCGTCGTCCGTCGTGCGGCGTCAACAATTGCTTTAAAAGCCTACTCCTCCTGTACCCCTGGGCCAATTGACTTGATACTTGGTAGGAAGCATCAGGGTGACTTGTAGATCAAAAATAGCTAAAATCGTTCCGATCGGATATCCAAGATGGCCGCCATGGCCGCCATCTTGAAAATCTATTTTTCGCTTCTTCTCCTGAACCGAAAGGCCAATTGACTCCAAACTTGCTAGGAACCATCAGGGTGACTTATAGATCAAAAATAGCTAAAATCGTGCCGATCGGAAATCCAAGATGGCCGCCATGGCCGCCATCTTGAAAATCTATTTTTCGCTTCTTCTCCTGAACCGAAAAGCCATTTGACTCCAAACTTGCTAGGAAGCATCAGGGTGACTTGTAGATCAAAAATAGCTAAAATCGTGTCGATCGGAAATCCAAGATGGCCGCCATGGCCGGCATCTTGAAAATCTATTTTTCGCTTCTTCTCCTGAACCGAAAGGCCAATTGACTTCAAACTTGCTAGGAAGCATCAGGGTGACTTGTAGATCAAAAGTAGCTAAAATCGTGCCGATCGGAAATCCAAGATGGCCGCCATGGCGGCCATCTTGAAAATCTATTTTTTGCTTCTTCTCCTGAACAGAAAGGCCAATTGACTCCAAACTTGCTAGGAAGCATCAGGATGACTTGTAGATCAAAAATAGCTAAAATCGTGCCGATCGGGAATCCAAGATGGCCGCCATGGCTGCCATCTTGAAAATCTATTTTTCGCTTCTTCTCCTAAACCCAAAAGCCTATTGACTCCAAACTTGGTAGGAGGCATTGGGGTGACTTATAGATCAAAAATAGCTAAAATCCTGCCTATTGGAAATCCAAGATGGCCGCCATGGCAGCCATCTTGAAAATCTATTTTTCGCTTCTTCTCCTGAACCAAAAGGCCAGTTGACTCCAAACTTGGTAGGAAGCATCGGGGTGACTTGTAGATCAAAAATAGCTAAAATCATGCCGATCGTAAAACCAGGATGGGCGCCATGGCAGCCATCTTGAAAATCTATTTTTCGCTTCTTCTCCTGAACCAAAAGGCCAGTTGACTCGAAACTTGGTAGGAAGCATTTGGGTGACTTGTAGAACAAAAATAGCTAAAATCATGCCGATCGTAAATCCAAGATGGCCGCCATGGCAGCTATCTTGAAAATCTATTTTTCGCTTCTTCTCCTAAACCCAAAAGTCACTTAACTCGAAACTTAGTAGGAAGCATCAGGGTGACTTGGTAGATCAAATATAGCTAAAATCGTTCTGATCAGAAATCCCAGATGGCCACCATGGTCGCCATCTTGAAAATCTATATTTGGCTTCTGCTCCTGCACCGAAAGGCCAATTGACTCCAAACTTCGTAGGAGACATTTGGGTGACTTGTAGATAAAAAAAAGCTAAAATTGTGCTAACCGGATATCCAAGATGGCCGCCATGGCAGCCATCTTGAAAATCTATTTTTCACCTCTTCTCCTGAACTGAAAGGCCAGTTGACTTGAAACTTGGTAGGAAGCATTGGGGTGACTCGTAGATCAAAAATAGCTAAAATTGTGCCGATCGTAAATCCAAGCTGGCTGCCATTTAGAGTTTGTTCAAATGATCATGCTCAATTGACTGGCATGCCATATATCTTCTTCAAAATAAAGAACTGCTTAAATGATGATCTTTTCATTAGTTGCGATGACAGGATTGGAAAAATGTTGCATAACATCTGCGTATTTGCAGTGGCTATGTCACTCAGGTGAGCGACCCGTGGCCCGTGGGCCTCTTGTTTGGTTGCTATGGCAACTGAAAGGTATCATCGACTTATAATGAGAAAATGGTTGAATTGCACTTTCTCATAACATGCGAAGTGATATGATCATTTGATGATTGTCTATACCCAGTTTATGTGTTTTATGCCCAGTTGCCGTTTCATTTTGTAGCCAAGGCAAAATGAGTAAGTAGGAAAAAACTGTAAAGCCCCAGCAGGGACAAAAGACCCTGTTGTGCACCAGCTTGGAAAGAAGACCGTGTTGAGCTTGTCTGTGGTCTGGCTTTGTATCATTTCCATCACTTCTTTACTTATTTAATGAAGATGAGAGCTTCGCAAGTCCCTTCGTTCTGGCGAAGAGAAATAAATTATATATTTAAAAAATTGACCGTTGAGAACAATGAACATACACACAAAGACAAAAACAGCTGAAGTCCTAAAACTTACAACATATGATTGAAGTAGCAAAAGCTTTAAATTACAATCAAAATTTTATTCTGCGAGGGTTATCTTTCCCCGCCCCTGTGCTGTATACACGTATAAATTCATGATATTGTTAAACAGCTTCTCTTCAGAAATTCACATGACCAGTTCCCACCAAATTACATGTGGATCCTACTGTTGAAACGGGATTGAGAATTTGTTTAAATAGTCACGCTTCATTGACTATCATGCCTTTATATAGTAAAATAATTATAAAACCAAGAACTGCTCAAATGATGATACTTTCATTAGTTGCAGTGACAGGATTGGAAAAATGTTGCATAACATCTGCATACCTGAAGTGGCTGTTTCACTCAGGTGAGCAAGCCGTGGTCCGTGGGTCTCTTGTATCTCATGCGAAACTGCTATCGCTTATGGTGAGTTCTTTATTGCCAAATGGGGTACATAAGTGGAGTGTCTGCCCATATAATGTGTTTATTGGTGCATTCTTTTTAGAAAAAAAAAAAGTTGACTAATTCTGATTTTTGTAACATTTAAGGTTCATTTTTATATATTTACATGTGGGTCTAGTCAATGTGATGCATTCCTGACTGAGTCCGTCCTCACAGCAGTGCGTCCGGACATATTCGTCCATAGTTCCAATCTAAATTGGATCTAGTTTCGTTATTACATTATTTAATAGTTCCATCCAAATTTCTAGTCTCATTACTATATATACATATATAATTACAGTCAACTCTCGTTATTTCGACTTGGCTTATCTCGAATAACCGCTTATCTCGAAGTGAAAATCTGGTCTTTGTTTTAACATGAAAATTTAACGAGGTAACAAAATATTGTTGGAAAGAGGATAACTTGCTCCTAAGGAGCAATTTTAAGGAGCAATTTCTTCTCTTTTCCACAATATTTTCAATATATCCATAAAACTACGAGTCATATTACATATTCATTTGTGAAATGTGGTTATTCGATTTATTTTGTTCCTCAATTCTGCAAATCTGATATGTCGAGGTGCGGATATATCGAAGTATACCAGACAGACCCTTGGACTTCGATAAAACGAGAGTCGACAGTATGTAACATGAAGAAGATATTCTTATAACGTAAAGGAGAATCGATACCCTATCAAGGGAAGTAACTAAAATTCTTTGCTTTCCTTCTGAAAAGGGTCTTCTCTAAAAGGAAAGAATTCTCTCCCCTTAGGAGCATTTAGACATACATGTGTATAAACAGGAAGTAAAATGGACTTGTTCATCTTGTTGGACAAGTATAGTTAAGAGTTAAGCCGTCTATATATTTAATGTGAATAAGTTACACACACATTTTAACTCCTCGGCTTACAGAGGCCTTAGCGTTTATGTGGACTGTGACCAGACCAACCTATGTAGTTGGATCAGCGTATTTTGAACATTTCATTTGTAGATATATGCTCCTGTATGCCTGACATACGCATTTAATCTTTTTTAAAAGTTTTATTCATGTGTTTAAGAGTTACAGTGCATCTAAGTTTTTTGAATGTTTTTGCATATATACCATAAATGTAAATACATATATTAAATATAAAAAAACTCTACAAATTCATGAAAATTTCTTTCTTTTTTGTACATGCACATGTTGTTTTCTTCTCTGAACATTAACGTCCAATAAAATATTGATTCATATAATCATATGGACATTCAAATAAAAAGTGATACGCATCTCCAAGTTTACCTAAGTAATATAAGTGCTTCAGTTTATATGTAGTCTGTGAGATGTTCTGAAGTTTATCAGGCCAACTCTTTCTGCGGGAGTTGTGGAATAGAGCAAAGGGTACTTTGTGGCTTATATTTCGAACAGCAAGAGATCCATCATCTTGCACATGCGCACAACATGATGCAGGTAGTGGGCGTTGATCAGACTGTACAGATGCTGAGCAGGACGTTTGATGATTAAAAATGCTGCAAAGTACCTTTTCTCGTGAGAATGTTTATTTAGTTTGCTAGGTGCACATTTACATGCATAAACGGCAAAAATGTTTTGGTGGCACAAGAAATTTCATATTTACTCTCAGTCTCATTATTGAGCCGGGAAACGGCAAAACCAACTAAGTGGCATGTAAGAATTGCGAAGAATAGGATCACTTTACGAAAACATACTTATATAATTTTGACCCCCTTAAACCCCTTTTTATATAATAAAACTGGGAATTACATGGGTATACATTATTTTTCTTATTTTTGCTCAAAAACATAGATTATGGGTACTCTTTAGAACCGCGGTGAGGCGCTTCTAACGAGTACCAACAATCTATGTTTTGAGCCGAAATATGAAAAATATCAGAATTTTTATCTGAAAACTTTCAGTTTTTGGTGGTGAAATTTTCAATATATTTGAATAGGCGTGTTTTCACAATGAACCGGCGTTTGCGCGGTCTGTCAAGATTTTTTGCTGTAAGCATGAACAATAGTCCATAACTTCACCTAAGAGGGAGTATAAGGACGAACGGGCTGACGTCATAGTCGCCATTGTTTTTCCCTCCACGGAGGTACCTTCTTTGGTTTTTATCGTTGTAGGTTAACCATTTATAAATTGAAAAAACTTGAAAAATTGTCCAGATATTTAAAAAGCAATTACTTTTGGTAAGAGGGAATAAGCTGTTCTTATGCTCATTATTAGGATTTAATGAATCTAAACATATTCTTTTAGATATTCAAGCTAAAATTAGTGTACTATAGGCGAAGAAAACCAAGATTTTCACCTCCATCGAATGAGACAAAATGGCGGATTTCATAACTTTTTAAACCCCGCCATACAATATTGGCGGGGTATTATGGTTTCATGTTGGTCGTCCGTGTGTCCGTCCGTCCATGGTATGTGCATTGATATTGTGGAGATCTGGTTTGGGATTGCTAATGGGCAAATTTCGTCGATTTTTTACGGAATTATCTGCCCGAGACACCCCCATATTTTCGTTTCCGGACTATAACTTGAGTAAATAACAAGGGATTTTCACAAAACTTGCTACAGGTATATGCATTGACATTAAGGAGATCTGGTTTGGAATTGCTAATGGGCAAATTTCGTCAAATTTTTACGGAGTTATCTGCCCGAGACACGCCCATATTTTCATTTCTGGATGATAACTTGAGTAAATAACAAGGCCTTTTAACCAAACTTGCTATATGCATTGATATTATCAAGATCTGGTTTAGGATTGTTATCTGTCCATTGATATTATCAAGATCTGGTTTAGGATTGTTATCTGTCCCTCCGTCATTTTCTTTCCAGACATTTTCGCAACGATAACTTTAATATATAAACAAATAATTGCTATGGCGGGGTATTATGCTTGCGGTGCTTTTATTAGGGTTTCTTTTGCTTGAAGCGTTCCATGCCGATCGTCCCTATTCACATAACATTTTTTGTTATTTCTCAACAAAAACATGTATTGTGGGTACTCATTAGAAGCGCCTTGCCAAGGCGCTTCTAATGAGTATCCACAATATATGTTTTCGTTGAAAACCAAGAAAACTACTATATTTTTTTGAATGAAAAACGCACCTTATCTGTAGCTATGAACATACAGACTGCGGAATTCATAGTACTATAAATAGACAGCTGATCAGTTTGCGGATTCTAGCATATTTTTATTTCTCCATAAAACAAAATATGTTTCGTGGATATTCTTGATGATAATTCTGGGATAATTTTTGTTATTTCTCCATAAAAACATACATTGTGGGTACTCGTTAGAATCGCCTCGCCGAGACTATTCTAACCAGTACCAACAATGTATGTTTTATGATAATAAATACATTGTGGGTACTCGTTAGAATCGCCTCACTGAGGCGATTCTAATGAGTACTTACAATGTATGTTTTATGGAGATTGAGGCTATTCTAACGAGTAACAATAATGTATGTTTTTTTATGGAGAACAGGAGGACATTATCCCAGAATTATCATGTAAAACACTGCCTTAATTAGTCCTCTGGAAAAGGTCAGCTGATCAGTGTCTTCGTTGTTCTTATACGCCACATTGTTGATTTCGCTGTGGACCGGTGCAGTTTAATCTCAATATTTCATTCTTTCTTGTTACTATTTTGTAATATATTTTAAGTTTTACTTTATCTGTATAGCTTCAGGTTAAATAAAATGTACAAACTAAAAAAGCATTTTGTTATACTTTCATGTCTCCCTTCAGGTAAAATACACGCGTGACGGCCTGCAATTTCATAATTTCCTGTATTTTGAAATACACACATGTACCCTTTATTTTGAAATGCATATACCTTATGTGCACTTGTATGTTGTTTGGGAACAATTTAACATGATCTGCACTGTTTACCAGCATTTTAAGGCATACATATATCACCTGGTAATTAAATGTACACGGTTTAGCATTAGAACAGTAACGTATATTTAAGCATAAATACAGTAATAGACACTTAGTTTATGTATGGTTACGGAAACTGAGTAAAAGTACAGCAAGGCATATTTAAGTATAAATACGGTATTGCATATTTTAGCAAAGGTATAGCATCACGAAAACATACCTATATAAACATTGACCCCCTTAAACCCCATTTTTATATTGTAAAACGGGGGTTTACAGGGGTATACATGTACATTATTTTTTTATTTCTGCTCAAAAACATAGATTGTGGGTACTCGTTAGAACCGCCTCGCCGAGGCGGTTCTAACGAGTACCCACAATCTATGTTTTGAGCAGAAATATGAAAAATATCAGAGTTTTTTATCTGAAAATTTTCAGTTTTTTGGAGTTGAAATTTTCCATATATTTGAATAGGCGTGATTTCGTAATGGTAAGGAACTTGCAGCATGGGTATTGTAAGGCAAATTATATAACATTTCAGCAGGGCATATTTCAGCATGTGCCATAAGGCATATTTTAGCATAAGTACGGTAAGAAATGTTGCAACATGAACAAACTAAAATGTAAGCGAAGATACCCAGACAACGCCAAAAAAAAAAAATAAATAAATAAAAAACATGAATGGCTTCCAGGGGCTCCAAAAGAAAGAGAGATTTTAGCCGCATTTTTAGCATAATTATGGTTAGGTAAATTTTAGCATAAGTATGGTAAGACACATTTTAGCATAAGTATGGAAATACATATTTTAGTATAAGTACAGTGCGGTATAATTTAGCAGAGGTAAGGCAAAACGTGTTTTGACGTATGTACGATAAGTAATAATTTAGCATAAGTACGATGAACATACTTTAACATTAGTATGAGAAAGGCACATTACATACGAGGGTAGTGCAAAAAGTTCTGTCACTAATAGGCTTCCTTAGTTTTATCCCAGGTATATTTTAAAATGCTTTACTGCACTTGAATGGTGTGTTAAATAGCTAACGATACCCGTTTGTTTCGTGCAAATTGCTTTCCAACTGACCGAGTTATTTCAAAGTGAAATAGATGAAGTCATGTACACTGACCAATTTACTTGTTACATTGGAACATGGACCAGAAGACTGAAATTCGTAGCTATATTAAATGCCGCATTAGGCTTAATATAGATTCAAAGCAGATATTTAATGAATTGTGTGATATATATGGACCTCAGACCATGTCAATGCGCATAGTTTTTAGGTGGGTTAAAGCTTTTGAAGCCGGGAAATTTTTTCTGTTGAAGATGATACCCGTCCTGGAAGGCCTAAAACCAGTTATCAAGGCTAACATCATTACTGTAAAGATTGTGGTCGAACAGGATGCGCGATTGTCTGTCAAAGATATAGCTAGTTGTACTGGCATATCAGAAGGCAGTGTGGAAACAATTCTGAAAAAGCGTTTGGACCTGTGAAAGGTTTGCGCTAGGTGGGTACCTCATTTGCTCAATGACGAGCAAAGACACAACGCCTTAAATGTGCCCGGGAACTTTTGAAAGCATACAAAGGTTGTAATAGTCGGGTTATTTAAACTTGCTAACAGGTGATAAAACCTGGGTGCACATGTTTGAGCCACAAAGAAGGGCTGATAATAAGCAATGGATGCGAAAAGATAAAAAAACGCCCATGTATTGCCAAGAGAACCATAAGTTCGAAAAAGATGTTGTACGCAATTTTCTTTAATTCAAGTGGGCCAGTCGTTCAAGTGCCTTGTCCATCTGGTCATACAGTCACTGGCCGATTCTACAAGAATTCTGTACTGAAGAAAGTGAAAGAGATTTACAATAAGAAACGACCAAGCAAAGGATGGTCAGGAGTCTATCTTTTACATGACAACGTCTCCTCTCATAAAATTGAGGTTGTTAAGTCTTTTTTGGCTTCTGAAAAGGTGAGAGTTTTAAACCATTTAAACCAACCACCTTATTCACCTGACCTGAGTCCCTGTGACTTCTTTTTATTTCCCAGGCTTAGGAAAATGCTTTCTGGAAATAAGTGTACGTCTAGAAGTTCTCTTTGCAGCGCTATTTATCAGTGTCTCCAACAGATACCAAAAGAATATTTATCTGCTTTTAGTGACTGGGTAAAAAGATTACAAAAATGTATTTCAGTAAAGGGGGAATACTTTGAAGGTTTGTAATAAAAAAATATGTTTGATAAAATGTAGCACTGAAGTAATCCGAACCCAGTGACAAAACTTTTTGCAGGACCCTCGTAAGATATATTTAAATATAAGTATAGTAAGGCAAATTTTAATATAATTGTGATAAAGCATGTTGCATCATGAGTACTGTAAGGGGCAAATAAGCGTAAGTATATCAAGGATCTTTAGCATAAGTACGGTAAGGTGTATTTCAGCAAACTGACTGACGCGACAATTCTTATACCAAATCTGATAGGCCTATAGCTTTAACTAGCATTGCAGAGGATTATTTATAGAAGACTTGTCTGGTTCTTAGAAACTAATAAAGCAATTTCCAAGTATCAAACAAGCTTCAGGAAATGACCAATTAGTACGATTAGAAACCTTTATTCGTAATGGTTTTATCTGAAACCAACATTCTTTGAATTAAAAAGAAAACGTATGACCTGGAAATATGGCATCATGAAGAATTTATAAGACCATGGCTTAGAAAGGTCGTTTAACTCAATCTGTGTAAAAGGTTCTGTCAAACGGATATGAGTTACCTCATGGCAACTCCAACAAAATGGATGTGCGCTTTGCGAAGACAGATCAGCCTGGGCATTCGCCCAGTCTGATCAGTTTTTGCTATGCGCTCAATGGGTAGCTAAGGATCCAAGCTTTCTTCATGCGGACAGCGAAGATTCTGATCAGACTGGGCTGATGCCCAGGCTGATCTGAGTCTTCGCTGGGCGCACATGCAATTTTGTTGATTTTGTCATGAGTGGCTCATGTGCTAAAAATTTTTCTGGGCCTTTGTGATTATTGTGCTTGTTCCGGGATTTTTGAAAATTTATTTATAGGTTATTGATGAGGCAATTGTCTGAAACCACTGTGCTTTCGACGTCCCTCGGAAAGAGTTCTTTTCTCGCTTGGCGTTTTATTCTAAGTGGATAAAACTGGTTTCTGATTGACAGTATGATATCCGTATCAGAAAGCTTTTGTCTTTTCTATTTCCGCGCTTCGTTTTCAAATATTTACTGTAAAATTAATTTTTCGGCCAAAAATGAGTATGGCTTATACAATTTCTGTAGTAAACTAGATTTTTGGAAAATGTTTGTTAGAAATTTAAATTTTTATTTGCTTTTCTTCATTTATTTGAAATCATTAATGTTCAATAACAATATTGTGAAAATTTCAGAAATTTTGAACAAATGGAATTCGCTGAAAACCCGCATCCAAACTACCTACCCTATTGATTTTTAACATAATTTGGAGCCATTTTTACTTTGGGAAAAGTGGAAAATTTAGATTTTTTTTTAAATCACTGAAAAGAATAAAAGTTTTTGTGCATTTTTAGTTATGACAAAAGGTTTTGCATCGAATCATGACAAAAATTTGCTAATTTACTTCTGAGTAAAGCGTCACGGAAAATGGACACCCTTTTATGTCTAAAAGCTGCTGAGGGGAGTAAATTATTTCCTTTTAGAGAAGACCCTTTTCAGAAGGAAAGCAAAGAATTTGAGTCACTTCCCTTGAAAGGGTGTCCATTCTCCTTTACGTTACAGGAACATCTTCATGTAACATACAATCAATCGACTCTCGTAATCTCGAAGTCCAAGAGACACTCTGAAATAATATCCGTTTCTGAAAGACATCGAAAGCAGAGTAGCTATTCCGGTCCAGAAAAAAAAACAAACAAAACAAACAACAACAACAAAAAAAGAACAAAAAAAAAAAAAACAAACAAAAACTTTAGCTGCTTTCAGTCCTGTGAGTATGTTCATTGCTCTCAAACACCATTCCTATCAGAATATTTTCAGATATTTACGAACAAGAGCATGTTGTCCCTCAGAAAGCATCTTGCGACCAACGCTGCTAAATATCAAAATAAATGACCTGACTAAATGTTTAAAGATATAAAATGTTCCCCGAATGTTGGTTATTTTTTCTCACAGTAAAACACCAATAACTCAAACACCGATGACTCGTTTACCGTGGCTAATTCGAACTCGTTAATGACTCCCTAGGAAATTCTTCCGACAGCTCAAGAAAACAAATACATGTAGTTAGGGACATTTTAAGATTTTTTTTTTCTCTTTTATCATGAAAATGTATGTTGTGTGTACTCATAATAATCGCCTCATCGGGGCTATTCCACACTCAAGATTTCCATAAATTATCGCCATTTGCCTCCTGACCTGGCACTATGAATAACCCTCTGTGATTCGAATTAACCATGTCTTGAACATTTTTCAACGGTCCAAAAGCTGTTCGAGCCATTGAAATTCGACCGTATCAAAATAAATGACCTCACTGAATGTTTTGATAAAGATATTAAATGCTTCTATGTTGGTGATTTTCTTATATGTTGTAGATCTAAACACACGGCAACAATTAAAGAAAACTTTAAAACGTCAAGAGAATTTAATGTAATAGGACAGTAACAAAACAATGAACTTTACAGAATGAATTTAGGCCTTCGAAAAAAAACACACACAAAAAAAACAAACAAAAAAAAACAAAAAACAAAAAAAAACACATTCGTTCACTTCTGTCAACGACGTATGTAAGTTACATTCAGATATAATTTTTAACAATATAAGGTTCGCTGGAAGAGTTAAGTTAAGCTGGAGTTTTACGGACCAGTCAACACGTTTAAAGTCATATTGAGACAATCAGTTAACCCACTCATACTCTTCTGGACAGGCTTAGTCCTCTAAGCTTAACCAAAACTTTGTGCACATACTATCGACAGTAACTGACAACTACCCTTCTTGAATCAGCAGAAGGGGAAGACCGTAGGAACTATTTCATGATCAATCTCCATGTCATCACGAAAACACGCCTATATAATATTGACCCCCTTAAACCCCTCGTTTATATAGTAAAACTGGGGTTTAGAGGGGTATGCATTATTTTTCTTATTTCTGCTCAAAAACATAGATTGTGGGTACTCGTTAGAACCGCCTCGCCGAGGCGGTTCTAACGAGTATCCACAATCTATGTTTTGAGCAGAAATATGAAAAATATCAGAATTTTTATCTGAAAATTTTATGTTTCTGGAGGTAAAATTTTCTATATATTTGAATAGGCGTGTTTTCGTAATGTTAGTTATGTGATTGGGGAGCTGGGATTCGAACTTGTTACCCCTGGATCTGCAGTCAGACGCGCTGCTGACCGGCTTCACTCATCACGAAAACAACATGCCTGAATAATTTTGACACCCTTAAACCCCACTTTTATGTAGTAAAACTGTGGTTTACAGGGGTATATATTATTTTTCTTATTTTTGCTCAAAAACATAGATTGTGGGTACTCGTTAGTACCCACAATATATGTTTTGAGCAGAAATATGAAAAATATCAGAGTTTTTTTATATCTGAAAATTTTCAGTTTTTGAATGTGAAATTTTGTATATATTTGAATAGGCGTGTTTTCGTAATGTGGAAGAAGCCAAATGTACGAGTGATATACAGTGGACCCTCGTTACAACGACAGCATTTGTTTCCAAACATGAGTGTCGTAATAATGAATTTGCTATTGGAATGAATCCTTAAATAAAGCAGAATAATACTCGTATGTACGAAATGCTGTTTTATTCTTATTTACTCACAGAACACGTTTTAGATATTTGTTAGAATCGCCCCACTGAGACGATTCTAACAAATATCCCAAATATATGTTTCTTGAATAATTAAATACAATGTTCTTCACAATTTCAGATTAAAGATTAAATGTCATTTCTTGAGCGAAGATTTCGTGGCAGTCAAGTTATCATTATAACGAATTTTGACGTTCTATCGAGTGTCGGTATAAAGAGGATTGACTCTATTTCACAAAATATTTATTTTCATGACTCCTGCTAAAGCTTTGAAATTGAAATATTTAAGTGCTTTCGCTGTCATAAAACAGATGAGGAAGTTATAAAACCAGTATCTCGAAAACACGCCTTTTCAAATATATTGAGAGTTTTACCACCAAAAAATGAAAACTTTCAGATGAAAATTCTGGTAGTTTTCATATTTCTGGTCAAAACATAGAAAGTGGGTACTCGTTAGAACCGCCTCGGCGAGGCGGTTCTAACGAGTACCCACAATCTATGTTAGTAGTGCCTGCCTATACTACTTATGTTTTGAGCAGAAATAAGAAAATTAATGTATACCCCTATAAACCCCAGTTTTACTGTATAAAAGTGGGGTTTAAGGGGATTAAAACTATGTTAAAATGGTTTTGTCTCCCTTTTGAAAAAGGATCTACTCAAACACAGGGCCCTATGGGGTTCATCGAGTTTGTGAGTGATTCTCAGGCGTCAACAGATCGATAACATTTACACTCCTACATTGTATATAGAACATATTTACGTTATCGTTTCTTTTTTTTTTTTTCTTTTTCGGTTTAACCCTTCTCTTGCTGAACACGACATGCCCTGTCTTAGCAAATCGTGTAGCTCCAGATGTGTTGGCTTCTAAGAAGCCAACTGATCTGGATCTGCACTGTTTGTCATTAAATATCTGAATTTCTATAAAAAAAACAAAAAAAACCGGATCAAGTAATCTGATTGCGTGGGCGTGGCCTCTAATTTATTCAGCATGACAGGGTTTTAATACAAATGAACAAATTATGTCCTTGACGTGGTTTTTAACCAGACAACATTAATGTTTTTACTACTCTGGTTTCATTCCGTGTTAATGCCTAGCATGCTGGGTAAATATTTCAGCACACGACATTTTGATATTTTTATTCCACCGACATCACCACGAAAACACGCCTATATAATTTTGACCCCCTTAAACCCCACTTTTATATAGTAAAACTGGGGTTTACAGGGGTAAACATTATTTTCTTATTTCTGCTCAAAAACATAGATTATGGGTAGTTAGAACCGCCTCGCCGAGGCGGTTCTAACGAGTACCCACAATCTATGTTTTTGAGCAGAAATATGAAAAATATCAGAATTTTTTATCTGATTATTTTTCCTTTTTTGACTGTAAAATTTTCAATATATTTGAATAGGCATGTTTTCGTAATGTACTGATTTGGCCTTGTGCATCTGTCCGTTACACTGTTAGGTGCCTGTGAAACTAGAGAATGGCTTGTGCTAGGAACTTTTTACACATGGCATGAGCACAAAACAAATATTAAAGCAAACCCGTATTTTTTTCCGTCGGACCTAGTATGGCAGAGTTATGCCCCTTTTTCGACTCTACCTATAGCAATAGAAAAACATTGTGAACACTATATCTAGAGAACCGCTTGAGTTAGGATTCTTATATCTGGCATACAGTTTAGAATCATTGTGTAGACGACTTGATTAACTGTTGAGCGCTCCGTAAAATATTGAACGAGTTATGCCCCTTTTCGGACTTTGCTATAAAACAATAGGAAAACCTTGTCAACATGATATCTAAATTGACAGAGTTATGCCCCTTTCGGTTCTGCCTGTATTAAAATGGGAAACGTTGTCAATACGATATCTAGTAAACCGCTCAAGGTAGGATTCTGATATTGTGCACACAGTTTAGGATCAATGTTTAGATTACTTGATTAACTTTTGTGCAAAGTCCATGAAATATTGACTCAGTTATGCTTTTTTTCGGACTTTGCAATTTTTGCAGTTGGAAAATGTTGTCAACACAATATCTTAAAGTAGGATCATGACATTTTGCCAACTATTTGGGATCAATGTTTAGATGGCCTGATTAACTTTTGAGCTAATTCGGTAAAAAAAAGGCTGAGTTATGCCCCTTTCGACTTTGCCTTTATAACTGTTGGAAAACCTTGTCAACACGATCCTAGAAAACCGCTTGAGCTAGGATCCTGATATTTTGCAAACGGTTTAGAATCAATGTTTAGATGACCTGATTAACTTTTGACCCGAATTCCGTAAAATGGCAGAGTTATACCTCTTTCTACTTTACCTGTATTACAATGGGAAAACCTTGTCAATACGATGTCTAGAAAACTGCTTAAGTTAGGGTTCTGATATTTTGCACATAATTAGGATCAATGTTTAGATGATCTGATAAAAGTTTTAGCGAATTCCGTAAAATATTGACTGAGTTCTGCCAAGTTTCCTTTATAGCAATCGGAAAACCTTGTCAACACGATATTTAGAAAACGGTTTCAGCTAGGATGCTTATATGTGGCATACAATTTAGGATCAATGTGTAGACGACTTGATTAACTTTTGAGTGAATTCCATTAACTATCACTGAGAAATGCCCCTTTTCGGATGCCACTTACGACTTTGCCTCTATTACAATAGGAAAACCTTAAATAATATGTATTACCGTGGATACCTTGTGTGCGCAACTCCTATTGTTTTATACCGATCAATTCGAAACTTTGCAGGTCCTATGGTCTGTAGATGTGAATGTGGTTTTGGCATTTTTGTCCATTTAATTTTTGTCACTTTTTTGACTTTTGAAGTTAGCCGTTTTTCGTGCTTAAGTATTATGATCAATGCATGTTTAAGGGAAAGCATATAGTTGGGGGTAAAGTGTTTTACAAGCACATTTTCTAGCAGATTTTTTTACCAGTAAATGGTTTTGATATTTCATGCAAATTGTCTCCAAAAGAACAATTTTCATGAAATGTCAAAGCATATTTTCTGCAGAAAACGCATATTTTCTAAAAAAAAAAAAAAAAAAGGAAAAATGAGCCAGCGCACGAAACAACCTACAACAAGACCTGTGTGACCAGCAAAGACTTAGATCACAGCCTGCACATCCACCCAGTTTGGCAAATGTCCTTGTTTATCCCTCTTTGAATAGCCTTGAGGCTGTAGAAGGCAATGCAATCGGCGAAGACTGAGCAGACTGCGTGAATACGCAGGCTGATCTGAGTCTTTGCATGTAGCATAAGTCTTATTGTAGGTTGTGTCATTCGCTGTATATTTGTCCTCTGTTGAATTTGCTCAGTGGTTATGAATACGGTAAACTCACATGAGGCACACAGAGGGAGAACTGAAAGAAAAGCCTACCGCCGACGAAAACGCCTGTCACTCTGCTCATTGCACGCTCTGGCTAGGATTTTAACCAGAAGGCCATGCCTAAGAGAAAAGGGGACAGGAATATTAAACAAATACACTCAAACTTTAGGACCAAGAGAATTTGTTCGAGATATGGGTAGTTCGAGCCACTGAGGATTGATCATAGCGCCAGGTCAGGATAAAAATGGTAATAATATATGGATGTCTTTTTGATCTTTTATCAAATAATAGTATGCTGAGTGTACTCATTAGAATCGCCTCGATGAGGCGATTCTAATGAGTATACGCAACATACATTTTCATGACAAAATAAGAACATTTCCCTACAATATCCCTAAATACTCGTTTTCTTTTGCTATCGGAAGAATTTCCTAGGGACTCAAAAACGAGTTCGAATTAGCCACGGTAATCGAGCCATCGGTGTTCGAGTCATCGAGGTTTTATTAAATGACGAACAACGAAGAACCTCACTTACCGTGTAAATGTGAAGGCTGAGCCGAAGATTTGGTTGCTTTAAATACATAGGTCAACGTAACTTTTCCCAGAGAGTGCCTCAAAATAATAGTGCACATGCCTAAAAGTTTCGAAATGAGGCCACCTTATCTGGCACTTGTTCAAATCGAACGCGTCAAGGATATAAGGTAGCTTTCGACCTTGGATACCATGATAAATGCACACACACACACACACACACACACACACACACACACACACACACACACACACATACACACACACACACACACACACACACACACACACACACACACAATTTATTTGTTAAGGTTTGACTAGGCGTGTAATTCGCAGTATTGTTCATAAAATATTGCTGTATATACTTTTACTCTTGGGATCTTGGGGTAGGTATAGTCAGCCATGTTACAATTGGCGGAAAATGTTTCCTTCTCACTGAGGGATGGGAGGGGGCTGATATACGATTCCTGTAAGGGCTACTCCTAAAGGAAAGACTAGTCCCTCCATAGTCTCCATTTTCAAATCGTTTCAAGTACTAGGAAGGCATCTTCCTGGCTGCAGTTGACCCCTTCGCAAAATGGCAGCCGAATCCTTCAAGTGCACCCATTTGCCTTCAAGTCATTTTTGTTTTGATAAAATTCAAGCGAAAAAGTGCCCTGGAGCATGCGCAAAATGCACAGATTCACATCATCCTGCACATGCGCAAAGTCTCATCCGGGCGTTTGTTCTCCATTAAAACATTCTACTGTTTGCAGAGAGCGAAGGCCCCGATCAGACTGCGTGGATGCGCAGGCTGATCTGGGCCTTCGCTGTCCGCATTTGCCCGTTTTCGCATGGCGCGGCCCATGTAATGTCCCATCTTATTGCAGTGCAAATATGTTACATGTTACATGTACCGTTTCTATCCTAAGTTTCACAAACCATAAACCTTACCATACTTGTTCTAAAATTTGAACATTTTTGCTTCAAGTTGATGTGTCTACAACCTGCTGGATGAGGAGCAAGCATTCTACACCCTGATCAGACGCCGCGTTATACGGCATCTGATCTGGGTCTACACTGTTTGCTCTGGCATGTCTGTCTTAATTCGATAAGCACCCTTTTCCGGATACTTAGGGTACAAAATAAGTAAGCTATCTTTTCCCCTGGAGAGCCCAATGTCATTTTACCCGATAACAAAACCAATCCTTGTTTATACAGGTAAGTCCCGAAGCCCAATCAAATTTGAGGTACCCGAGAAGAACGCGGAAGTTGTTATACTAAAGATAGCATACTTATCTACAGTACGCTACCAAAGTATGTTTTTATAACTTGTGTGCAGTCGCTTTGTTTTGTTGCAATAAAAAGTACTAGAAATATATCAGCCGGCCTCAGTGGCTCAGTTGGATGCGCTGTCCGACTGGAGCCCTGGAGGTCGCGGGTTCAATCCCCGCCGAGTTGGCAACATTCTTTCGTGGAGATTGATCATGAAATGTTTTCTACGGTCATTCTCTCCCATCTGCTGATTCAAGAAGGGCAGTTGTCAGTTTCTGGCGAAAGAATGTGCACAATACTGGTTAACCGCTTAGAGGACTAAGCCTGCCCAGTAAACGTGTGGTTAAGTAAACTGACTGCGCTCGACATGACCCCATTTGGTTGACTGGGTCGTAAAACCTCAACACAAACAAAACTAGAAATATGTCCAAAGGACACGAATGCCCCGCCTGAAAAACGCAAATTGCTACCCAGCTAGCATTCTACGTAAATCTACATCGGGCCGTCAGCTACCCTGACGGGCCGATGACGGCCCGATATAGATTTACGTAGAATGCCGACTGGGTAACGCCATCTCGGGCGCGGATGGAGACGGACAGGGATAACACTATATGCCATTCCTACTATTCTTCGAATGGCGGAGCATAAAAATATGTAATCTGATCAAAGCATGTTTCCTTTAGACGCGAAATTTTGAAATGTCTTTACTCCTTATAATATTTTGAAAAAAGTTTTCTCTCTATGGCGATAACAGAGCTTAAACTTGAACAAGAGCCGGCCTCGGTGGCTCAGTTGGATGCGCGTCCGACTGGAGACCAGGAGGTCGCGGGTTCGACCCCCGCCGAGGTCGGCAACATTCCTCCGTGGAGATTGATCATGAAATATTTTCTACGGTCATTCTCTCCCTTCCGCTGATTCAAGAAGGGCAGTTGTCAGTTTCTGGCGAAAGAATGTGCACAATACTGGTTAACCGCTTAGAGGACAAAGCCTGCCCAGTAAATGTGTGGTTAGATAAACTGACCGCGCTCGACATGACCCCATTGGGTTGACTGGGCCGTAAAACCTCAACACAAACAAAAACTTGAACAAGTCTTTTTTATTACTCGTAGGTTTGTCTAGAAATTACTGGACTGGCTGTCAAACTGTGTTGACTCTGATCTGACGCCGCGTTGTGCAGCGTCTGCACTGGGTCTTTACTGTTTGCAAAGGCCTGGCCATCCATTACGAAAACATGCCTATTTAATTTTGACCTCCTTAAACCCCACTTTTATATAGTAAAACTGGGGTTTACAGGGGTATACATTATTTTTCTTATTTCTGCTCAAAAACATAGATTGTGGGTACTCGTTAGAACCGCCTCGCCAAATATCAGTTTTTTTTTTATCTGAAAGTTTTCACTTTTTGCAGGTGAAAGTTTCTATATATTTGAATAGGTGTATTTTCGTAATGCTAATACTTAAGGTTATTACAGTATATTGAGAATAGTACAGATGGCAAGGAAGCGCCACAATCAGAGAACACAGCCTACCAAAGACACCAAGTGGTAGAGGAAACAATCCAAGACAGACAGTACACGTTCCATAAACAGAAGATAAGAAAAGCAACCAACTCAGGCGATCAGGACCCGTCAAACACGATGATAAGACAATGGGCAGTAAGCACAATATATTTGCTGAGGCCATGTTAATACAGTTGACTCTCGTTATCTCGACCTCGCTTATCTCGAATAACCGCTTATCTCGAAGTGAAAATCTGGTCCCTGCCTATACATGAAAACCTAACAACAGATGGAAAATATTGTAGAAAAGAGGAGAAATTGCTCCTAAGGAGCAATTTCTCCTATTTTCCACAATATTTTCAATATATCTCTAACTTCAAAAGTCCAATTACCTATCAGTTTGTTAAATGTGGTTAATCAAATTATTTTTTCCTCAATTCTGCAAACCTGATATGTCGAACTATGGATATCTCGAAGTATTTCAGAGAGTCCCTTGGAATTCGAGATAACGAGAGTCGACTGTAATTATCTGCTGAACCAATGAAGAAACAATTAAGTTTCAAAATGCCGGCGTGACCTTGAAAATAAAGTCAAGATCACCAAAAACTAATCACTTCTTTCCCCCTTCCTAGTAATGTATTTGTACTAGTTTGGTCAAATTCCAGCCATTGGTTAAAGAATAAATGTGCATACAACTTTTTGCAGAACTAAGAAATTTTACAAAAAGGCAATAACTCCAAGAGAATTGGCCCCTAGCCCTTACTTTTTTTATTTTTATGTAGGTACACCTTATTGCTATCAATGTGTCTGCAGAGACTGATGAATATCTTTCACTGCGTTTTCAAGATATTAGGAAAAACAAGATATAGTGATCGATGCGTTTGTCAAGATATTAGGAAAAAAAAAAAAAAAAAAAAAAAAAAAAAAAAAACAGCGCCGCGGACGGACACAATCAATTTACAAAGGGCAATAACTCCAAGAGAATTGGCCCCTAGCCCTTACTTTTTCTTATGTAGGTACACCTTATTGATATCAATGTGTTCAATGTGTTTACTGAAATTGATGAATATTCATTGCTATGTTTTCAAGTCAAGATATTAGTAAAAAACCAAACTGTCGCTGACGGACACAACATTTTACAAAGGGCAACAACTCCAAGAGAATTGGCCCCTAGCCCTTACTTTTTTTTATGTAGGTACACCTTATTGATATCAATGTGTCTGCAGAGATTGATGAATAGAATAGAATAGAATGCTGTTTTATTTTCCAATCAAGGACCCTCGCGGGCATTAAACAAATACATGCAATATTATTTGGTCATAAAACATATATGAACACCACAAGAACAGACATACTTCTGAAGAAAAAATCTGGACATAAAAAATACAGGTTATACATCTATCAATAAGCAAATGATTATAAACAATATTGCAATGAAAAATGTATTGTGATACTGATGAATGATGGCTGAATGATTGGAGACGCAAGCGGCCGTTAGAGTATTAATCTTGGTGTAAATTCATGTTTTTATTTCTTTTTTCAAAACAATAATGTATGAATGACCCTAATGCAAATAAAATATTTTTATCTTCTTGTGAAAGAAACCACTTGGCCTTGTCCTTATCGTCTAATAACATGAAGTTGTTGTTAACACGATTTATCTGATCGTAGAATTTATTTCTTTCGGCTTGATATAGAGAACATTGTGATAGAAAATGAATCTCATTTTCTATACAGTTCAGCTTACAATGCTTACAGATTCTTTCTGATCGTGGGATACTTCTAGGTTTTGCATATCTACCAGCCTCAATCAGGAGATTATGAGCACTTAGTCGCAGTTTGCAAATAGCCTTTCTAACATGGAACTGCGCCATCGCTAAATATGATTCAGCTTTGAAATCCTTCTTAATGCTAAAAAAGTTTCAAGTTTTCCGTCAGCACCTTTTTTTCTCCATTTCTTTATACCAAAATGATTTAAAACCTTTTATTAAATACTTTTTAATCATACAAACAAGCTGATTTTCACTCAGGTTCCAATAAGAAGTAATATTAACATTTAATAACGTCAGTATATAAATCGCTGACGAGTACCATGTCTGAATTCCTCTATTATGTAGCTCCTTAGATAAACTATATGCTTCCTTTAGTAGTGTATTTGATGTTGTTTCTAAGCGATGCAGATATTTAACAACAGAGAGTATGATAGAAAAATACATAGGAAAACGACCGTAAGATAGACAAATACATAGAAAACGACCGGTTTCCGAAAGAATAGCCGGGTTTGAAGTATGCTTATTCACTCCTAAAATATACTTTAAATATTTTATTTGGGACTTATCTGCAATATTATTTTTTGTACATCTCTTCAAATATAAAACAGTTGTTTCTCTTACATGTAGCACTACTAGTTTTGAAAGCACTCCATATCTCTGAACCGTATAGTACTATTGGTTCATTACGAAAACACGCCTATTTAAATATATAGAAAATTTCACCTCCAAAAACTGAAAATTTTCAGATAAAAAACTCTGATATTTTTCATATTTCTGCTCAAAACATAGATTGTGGGTACTCGTTAGAACCGCCTCGGTGAGTACATTTGTCAATTAAAGAGTTTAGAACAAACATTTGATCGGAGGTTCTGACATTTTTTGTGAAACCTATTTGAACATCGTTAATTATTTGATTATCCTCCAAGAATTTGTCCAATCTAGAATTTAATATCAAATTAAAAATGTTTTCCAACGTTTGAAGTAATAGTAATGCCGCGGTAATTATCTGGGTCTGAATTATCACCTGTTTTGAAAATCGGTGTGATATAGCCTTTTGCCCATGATGACGGATAATATCGGGAAGAGAAAATCAGGTTGAATAATTTGTTCAAGCAGGGCAGCAATATGGTAGCACCAGCTTTTATTATACTTTCCAAACCCGAAGACTTTTTGTTTTTCAGTTTCGCAAAAGAAGTCTGTATTTCCTGGTCTTTTATGACAGTATCCATGAAATTGAATGTATTTGTTTGCTTGTCGTTTTTTAAAACTTGATTTAACTGTTCTAGCCTTTCTTCAAATTTACGTTTTACAGAATTTAATTTTTTTTAAGTGTTCATGCCAAGTATTGATAGCAAGTTCTGGTCCATTTGAATTTTCTTGTTACTTTTTTAGTGAATTCACTAAATTCCAATATGTTTTAGGGTCATTACTTTCCAAGTCGTCAAGTTTAGCTAAAATACTTTTTGTGTAATTTTCCTTTTGAATTTAAGAAGTTTCCTATATTCTCTATAATGTTTAAAATAAGAATTTCTAAGCGAGCATTAAAAGGTTGGTTAAACATCAAATTTGTTATAATTTAATAGCCTTCTGTTAACATAAAATTCCTCATCATACCACTTATTAAATTTTTTCTTTACTTTATTTGATCTTTTTATTATAAGACTCTTGTGGCAGCTTGAAGCACAAAGTTCTCAAATAAATCACACGCATTTTCAACATCTGTTTCATTGCAATTAAATTTTCTTTCCATAAATAGATTAATTTTATTAGAGATTTCCCTGGCTTCAAGAGCTTTTATAATACTCTCTGAAGAATTTTTGTTCCATTTAAAACTATCAGACATATGCTCATTGAGTCTGCTAGCGACAGCTAGCAGGCTCTTTGCAATCGCATGGGGTTTTACGAGCGGATTCTCATCACAGCTATTTATGCGTATATTTATACGCGCACTACTTCTTAATCAGACACAATGCGGCACTATTACGGTGAACTGAATGTGAAGCAGTGGAATTTTGTATGGCTTGTTTTATTTCGCTAACATAACTGTAACTGAAATCGATTTAGATAATGCAATTTGAAACATAGACTTCAAAATTCGGTGTAGTAATACACGCGCTACTTTTGTCAAGGCGTTAACTCAGCACGGGGTCCTACTAATCACCCCATGGCACCCCACGGCACTAAATTATTTCACTGTATTTATTAACTGAATGCTGAAATTACACCAGGGTAGTAGTTTTATGTATCCAAATTTGTTTTTGTGATAGTTTAAGACATTAACCTTACTTCAAGCGATTATCTCGGGGCGCCTAAACACCAAGATTCAAACTGACGCTAAAATATAGCAAAGAGACCAATGGTGTAAGTTGATAGTCTATCAAAAAAAAATGTTTTAACTTAAAATTACAATTTATATTCAAATTCAAACACAAGTCATCAGTATAAATACTCTGTTATTTAGATAGAGGCAAGTATTACAAAACTTTAACTGGCCGTCTAAAACACATATTTTATGGTAGATATACATATATTTTGATGCCATGGGGCGCAAAAAATTACGAGAGTCGTAGACATAATATTTTAAATCAAACACGTCATCATTATCAGTATAAATCTCTGTTTATTAAGATGAAGACGAGTATTGCAAAAGTATACTTGTCCATCTATAACATTTTATGATAAATATCCATATAGTTTGATGCCGTGGGCTGCCATGGGTACCGTGGGATGCCATGGGGTGATTAGTAGGACCGCTCGCGATCTTTGATGTTGTGCTGAACGGAAGCTGAACGAAAAGAAAGGTATCAGTAGTTACATAATCAGAATCTACTTATTCGATATTGAATATAGCAAGAAATCAGGCACTTAATTTATTCCTTCTACATGAAATAACTTTATTCACACCTCAGTGACACGGAGTTGTTTTACGACTGCTGGCCCATTTATAGGTTTATGACCCTTCTTTTTTGGACATCTGAAAATCTCTTGAAAAGGGTAGGCATAGCTGGTCGGGCTAATCTGCTTAGGTGAAGCACTAGCAAATGACAATCAGTTATTACAGCTAATCTGGACTGAACATGCCATTTAAAATTTATTTAATCTGCTTTTGTTTTAATAATAAGTTGATAAAGATAGAGTAAATTTATAAATTGCACTAGAATAATCGTGGAGCTACATCAGGTGTTGAATTTGTATGAACTGGAGCATATCTAGAGTTGAACTTCAATAATTCTAGAAATTGGAAATTGCTGCTGGAGATACACTCATTTGGAATACTCTGGTGATAAACTTCATTGGAAAATAAAGAGATTCATTACTCCAATCACTGCATTGGCCTATATATGCAGATAATAAAATTGATTTTTTGTGAAGAAAGAAACAAAACAGAAGAGAAATAATTGTATTTAGTTTTTCAGTACATGGTTAGATTATTTATGTATATATGTTTCACACAGATGCCTCAGTAAAGACCCATTCTTATTTATACATTAAAACAAGTAGAATGCATTTCAATCACTGATTTTGAGAAATTGATAGTGAAAGCATATAGTACAGAGTGTTCATGTTGGTTGTTTTTCAAGGAATAGTAAATTTTCTCACAAAGCCTTGTCTCTGAATGTAAATTTAATATTGGATGAAGCCACTTGTTGTAAGCAAGTGTGAAAATATGGATATAGAGCAAAATCCAGGTCCATCAAATCATATAAATCTACAAGAAAATGCATCTGTATTATTGCAAGGAAGTATCCATCAAGGAGATGAGATATTTAGTCCTGATTCAAGAGGGCGTCAATGCTTACCATGTTGTTTAGTATTTTTGGTGAAAGCTGTACAGAAAAGGATCTGTACCAACATATGGAATGTTAACAACATGAATGAAATTCTGTTTGCAGGAGATAAATTATACAAGTATGCAAAAAAGAATTCCAAGACATATCATGACTATTTAGAGCCATGTGATTTGCAATCTTATTTTTCACTTGACAACCAGCATTATCACTGGAAAGTGAAAAAAAAATCATATCCTCAGTGGAGTATTCTGTCCTTGATTTAGAGACAGCACTCGCTATGACTTTCTCATTCAACCAATACCCTTGACGTACGTTTAATAGAGTTTTTAAAGAAAGTCTTCTTTTCAGGAAGTACAATGCCCAGATGCTTGATATATTCTATAGAACTCCATCTTATGGTGTAGTATTGGTAGCATTGGAATGCCACATATCTTCTTTGCATGTATTGTGTTTGCATAGAAGATACACTGCACTCCATCAATACTTTACAAGCTAGCAGACTCTTAGGACTATCAGTCCTTTGATTTTTATTCTGTAAACACTGTCTATGTTTAACAGAAGCTTTAATACAAACTGTGATTTTACTATGACAATCAGAAAAAATAGGCTGAAAAGGATGCACATGGAAATAAATAATATCCTTTAGTAACTCAGGAAGGGCAGATGCGAATATTAATTCACTTCTGCTTCGCTGTCGTGAATTAATACTTCGCAATCTGCCCTGCAACACCATGCGTTATTCGATGATAAGTCACAGTAGAGAAAAATTATTTCTTAAATATCCCAATCATAGAGCTTTGCAAGCAGTCTAGATCGAGATCGGAATGTAACATATGATCCGGACTAACAGCTTTGGACATGTCACTATGATTAGCGACTGATAGTAACAGAAGCAATTCAGTCAATCTATATGTACCATCCTACAAAAAGATGACGGACAATTTCGTCTTACATGAGCTTACATGTCAGAATTCGCTGAAGATATCTGAAATTTTCCATTTAAAGACTTCATATTCCTCAAAATAGAAATACGATCATAAAATGAGGCATCTGACAGCCTGTAAAATTTCAGCTAGTCTCTCGTTCTTGAATTGGATCAAAAAATGAAATGATTTTTTATCGTATCTCTGAGTTAATGTTGCCACCATTAATTCAGATACGATAAAAAGTCATTTATTAAACCTTTCTTGGTTAGAAAATGTCTATTTTTGAGGAATATGGAGCCTTTCAGCCAGAGCACGGCATTACGAAAACACACCTATTCAAATATACTGAACATTTTAACCACCAAAAAATGAAAATTTTCAGATAAAAATTCGGATATTTTTCATACTTCTGGTCAAAACATAGATTGTGGATACTCGTTAGAACCGCCTCGGCGAGGCGGTTCTAACGAGTACCCACAATCTATGTTTTTGGGCAGAAATAAGAAAAATAATGTATACCCCTGTAAACCCCAGTTTTACTATATAAAAGTGGGGTTTAATGGGGTCACTATTATATAGGCATGTTTTCGTGATGGTATCTAATCAGGTACTACACTTTTTGCACTAAATACAGGGCTTTCTATAAAAATGGTTATCGTGACATACAGGCACACCTTAAATTGGAAATAGACGTGCCCAATGCGTTCAGACAATAAAATTCGTGTCTGCGCATAACTGGGTTTATTAATACGTTACATGGAAAATAACTAATTCTCCTGCTTACATTGCAAAACGCTCAACTGACTTCTTCATACACATATATTAAGCCGTCACTGCGAACCTGTATTAACATAAAAGTAAAAAATGATAAATTAAACAAAAAAGAAAAAAAAAAGCAAACAACAATAACAAAACACGACAGCGGCAGCAGAAAAACAACAACAACACATAGACACACAAACATGAAAAAGACAGATACATGTAAACATGTCAGATAAATGCCTCTTGTTGGTTTGTGTTGAGGTTTTACGGCCCAGTCAACTCAATGGGGCCATGTCAATCGCGGTCAGTTTGCCTTACAACACTTTTACTGGGCAGGATAAGTCCTCTAAAGGTCAAACCAGTATTGTGCACAGTCTTCCGCCAGAAACTGAAAATTGCCCTTCTTGAATTAGCGGAAGGGAGAGAATGACCGTAGAAAATATTTCGTGACCAAATCTCCACGAAGGAATGTTGCCGACCCGCCGGGGATGGAACCCGCAACCTCCTGATCACCAGTCGGACGCGTATCCAACTGAGGCACCAAGGCCGGCATAAATACCTCTTAGTTGTATCACAAATAATTAAATTAGGATGTTTCCTGTTCAGAAATGTGCGGGCCACCACATAAGATAAGGGACCTCTAGTCTTATGCAAGCACCAAAGGCCCAGATAATTCGCTTACAGAATCTCTGTTTAGTATAATATATACGGGGGAAAAGAGAAAGCTTTGATCAGAATGCGCGAATAGATAGGTTGATCAGTGCCTTTAACCTTCGCATATTGTTTTCAAGCTGTGCCCCATTTTTCCTTAGAGTGTGAAAGTCTGACCTATAAAATATAGAAAGTAGCACGCGCATTCAAAACAAAGTTTATCTTAATTTGTATTCATTTGATGATTCCACATATTTTAAACGGTTTGTTTAAACTACATTTAGCGGAAAAAATGATAAATGAACCGCAACGTAAGAAATCGTACCGTTGCACCTTTTAACATGTGCGCCCAACGAGGATTCAGATCAGCCTGCGCATCCGCGCAGTCTGATCAGAGTCTTCGTTGTCCGCATGAAGACACTTTACATCCTTGGACATGCAAAAAGCGCCCAGTAAAGATTCTGATCAGACTGCGCGAATGTCCGAAGGTACGTTTCCTGACGTTTCAGCTCTATTAATGATGGGATGTGATTTTCCCATGCTTTACCAGGTTGTGACTGTTATAAACTGGAGACTGCTGACGCATGACCTGTTACCTCGTTCTGGATATACGGGGTCCATTGTAACTTGTTTAATCATCGTGGAAAAGCTGGGTTCTCGGGTTGGGCTGGGGTAACTTGGGGTAATTGTGGCACGGGTGTGCGAGCCAGTATTTCAAAACCTACCCCATTCATAAACCTGGCCTTTGAAAAAACGGACCCATTCATATACTTGATCGTCCGAAATGTTAACCTATTCATATACTGTCCTTTGATTTTTATACCCATTTATTGTAGGTACTTAGACAGAGAACAAACAACCTCGAAAAATCTCTGAGCGAAAATATACGCGTATACCGAGATGTCAGAAAAGTGGGGCCTTTCACATACGAGTCGAGAAAAATCGGGTCAGTCATATACTTTTTTGTTGAAAAAAAAAATGGGGCTAATCATATACCAGCAGCGCTGAAAAGGGGGGTCATTCGGCACGCAGATCCGTACTATGCCATAAATAGGAAGGAAGTTATCTTCCCCCACCCCCCACCAATCCCCGAGGCTGGATTTAAGCATGGAATGCAACTTCACAACTTTTTTGCACTGAATCGGAATCTTAACAGTATATAAATCACTTTGTGATACTCAGACTACATCACGAAAACACGCCTATATAATTTTGACCCCCTTAAACCCCACTTTTAAATCGTAAAACTGGGGTTCACAGGGGTATACATTATTTTTCTTATTTCTGCTCAAAAACAGAGATTGTTGTACTCGTTAGAACCGCCTCGACGAGGCGGTTCTAACGAGTACCCACAATCTATGTTTTGAGCAGAAATGTGAAAAATATCAGATTTTTTTTTGTCTGAAAACTTTCAGATTTTGGTGGTGAAATTTTCAATATATTTGAATAGGCGTGTTTTCGTAATGAATATCGCCTGTGGCTTTGATGAAGTACATGTAACACGGAAGTGGTACGTCTAAACATCCGATAGCAAACTGTGACTACCTGTTGATGTCACCGACTTAAGGTTCCTCAACCCTCTTAACTTTTGCCCGCACAATTTTTAACTTCGTCTAATCAGAGCCCTTGTGGGGTGGTGGGAGGGGGTGGGGCTAATTGAGGGGGAGGGGGTAACTTCCTATATATGGCATAGTACGGATGTGCGTGCCGAATGGCCCGCTTTTCAGCGCTGCCAGGTATATGATTAGCCCCCAATTTTCAACATAAAGTATATGACTGACCCGATTTTTCTTGATTCTTATGTGAAAGGTCCTACTTTTCTGGCATCCCGGTATATGCGTATAATTTTCGCTCGGAGATTTTTCGAGGCTGCTTGGTCTCTTAGTATTCAATGAATTGACTGCTATACATGTGTAACTACCAGCAATAAATAGGTATGAAAAATCAAAGGGCAGTATACGAATAGGTCAACATTTAGGCCGATCAAGTATACTGAAGCAAAAAAGAAACCTTCGCAAAGTAGGTCTTAAACTTATAAGGTTAAATACAATATGTAGAACAATGTGTATATGTTAGTAGTTTACACTGACGTCCTACTTTGGGAAATCGGTCAGATAATCACCTCATGTCGAACGATATCGTCTGTTTTGACAAAACCTCCATTTTCACGTGCACGCACGGGGTGGACATATCTGGTTTACATGTGTTAACTTTTTTCACTGCAAATTATTGCACTTGACGACTAGTCTAAAATACCTAAACCTTTTATATCGATACAATTTGGGCAAAATTCCGATGCCTCGAATTGCGAAACATTTAAGACAGAGAGCCGTTGGGATGCTGGAGGCAGGAGCTTCAACGGAAGATGTTGCTGCGCAAGTTGGATCATCTGTGCAGGCAGTTAGAAGTTTGAGACGGCGGTTTGTGCAGACCGGAAGCACGGAAGATCTTCCACGTAGCGGTAGACCACGTGTGACCACGCCGGCGCAAGACCGCTATATTTTGAACCAACATTTACGAAATCGTTTTTTAACTGCGACAGCTATAGCGTCTGTCACCCCAGGTACTCATAACCCCAGGATTTCCGCTCAAACCGTACGAAATCGTTTGGCTGAGAACAATTAACGTGCACGTCGTCCCTACGTCGGAACAGTATTAACGGATCGTTATCGCCGTGACAGGCTTCAATGGGCTGATAGACACACAACAAGGCAAGACTGGCGGACGATTCTTTTTTCAGATGAATCCAGGTTTGCATTGTCCAATAGTGATGGTCGGATCAGGGTCTATCGACGTAGGAATGACCGTTACGCTGACTGTTGCGTTCTTCAGCGGGATCGTTTTGTCGGTGGGGGTTCCGTGATGGTCTGGGCCGGAATAAGTTATGGGTATCGTACACAATTAGTGGTCATTGATGGCGATTTGAACGCTCAAAAGTATAGAGACCGTGTCCTTGCCCCACACGTTGTTCCTCTCTTACAAAATCACGGCGTTATTTCTGTGTTTCAGCAAGACAACGCCAGACCTCACGTCGCCCATGACAACATCCAGTTCTTGCGAAACAACAATATTGATTTCATAGACGACTGGTCCTCAAAAAGCCCGAATCTAAATCCCATCGAGCACCTTCGGGATAATCTTGACACACGTGTAAGGCAACGTCAAAATCCGCCTGGTAACGTCAATGAGCTCCGTGACGTTTTGCTAGAAGAGTGGAATAATATACCCATGGGGCTCAAATAAATAATCTCATCCACTCAATGTGTCGTCGCTGCCAAGCTGTTAGCAATGCTCGCGGTGGGCATACTCGTTGCTTAAGCCAAAAAAAAAAAAAAAAAAAAAAAAAAAATTGAATCGACACCTACCTCAAATGAAATTGAAAAATCCAGTGAAATTGATAATTTTCAGACTGTAAATGAACTTTGATGAATTGATTTTAAATTATTGTGCAATAACAAATACGAATAAAAACTGTTAATATACACATATGTGGAAACAGTCCCATTGAAGTCTCGCAAAAGTTTCTTTTTTGGTTCAGTATATATGAATGGGTCCGTTTTTTCAAAGGCCAGGTATATGAATGGGATTGGTTTCGAAATACTGGCTCCCACTTCCGCACCACAATTACCCCCAATTTGCCTGCCCTGCACCCCCCGCTTCCCTCCCCCCCCCCCCACACACACACACGAGTCAGAGCCTATTAAACTGGAATGAACTCAAACCTGGATATCAAATACCAACGATGTTGGTCTATCCATTAAAGGCCTGAACAAAATAACAGAAAATCGCATTAAGAAGCATTTGTGTCGAAAAACATGTCAGACTGTCAATGCACGTGTTTCAAATCCTTTTTAGTTGAGAATGTTTTGAAACATATCCTTACTGTACTGGAGATAACCATAGATTCGTTACATAATAAGTGCGTCCAACTGGAATTGCGAAGCAGTTCCCCGAACCGTGGAGCGGTTCGGCGTGCAGGCGCATTACTATAGACAACCGATGTGACCAGTGATGTGTGTGACCAAAAATGGTATGGTCCAACAAACGCTTGGGTGGTTCGGTGCTTATCCTGAAAAACAATAAGCGTTCCGTGATTTGGCAGAGACTATTGACATGGCGGCCGTGCCGATAATAGCAACAAAACAGCCAATAACGCCAAGTATTAAAATTGCAAGGGCTTGAATCACGAGACTTATGACGTCAGCCTACAACATTTGAGATCGCGGCCATTTTGAATTTTGTCTCCACTTCGATTTTTATCCGTTCTCCGTCTATTTACAAGTTAAGTTTTGATGTAGATTTTTAGATAACACACACTTAACGCTCTTTTCACGTGATAATCTTAAAAAAAACTTCGACACAGGTAAGCGAACGATAGTATACTGTTGTTGTACCTGTCATCGGCATACACTAATTTTCGGTATTCGGAAAGACTGGCCCCCGCCCATCGGGACCCGCGAAATAGATGGGCTGCCTAAAGCCACCATGGCAGAGCTGCTAGTACATGTAACTAAGCAGGGCTCGAATTCATGCGATCGGGTCGGGTAAAAGTCCCACAAATTTAGAGGCAGTGTCTCTGAATCACTGAAATATTGTTGACTGACGTTATATCGCAATTCATGCAGTGGATTAGTAGTCCAGTGTGGTCTGAAATCAAATTCAGTTAGATCTGGCCAACCCACAAATGAAGCATGTGATGATAATTTGGACGCACGGATATAGGTAGCACCTATTAAATTCATATTAAATTATATATGTATATGTCACCGGGTATAGGTATATAACACACCTGCACTGCCTTGCGGTACAAGCCGGCTTTTATAGCGAAGCGGTAGAGTGCAGGACTTCCAGTCCAGCGGATCGGGGTCGATCCCCGGTCGGGGAAAACTGTGATTTGCATTTGTTTCGCCCGTTTTATGTACTAACCACTTAACATGACCACTTTAGAAAATAAGAACTTAACACATTATTTCTAGACGGTAGCACATTATTTATGAAGCCAATATTTCATCTGGTCCTCATTTTGTTAGGCATGCAAGCAAATAGAGACTCACCATGTCAAACTCAACACAATGACACGCGTACCCAATAAAAAAACTTCACCCTGTCTGATTCTGTGGGCTCAGTGGATTAACAAACACGCAAGGTTTCATTCTGCGGACAGCAAAGACTGATCAAACTGGCATTGCATTTATTTGAAATATAATCTTCTCGGGATAAATGAAACATTTAGACACGATCACACATTTGAAAGAAGATATCATCGAGAGAAACGTTAAGATCTTAAGCACTTTTTATAAGCGCCTGACAGTGTTTTTACCCAGTAGATAAGAGCATCTCTTCACCTAGAAACGACATTTGGATCCAGTACAAGACAAGACACCCAAATTACTAAACAAGTGAATGCCGAGGTTTAACATTTCCCTTCTTCACAGAAAACCATATTCCTTTAGTTCATAATTTTGGATTGCCAGGCGAAAGTTGACTTCACACTTCGCAGAATTATGATTGTTACTCCCAGTTGTTGCAAACAGATGCATGATTCCACCGTCCTGCTTTTACGTAATTGAGAACAGCCTGTTAAGGTGACCAATATAATTGTTTGGAATGTTTCTCTGTATTCGAACAGCTAAGGCTCTGGTGCGGCTGTGTGGGTGCGCAGGAATATCCAAGCCTCAAATTCATTACGAAAACATGCCTATTCAAATATATAGAAAATTTCATCTCCCAAAACTGAAAATTTTCAGATAGAAAAACTCAGATATTTTTCATATTTCTGCACAAAACAGAGATTGTGGGTACTCGTTAGAACCGCCTCGCCGAGGCAGTTCTAACGGGTACCCACAATCTATGTTTTGAGCAGAAATAAGAAAAATAATGTATACCCCAGTAAACCCCAGTTTTACTATATAAAAGTGGGGTTTAAGGGGGTCAAAATCATATAGGTATGTTTTCGTGATGTTTAATTGAGAACAGCCTGTTAAAGTGACCAATATAATTGTTTGGAATGTTTCTCTGTATTCGAACAGCTACATGTAAGGCTCTGGTGCGGCTGTGTGGGTGCGCAGGAATGTCCAAGCCTCAAATTTTAATTGAGAACAGCCTGTTAAAGTGACCAATATAATTGTTTGGAATGTTTCTCTGTATTCGAACAGCTACATGTAAGGCTCTGGTGCGGCTGTGTGGGTGAGCAGGAATGTCAAAGCCTCAAATTTTAATTGAGAACAGCCTGTTAAAGTGACCAATACAATTGTTTGGAATGTTTCTCTGTATTCGAACAGCTACATGTAAGGCTCTGGTGCGGCTGTGTGGGTGCGCAGGAATGTCCAAGCCTCAAATTTTAATTGAGAACAGCCTGTTAAAGTGACCAATATAATTGTTTGGAATGTTTCTCTGTATTCGAACAGCTACATGTAAGGCTCTGGTGCGGCTGTGTGGGTGCGCAGGAATGTCCAAGCCTCAAATTTTAATTGAGAACAGCCTGTTAAAGTGACCAATATAATTGTTTGGAATGTTTCTCTGTATTCGAACAGCTACATGTAAGGCTCTGGTGCGGCTGTGTGGGTGAGCAGGAATGTCCAAGCCTTTGCTGGTCGCATATGTTATAAGAACTATCATTCACGAGCTGGCTCCTATCGGTGACCCCTAGCTACAGCCCACCTTTAGGTTTTTGTCGCTTGTAAAAAGGGATAAACGAAAACACTCTGACTTATTCGTCACAATCCTAACTGTCCATATTGGGGAAGGGGATTAAAACACTTTTGCAGCCGACTAACTTCACCCTGGGAAATAGTAAAACCAGCGGCCATGTTTTTTTGAAGAACATGACGGCTTGAACAATCTTAATAGAGGATCAACAAAGGAATATTCCTGCCTAGTTTTATTGAAATCGGTCCACTGGTTTCCGATAGGAAGATTTTTAAAGTTTTCTATATAGATATATAGGGAAAATAAGACGCCCCCACCTAGCGGCCAATTTTTTTTAAAGAATCATGACTTGAACAATCTTGGTACAGGGTCACCAATGGAACATTTCTGTCAGGTTATACTGAAATCGGTCCAGTGGTTTCTGACAAGAATTTATTTTTAAGTTTTCTATATAGATATATATAGGGAAAATAAGCCCCGCCCCTTGGCGGCCATGTTTTTTGACGAATCATAATGGCTTGAACAATCTTGGTAGAGGATCACCAAAGGAACATTTCTGCAAAATTATATTGAAGTCGGTCCAATGGTTTCTGACAAGAAGATTTTTATTTTTTTCTTTTGGTTGCCATGGCAACCAGAATTATGCATGGATTCCAAATCATTGAATAATGCTCAGTAAGTATCACCCAAGGATCAATCCTGTGAAATTTGGTTAAAATTGGCACTGTGACTTAGGAGGAGATGTTGTTTAAAGAAATTGTGGACGGATGGACAGACGGACGACGACGGACGGTGATTGATCACAATAGCTCACCTTGAGCCTTTGGCTCAGGTGTGCTTAAAAAACAACAACAAAACATAAGAGATAAAAACAAAACAATAACAACACATACACACACGCGCACATACTCAGAGCTGAAAGTTTAACCCTAGTCCTGCTGAACCCGGATATACCCTGCTTTTGCAAACAGTGTAGATCCAGATCAGTTGGCTTCTGAAGAAGCCAACTGATCTGGATCCGCACTGTTTGCCAATTAGTATGTGAATTTATATCAAAAATCTGGATCAAGAAATCTGACTGGCTGAAAATTAGAAGTGGGCGTGGCATCTTAATTTATTCAGCAAGATACTTGTTCATTGTGGTGAACATGCTCCTACAATGTTCGATAGCTCTAGGGATGACTAAGCGTTTACAAAAGCTAACTTAGTGTCTTAACCCTATCGGCCCTATAAATCAAACCAGATACTTATCGAAACAATGTAGAGACAGATGAAACTGCTCGTTACGAACCGTCAGCTCAAGTTCTACATTGTTTGCCATTCTGTTTCTAACTTTTGACTGACGCCCACTTTGCATAAGTGCATGCACTAACAGGTTTTCTCTGTACGCCGAAAACAGGAGGTAGACAAAGCAGCCTCACTGAGCATGCTCAGATAAACATAATGATGCAATTGTATGAATATTCATGAACTTACAGTCAGTCGATGTCTGGCAGCCTTGTTCTATTTAACGCCTAGCCTTCGGGATGGAATTTACAGCTGACGACATTTTGAAATATTTTTCTTATTTTTTTTCCCAGAAAACAAGATTTGACATTTCATGCAAACTGTCTCCAATGGATAGAGACAATTTACATGAAATGTCAAATTATGTTTTCTATGAAAAGTAAGAGAAATATCATTCTTATTTTTCCCAGAAAACAAGATTTGACATTTCATGCAAATTGTCTCCAATAGAAGACAATTTGCATGACATACCAAATAATGTTTTATGTATAAAATAATATCAAATCGTCGTCCGCTGAATTAGCCCAGGGAATGTTAATTGGCTTTTATTTCGTAATAGTCTAAATATTATTTTATATGTTTTGAAAAAAAAAAATGTAAGAATACAAACATAAACCAGATACAACAGTCCACTATCCCGGCCGTGCTTCATCACGAAAACATACCTATATAATTTTGACCCCCTTAAACCCCAATTTTATACAATAAAACTGGGGTTTACAGGGGTATACATTATTTTTCTTATTTCTGCTTAAAAACATAGAATGTGGGTACTCGTTCTAACGAGTACCCACATTCTATGTTTTGAGCAGAAATATGAAAAATATCAGAATTTTTTATCTGTAAATTTTCAGTTCTTGGAGGTGAAATTTTCAATATATTTGAATAGGCGTGTGCTCGTAATGTTTATTGACCATTAGAATGCCGAAATATGTAATAGAAAACCAAAAGCATAATGGCTGACGCCGAACAATCCGGGTCAAGATCAAAGTAAAGACACAAAATTGTTATTGAAATTTATTCCCGCACATGATACATACATAAAGTCTTCACCATAACAATTAATGAAATCCTCGGTGTATTATAGACTGGTATGGACGTGCGTTTGTCTAATCAGAGAGCACGCTCATTCATAAACAAAGTCAGTTAACGTATGTACCGATTAATATATAGTAAACTTCCGATTCGTTACGAAAACACGCCTATTCAAATATACTGAAAATTTTACCACCAAAAAATGAAAAAAAACAAAAAAAAAAAAACAGATAAAAATTCTGATATTTTCATGTTTCTGCTCAAAACATAGATTTTGGGTACTCGTTAGAACCGCCTCATCGAGGCGGTTCTAACGAGTACCCACAGTCTATGTTTCGAGCAGAAATATGAAAAATAATGTATACATCTGTAAACACCAGTTTTACTGTATAAACGTGGGGCTAAGTACCGGCGCAAATTTTGTTCATGTTTACTTAGAAATATAGGACACGGGTATACTAAAGTTTAATAAATTTTCAACGTAATAGGTAAAAAAAGAACAACAATGTGATTCTTTAATGTATGCTTTTATTTAAGCTTTATGAATTTTCTTGATCAAGCAATATGCGAATCCTAGTCATATTGGGATCTCCACGAGATTTAGTTTGTCCATTATTGTTAAAAAATCATGCCAGAACTTAAATAAGTTACCAGATCTTATGTAGAAGCTTATTTTAGCATGCGTCAGATTTGAATATATTTGAACTTTTTAAATATGGACCACAGGTCATAGTCAAACTTACCAAAGATTGACTGCAGGTCATATTTAAACTTACCAAACAGCGCTCTGCGCTAATCGAACACTTCTTCATACATAAAAATCCAAAGCTATATTAAGAGACCGGCGCGATTGGCGCCGGCCAATGAAAAATAATATGATAAAACAACAACAAAAACACATTTTGGGCTGGCAAAGGCTGGTCGTAATACGTGACGTGTTCGCACCTGGCATGGTATGGGACGGTGTAATTTTTTTTTTCGGCAAGACGTCGCTAATATTCATTGACAATGGTGCCAAAGTGAATGCTGATTACTATATAAACACGGCCCTGAAGCTTTTTTTTTTTTTTTTTTTTTTTTTTTTTGCGAAAGATGTCCCAGGGTTATTTTGAGGTCGAGAATGGACATGGTGTTCCCATCACGAAAACATACCTGTATAATTTTGACCCCTTAAACCCCACTTTTATATAGTAAAACTGGGGTTTACAGGGGTATACATTATTTTTCTTGTTTCTGCTAAAAACATAGATTGTGGGTACTCGTTAGAACCGCCTCGGCGAGGCGGTTCTAACGAGTACCCACAATCTATGTTTAGAGCAGAAATATGAAAAATATCAGAAGTTTTTATCGGAAAATTTTCAGTTTTTTGTGATGAAATTTTCAATATATTTGAATAGGCGTGTTTTCGTAATGCACCAGGACTCAGCCTCAAGTCAAACGGCTAAGAAAACTAAAGCTGGCTAATTAGAGCTGAAAAGATAATCGACTATCAGTCCTGCCATTGAGATCGATAATCGATTAGTAATCACTGATTTGGTCAAATTTTACCTGTCTGTCTGAGCATGATTCTTACCATATATTGTAATTTACTGAATGTATTTGATCTGACAGGCCTGAGCAAACAGTGCAGACCCTGATGAGACGCCACAAAACGCGGCTTCTCATCAGTGTCTACACTGTTTGCCAATCGCCCAGCTTTTTTTAGACACAACATTGGGTAATAAATTGTACTTGTCCAAATTTAGATAAAGTATGGTAAGTAGCTGAGGTGTCTGAATAGTAAGGGTAAATACGGTAAAGTAACAAATGATCGATTATTAGCGAATCTGTAACTATAGTCATTTTTGTTGAATTAATCGATCAATTAATCGATTATACGATTAATTGTGCCAGCCTTAGAAAACTATTGACTATCTTAATAAACGTAAAGTAAAGTATATCCACCTGCAGAATGGATGCCTAAGAGTCCTGGTACTGTCCCCATGGACAGGTATATGGGACATTTTGAAACGTGGGTTACAAAAACGCAAACTGTATACCATGATTGGCGTTAAAAATCTGTTATTGCCATGGATCACAAATTGACCATCTGCTGCAATGGTATGCGTGTAATTAAATTATAAACCAGCATTACAAAGTGTTTCATAGTATATATGTTGAACACCTCTCGTATTTGTTTTTCTGAGCTGTCGGAAGAATTTGCTAGGGATTCAAAAAACATCACGAAAACATACCTATATAATTTTGACCCCCTTAGACCCCACTTTTATATAGTAAAACTTGGGTTTACAGGTATATACATTATTTTTCTTATTTCTGCTCAGAAACATAGATTGTGGGTACCCGTTAGAATTGCCTTGCCGAAGCGGTTCTAACGAGTACCCACAATCTATGTTTTGAGCAGAAATATGAAAAAAAAAAAAAAATAGATTTTTATCTGAATTTTTCAGTTTTTGGTGGTGACATTTTCAGTATGTTTGAATAGGCGTGTTCTCGTAATGTCTGGTTTTCTGCCTGTTGATGTGTCTAAACCTGCTGGATGAGTGGCAAACAGTGTAGACTCTGTTTGTCCAGTCTTGTCTGTCCAAAAACAAAGCGTAAATCTAGTATTTGAGCAGAGATTTGTGGTATCTGGCCCCGAGGTTATAAAACGTTTTCCGTGCTCAACTCAGCTGAGCATGAAATTTCACTGCTAATAAATATGAAAATGCCAACTATTGTTGGCATTTTCATATTTACTAGCAGTGATATTTTCATGCTCAGCTATGTTTGGCAAAAAAGAATTTGCAATTGTTAGAAATTTGAGATTTGTTAGTAGGATAAATTTCAAGCTCAGCTGAGTTGAGGATGAAAAAGGTTTTATAACCTCCGAACCTGGATTGATTTGACTTATTCAGAGGACACAGCATGGCTTCCCCTGTGTTTTAACGTTAACTCGAATTTGTTATTATAAACAATGTAACTTTATAACAGAAAAGTGCATTTGTAAAAAATAAAATAAATAACGTTATAATGCACTTATAATGAATGTCGTTATAAATGGGTTAACTGTAATAGCATACGGAACGTGCATTAGATGTTTTGACCCAATTTAATATATTTTTATGTAAGACAATCCATCGTCAAGATATATGTAATGTCTATACATGGTATACTTGTGTGGGTTTTGAACATTTTTATTGCACTGGGTGTTTTCATCGACAGAAGCATTTTGGTAAAGTTACTGACTCACTTGTGACTTTCAAATATTATCCCTTTTCTTCAGTATCAGTGATCAGTTGTGCAGTTCTTTTTTTAGTTTTTTTTTTTCTATGTTCCTTGGTATCACCGTGAATATTCTTATATCTTGGGAAATCAAGTTCCGCTGAAGCCGAAGCTGTGGAGGTTTTTCTAGCCATGTAAATCACATTGTTGTGCTGTCATATGAAGATTGTCAATGAAAACGAGACACGATTTTAATTATTTTATGTGCTCCGTTTCCAATGACAATCTTTATAAATTTTAAAAGTATCAATATAATAATGATACACGCATTTGCTTTACATTACGAAAACACGCCTACTGAAAATTTCACCACAAAAAAACTGAAAGTTTTCAGATAAAAAATCTGATATTTTTCATATTTCTGCTCAAAACATAGATTGTGGGTACTCGTTAGAACCCCCTCGGCGAGGCGGTTCTAACGAGTACCCACAATCTCTGTTTTTGAGCAGAAATAAGAAAAATAATGTATACCTCTGTAAACCCCAGTTTTACTATATAAAAGTGGGGCTTAAGGGGGTCAAAATTATATAGGTATGTTTTCGTGATGAGCTACAAAACTCATCGAGCAAAGGCAATACTGTTTAAGACTGTTTGATGAAAAGGAAGACAAAATATTCAAAATGGCGGTGTCCATGTTCACGGTTAAAGTAAATGCAAACTACAATATCTTTATTATTTCTTATCCGATTGTGATCAAATCTGCGCCAAAATGCTTGTTTTCTAAAGCTGAATATTTTCAGACAAACACTGCATTTAGCACGCCTTCCCTTTTCCTTTTGAAATTAAAGATCAAATTTCTGTAAGACACAAATAAAACCCGCCAGCACACTGAAATATGCTGTGTATGTAAGCTAGTTAACAGTTTATAATATCTGCTACTTAATCAAAATAATAGTCTGGAATAAAATGATGGGGATTTAAAGAAAATTTAAATTTCCAAGTAAAGTTAAAAAAAGAAACAGCGACATAGAATAGTGTATTGTGGGATATCTTCGTGTACTAAATTATAAATGGTAACACAACTTACTATGATTTGAATGCATATAACTTCTGAACCAGTAGGAATTTTAAATACCATTTTCAATATTATTGTTGTCACAACAATAGCTTTAATTTGAAATATTCTGAAATTAGTAGATGCGTCACCGTTAAAAGCAGCCCGTCTGGTTAAGAAACAAAATATTTATGTTAGTACCACTTTACTGTAAATTTTTTTCATATGCATGCTACGCAGGCGCCTATTTTGCGTAATAGGCTTTTACGCCTATGATGTGCCTTTTGTTCATCACGAAAACACGCCTATATAATTTTGACCCCCTTAAATCCCACTTTTATATAGTAAAACTGGGGTTTACAGGGGTATACATTATTTTTTGTTATTTCTGCTCAAAAACATAGATTGTGGGTATTCTTTAGAACCGCCTCTGCGAGGCGGTTCTAACGAGTACCCACAATCTATGTTTTGAGCAGAAATATGATAAATATTTGAATTTTTTGTCTGAAAATTTTCAATTTTTTAGTGATTAACTTTTCAGTATATTTGAATAGGCATGTTTACGTAATGAGTAAAATGAAGCTTGACGTAATACATATTGGTCAGGTTTCTAAAAAAAAACAAAAAAAAAAAACAAAAAAAAAAAAAAAAACACAAAAAAACAAACAAAAAAAAACAAAAAAAAAAACAACAACAACAAAAAACAAACAAAAAAACAAACAAAAACAAAACAACAAACAAGTGGGCCATAATGGCCCTATATCGCTCACCTAAGTATCACAGCACTCAAGGAGAATATGACTTAATCAGAGGAACATTTCTGCGAAATTAATTTGAAATCAGGCCATAGGCCTAGGAGGAGAAGTTGTTTAAAGGTTTTTCTATTTTTAGCTTTGGTGGACATTTTGTTCAGCAGAGCAGAACCATTTAGCAATTTTAGCAAAGGGGTATTAGAGGGAAAATTCTGTGAAATTATTTTGAAATGGGGCCCTTGGCCTAGGAGGAGATGTTGGAGATGTTGTTTAAAGTTTTTCTTTTTTCTTTTTTTTTTTTTTTTGCTCTGGATGCCATTTTGTTCAGCGGAACGGCACCAAACTAGCAATTTTGGTAGAGGGTCACTCAAGAAACTTTCCTGTAAAATTATTTCAAAATCCACTGACCGGTTTAGGAGGAGATGTCTCTTAAGTAAATTGTTGATAGACGCATGAGTCTATGCCCTTTTTATATTTTTAGTTCTGGTGGCCATTTTGTTAAGCAAAAGGGAACCATTAAGAAAACACGCCTATTCAAATACATTGAAAATTTTACCACCAAAAAAATGAAAATTTTCAGATAAAATTTTTTGATATTTTTCATATTTCTGCTCAAAACATAGATTGTGGGTACTCGTTAGAACCGCCTCGTAGAGGCGGTTCTAACGAGTACCCACAATCTATGTTTTGAGCAGAAATAAGAAAAATAATGTATACCCCTGTAAACCCCAGATTTACTATGTAAAAGTGGGGTTTAAGGGGGTCAAAATTATATAGGCATGTTTTCGTGATGCATTTTAGCAATTTTGGTCAAGGGACATAAGAGGATCATTTCTGTGAAATTATTTTGAAATCCGGTCATAGGCCTGAGACCAGATGTTTGTTTAAATGATATTTTCTATTCTTAGCTCTGGCAGCCATCTTGTTCAGCGGAGCAGAACCATTTTAGCAATTTTGGTAAAAAGGGGCATTAGAGGAACATTTCTGTGAAATTATTTTGAAATCGGGCCATAAATCTGGGCGGAGATGTCCGTTATGTTTTTTTTTTTTTTTTTTTTTTTTTTTTTAGCTCTCGCGGCCATTTTGTTCAGCCGAGCCGAACCATTTTAGCAATTATGGTAGAGGGTCACGCAAGAAACTTTCCTGTAAAATTATTTCAAAACCCATTAACCCGTTTAGGAGTTGTCTCTTAAGTAGATTGTTGATAGACGCATAAAAGTCTACGCCCTTTTTCTTTTTTTAGCTCTGGTGGCCATTTTGTTCAGCCAAACGGAACCATTTTAACAATTTTGGTAAAGGGTCATAAGAGGAACATTTTTTTTTTTAAATTATTTTGAAATTCGGTCATAGGCCAAAGAGGAGATGTCCTTTCAAGGTTTTTCTATTTTTAGCTCTGACCGCCATTTTGTTTAGCAGAGTGGAACCATTTTAGCATTTTTGGTAAAGGGGCATTAGAGGAACATTTCTGTGAAATTATTTTGAAATCGGGCCACTGGCATGAAAGATGTCGTTTAAAGGTTTTTCTATTTTTAGCTCTGGTGGCCATTTTGTTTAGCAGAGCGGAACCATTTTTGAAATTTTGGTAGAGGGTCACTCAAGAAACATTCATGTAAAATTATTTTAAAATCCATTAACCTATTTAGGAGAAAATGTCTCTTAAGTAAATTGTTGACAGATGCATGACAGTCTACGCCCTTTTTCTATTTTTAGCTCTGGCGGCCATTTTGTTCAGCGGAGTCAAACCATTTTAGATCTTGGTAAAGGAGCATTAGAGGAACATTGCAGTAAAATTATTTTGAAATCGGGCCCTTGACCTAGAAGATGTCGTTTAAAAGGGTTTTTTCTATTTTTAGCTCTGGTGGCCATTTTGTTCAGCGGAGAGGAACCATTTAAGCAATTTTGGTAAAGGAGTATGAGAGGAACATTTCTGTGAAATTATTTTGAAATCGACCATTGGAGATGTCGTTTAAAGGTTTTCTAATTTTAGCTCTGGTGGCCATTTTGTTCAGCGGAGCGGAACCATTTTAGCAATTTTGGTAAAGGGGCATAAGAAGAAATTTTTTTGTGAAATTATTTTGAAATCGGGCCATTGGCCTGTGAGGAGATGTCGTTTAAAGGTTTTTTCTATTTTTAACTCTGGCGGCCATCTTGTTTAGCGGAGCGGAACCATTTAGGTAATTTTGGTAGAGGGTCACCCAAGGAACAACCCTGTAAAATTATTTCAAACCCATTCACCCGTTTAGGAGGAGATGTCTTTTAAGTAAATTGTTGATAGACGGACGACGCACGACGGATGAAGACCGGTCACAAAATCTCACCTGAGCCTTAAAAAAAAAATCGGGAAGATATACAGCTGCTTTTTTTTCTGGTATATATAAAGCCTGGATATTGCATAATACAAAACCACTGTATAGTAATCCGAAACTGATTGCAGTTTGACGAAATGCATGCATTTTGCATGGCACTGTTTCCGATATCTGCCTAGCTACTGTAAGTTATGTTAAGTGGATAGTAAACAGGTAAATATACCCGTAAAGCCGAACAGTTGATGGCTAAATATAAATGAGCACTGAATGGTAAAAATTCTTGTCGCGTTTTTGTTAAACGGCTTGTACTTTATGGAATTTCGATGAACATGTTTGTGTGCGGAAATTACTTGTCTGATTGTATTTGGTCTTTATACATACATGCTTATCGAGTGTAGTCCGTAAAAAATGTTTTAAAATTGTGGACATTACAAAATTTGCAGAGAAATCTCCTAGCATGCATTTCAAGGACTTACATAAGTATTAAATTGTATTGTATACGAGTTAATCTAATAGAAAAATCATAAGCACGAACGTTCGACAGGTGTCTGGTGAAATTTAAAATGTGTCAATGAAAACAATATTGAAAAATTTCCAAAACAACGTAGCGGTTATACCGGATCAGAAATCGGGCATTTTGGTGTTTATCCATTTCTACGAGCCTTTTAATAAACGAGATTGAAAAAAAAAGTAAAGGGTGTATTTGAAATACAGTTTGCATGCGAAGTTTTAAAATTGGTTTCAGGCAGTAAACCAGGGTATGCTCTTATGAAAGCAGAACACAGCCTCAGTATCACTTTTCGCTTCATAGTTGCATATGCACATGGGAAAATAAACATTGTGGTTTCTGTTTTGAACATTATTTTCTATTTTCTTTCTTTTCTATGATGTTAATCTGAATACACAAGATTTTGTATACTTGGAATTTGTTAAGTATCAACTGGGCCTCCGTAGAAACATGCAAGTTTTCGCGAAATGCAATGTATACACATCTGCTATACAGTTGTTTAATATAAAGGCATATCCAAACTGTTTTCCTATATCAAAACAAATTGCATAACTTTCCGATTGTAGGATTAGCGAAGTTCTTATATTGGAACCCGTACTTTATGTAACACATAAAACATGAAAGCATATAATGGCTTTATCCCATTTATGCCGCGTGGACGCTTCTACTTTAACTCTTTGGACCGGTCTATTTCTACATTACGAAAACACGCCTATTCAAATATACAGATAATTTCACCTCCAAAAATTGAAAATTTTGAGATAAAAAAACTCTGTTATTTTTCATATTTCTGCTCAAAACATAGATTGTGGGTACTCGTTAGAACCGCCTCGGAGAGGCGGTTCTAACGAGTACCACTATGTCTTTGAGCAGAAATAAGAAAAATAATGTATACCCCTGTAAACCCAGTTTTACTATATTAAAGTGGGGTTTAAGGGGGTCAAAATTATATAGGCGTGTTTTCGTGATGAAAAGCAGGGTGTCTGGTTAGTTTTTATTATCACTATATTTTATAGAATTTCCTGTAGTTATTGCAAACACTGTAGACCCTGATTAGACGCCGCGTTCTTCGGCGTCTGATCAGGATCTACACTGTTTGACGCTAGGCATATATGGGTTAACAATAATCTTGCAAGGTAAAACATTTTTATTATTTACTACAGAAAATACTGTTTTACGTTTTATGCAAATTGTTTCTTGATTCCAAGAAAGAAAACAAGGTTTGCTCCTAACTAGCATTATTTATAAATCTACAGCGGGCCATTATCGGCCCGTCAGCTAGCCTGACGGGCCGATAACGACTCGCTATAGATTTACGTAGCAAGCTTACTGGGGCTATGTGAAGCAAATTGTCTTAAGAAACAACACGCATGAAATGTCACATGTCACATTGAAGTTTAGGACTGTTGCTGTGTATTTGGTTTTCTTCATGCATATCTCACATTTAAAACACCTGTTTTATCCATTTTGCAATACCAGTATAGGTGTCTGTAAACTAAATGTTTTTTTATTTGGCTGGATTATATTTATAAGATGATGCGTGATATTTAAAAGCGAAACGCAAATGTTACATAATTTGAAGGTAATTGAAGTCATATCGGCCGCAACGTCAAGAAACGTACCTTCAAGCATGTGCACCCAGCAAAACTTCAGATCAGCCTGCGCATTCGCGCAGTCTGATCAGAATCTTCACTGGGTGCATTTTGGGTAGCCAAGGATGCAAAGTTTTTTCACGCGGACAACGAAGACTCTGATCAGACTTCGCGAATGCGTAGGCTGATTAGAGCCCTTGTTTGGTGCACATGTCAGAAGGTTCATTTTTCCCACTTTGAGAAACATATATTATTGTGTCTGCCATGTACAGACTGTCAGTGGGCTTCCCAGCTGTCGCCACTACTGAAAAGCGACATTCCGTAGAATCAATTGAGCCGGAAGTTGAGAAAACGTGCCTTCTGACATCTGCGTTCAAAGAAGACTCAGATCAGCCTGCATATCCGTACAGTCTGATTAGAGTCTTCGTTGTCCGCATGGAGAAACTTTGCCCTTGGCTATCCAAAACGCGCCCAGCGAGGATTCTGATCAGACTGCGCGAATGCGCAGGCTGATCTGAATCTTTGCTGGGCGCACATATCCGAAGGTATGTTTTGTTGACGTCGCGACTCAATTTTTTTACCCAACGCATTATCGATAGGTATCATAGCAACAGTTACTGCAATTTATAAACGTTAAGCGAAAATGAAGCATTTCCAAGCGAGCAAAGAATACCCAGTTTGCGTATGTGTGCACATGCAGTCTGTCCACGACTTTCCGGTGCTGCACGCATACATGTACTAAATTGTATTTGGTATCGTAATGGTTATTGGCACAAAGCAAAAGACGTCACTTGTTGTCTTGCTGCTTCATTATGTAAACACAAAACACACCTGTGCAAAAAATATACTTCTTATAGCCATAGGTCTATGTAAGAATTTTTTTCCAACCAATGATTTTGATAGTTTTCTTATTTTCTTTCACAAAAGCAGATGTTGAAGATTCATCTCAGATACGCCCCTGTTCTACAAAAGTATCTGCTGTGGGTACTCATTAGGGGCGCCTTGCAGGCGGTTCTAATGTGTACCCACGACATATATTTTTGTGGAAAAATAAGAACATGATTTTTTTTTTCTAAGGAAACATATGTTGATTATTATAAGCGCCTCTGTTTTTTTTTTTTTTTTTTTTTTGTAGGAAAAATTGATAAATAGATAAATTAAAAAAAACAAACTAGGAAAATATTTTTTCAATATAACCCTCTTATATGTAGCTATATACACCGAGACATTTTCACCATCAAATATGGGACAGGAGGAAGTGGAGTATGTATTAAAACTAGAATAGAGTCCAGATGATATCATCACGAAAACACGCCTATATAATTTTGACCCCCTTAAACCCCACTTTTATATAGTAAAACTGGGGTTTACAGGGGTATACATTATTTTTCTTATTTCTGCTCAAAACATAGATTGTGGGTACTCGTTAGAACCGCCTCGTTGAGGCGGTTCTAACGAGTACCCACAATCTATATTTTGAGCAGAAATAAGAAAAATATCAGAATATTTTATCTGAAAATTCTTATTTTTTTTTGGTGGTAAGATTTTCTATATATTTGAATAGGCGTGTTTTCTTAATGTAAAATATCACTTAAGGGCAGTTGTTGTGTATTTAAGGCATATGCGAAAAACATCTGCGCTGTCTGTTCAAGGCCATCACTGTTTGGTTAAAGATAAGTAACTTCAGAATCCACTTGTGAATAGCGGTTAGATTTAATTGTACAGATGCACAGCCCAATCAATGCAGATTGGGACTGAGAATGGCCCAATCAGACGGCATCGTACTGTCAGATCACCGCCTTTGCTTTCCGCTTGGAGTTTCAGTGAATACTGTTGAGGAGTGATTAAAGGCTCCATATTCCTCAAAAATAGGCATTTTATTATCCAAGAAATGTTTTGTAAATTGATATATGGTATTAATACAATCACAAAATGCGGCACCTGACAGCCTATAAAATTTCAGCTAGTTTTTCGGGTTTTTTTTTTTTTAAATTTTTGATCCAGTTAAAAACAAAAGACTAACTTAAATTTTACAGCCTGTCAGATGCCAATTTTTATGATCATATTAATATTATATATTTAAATCTATTAGACCTTTCTTGGATAAAAAAATGTCTGTTTTTGAGCTATATGGAGCCTTTAAAAACTACCTATTCTTATTTACAATGAGTTAAGCAAAGCTGTGCCATATTAGCATATTTGTTGATGCACTATTTAAGGGCATGCATGCATCGTAATTTTGTTAATGCATTATACAATGGCATGCTTGCCCCAACATAATTTTTAATATACTATCTAAGGGCATATATGCTCTATCAGCATATTTGTTTATGCTCTGTATAAAGTCATGTATGCATCAGTTTATTTGTTAATGCACTTTAAAAGGTCATGCATGCTCTATTAGCGTATTTGTTACTGTACTATGTATGGTCATGTATTCTCTATCGACATATTTGTTTATGCACAATATGAAGTTATGCAGGCATCAGTTTATTTGTTAGTGCACTATATAAGGTCATGCACGCTCTATTAGTATAGTTGATATTGCACTTTATAATGCAATACACGCTACGCTCTATATTTATTTATGTATCTTAAAGGCCACATATTCATCAGTATATTTGTTAATGCACTATAAGGTCATATATGCTTTACTAGCATATTTGTTGATGCACTATATGAGGTCATGCATGCTCTATCGGCATATTTGTTGATGAATTTTACAAGGTTACATGCATCAGCATATTTGTTAATGCACTATAAGGTCATGCGTGCTCTATCAGCATATTTGTTGATGCAGTATTTAGGGTCATGCACGCTATATCGGCATATTTGTTAATGAATTTTATAAGGTTACATACATCAGCATATTTATTAATGAACTATAAGGCCATGCATGCTTTATTAGTATATTTGTTAATGCACTATATGAGGTCATAATCGCTCAACCATCATATTTATAAATGCATTTTATAAGGCCATATATGCGTCAGCATGTTTGTTAATGCACTATAATGTCATGCATACTCTACCAGCATATTTGTGAATGCACTGTATAAGGTCGTACATGTTCTATAAGCATATTCATTGACGCATTTAAAAGACCATACATGCATCAGGAGAATATTTTTAATGCACTTTAAGGTCATGCATACCCTATCAGCACAATTGTTAATGTACTATGTATGATCATATATGCTCTATCAGCATATTTACTAATGCAGTTATAAGGTCATACATACATCAGCATACTTGTTAATATACTATATAAGGTCATACATGCCGTATCAGCATTTTTATTATACATATGTATCAGCATACTTATTAATGCAATATGAGGTCACGCATGCTCTATCAGTATATTTGTTAATACTCCATCAACATATTTGTTAATACGCTATATAAGTTCAAGTGTTGCAAAAAGTCATTAAATGAAATGTGATAGCCTTGATTAATTACATGATCGGTGAACACTGTGGTCAGTCTCACTGTGTCATCTGTGAGATATGGCCATAATGATTATTGCGACAAACTGGTTATTGCATAGTTATAAATTACGAACAATAACTTATACTTATGTATGCATCACATTAGATTTTAATTCACTCTATAAGGGCATGTATGCAGCAACATATTTGTTTATGCACTATATGTCAAGTATGCATCAGCATATTTGTGAATACAATATATAAGGCCATGCATGCATCAGCATCTCTATTAGTTCACTATATCGGGTCAGGCATGCTCTATCAGCATATTTGTTAATGCACTATATAAGGTCACACATGCTCTATCAGTATATCTGTAAATGCACTATATAAGGTCATGTATGCTCTTTCAATATATTTATTAATAAGGTCATGCATGCTGTATCAGTATTTTCGGTAATGAACTATATAAGGTTATGCATACAACAGTATATTGTTCACGCATTTTGTAAGGTCATGCATAATTGTTAATTCACTGTAAAGGTCAGCATATTTGTTAATGCACTATATAAGGTCATGAATGCATCAGCATATTAAATGCATTATAGAAGGTCTTGCATGTATCAGTATAATTGTTCATGTTCTATATAAGGACATACATGCAACACCATATTTGTTATTACATTTTATAAGGCCTGAAATTGCGAGGAATTGCATGCATCAGTAAATTTTTAAATTACTATGTACTATATCATGTAACCACCAACATATTTGTTAATGCATTATAAAAGGTCATGAAGGCAACATTATAACTGTTACTACACAATATAAGGTAATGCATGCTCTATCCGCATATTTGATAATGCATTATATAAGGTCATGTATTCTCTATCAGCATAGTTAACGCACTATATAAAGTCATACATGCTTTATTAGAATATCTGTTAATGCACTATATAAGATCATGTATGCTCTACCACCATATTTGTCATTGCAGTATACAAATACATGTACTCTCTCTTAGCACATTTGTTAATGCACTATATAAGGTCATGCATGTTCTATCAGCTTATTTGTTTATGCTCTACATAAGATCATGCATTCTCTATTAGCATAGTTGTTAACGCACTATATAAAGTTTTGCATGCACAATCAACATATTAGTTAGTGCACTATATAAGGTCATGCCTGCACTAGCATATTTCTTAATGTACTATATAAAGTCATGAATGCAACAGCATATTTGTTAATATACTATATAAGGTTATGAATGCACAAGTATATTTGTTACTGCACTATATAAGATCATGCATGCATCAACATATTTGCTAATGAACAATATAAATAGAAAATAAAACAAAGCTGCCTTTGGAAACAAAGAACACACAAATGAACCAAATCGCATACTCGGTTTTATAAGGTTTCTTCATACACAACAATGTAGTGTGAAAGGTTATATTATATATCTTATACAGTGCATTAACACATTCGCTGATAGAGGACTAAGAGTCCTTAGACAAGGGAAGGGATTGCGTAGAATAGACAACCTTGGTGTGAGACAGCTATTATAAATATTTGCAGAAAGGGCTTATCTCCGATAGTGTATCCATGCTGATATGGTAGCAAAACTTGGGACGGATACTCCATCTTATGCAAGTGTTAAAAGATGGACAGAATTTAAGCGTGAGAGAGATAGAACCTCGAAGTTGACCCGTTAAAGAAAAAGTCTGCCAGAACAACAACCCCAGAAATTGCGAGAAAAATCTATGATGTGGTAATGGTTTACCGTTAATCACAGAGCGGTCATATACCGCTCTGTGATTAACGATAACCAATTACCATATCATAGTTAGTACGCTCGTACTGTTGGAATATCTCTTACTGAATAAAACTGTCAGCTCATTGGTTTCCAAAACTTCTGCCTATTGATCAGAATAACATGAGTCTTTTTTCAGACTGACCCTAATAATTTTTGCAGAGATTTTGACTATGGACGAGACATGAGGGCATAAATTCATACCAGAGGCTGAACAGCGTGCACTCTGGTTCACCATTATCAAAGAAAGCGAAGACACTGTCCCTTCAGCCGGAGGGTTATGGTTTCAGTTTTTCTTGGATGTTGAATGAATTATAATGGTAGACTCTTTAAAAGGGAAGCAATGAAGCATATTACGTATAATTTTCAAGGCAGTATCGGGAAAATAAGACAAAGCATCGTGTAAAGCTTAGTAAGGGTGTACTGTCTCAAATCAATACTCCAGTCCACAAATCAGTCATTGCATCAGTGGGTGTGGTTTTATTCGACAGCTCTAGCTCTATCAGAATTCCATCTGTATTCAAACTTGAAAAAGACGTTTTTTTTTGGTTTTCATTATCACTGAGATTCTGATGTCATATCGGCTATTGAAGACATTTTAGACAACCAAGAAAAGAATTTCTTCAAGAGTTATATTGAGGTCCTTCTACATTGCTTCAACAGGTGTAGTAGTGTTACAGGAGATGAGGAAGGAAACTATGTCGAGAATAAAATTGTGTAAGGCTGTGCAAAAATATTTAATTAATTAAATATGAACTTTTTATGCTCCGCTCGAAGAATGTATCAACGGAGAGCAAAGAAGGGTCATTTGAAAATCCCATTTTGCATTTGTCAGAAGGAACGTTCTTGCTTGACGTAGCCTAGCTTAAGCTTAGCCTTCATTGTTTGTTTGGATGCTTAAAGGCACCACATACCTCACAAAATAGACATTTTTATCCAAAAAAGGTTTAATATTAATAAATTGATATATGGTATTAATACGATCATAAAACGTGGCATCTGTCAGCCTGTAACATTTCAGTTAGTCTCCGGTTTTTGAACTGAACTAAACATAAGAAGATTTTATCGTATCTTTGAATTAATGTTGGGTAAAAATGAAATGGTTTTTATCGTATCTCTGAATTAATGTTGTCAACCTCTGAATTAATGTTCAGAGACACGATAAAAATCCTTTCATTTTGGATCCAGTTAAAAGTTAAAAAAAAAAACAAACAACAACAACAACAACAAAAAAAAAACAACAAAAAAATACTGAATGAATGAATGACGAAATAAAATGACTGAACGTATAAAAAATTATTTTGCACCCACGTTACAACAAATAGATCTGATTCATATTCAAAATGCATAGACCTATCCTTGGTTTTGAATCCTTTCACATTCACGTCATGAAACTGAGCATGTACAAATCCATACCATTGTCAGCCATATAGTTCACATCAACAAATCCAAAGTAAAGCAAGTCTTAAGCATTCGAAATAAAATAATGACACACTAAAGGAAGCTCTTCCTGATGAGACCAGCATCTTGATTGATTATTTCCATAAATACCCATGTACTTGTTTGTTTTTTTATTTTCATTTTATTTATATATTTATTTATTTAAGCATCTGATTATTGGTATTTGTTTTATTTGTTTTAGTTTATATGTTTATTTATTTATTTAATCATTTAATAGTTTTATTCATTTATTCATTCATGTATTTATTAGTTTGTTTATTTATTGGTTTATTTATAAAGTTATTTTTATTTATATTTTAATATATGTTTATCAATTATTTTTTGTTTTTATTTTATTTCCAGGCTCTCTGTATTTTTTGTTAAATGTATTCTTTAATCAACTGATGTGCAAAAATTTCAGTGTGGTTATGTCTTTTCATGCTTTCTTTCTCCAGTTATTGAGTATTCATTTAATTATTCATTAATCTGTTTATGAATCATTTTTCTGTTTTTATTAATATTTGTTGATTTATGCAGCCGTGGCAATATACTGATTGATTGTGTTAGGGTTTACGATATGAAACTGAGCATGTACCCTTGCGAGTCATTTTGTGTCGTCTTCCTGAGAAAGGGAGAAGAGAGATAGATGAGATAGTAGAAGAGATGAAAGAGAGGGACAAGGAAGAAAGAGGAACAGGAATGAAAGAGAAGAAACAGATGAAATAAAAACATCCCCCTCTACCCTTACCTACTATAAGGATAGCAGGCATTGCCCAATTGTAAGCCAGTATCAGTTGGACGCCCCGGTGACGTATGATACACGACACCTTCGCACCACCCGACCACCCCCTGGCAATATAGCCGAAGTTTTAAAGGTGACTAATGTGTTTTGGCGCCGTCGTGTGCATGGCGTTTTGACATCGTGAGGTCATGATGTCATGCAGATGAGGCAGGAAGTAAACATTGTTAGCCGTGTTGTTGATCACATAAAATGAAATAGATAGAAATATTTTTCCGTTTGGCCTGATGAAAGAGGGAATCCCTCCGAAAATTTGGAACATTATAAGAGGTAGTAATTATTTTAAGTTATATCTGTTGTTATCCCTTTGGATAATGAACCACAAGAAAAATGATTTTTTTTTTCATATCTCTTAATTAATGTTGCCGATCAAAAATGAAATGATTTTTTATCGTATCTTTAAATTAATGTGATCCAGTTCAAGAAGGAGATTTACAGGCTGTCAGGTGCCACATTTTTATAATGTCTGTTGTTTTTTGAAGAATATGGTGCGTTTAAGAAGATCCTTTGCTTTTAGAGTAGACCACTATCCAGAAGGGGCTTGGTTTGCAAAAAAGCAAACAGCAAGAAACAAAAATTGTCTCACATCTACAAAATGGTAGTAAATCTACCGTGTGTATCCAATCCCCTTAACCATTATCGTGCTATATAAATTGATGCCACGCCCACTTCTAATTGTCATCCAATCAGATTACTTGATCCAGATTGTTGATATAAATTCACATACTAAATAACAAACAGTGCAGATCCAGATCAGTTGGCTTCTTCAGAAATCAACTGATCTGGATCTATGTGGTTTGCAAAGGCAGGAGATATCCGGGTTCAGCGGGACATGGTTTAAAAGCGTGATAAAGTTGTTTTCAACAATGATATTGTCGGCGACATATGCTTTCTTACATCAAGTGTTTGTTAACTACAATTGTTCAGTTTTCTATATTGTGGTCTATCAACATTACAATTTTCCTGCTTCCTATCTTAGTTTCCTGACATATCGGTTTACCGTATATAACACGTTAAACACAATCGTAAAATTTGCTTTATTTAAGTGCTCTTAGCGCTAACTTAAAGCTCACTCTGTTACCATGGTTACTATAACAGATGCGTTTACTGCAGAAATATTTAATGTCTGATGCAAATGTACTAAGTTTCTTTTACCTATCTCTTGTAGTTCCTTTGAAATGAGCTAAATGGAGGACTTGTATATACTTGGCAGATTTCGCGCCATTTATTATTTAAAATAATTTTCGTGCTTTCCTGCCCAAGAAGTCTCTCGGAAAAGAGCTCTACTGTAAATGGAAATATTTTTTTTTTTATTTTAGACTACACCCCTTTTCTGAAATAGGCATATTATTCTGGAAAGAGTTGCCTCCCCTGAAAGTGTATCCTTCTCTGTAATGTGAACAAAATTGTAGAGCTACGAAAAACAGATCAAGGTAAATAGATGCGTACTACATGCAGTCCTCAATCTGTACTTGCAACTGCTTACCAAGTTTACAAAAGCTTAGCTCCTGTAGTTCCTGTGAACTAAACCTCAAAACGGAAAACAAAAACAGATAAAAACCAATGATTCACTAGAATTGGCGTGGGTGTGAAAGCTTAAGTGTCATTAACGCAGTCATACCTCCTTTGGATGCTAGTATTCGTAACCCCTAAGAACTGAGTATATCTAACACCAACCGTTAAAAAATATAGTCAGAGACGCATGAAAAATTGTCAAGGCTGAAGTATCTCTTACTTCGTCAGCTCCTCTCCTCTAGATGCCGAAAATGCCAAGATTTTTTTTTGAAAAAGCCAATGACAAACCACCGTTTCCGCCTAGACCAAACTATGCGCACTGGGAGAAAATTCAGTTGCACTCTTACAGAGAACCAATTGGTCGAATGATCTCATCAAGGTACATTTATTTTATTTAAATAACTTAGCCCTCCTAAAGTTCCTTTGAAATATGCTAAATAGTCAATGAACCAGTCGAAACTGATCCAAGTTTCAAATATCACTATTAAAAGTTGTTCGTTTGTGTTGCGGTTTTACGGCCCAGTCAACCCAATGGGGTCATGTCGAGCGCGGCCAGTTTACCTAACCACACGTTTACTGGGTAGGCTTAGTCCTCTAAGCGGTTAACCAGTATTGTGCACATTCTTTCGCCAGAAACTGACAACTGCCCTTCTTGAATCAGCGGAAGGGAGAGAATGACCGTAGAAAATATTTCATGATCAATCTCCACGAAAGAATGTTGCCGACTTCGGCGGGGGTTGAACCCGCGATCTCCTGGTCTCCAGTCGGACGGCGCATCCAACTGAGCCACCGAGGCCGTATACTATTAAAAGTTCAATGTAAAATAAGCTAAGACTAAAAATGAATGTAGACCTATATATAAAGTCTGTTAACTCTTTAAGATATATCGAGCTGAAGCAGTCAGCATCGCTCATGTAAGCGTGTCCAACATTTGATCAAACATATGAAATTTGAGTCCAGGGACAGTGCACTTCTACTTGACAAAGGCAACAACTGCGTTTGAACAATAGTAACGAAGCTATCTAAGAAGATCCACAATCACAGAACATAGCCTACCAATGACAGTGGCGTAGCCAGAACGGAATTGTTTTCAGGCATATCTAGGAAAAATCTTGAAAACGTATGCCTAGAAACGCATCCAAAATAGGGGCTACTCATAACGGAAAGAATTTGCAAATTATTTCCTTTAAGATCAGTCCCTATCGTAAAGAAACAAAACATTTTATGTTAATGTCACTTTAAATATTTTTCTTACGCATGTTACGCACATGCAATGTTACGCACATGCGTAATGTAATGAGCGCTACGGCTATGAATGATATCAAGAGGAAGATTAAACAAACGACGACGGACAGCACACTTTACAAAACAATGAAAAGCAAGGTATCAAGCCTCCCTCTTCTCCAGTGAGTATATCACATTGCCAGATAAAAATACTAGCATCAGATCAAGAAACTTGATACATGAAAAGATAGCAGAAAACCGTACAGCTGCTAACCACAAGAATTTAACATTCAGCGAGAGGCCATAATGCTTTAATCAAAGCACTGAGAATGTAGATGGGCGGTTGTTTAAAATTCTATATGCCTCTAGAACTGATTGAGATTTAGTCTTTTTTTCGATACCCTATAACCCTTTTTCGTTCCTTTTCGGTGTTTAGTAGGACCGCGGCTCGGCTATATTTTGTATAAGGCTAAAATGAGTGCAAACTTTAGCGCTATAAGCGTAAGCAGGAAACTATTTTTCAGGTAGTTATTAGGTTGGTAGTAATAGGAAAACGTAGTAATAGGAAACGGATTGTCGAAATGGGGTATGTTAAATATGGTGGCGGTTTTGCAATGGCCCCTAAAAACGGACACGAAAACCACCGTCTTAGAAAGGTCAGTATGTATAACTCTCGAGGACGGGAGTTTGAAATCGATTTTAGTTTAAAGGGAAGGACCTATAAAATAGTACGTAGTTTGGAAGAAAGGCATTCAGTAGCTTAGCATTTTGCAAAAATATTCATGAAAATCGACCAATCTATAAGAAAGTTATAATAAGGTTAAAAGCAATTGGTAATGTGAGGCCAGAACGAGGCTATGAGCATTCTGACGCAAGATAATTTCAGTGAATGGCCAATATACTGTATATCCCTTTTATTGCATAGAATGAAAATTTAAGAGAAAACAATTTATCCTTATGCTTGAATTTAGCGGTTTCTTATTTCGTCACGTGTCATGACGGACAAAATGGCGGCCTCTATAGAAAGCCGTTGTGAAATGTACAAAGGGCCATCTCCTAAACCGCTCAATCGATTTACATAAAATTTGGGGCAAAATGTTTGCCTTTTTAACCCAGTTTTACTGGCGTGATATTTAAAGTTTGTGGGCCCTTCCCTTTAAACGAAATAATTTTATAAACAGTTTTGTTGAATAAAACGGTTTATTAAATTATTTAATAGTTATTTGAGTGGCGGTTTAGAATAGTGAGGACTCGGAAGGGGGGAAGGGGCGGGGGGGGGGGGGGGGGTAACAGGGGTAATTTTGATACGGGTGTGCGAGCCAGTATTTCATATACCTGGCTATATACCTGGCCTTTGAAATAAACGGACCAATTCATATACTTGGATATCCAAAATGTTGTCATATACTGCCCTTTGATTTTTTTGTACCCATTTATTGCTGGTTGTCAGACAAATATCACAGTCAATTCATTGAAAACCAAGAGATCAAGCAGCCTTGAAAAATCTCTGAGCGAAAATTATGTGCATATACCAGGATGTCAGAAAAAAGGGGCCTTTCACATAGGAATCCAGAAAAATCGGGCCCTTCGTATACTTTTTATTGAAAAAAGGGGGCCAATCATATACCTGGCAGCGCTGAAAAAGGGGGCTATTTGGCACGCACATCCGTACTGTGTCATATATAGGAAGTTACCCCCCCCCGACCCCCCCCCCCCCGAGAGTGAGGAAGTTAATGTCGTGGACACACATGGATAGTGCAATTAGCTGCATGTCATCACGAAAACACGCCTATATAATTTTGTCCCCCTTAAACCCCTCTTTTATATAGTAAAACTGGGGTTTACAGGGGTATACATTATTTTTCTTATTTCTGCTCAAAAACATATATTGTGGGTACTCGTTAGAACCGCCTCGCCGAGGCGGTTCTAACGAGTACCCACAATCTATGTTTTGACCAGAAATATGAAAAATATCATAGATTTTTATCTGAAAATTTTCAGTTTTTGGAGGTGAAATTTTCTATATATTTGAATAGGCGTGTTTTCGTAATGTTTTTAAATACTAATAGACATATTTAAACCGAAACTGACTCCGAATATTTTTATTCATTATACTAGGTTCTAACCGAATGCATGCCGAAATATCAGATCTACTATTAAAACACGAATTAACCAATTTATGTCGGGTGGACGCTTCTGCCTTTACTATTTGGCTCGGTCCATTTCCAATAGAAAGGGTGTCAAGTTATTTTTCATTATTACCATGTTTATAGAAATTCATATACTTTATGCAAACAGTGTAAACCCTGATCAGACGCCACATTCTGCGGCGTCTGATCTGGGTCTGCACTGTGTGCCAGTGTTCCTTTTATGGGACGCTAGGCATTAATGGGTTAATTAGTAGCAACACAAGTACTTTAACACACCTGTATAAAATGTATATTTCTTAGCCACTACCGTTTTTAAATAAATCTAGTGAAATTTTTGCTAACTGCTCCACTAAAACATATGTTGAGGACGCTTCTAGTGAATACCCAAAACAATTTTATGTTGAGAGCTAATAATAAAAATGTCTTGATACTTCTCACAAGTAAAAACCATGTTTTTTTTTCATCATATAATTTGGGAAATGATGAATATTTTTCAAGCAAAGTATGACAGATCATTACGAAAACACGCTTATTCAAATACGTATATTGAACATTTCACCACCAAACCTGAAAATTTTCAGATAAAAAATTCTGAAATTTTGTAATATTTCTGCTCAAAAGATTGTGGGTACTCGTTAGAACAGCCTCGCCGAGGCGGTTCTAATGAGTACATGTACCCACAACCTATGTTTTGAGCAGAAATAAGAAAAATAATGTATACCCCTGTAAACCCCAGTTTTACTACGAGTATATAAAAGTGGCGTTTAAGGGAGTCAAAATTATTTCGACATGTTTTCGTGATGTTTATACGGTAACAAGTTGCTAAAACAAAAGCCCGTTTAAAAACGGCAACACTGAAAATTCGCGTACATGTTTTTACTATGTATTATTAGGTAACATGAGGTACTACTGGCATAAATTTGTTAACTAAATGTTGTGACTGAAAGGTTACATCACGAAAACATGCCTATATAATTTTGACCCCCTTAAACCCCACTTTTATATAGTTAAACGGGGGTTTACAGGTGTATGCATTATTTTTCTTATTTCTGCTAAAAAACATAGATTGTGGGTACTCGTTAAAACCGCTTCGTCAAGGCGGTTCTAACGAATACCCACAATCTATGTTTGAGCAGAAATAGGAAAAATATCAGAATTTTTTATCTTGAAATTTTCATTTTTTGGTGGTACAATTTTCAGTATATTTGAATAAGCATGTTTTCGTAATGCATGGAAAGTAACATCGTATATCTAATAAGTTTTCGTTTATTCTTGGTCCTGAAAGATGGTATGGATTTTGAGAGTGGGATGAAATGATATTCATAAGTGCCCATATAGCCAAAATGCTGATTTTATCACGGTGGGGATGTAACGTATAAGTAAAACAATTACACGCATATAATTAAGTGAACCACGTGGCGGAGTTCCGAAATTAAAAATAAATAAAAGCGCTTGCCAAAGTATTATTATTATTGTTGCTATTAATAATAATGAATCCAATAGTCAGTAATTATTTAATTCTCTTAATTTTAATACATTACGAAAACACGCCTACACAAATACATTGTTAATTTTACCGCCGAAAGAACGAAAATATTAAGAAGAAAAATTGTGATAGTTTTCTCATTTCTGCTCAAAATATAGACTGTGGGTACTCGTTTGAACCGCCTCGGCAAGGCGGTTCTAACGAGTACCCACAATCTATGTTTTAGGCAGAAATAAGAAAAATAATGTATACCCCTGTAAACCCCAGTTTTACTATATAAAAGTGGAGTCCAAGGGGGTCAGAATTATATAGGCGTGTTCTCGTGATGAAACTCTTGCAAAAAGAAATATGGATCTACCAACGAGGGCCCAGGTCACGGAATACAGCCTTCCAAAGGTACCAGATAACGGTGTCATTACATGCAATGACTGAAACTACAATATATTTTTGCACAGACATATCTCAGCGTTTGGGCTAATTAACGCCTTTTTCAAGAAAGTCAAGTTCTTTCGGTACTACACTATCTTCTTATCAATCTGTCAACCATTTTAAATACGTATGTTATGCCCAATGTTGTCACGACGTCATGACGTCCGATTATTGCTCATGGCGTCCGTCATGAGCAATATTAGGGATCTGTGAACTTTTTTGTATAAGAAAATATAAACAAAGTTACTTAGGAAAGGCAGCTATCACGAAGCACAGACTTCTTGAGGCACCAGAAGAACAGCTAAGTAACAAACGACGACAAAACTCAGCGGCACACTATCAGTTGCTTTGGGTCTTCCATTCTCATCAGTGAAATATCAAAATAAAACACAAATAATCTTAAATCTGCCTTAAAACAAAGTAGAGGGATCAATGGCAATCTCAACCGATGAAAAAAAAAATAAATAAAAAATAAAAAAATAAATAAAAAATAAGAAAAATAAAAAATATAAATAAAAAAATGGACCACGATCGGCACAACCACAGACCAGCAATAGGTAGGCGTAAACCATAATAGGTCAAAACCATACATGCAGTTTGCGGCATCCCAGCGGGCACATGACGTAAATATAACGTCGCCTCAACGTCGATGCAACGTCATGACGTTGCATCGACGTTGAGGCGACGTTATATTTACGTCATGTGCCTGCCGGGATAAGACTCATGTTGTATAATCTATCTTTTTGTAAAGATTAGCAATCTTTTTTAATTGTTCCTATGAATCACGCCTCGGGGTTATAATTTTTTTTTTTCGTTCAACTAAGCTAAGCATGATTTTTCTCCGCAAATAAATATGAAAACGTCAACAATAGTTGGCATTTTCATATTTATTAGCAGAGAAATTTTCATGCTCAGCTATGTTTGGCAAGAAAGAATTTGCAATTGTTAGTAATTCAAGACTTATTAGCAGAACAAATTTCATGCTCAGCTGAGTTGGAGCTCGATAAAAGTTTTATAACCTTGGGGCCAGTTTACCAAAACCCTTCCGAATTTTTAGACGCTATAAACATAACAAGCAAATAACGGAACTTTACAATAACCGAATGAATCAAACCTAAAATGTACTTTGCAGGGTCTGCCCAGTTTACAATGAAATTATAATTTAAAACGGCAGAAGCAACTGATGCGGCCTTTTAAGTGACTAACGGACTCTACCGACTTGCGTAGTGTTTCGAAGGTGAATTTTAACAGAAAAGGTGATTTTTTAAGAGAAAAAATTGGATCATTCTGATGTTTCAGTCTGTTACCTAGTACCTAAAACATATGTTTTTCTTCCAGTCTTGATCTGTAAATGATAATCCGACACAAAATAATAATTACAGTCGACTCTCGTTATCTCGAATTCCAAGGGACTATCTGAAATACTTCGAGATATCCGTACTTCGACATATCAGATTTGCAGAACTGATGAAAAACTAATTCGATTAACCACATTTAACAAACATATGTGTAATTGGACTCTTGAAGTTAGAGATATATTGAAAATTTTGTGGAAAAGAGGAGAAATTGCTCCTGAGGAGCAATTTCTCCTCTTTTCCACAATATTTTATACATGTTGTTAGATTTTCATGTTTAGGCGGGGACCAGATTTTCACTTCGAGATAAGCCGTTACTCGAGATAAGCGAGTTCGAGATAGCGAGAGTCAACTGTATAATAATAATCGATACTGAGGTTTTCTAGCTTGTCCTTGAAATTACTTCACTAAGAAATTCCGGCTGAAAGAAGACATGTTTGATTTATCATCCAGTCTAGTCTTGATCTGCTAATTGTAATCAGACACAAACTAAAACTTCTACTACTAATAGATACTACACTCACAAGGGCTCCAGTGTAGACGACGCGGACACCAACAAAGGTGGACAATGGACCACTGAATATCCCAAATACACTACAAATAATACTGAAGTTCCACAGGTTGTCCTGAAATGACTTTAGTCAGAAATTCTGACTAAACGTAAACATGCTTGCTTTATCTTCCAGTCTTGAACTGCGAATTGTAATCAGTCACGAAATAATGATAATGGATACTGAGGTTCTATAAACTGTCCTTGAAATAACTTCAATAGGAAAGTCTGGCTGTAAGCATGTTAATTAATAATGAGATTCTGTAGATTCTCCTTGAAATGACTTCAATAAGAAATTCTGAAAGAAGACATACTGGTTTACCTGCAAATGTTGATCAGTCACAAAATAATGATAATAAAACAATTAATTAATACTAAAGTCTGAGGTTCTATAGATACATTTGAAATATCTTTACAAAAAATTCCGGCTGAAAGAAGACATGCTTGCTTTACCTTCCAGTCTTCAGCTGCAAATGTTGATCAATAATAATAATAATAATAATAATAATAATAATAATAATAATAATAATAATAATAATATTTATAATAGAAATAATAATTATGAGTATTAAGGTTATATATATTGTCCTTGAAATAACTTCAATAGGAGATTCTGACTGAAAATAAAACAGGCTTGCTTTATCTTACAGCCTTGAGCTACAAATGTTGATCAGTTAAATAATAATAATGATAATGATGCGGTTTTACAGAATGTCCTTGAAATACTCGCTAAACACGTTTGCTTTATCTTCCAGCCTGCAAATCGTCATCAGTCAGACAAAATTATAATAATAATAATAATAATAATAATCAATACTGGGTTTTTTTTATAGATTGTCCTCGAAATGCCTTCAGTAAGTCTTCCAATCTTGATCTACAAATGTTGATCCGTCACAAAATAACAATAATAATGATAACAAAAGGCCCACGGGCCACGGATCGCTCACCTGAGTGACATAGGCACTGCAGATATTGTTCAACATTTTTCCATCCTGTCATAGTAACTAATGAAAGGATCATCATTTCAGCAGTTCTTGGTTTTGAAGAAGAAGAATGTGTATGTTTAGTTTTTTATTATCATTATTTTACCATATATGGGCACGACAATCAATGGAGCATGACCATTTGAACAAACTCTCAATCCCATTTCAACAGTGGGATCGACATGAAACTTGGTGGAATTTGGACAACTAATTTCTGAAGAGAACATGTATACAGCACAGGGGCAAGGAAAGATAACCCTCGCAGAATAAAATGTTGATTGTAACTTCAAGCTTTAGCTACTTCAATCTTGTATTGTAAATTTTATACACTTCAGCTACTTTTGTTTTTGTGTGCGTGTTCATTGCTCTCAAGGGTCATTCTTTTTATTATATAGCTGTTTTATATCTAGAGGTCATCCTGTTGCTAGTGTGTTTCAACTCAAATAACCCAACGGCTTGGGTGGAGAAGTCAAAAATGAGTTTTCAAGATGGCGGCTATGGCGGCCATTTTGGATTTCGAATCGGCATGATTTAAGCTATTTTTCATCTACACGTCAACCTGTTGCTACATTTTAAGTTTCAACTAATTCACCTTGTGGTTTGCGAGAAGATGTCCAAAACAGATTTTCAAGATGGCGGATGTGGCAGCCATATTGGATTGCCGATCGACAACATTTTAGCTCATCTCGATCCAGAAGATGTCCCGTTGCTACTGAGCAAGTTTCGGCTTAAATCGACCAAAGGTAAGGGAAGGGATGTCGAAAATTGATTTTCAAGATGGCGGCTGTGGCGGTCATTTGGATTTTCGATCGGCTCAGGTTTAGCTATTTTGTGTCTACTGGACGCCCCGATGCTCCTCATCAAGTTTTAACTCATTTGGATCATAGTCTTTAGAAGAGATGTCCAAAATATGAATTCTCAACATTTTCCGATATAAATGTGTAGGGCCCATACAAATGCATGGGAAAACCAATTTCACCTTGTAAAAATGTCAAACGTCAACGTAGGACCATCATTTTAGCAACTTTGGTAGACCTCCCGTCCCCGATGATTTTTGCAAAAGATTAGGCCCCAGGGCTTATTTAGTTGTGAAGCTGAATATATTTTAAAAGTTTTTACCATATATGGACATAGCGGCTATCTTGGTAAATGGACCGCGACTATTTCAGCAATCTTTTGTTCCCCTTGCCCAAGGAGGCTCCACCAGAAATTTTAGCAACATTGGTCCAGAAGCTTCTGAAGAGAAGTCGTTTGAAATTCTCAATATTTTTCCCATACAATTGTATGGGCCCATACAAAAGCATATGGAAGCAAACTTTACCTCGCCGTAAATAGATCAAACGTCAATGTACGACCGTTATTTTAGCAACTTTTGTAGACCTCCCGTCCCCAGTGATTTAATGCAAAGATTCAGCCCCAAGGCATCCTCGGTTTTGAAAAAGATTTTAAAGGTTTTTACCATATATGGGCATGGCGGACATCTTAGTCAATAGACCGCAACCCTTTTAGCAATCGTTCGTTTCCCCAACCTAAGGAAGCTCCATTTGAAATATGAGCAAAACTGGCTCAGCGGCTTCAGAGGAGAAGTCGTTTGAAAATGTTAACGGACGAACGCACGGACGACAGACAAAAAGTGATCACTATAGCTCATCCTGAGCATTGCCCAGATGAGCTAAAATGATGATAATAATGAATACTGAGATTTTATAGACTGTCCTTGAAATGACTTCAGTAAGCAGTTCTGGCTGAAAGAAGACATATTTACTTTACCTGACAGTTTGATCTGCAAATGTTGACCAGTCACAGAATAACAACAATAATAATGATCATAATAATGAATACGGAGGTTTTACAGATTGTCCTTGAAATTACTTCAATAAGAAATTCTGGCTGAAAGAAGACATGTTTTGTTTTACCTTTTAGTCTTGATCTGCAAATGTTGATCAGTCACAAAATGATAATAATAATTAATCATCACGAAAACATACCTATATAATTTTGACCCCCTTAAACCCCATTTTTATATGGCAAAACTGGGGTTTACAGGGGTATACATTATTTTTCTTATTGCTGCTCAAAACATAGATTGTTGGTACTCGTTAGAACCGCCTCGCGGAGGCGGTTCTAACGAGTACCCACAATCTATGTTTTGAGCAGAAATATAAAAAATATCAGAACTTTTTTATCTGAAAATTTTCATTTTGTGGTGATAAAATTTTCATAATATTTGAATAGGCATGTTTTTGTAATGATACTGAGGCTCTATAGATTATCCATGAAATGACTTCAATCAGACATTGTAGCTGAAAGGAAACAGGCTTGCTTTATTTTATTTTTATTTTATCTTATTTGCCTGCTTTTTTATGTTCCAGTCTTGGGCTGCAAAGTTTGATCAGACACATAATAATACTACTAATAATAACAACAATGACTTCAGAGATTCTTCATATTGTCCTTGAAATGACATCATTAAGAAATTGTTGCTGAAAGAAAATATTGTGCTTTATATTCAAGTGTCGACCAGTCACAAAATAATAATAATAATGAATACTGAGGTTCTATTGATTGTCCTTGAAATAACTTTAATAGAAAATTCTGGCTGTAGGACATCCTTGCTTTATCTTTAAGCCCTGAGCTGCAAAACAGGAGTCTCAGTTTTATAGAGACTCTTTTTATGACAGAAGCGAATCCCGATCTTCCAAGACAACGGAAGGGGCCTCCAACGACCCCAAGGAAAATAAAAATAGAACAAAGCCTATACTATGACGACGCACGGGGAGACTTTTTTTTTTGCAGGAATGTATACGTCTCCAAGTACATGCTAAAGCGGAACTAAATTTTCCAAGCTATCAGAAAAAAAAAGAAAATAAAAACTGCTCTATGAATTTTCATCTGATGATTAAGCCATTACGAAAACACGCCTATTTAAATATGTTTACATTTTTACCACCAAAAAAGGAAAAATTCAGATAAAAATTCTGATATTTGTTATATTTCTGCTCAAAACATAGATTGTGGGTACTTGTTAAAACCACCTCGGCGAAGCGGTTCTAACGAGTACCTACAATTTATGTTTTTGAGCAAAATAAGAAAAATAATGTATACCCCTGTAAACCCAAGTTTTACTATATAAAAGTGGAGTTTAATGGGGTAAAAATTATATAGGTATGTTTTCGGGATGGGATGCTAAAAGCCTAAAATGATTACGGGGCGGAACTGATAAAGCAAAAACACTTTAAACAATTTATGTTCAGAATTGAATTAATCATTATTAGAAGTACTTTCCTCCTTGAATATATGTCTTATGAACTAATTTCCTGTTAAAACACAATTTATTAATCCTGCATATAGGACAAAAGAAAGAAAGAAAATACAAACAGGAGGCCCACGGGCCACGGTTCGCTCACCTGAGTGACATAACCACTGCAGACATGTAGATGTTATGCAACATTTTTCCAATCCTATCATCACAACAAATGAAAATATCATCATTTGAGCAGTTCTTAGTTTTGAAGAAGAATATATGGGCCTGACAGTCAATGGAGCATGATCATTTGAATAAACTGTCAATCACATTTCAACAGAAGGATCAATGTGAAATTTGGTGGCCATTGGCTAAGTGGTTTCTGAAGAATCCTGATTTTATACATGTAAACAGCATAGTGGCAGGGAAATATTATAAATATAAACCAAATGATGGCCATCTTAGATTTCCAATCAGAACAATTTTAACTACTGTTGATCTACAAGTCACTTGGATACTTTCAATATAAATGTATATGGCCCATACAAATGGGGAAGCAAATTTGACCTTGGAGGTAAAAAGGTCAAATGTCAACATAGAACCATCATTTTAGCAATTTTGGTAGATCTTCTGTCCCCCATAATTTGCGCAAAGATTAGGACCCAGGGCTTATTTGGTTATGGATACGAAGATTTTAAAGGTTTTTACCATATATGGGCATGGCAGCCATTTTGATCAACGGACCATACCCATTTTAGCAATCTTTCATTCTCCTGCCCATGGAGGCTCCGCATGAAATTTGAGTAACACTGGCCCGGAGGCTTCAGAGGAAAAGCCATTTCTCCATACAAATGTATGGAGCCCATACAAATGCATACAGAAGCAAACTTGACCTCGCCATAAAAAGGTTAAATGTCAATGTATGACCATTATTTTAGCAACTTTGGTAGACCGCCTGTTCCAGATGATATATGCAAAGATTTTTTAGCCATAAGCCATCCTCGTTTTTTTTACAGAATAAGATTTTTAAATGTTTTTTCCCATACAAATGCATAAGGAAGCAAACTTGACCTTGCCGTAAAAAGGTCAAATGTCAATGTATGATCATTAGTTTAGCAACTTTGGTAGACCCCCTGTCCCCGATGATTTATGCAAACATTCAGCCCCAAAGCATCCTCGGTTCTAGAGAAGAAGCTTTTTAAAGGTTTTTACCATATATGGGCATGGCGGCCATCTTGGTCAACGAGCCGTGACCATTTTAGCAATCTTTTGTTCCCCCCTACCTAAGGAGGCTCCATATGAAATTTGAGCAAAATTGGCCCAGAGGCTTCAGAGGAGAAGTTGTTTGAAATTCTGAACATTTTTCCCATACAAATGCATAAGGAAGCAAAATTGACCTTACCGTAAAAAGGTCAAATGTCAATGTAGACCATTATTTTAGCAATTTTGGTAGCCCTCCTGTTCCCGAAGATATATGCAAAGATTCAGCCATAAGGCATGCTCGGTTTTGGAGAAGATGATTTTAAAGGTTTTTCCCATAGAAATGCATAGGGAAGCAAACTTGACCTTGCCGTAAAAGGTCAAACGTCAACGTATGGCAATTCTTTTAGCAATTCTGGTAGACCTCCCGTCCCCAATGATTCTTGCAAAGGTTCAGCCCCAAGGCATTCTCGGTTCTGGAGGAGAAGATTTTTAAAGGTTTTTATCATATATGGGCGTGGCGGCCATCTTGGTCAACGGACCGCCACCATTTTAGCAATTTTTCGTTCCCCCACCCTAAGGAGGCTCCATATGAAATTTGAGCAAAATTGGCTCAGCGGCTTCAGAGGAGAAGTCGTTTGAAAATGTTAACGGCGGATGCACGGACGGACGGACGGACGACGGACGAAAAGTGATCACAATAGCTCATCCTGAGCAGAGCTCAGGTGAGCTAAAAATATGACAAAATTAGAGTGAACCCTCGTTACAATGACAGCATTTCTTCCCAAAGACGTTGCCATTAAAATGAATTTGCTATTGTATAGAATACTTAATGAGCAGATTGATATGTATGTAAGAAAGGTACTGTTTTGTTCTATTTCCTCATAAACATGTTTTGGATATTTGTAAGAATCGCCTCAGTGAGGCGATTCTAACAAATATCCAAAACATATGTTTCTTTAAAGTATTAAATACAATATTCTTGCATAATATGTGGCTATTTGTTACTTCTTAAGCGAAGATTTCGTGAGTTAAATTGTCATTATAACGAATTTTGTCGTTGTATTGGGTGTTGGTATAAAGAGAGTTGTCTGTATAACAAAAGGAATGTACTTGGTTAGTAGTTGATGTACTATTTTATCATCATTTTCGAAAAGCTTTCGAGCATCATCTGTTTGCATCATAAATGGATCGATGTTTGCAAAATAATGTATCTATCATCAATAGAAAATGACATAGTACATGTTGAATTCGTTTTGCACTTAAACTATCGTTGTATTAATAATAAAAATAAGGTTTATCAGATGAAAAACTCAGATCTGTATTAATAAACATATATCGGCAATTTTATCTAAAATACAAATGTATTTCTTTGATTTTCTGATAAACGTTGATAATACACATATATCATCATGACGGCCTCCGTGGCCCAGTCCAGATAGATCATGAAATATATTCAGTGGTCATTATCACGCTGAATCCAGAAGGGCAGTTGTCAGTTTTGCAACATGAAAACATGCCTATAAATTTTGACCCCCTTAAACCCCACTTTTATATAGTAAAACTGGAGTTTACAGGGGTATACATTATTTTTCTTATTTCTGCTCAAAAACATAGAATGTGGGTACTCGTTAGAACCGCCTCGGCGAGGCGGTTCTAACGAGTACCCATAATCTATGTTTTGAGCAGAAATATGAAAAATATCAGATTTTTTTATTTGAAAATTTTCATTTTTTCGTGGTAAAAATTTTCAGTATATTTGAATAGGTATGTTTTCGTAATCCGGACGAAAGAATATGCACAAGTACTGGTCAACCGCTTGGAGGACTAAGCCTGCTCAGGAAAAGTGCGGTAAGGTAAACTGACCGTGGCAAGATAAATTGACCGGCTCGACATGACCTCAACGGTGTTGACTGGGCGGTTAAACTCCAAACCAGCCACCTATATACCATCATATAAGCAAATTATCATTTGATATTCGTACGTTTTTATCTACAACCTAAACCGTCCAATTTGTAGAGAAACATTCTCACAACATCCTAGAATAATCCTAACATTCTTTTCTGAAAGAATTTGACAGTTATTACAAAGACCGCATCAATTTTTCACGTTTCAAGTTGAAAAATCGTATCATAGACTTATCGTTTTCACTCGTCTTCCTCCCTTTTTTACGTATTGAATAATTACCATTTGTCCGGGTTTTTTTTTTCCAGGTGAATTTTATTACAATTATATCCTAAAAGAGGATTCTTATACATTGTAACGCATTATTGCAGAGGTTGCTGCCCAAAAAACGGTTTAAATAAAATGTAACTATGTTCTAAGCGTTAAGCGTTGTTGTGGCAGGCAAATGACAGTCTAATTCCATTACTATTTTACAGAGAAAATAAGACTTGGCAGACTATTCACGCGAAATGTCGTTTTATTTTCTTTGAAAAATATAAAATGACTTGACATTTCATTCATGTGAATCGTCTGTCTAGCAGTTAAATGAAATGTCAAGTCTTATTGTCTCTAAAAATATATAAAAATAAACAAATTAATGATTAAAAGTATCAAAACAAAAATAACTTAATAAATAAAAATGAAACAATAAAAAAATGGCTCAGTTGTGATTAAAACTTTAAGGGGTAAGATTTTCAAATTTCCAGTCAGTAATCAAATCTCAGAATGACCCTTTGCGCAATACATACATGTACCACTGAGCATTTGAAATACTAGATATGTTTTGGACGAAAACTGACTGCATCATCTGTTTTGTCCTATAGTTTGCATGTTTGACCACATTTTAAGCTTGGACTCAGCAAACTAACAACGCAATATATTTACTCTAACTGAATTAACTGCACTTATTTCTACATACGAGAGAATTTGTAAGTAGGCTGTGCATTTCTGAGACATTTTGGCTTTGGGCATATTTTGGACCCCAACCCCCATCACCCACCTAAAACAACAACAACAACAACAACAAAAAAAAACACAAAAAAACAACAACAAAAAACAACAACAACCACAACAACAACAACAAAAAAACATCCCTACGTGAGGATATTTTTAAAGCAGACAGTGCATTTCTGCACAGTTTTGGTACATTTCGAAAGAAGAAAAAAAAAATCATTTTAACATAGGAATTATTACTATTACAAAATATTCCATACAAATTAAGATTTATTATGGCTAAACCTACCTGCGATATAAACATTTCAGTGCAAGCTTGCTGCGACCATCTTCAAAATTTTAATCCAACACTGACAGATACCCTGCTAATCTGCCGAAAATACAAAATTGGGCCACCCTAACCCACCACAGTGCACAAATAAATATTATGAACCCTTTCAATCCTGAGTTTCTAAAAGTAAAATAGACTCTTGCTGCCAAAAGTGTAATACAGTCGAACCTCAATGGCTCGAACATCTTTGGGACTATGGAAATTTGTTCCAGATATGGGGAGTTCGAGCCACTGAGGGTTAATCACAGCACCAGATTAGGAGACAAATGAGAATAAATAGGGGGGCGGGGGATATCTTTTCGATTTTATTTATAAAATAATGGTATGTTGAGTGTAATTAGAATCGCCTCGATGAGGCGATTCTAATCAGTACACACAACATACATTTAATGATAAAATAGGAAAAGTTCCTAAAATATCCCTAAATATTTGTTTTTGTTTGAGCTGTCGGAAGAATTTCCTAGGGACTCAAGAGCGAGTTCGAATTAGCCACTGTGACAGTAAACGAGTAATCGGTGATCGAGTCATCGGTGTTTGAGTCAATGAGGTTTTACTGTAGTTGTAAATCAAGAACAGAATGGCAAGCAGTGTAGATCCTGATGAGATGGTTTGAACTCTACACTGTTTGAAAAAATGTTTGTCTTGGTCTACAGGGTTAAAGTAGTACAGATCATAGTTTATTAGAGTCTAGTCCTGGCGTACAATATCACATACATATATACATAAAATTCCACCAAGCCATTCTCAATAGAATTATATGAGACTATCACAGCTACATTACCATAAATACAAGCATCTTACTTAAAAATAAAATAAATATCAAGATAAGAAATGTGCTTTCGATATTGCATGGAAAAATGCTTTTTGCATGGGGTTTTAATTGTAAATGCAAACATTTATCAAATTTTGTGACTTACCATACCTTATCGCAAACCAGTTGTAGCTTCATGTGCTCTGTCATCAAATAATTTCCCTAAAATTTTACGGCCTAAATTTTCTTACTAAACTTTTTCCATTAGAGAATGTTTGCTTTTACCACTGATTGTTATTATTGCTGTTTCAATAGTATACTGTGAAGCTGACATACTGAACAACTGGAAGTAGTTGAAAACCTGCTTCCAAACTACATACACAATCGATGTTTGTAAAATTTGCAGCCATTTAACTACATTAACAAAAACACAACAAAAACAAAGAAAAGAAAGAAAGAAAGAAAGAAAAAAAAAAAACACAAAAAAACCCCCCAAAAAAACAACACACACAAAAAAAAAAAAAAAAAAAAAAAAAAAAAAAAAAAAACAAAAAAAAAACACGACTATATTAAAAAAACACGACATTATTAAAACTTTCGGTGTATCGGTAGTTAAGATAAAAAGGTTTCATTACGAAAACATACCTATTCAAATATACTGAAAATTTTGCCACCAAAACATGAAATTTTTCAGATAAAAATTCTGATATTTTTCAGATTTCTGCTCAAAACGTAGATTGAGGGTACTCGTTAGAACCGCCTCTGAGGCGGTCCTAACGAGTACCCACAATCTATGTTTTTGAGCAGTAATTAGAAAAATAATGTATACCCTTGTAAAGCCCAGTTTTACTATATAAAAGTGGGGTTTAAAAGGGTCAAAATTATATAGGCATGTTTTCGTGATGGCAACAAACATGAAAAAGGATTACTACTGTGCTTTTTCTGAGTGAAGTCCCCGACAGAAAAACGACTATCTGAAAAAGGTATCGAAAGGAGGGTAAGCACTCGATACTTAAAATACTTCTTAGGTTGCGCAATCTTGAAATAATTTAGTTTATTCGCAGGACTGATTTCATCGCACGAACTTCCTCAAATTTTCTGAACCAAACCCTGTTTCAATCTAACTACTAAATAAAGTGGTAAACTGTGGGATTCATCTGATTTTCGATAAAATAAAACATTTCATTTTATGGTTGTACATAAAACCTCAGAAAAATATGTAATAATTTTGTTTATTGACTATTTCCATTCTCTGGGCTAATATACAGACGACAAATTGATGCTGTTTTTTCTTATTTTTCACAGAAAACGGGTTTTGACATTTCACGCAAATTGTCTCTGATGGAGCCAATTTGGATGAAATGTCAAACCCCTTTTCTGGGAAAAAATATGAAAATATTTTAAAATGTCGTCTGAATTTTTTATCTAGAGCGCTAAGAGTTAATACGCCAAATGAAACGGGTCAGAGCCGAATTTTCTGAAAGCATATTAGGTAGAATTATCTTAATAAAAGCCGTCAACATAAAATATATTTTTCGTTGTTTTTTTTTTTAAAGAAAATAAGACTTGATATTAATATGTCATTTTGTTTTCGGGAAAATATCACAATTTCCCGTATGATGAGTTGATTTCCAGATTTCTAAAGCTTAAAATATACACGATACGAAACATGTAATGTGGTACTTTTTGAAAAATACTATAGATGTCCTTGAACAGCCAAATCACAGAACATAGTCTAGCAAAGACACCAAAAGCAAAGAAACCATGACAGACAGTATACACCACAAACTACGACCGACAGCTCATTGGCAACAAAACAATGATAAACAGTAACATTACGAAAACATGCCTATTCAAATTAACTGAAAAATTAACCACCAAAAAATGAAAATTTTCAGATAAAAAATTATGATGTTTTTCATATTTCTGCTCATTACATAGATTGTGGGTACTCGTTAGAACCGCCTCACTGAGGCGGTTCTAACGAGTACCCACAATCTATGTTTTTGAGCCGAAATAAGAAAAATAATGTATATTCTTGTAAACCCCAGTTTTACTATATAAAAGTGGGGTTTAAGGGGGGTCAAAATTATATAGGCATGTTTTCGCGCTGAAAAGCTCAATATTATAAAAATAAAAAATAAAAATATTAAAAGGTAACAAGCTCCCTCTTCCCCATCTTCTCTCGATAAGTGCAGGGCCCACTCTGGCCCCAACGAGCTGATCACAATGCCAGACAGGACCCATCATACACAAATATAATAACGAGTAGGACAAAAGATAACGCAAAAGTGCTGAAGCGGGTAGCCACAAGGTCGCACAATGACCAAACAACACCAGAAACAGCGCCTTAGAGCGGTCAGTAGTAAAAATTATGGGGAGCGGTAAAGGGGAGGGGGGTGGGGGGGTGGGGGTTAAGTCGATTTTATTGGGGTAGCAATAGATTCCAAAAGGGATCCCATTGAGAGTAATGACCGTAGTGTGGAACCTCAATAGCTCGAACACCGATGGCGCATTTACCATGGTTAATTCGAACTCCTTTTTGAGTCCCTACGATTTTTTCCGATATCACAAGAAAACAAATATTCAAGGAAATTTTATTATTTTATCATGAAATTGTATGTTGTGTGAACCCATTACGATGAGGCGATTCTAATGAGTACACTCAACATATCATTGTTGTGTAGAAGATCGAAAAGGGTTTCCTAAATGATCGTCATTTGCTTCTTGACCTGGCGTCATGATTAACCCTCAGTGGCTCAGACTACCCATATCTCGAACAAATGGCCATGGTCTCAAAGATATTGGAGCCATGATGTTCGACTATATCTGAAAACAGCTGAAGTGTTAAGCATTCTGGACCAGACTAGCTATTTTCGGCCAATTAGGCCTCAAGAGTGACCCTCATGTAAATTTTCTCCAAATCCTCTACAAGAAATTTGAAAATTAGTATCCTTGCCGCGAAAAAAAATGTAACAACTTACCTTAGTGGATGACAGAAGGAACCGGACGAACTATGATCATATAATAATCCTTAGATTTAAGTCCGCTATGACCTTTCTTATAAATCTTGTTGCTTTCAAAGCGTAATTTTAGGATTTCTTGGGGCATTATTATTCAATTCAAAATGATGCCGCAAGGAATACCTTGGAGTACGCATGCACTAAAGTGGTCATTTTTAGCGGCCGGAATATTATTTCAAAGTAAACAGTTCATATAGTCTGCTTAGTGCAGAGGCTTGCGTTAAACTGATTAGCGTATGATTACGTTAGTGTCACTCTATTACTCAGTGCAGAAAAATAAACCTAGTTTCTTTTCAAAGAAATCTATCTGAAATTCCTAGAAGCATTGCCTATTAAGGTAAAAATAGAATGTTTAAATTTAACTTCAGTTTTAAATTTAAGGCCGCGAAAATGGGTTGTTTCTTGTTGATTAATTTAAATTGCATTAAAAACGATGATTGTGTTATGGATTCAACATCAACTCGCATATCTGAACATATTATACATTTTGCTGTTTACTGATATTGGTTTTTAGGTTGTAAATTCATGATTATCGAAATATATACTGTATCTATATTTAGATACAGCTGGCTGTCACACAACTGGAGCAAGTGATTGACAGGGTGTGGGCTGTTATTATTCATTGGATAATGATTATGTAGGGATTTCCCCAAGGTCATGTTCAGCCATGATAACAGTAACGCGTCTTAAGTTTGTTTCTTTTAATATTGAATTAATCTTAACCACTCTAATGTAAAATTCAGCATGCGACAAATCGATGTTTGTTTCTTAAAATATTTCATCGTATTTTATGTGCGAATTAATAAACCCTTAAAGCGCTGTGTAAATTTGTTGCAGATGACATTCTTAAATTGATTTTTTTTTCAGACAAAATACGACTTGACATCTAATGTGAATCGTCTGCGAGGCAGACGATTCACATGGAATGTCAAGCCTTATTTTCTTTGAAAAAATAAAACAAATATTGTAAAGTGTCGTTTGCTGCAAATGTGAGGCGCTTTAAGGATTAATTAAGCTGTATGAGAGAAGGGGTCTTACATCATATGCCCTCATTAACTCGCGCATCCGTACTGTCTGACCAAAAACTTCCCTCTAGTTGGGCCTGACGTCAGAGAAGGCCTGATTAGACTGTGCCGATGCGTAGGCTGATTGAGATTTCCGATGAGTTGTTGTTTGTTTGTGTTGAGGTTTACGGCACAGTCAATCAATTAGGGTCACGTCGAGCACGGCCAGTTTACCTAACCACACTTTCCTGGGCAGGCTTAGTCCTCTAAGCGTTTAACCAGTACTTGTGCACATTCTTTCACCTGACACTGACAACTGCCCTTCTTGAATCATCGGAAGGGAAAGAATGGCCGTAGAAAATGTTTCATTATCAATCTCCACGAAAGAATATTGCCGGACCCAGCGGAGATCGAACCCGCGACCCCCTGCTCACCAGTCAGACGCGCATCCGTCTGAGTCACGGAAGACGGCTTCGACGAGTTGTTCACGTACGACACAATGACCCTTTTCTCAAAGCATGACCATTTATTTATAATCAAATTGTCATACTTACCCCACTTACTTACCCTTTTTTTGAAGAGAGTCTAAGTCAAGTGTAGACTCAGATCATAAGCTACAGAGTACGACGTCGTCTGATTTGGGTGTGCACTGTTTGCCCTCATCAAGCCAATTGCAGACACGTCAACAAGTAGTAGATCATTTGGCTGAAATATTAGGATAAGACTGGAAAAGAAATATGTTGTCTCATTACCGGGAGTAAAATACGATAACTCTTTTATGTTCCCACAGGTACACATCGAACGCCCCGCCCACTGCAGTCTGCGCATCTATGTTCAAACTGAACAGTACATTGCTGAAAAGAGAATTTGAGATGCAGTTATGATTCACTAATGAGGTAGAGAACCCCTTTGCGGACCCAATATATGTACTATGCAATTCGGAGTTACATCCGAATTCAGCGAGGTTTCACGCGAATAAAACTGGTTTAACCCATTTAAACCTAGCGTCCCATGAAAAGGGACATAAGCAAACAGTGTAGACCCTGACGCCGCGGAACGCGGCGTCTGATCAGGGTCTACACTGTTTCATTAAATATTGGAATTTCTATAAAACAAGGTAATAATAACAAGACATCCTTGGTTCTGGAGAAGAAGATTTTTAAAGGTTTTACCATATATGGGCATGGCGGCCGTCTTGTTCATCAGATCATGACCATTTTAGCAATCTTTCGTCCCCCACTTCTGAGGAGGCCCCATATGAAATTTGAGCAAAATTGGCCTGGCGGCGTCAGGGGAGAAGTCGTTTGAAAATGTTAACGGACGGACGACGACGGACTAAAAGTGATCACTACAGCTCATCCTGAGCATAGCACAGGTGAGCTAAAAATTAACCACCCCTACCTTATATAGGACATGGACCTTTCCAAATAGCTAAGGTAGAAGAGTCCAGTCGGTTTAAGCCACCCCAAGTAGTGTTTCTTCTGACCGTTCCATGGCGGTTCTTCTGTTGCAGTTCTTCTTTGTGTGTGCCTCGGTGGTTTTCTTGTTTCCAAAAGCAATCTTTTTGACGTTTATTTTACTACACTGCAGCTGGTATTAGTGCCGTGGGCCGGCGGTAGAACGTCTCCCAGTACGTCACCATAGTGTAGATTATATTTCGTTTCCTTTCGGATCATTGGGCCCATTGTGGTATATTTGAAAATGGAGTTCTGCTCATGTATACGCCAGAGAGCAAACTTCATTACTGCTTATGAAGAGTCAATAAAACCGGGACTCCCATTTTCTAATCCGAGGTGTGTTCTTTGTTTCCAAAGGCAATCTTTTTTACGTTAATTTTACTACACTGCAGCTGGTGTTAATGTCGTGTGGCGACGGTAGGACGTCTCCCCGTACATCACCATAGTGCAGATTATATTTCATTTCCTTTGGGATCATTGGTCCCATTGTTGTGTATCTGTAAATACAGTCCTGCTCATGTATACACTAGAGGACGTAAGCAGTGTTGGAAACTTCATTACTGCTTATGAAGAGTCTCAATAGAACCGAGACTTCCATTTTCCAATCCGTGGGGTGTTCTTTGTTTCCAAAGGCAATCTTTTTGACGTTTATTCATATGTGTCGTTTGTTTTGTCATTGTTTGTTCACCATATCTCCTTCTTTTGGTGCCTCGGAAAGCCTCTGCTTCGTTGCATTCCCTGGGTATCTTCATTTATATTTTGGTTTTGCCTTTATGTATAGTAGACCCTTTTCAAAAGGGGTTTGGTGTTCATTAGAATAAACAGGGAATCACAAAAGTTTTCTTCTTTAAAAAAGAGGATAGAAGAACATCGAGTGTATTCAATCCCCTTAAAACATAAACTGTTCAACTTTACTCTTAAAAAAAAACATGTCAAAACCACCCTATAGCAGGTAAGGATTCCTGTATTACATAAATTATGCACAAGTTGCTAAGGAGTACTAACACCTCTTTTTTTTCCTTAAAAATACCATGTCAATTATAAATAAATTACGTAACTAGAAAATTAATGAATCAGGATTTGGTGCGGCGTGTTTATTGGGGGTGGATTACAGGTAAGCTATGTAATTTAAAATCAAACAAACTACCCAATGAGGCATGTAGTTTAAAATACGTAACTAGAAAATTAATGAATCAGGATTTGGTACGGCGTGTTTATTGTGAGTGGATTACAGTTAAAAATGTAATTTAATATTAAACAAACTAGAGTCTACCCAATGATACATGTAGCTGGCATGATAATATAATAATAAAAACTTTGTCATTCATGTCAGTCATTAGATACTAGTTTATATACAAAATCGTGGTCCCAAATTCTTATCCAGTTCGGGAGCGGCGTCACTTTTCGCCTGCATATTCTAATTCCTACGGTACACTGTATTTATCATCGCGCACGAACCGACTGCGAGGTAGCTTTTTGTTTTTCTTTGTACCAAGACATGAAGCATTTACAGCGTCCTCTATAAAGTTTACATTCGGAATTGATGTAAGTCTTATTTTTCCTCAATTTAAGAAAAAAGATTATAACAACAGTTGAATCTCAGCAGCTCGAACACCAATGGCTCGTTTACCGATGGCTGATTCGAACTCGTTTTTGAGTCACTACGAAAATTTTCCGATAGCTGAAGAAAACAGATAAGTGAGGATTCTTCTTTTATTATGAAATTGTATATTGTGTGTACCCATTAGGATCGCCTCATCGAGGAGATTCTAATGAGTACATTCAACATACCATTTTCTTTCCGACCTGGTGCTATGATTAACCCTCATTGGCTCGAACTACCCATGCCTCGAACAAATTTCCATGGTCCCAAAGATGTTCGAGCCGTTGAAGTTCGACTGTATATACAAAATGATAGAATGTAACTACAGTGTAGCTGTTAGATGGTAGACTGCATGCATGGTGATCGACCCCATCGACTTTGTTCTCTTCTGTTGCACGAATGTCACGGTGAGCCGATCCTCAGACTGAATATTAAAGAGGCCTAATAGTCAGATGGTTCGTGATTGATATCTGAACAGATTTACCTTGTTTTTATCAGTGATTTTACTCGGAAATCGGACTGTGAGGGAGTCCTCAATTTAGCTTCATAAAAACATGAATAAATAATAAAAATAAAAATGATTTAGTAATTTTATGTTTCTTCTGTGATGCTTCACTTGTGATTGTCGCTTAAAGTGTTGGATCGAAAACTTGTAATGTGGAACTGCATAAGAATTATGGGCGATGTTATAGCCAGGTGAACCAGGCTCCGAGGTTATAAATCTTTTTTATTCTCAACTCAGCTGAGCATGAAACATTCTCTGCTTATAAATATGAAAATGCCAACAATGGTTCGCATTTTAGTTCACCTGAGCACAACGTGCTTGGGGTGGCCTATAGTGATCGCCCTGTGTCCGGCGTCCGTCGTCCACACTTTGCTTCAAATGACATCTCAGTAACTACTTGGTGGATTTCAACCAAAGTCGATAGGATTGTTCCTTTGAAAAACCTTTAAACGACATCTTCTCCTAGGCCAGTGCCCAATTTCAAAATGATTTCACAGAAATCTTCCTCGGGTGACCCTCTACCAAAATTGCTAAAATTGTTATGCTCCGCTAAACTAAATAGCCGCTAAAGCTTAAAATAGAAAACGTTTAAACGACATCTCCTAAACCAATGACCCGATTTCAAAATAATTTCACAGAAATGTTCCTTAGGTGACCCTCTACCAAAATTGCTGAAATAATTCCGCTCCGCGGAACAAATAAAAGAATAAAAAAAAAACTTCAAACGATATCTCCTCCAATGGCCCAATTTCAAAATAATTTCACAGAAATGTTCCTTGGGTAACTCACTACCAAAATGGCTAAAATGGTTTCGCGCCGCTGAACAAAATGGCCTCTTAAGCTAAAAATATTTAAAAAAAAAAACCCCAAAAAACTTTATATGACATTTCCTCCTATGCCGATGGCCCGATTTCAAAATAATTTAAGAGAAATGTTCCTTGAGTGACCCTCTACAAAATTGCTAAAATGGTTCCGCTTTACTAAACAAAATGGCTGCCAAAGCTAAAAATAGAAAAACAAATTTAAACATCTCCTCCAAGGCCAATGGCCCGATTTCATAATACTTTCACAGAAATGTTCCTTGAGTGCCTCTACCAAAATTGCTTAAATGGTTCCGCTCCGCTGAATAAAAAGGCCGCCAAAGTAAAAATAGAAAACAAAAACCTTTAAACGACATCTCCTGGGCCAATGGCCCTATTTTCAAATAATTTCACAGAAATGTTCCTCGGGTGACCCTCTACCAAAATTGCTAAAATTTGTCCGCTGAGCTGAACAAAATTGCCACCAAAGCTAAATATTGAAAAACCTTTAAACGACATCTTCTCCTAAGCCAATGGTTCGATTTCAAAATAATTTCACAGAAATGTTTCTTTGGTGACTCTCTACCAAAATTATTAAAATGGTTCCGCTCCACTAAAACAAAATGGCCGTGAAAGCTTAACCCCACCTCCTCCCCCCCCCCCCACCCCCCCCCCCCCAAAAAAAAAAAAAAACAAAACAAAAAAAAAAAAAAAAAAAAAAAAAAAAAAAACAACAAAAAAAACAACAACACAAAAACAACAACTTTAAACGACATCTCCTCCTAGGCAAATGACCCAATTTCAAAATAATTTCAGGGAAATGTTCCTTGGGTGACCCGCTATCAAAATTGCTAAAATGGTTCCACTCCGCTGAACAAAATGGCCACCAGAGCTAAATCTTAGCTCAGGTGAGCGATCCAGGGCCGTCATGGCTCTCTTATCATATTTATTAGCAGGGAAAGTTTCATGTCTTTCCTAATAAATACAATAATGCCAACAATAATTGATATTTTCATATCGATTACCAGAGAAATTTTCATGCCCAGCAATATTTAGCAAGAAAGAATTTGTAGCTATTAGTAATTTGAGATTTATTAACATATGACAAATTTCATGCTCAACTGAATTGAGCATGAAAACAGTTTTATGACCTCGGGCAAATGTGAACCCGGTGCAAGCCCTGTCGCTTCCCAACTGTTTTATTGCTGATTGTTCCAAGGTGGATTTTCGTTTGTGGTTCCTCAATCTTCTTACCATCGGATACTGTCCGTGTATTGTTTGCATTTTGTACACTGTTCTTTGTACGTATGTCGTGTATTGAAATTGTTCTGTTTGTTGGCATTGATTGTTCTTGTTCTCAGCAGACACATAACGTTTACCAACGTCGAATCAGGGTTGATTTAACATTGAATCGAGTTGTTTAACCGGTGTGTGTGCCCGCTGGGTTTCTTTCGGTTCCTTGAGAAGGCTGGGCTTCGTGATTGTGGCCTTTTCTGGGTACTACATGTGTATTTGGGGCTCATTCCTTCTACTTTTAATACTTTTTGAAGTTTGTGGTTTTGTGATTCTATCATTTTCCACGTGAATATATAAGGATACTCAACGGCCACAGTCACGGCATTCAGCCCTCCCAAGGCCACGGTTAAGGTTTGAAGGACATGAAATGACAACACAAGCGAATACACAAAGAAAAACGCAATGGACAGTAACTGCAAAATAAATTGGCTCGAACAGTCAACAGTAAAACTGTTCGGGAGAGGGGCGGGGCTTAAACCTGGGTTTACGAGGATTAAACTTTTTTTTTTTTTTTTTTTTTTTTTTTTTTTTTGGTCGGGGGGAGAGGGGGGGGGAGGTCTCGCGTTTTCCGATTTCTACTAAAATAACTGTCTTTAACCCATTTAAGCCTAGCGTCCCATAAAAGGGACATTGGCAAACAGTGTAGACGCAGATCAGACGCCACAGAACGCGGCGTCTGATCAGAGTCTGCACTGTTTGCATAAAATAAAGGACTTTCTATAAAACATGGTATTGATAAAATGTAACCAGACACCCCTTGTATTGGAAATGGATCGGCCAAACGAGTGAAGGTGGAAGAATCCATTCGGCATAAATGGGTTAAGCGACCCCGCATGTATGCAAGAATTTGTGTATTAAGGAACAGAATGCTTGTGCAAAAGTTGTCTTTCCTTGTGCCAATTGCTTTGTTTCATCACAGTGTTTTTGATTGTGGTTCACTGTGATGTTTCACATATGAGGTAGAGGACCACTATGCTGACCGACATTTATATGGCGTTGCATCAGAATTAATGATGCGGTTTCGCGCAAGTAGAACTAGTTTAAGCCCCGCCCCAGTAGTTTTCCTACTAACCGTTCCAAGGCGATTCCTCTGTTGCAGTTCTTTGTTTGTGCGTCGGTGGTTTATTCTACAAGGCGATGTTTGTGCGTCGGTGGTTGTAATCTTACTCTTGGTTGCTCTGTGGTTTATTCTACAAGGCGATGTTTGTGCGTCGGTGGGTTTAGTCTTACTCTTTGTTGCTTTGTGGTTTATTCTACAAGGCGATGTTTGTGCGTTGGTGTTTTAGTCTTACTCTTTTTTGCTTTGTGGTTTATTCTGCAAGGCGATGTTTGTGCGTCAGTGGTTGTAGTCACACTTTTTTTTGCTTTGTGAATTATTCTTCAAGGCGATGTTTGTGCGTCGGTGATTGTAGACTTACTCTTTTTTGCTTTGTGGTTTATTCTACAAGACGTTGTTTGTGCGTCAGTGGTTGTAGTCTTACTCTTTGTTGCTTTGTGGTTTATTCTTCAAGGCGATGTTTGTGCGTCGGTGGTTGTAGTCTTACTCTTTGTGGTTTATTCCACAAGGCGATGTTTGTGCGTCGGTGGTTTTAGTCTACCCTTTGTCGCTTTGTGGTTTATTCTACAATGCGATTTGTTTTAAAGCTTGCCTTGTGTTATTTTATTCTTGTGTTTTTCAGTCCTTTTAGCATTGCGACTACCTCGCTTGGGGAAGAGAATACTAACATTAGTGCTTTTCGTCCGTTTGTTCGATTTGCTCTTGTTTGGTTTAGTCTATTTCCTGTTCCTCGTGGTGTCTGGGAAGGCTGCGGCTTGTGATTGTGGCACTCCCTGTACTTTTCTCTTACCTTTTTTTTTTTTTTTTTTTTTTTTTTTTTATATATGACGTTTGGTTTGTCATAACTTGTTCCTTATCTCTCCTTCTTTTCGTGTCTCGGGAGGACTGTGCTTCGTGATAGTGATATTTTCTGTGTACCTGCACTTTTATTTTTTCTTTAGAAACTGCGACAGCATCTTCCGATTTTCAGTCGACTCTCGTTATCTCGAAGGGACTCTCTTAAATATCCGTACCTCGATATATCAGATTTGCAGAACTGAGGAAAAAAAAAAAAAAAAAAAAAGAACAACCACATTTCAAAAATGAAAATATAATTTGAGTCCTGAAGTTAGTGATATATATTGAAAATATTGTGGAAGAGAGGAGAAACTGCTCCTTTGGAGCAATTTCTCCTCTTTCCCACACTATTTTGTTACCTGTTCTTAGATTTCCATGTTAAAACACAAAAGAGGAGAAACTGCTCCAAAGGAGCAATTTCTCCTCTTTCCCACACTATTTTAGTTTAAACATATTTTATTCGTATAATACATATACTGTTACAGTACAAACATGAATGAACTCATACAAAAGGGATTCAGAAGAAAGTCTAAGACTTATGTAAATCTGTATCCCTAGAAGTTTTGCAATAATACAACACTTATAAATCAAAACAATTGTCGTTTCCAAAAACTGTTGTATATAATATTTTACTTTGCAAGTGAATTTCAAAAGTCAAAATGTTTACTTTTACTTATTATAAGAATAAATATACATATTCAAACATAATTTTATAGAAATAAGTAGAATGGAACACTGAAAGATTCAAAAAAGAAGGTAGGGGCTCCACGGGGGGTTGGGGTGTGTGTAATATAACATTGAACTCTTACTGCTACATTAAGCGATGTTAGACATACTAATCAAAGGTATTAGCTCACGTATACAGTTCAATAAAAGGTCTCAGAAGACTCTTCAATAGGGTACATATATTAGGGCGGAGGTATGCTAGCGATTGGCTTGAAATCTTTTAGTATTCAAAATGTATTTTTGCACAGAAAGAAAGATTTGCTTGTTATCATTATCATTCAGGTTGGGGTCTCCATAGAGAAGAATATTAAGGCTGGGTTGACAGAGATGATTAATAGATCTTAACATATCGTCTCTGTGATTAAGATAGAGGGGACAGTAAAGAAGAAAATGCCCAGTATCTTCCACAAGACCACAGGCACATAATGAGCATTGAACAATGCTTTTTGAGAACAGGTGTTGGTTTAAAGCGCTACAGTTAGTCCTCAGTCGGCAATGAAGAATTTGTCCAAGTCGTTTCCCTTCGTAGAAATGTCGTAGTGGAAGAGTGACGTTAGTGTTAAGATGACGTTTCAATGAAGCTATGCTACTGCTTTTTCTTGTGTCCTCAGGCAAAGTGTTCCAAGTTCTGACTGCACTTGGAAGAAATGAGTTAAAGTAGAGCTGAGAATGGCTGTGTATTGTTTGAAGATTGTTAGGGTTGCGGAGATTATATGAGGCATTTGCTCCAGTTGTGGGTGGTAAGAGTGAGGACAGGTAAGCTGGAGAAAGGTCATAATACATTTTATAGAACATAGTAATTTTGTGTTTATTTCTTCTGCAAGCCAAGGTGTCCCATCCCGTTTCGGAATATAAAAGATTTAAAGATACTAGTCTGGTTGCACCGGTTACTATACGCGCCGCCTCGATCTGAATTTTCTCCAATTCGTTTGCTTCGTATTGAGTGCAATTATCCCACACGACGTCAGCATATTCAAGTAAGGGTCTAATGAAAGAAAAGTAAATTGTCTGAAGAGATTTCCTATCAAGTAGAAATTTTAACTTGCGCATAATGTTAATTCTATTCCACGCTTTCGATTTGACCTGGGCCAAGTGTTCATGCCATGTACAGTCACTAGAAAAGGTAAGACCTAGATGTTTGTGGGTATCGACTTCGGTTATAGGTTGATTGTTCATAACAACCGGTGGATGGTAAGGTTTGTTACGTTTGCGGGAGAGTAGAAGAGATTCAGACTTAGCTGGGTTGAAGCTGACTAACCACTTTTTGGCCCACTGGTTGATCTTTTCTAGATCGGAATTTAGTAGTTGGGCGGCTTCAACTGGGTCGTTAACGATGATATACAGACTTGTGTCATCCGCGAAAAGACGTATTTTGCAATGGATCTCTTCGACAATGTCCTTTATATATACCAAAAACAGAAGGGGGCCGAGTATAGAGCCTTGTGGGACACCCGCTCTGATTGGTATCCAGCTAGAGCTGGCTCCAGGGAGAACGACTCTTTGAAAGCGATTGATTAGATAATCGTTGAACCACGAAAGGAGAGAACCTCTTATGCCTACTCTGTTCAACTTATAAAGAAGTCCTTTATGCCACACTCTATCAAAGGCTTTGCTGATATCACAAAACACAGCACGCACTTCTTTGCCTTCATCAAGAGCTTTACAAAAAGTATTATAGATGTCAATTAGTTGGTTGACAGTAGAATCGCCTGGAACAAAACCAGATTGAAGAGTTGTAATTGCTCCTTTGTCGCGAATGAAGTTGAATACATATTTATGAACAAGTTTCTCGAGAACTTTTCCTACTGTACTTAGAAGGGAGATCGGACGGTAGTTAGAGGGATCTGAAGGATCATCTTTCTTGTGGATTGGAGTTATATTTGCCTGTTTCCAATTCTCAGGAAATTTGCCTGTAGAAAGTGAATAATTGAAGAGGTCGCATAGGGGATCAGAAAGAGCACTGGAGAGTTCTTTGAGGAGTCGGTTGTTAATCGCATCTATTTTGTTACCTGTTCTTAGATTTCCATGTTAAAACAGGGGCCAGATTTTCACTTCGAGATAAGCGCGTTTTCGAGGTAAGCGAAGTCGAGGTAACGAGAGTCGACTGTATCCATTTCTCTTAATAAACCATTACAACCGACCTACAGTTTACCTGAAAAAGAAAGAAAAAAAGGTAAACAGCAAACACTTTGACTTAACTCTTAGCATGCTGTGTAAAAAATAAGAAGATGACATTCAGAAGTATTTTGCTTATCTTCTCTAAGAAGTAGGCTTTGATACTTCTTCTTAAAAATTCTCTCCTAAGACACTTCACATCACGAAAGCACGCCTATATAATTCTGACCCCCTTAAACCCCACTTTTATATAGTAAAACTGGGGTTTACAGTGTATACATTATTTTTCTTATTTCTGCTCAAAAACATAGGTTGTGGGTACTCGTTAGAACCGCCTCTGCGAGGCGGTTCTAACGAGTACCCACAATCTATGTTTTTAGCAAAAATATGAAAAAATATCAGAATTTTTATCTTAAAACTTTCAGTTTTTGGTGGTGAAATTTTCAATATATTTGAATAGGTGTGTTTTCGTAATGATGCAGACTGTCTCTTGAGACATTTGCTTGAAAAAAGAAACAAAAAAAAAAAAAAAACAACAAAGTCTACTCTCTTGGTAAATAAGGAATATAGAAAAACTTGTCATCTGCAGAATCTAACCTGAAAATAATAAATGTGTTTGAAACTTGGCCTTGAACAGAAACAACTATAATTGAATTTTTGGAAAACGGCAGGAGTGCCGATTGCAATTAACGCTTAGCACGCTGGATGATATTTTCAGCAGACGACATTTTGAGATATTTTTATTTTCCCCAGAAAATAGGCTCTGACATTTCATGCAAATTGTGCCATCGGGAGACAATGTGTATAACATGTCAAAGCCTATTTTCTGGGAAAGTAGGAAAAATATGATAAAATTGTCGTCTGCTGAATTCGCCCAAAGAGCACTAAAGGTAAAAGAAACTGACAAGGCATTGCGTGTTTACGAATGCTACCTCTGAATATTACATAAAAATAAAAAGTCCAAGGTAAATGTTTTTAAAATAAACTTCTTGGAAATAATAATAAAAAAAACGTGTCTTTATGACTGGAAATGTTTTAGGCAATATGCATTATTATAAGGTTAGGTTTCCATATTGGTAGTTTATCGATCTCCGGTTGTAGAGAGCTCGGCAAGTGAGATAAAAAAACCCCCCAAAAAACCTAGCGTAATGGTTAGCTCGTCTGATTTCTGAGTAGAAGGTCGTGGGTTCAATTTCGTGGAAGGCAAACATTTTCTCAAACTTTTTTTTTTCACGATTTATAATCATACTAGCCATAATAGTCGATATCTGAATCATAAACAGGGCTGAATCGCGCCTTACCATGCCCTACCACCTGCTTCCGTATAAAAAGATAGAAGGCCTTGGTTTAAATCCCCATGGAAGCATAAATTTCTCATTTTTTATATTACGATTTATAATAATACTGGCCTCATAGCCGATATGTTTATATTCTATTTCAATGTTCGAATCATAATCTAGACTGAATAGTACCCTACCACATGCTTACGTATAGAAAAAAAAAACAGACCTCTTCCAGAGGAAAAACATGTTCTGGTACTATCGACAGCTGTCCTTTTCGGGTCGAATGTTTACAATCGAGCCATAGTATACAAAAAGAAATTTTCCTAAAGGTAGTTGTCCACATGATTATAACTAACCAATGTAATCATCCCGCGCGTTGAACGAACTCCAAGTAAGGGTATTTATAGTCACGATATTCTTTTCGTTGTGACATCAGAATGTTATCTGTAAAACCTAGACTGGGATCTTTGGGACCAGCAGACAGTGCAGACCCAAATCAGACGCGCAAAACGTGGTGTCTGATCAGGGTCTGCTCTGTTTGCTTAAATTACAGGAAGTTGTAGGTTAAATGAAAGAGTCTAAAGTCATCGTTCAGGACCATTTTCCCAGCCGACACAGAGAGACAATCGACCCTAGAGTGTTGTTAGTGCTTTGATTAAAGATACTTCTTGTTGAAAGACACTTCAGTTCTTTCGGCTGCGATTAAATGTTTGAAAACAAAAGTTTGTTTTTGTTTGGTTTAGGGGGAGTGCATACACTTTCAAGGGAGTAATTCTGGCTAAATTGATTTTATTTCCCCTCTAAAAAGGGGTCCGAGTTAAAAGCAAAGAATTTGCTTTTGTGGGAGCAATTTTTCCTTTATGGTAACCGCCTTTCCAGACTTGATTAATGGACAGGACATGGTGCAAAGAAGTTATCTCGCTTGTACAAAATAGCAGAAATTCGATCAAGTGTATCCTGGCCCCTTAACGACCCAGTGGTTGGGGCCCAGTTGTTCAAAGCGGCGTTAGCTTAACTAGCTCGTTAATTACAAACTCGATAAATGATATTACTGAGGTATTTTTTCAAATACATTGATATTTTAGCTGCAAAAATGTAAGTAGTTGAAAAACTACTCATATCTTTTTTTCAGTAAACAATATCAATGTGTTTGCCATGTGTCAAGACAGAAATTTAATTTCACGTTAGCTAACTAATTTGTTAAGTTTTGAACAACTGGGCCCATTATTTTAAACAATTAAACCGTCTACAAGGCAGTAAGAGAAACAGTGAGAAAAAAAGTAAGAAAAGCCCAGGGAGCGCCAAATGACAAACCGCAGCCCTTCCAAGACACCAAGAGGAAGAGGAAACCGACAAAACCAAACAGCACAAAGCGAACAAACGTACGAAAAGCACTAACATTAGCACTCTCTTCCCCAAGCGAGGTAACCGCAATGCTAAAAGGACTGAAAAACACAAGAACAAAATAATACAAGGTAAGACATAAAACAAATCGCCTTGTAGAATAAACCACAAAGCATCAAAGAGTAAGACGAACACCGGGATCACCGCCTTAGAACGGTCAGTAGAATAAACCTTCGGTGGGTTTAAAGCACTTTTATAGCTAGCAAACTTTACCCTGGGTCCCGATGCTACTCTTAAGACAGAAATACATACAAACTTGGTTCGCATTGAATAAAATATTGTAATCTTTAAACGACTTCTCTACTAAAACTGCTTGTATCAGTTTCGGAGTTCTCATTTACTTTGGCCAATTTTCACCAAATTTCATTTAGAATGGCTATTGAAAATTCTGTCAAATGGATCTGCTCTATTGAATAAGATGATCACCATGTCCATATATGGTAAAAATGTAAGAGAAAAGTCAGGGAATGCCACAATCACAAGCTGCAGCACTTCCCACAGACCAAGAGGGAGAGGAAATAGACAAAACCAACATGCTCAAATCCAGTGAACGTACGAAAAGCACTAAGGTTAGCTCTCTCTTCCCCAAGCGAGGTAATCGCAATGCTAAAAGGACTGAAAAAACAAGAACAAAATAACACAAGGCATGCAGTCTGCCGCATAATATCCAGGCTATATCCAATTCTTTTATAATGGTTAATTAGTTTTCTGAATTGCTCCGAAAAGGTATATTTTCCCACAATTTTTCTAAATCTGTTCACTAAGTCACCGTAAAATTCTGGTTCCGATATACCTTGTTGCAGAAGTGTTTCAGACCGACATTATATTTTTCTACCAAGTCACACTAAAATCTTCCTCTCTAGAACCAAGAAAACTTTGAGGCTGAATCATGCTATACAGCATCGGGACTCGTTTGTCCAGATGATGATCTTAGATTGACCTTTGAATTTTCTAACACAATGTCAAGTTTGCCTCCCCCAAACCTTTGTGAGGGAAAATGCTGAAAATCAAAACGTATTTAAGAGTTATAGTTGAATGTTACAATAAGTATATGATTAAAATAGCAAAGTATTTGATTAACTTCAAAGGTTTATCAGTAGCAAAGTATTTGATTAACTAATTTGGTTTATCCCACGGGTATTTGTCCTCCCCTGCCCTCCCTGGGCTAAACGCATGCATAAATTCATGATATTTTTAAACTTCTTCAACTCTGAAACCATTTGGCTAGTTTTCACAAAATTTCCTATCGCGATTTTTGTTAATAGAGGGTTGACAGTCTTTTAAGTGGCCAGGCTCTTTTGACCAAGATGGCTGCCATGCCCAGATATGTTAAAACATTTATAAATTTTCTTTTTCATAAACTAAGAAACCTATATAACTATAGCATTGGAATTATGAGATCTACCAAATCTGTTCAAATGATGATTTCAGATTGACTTTTGACTTTTTTATGGTAAGATTAAATTTGCTTCCCTGTACTTTTATGTGGGGACACTTTTGAAAAGTTATTTTCTTAATATGTATTATAGACCACTTGTTGAACCTTTCAGTGCATGAGCAAAGTAGCTAAATCCTTCAGTTACAATAAAACATATTCCCCGGAGTTATCTACCATTGCTCCTGTGCTGTATACACGTATATAATCATTTAAAATATTTTAACGCAACTTTCCCCCGAAATCACTGGGCATATTTTCACCAAATTTCACATGGAGCATTCTGTCAAAGGAGAATTGACATTTAAAATTCTTCTTCAGAACCAAGGCAGTTTTGACGCTGGGTCTTGGTATAGAGTCATAAATGGATATCTTCAAGCCTTGTTGTAATGGTAATCCTAGGACTGACCTCAATTTGACCTTTTTACGACAGTTAAATTTGATTCCTTATGTATGGATGGAAAACCGATGCTATGCAAATTTTGTTTTTAAAGCCCTTGTACTATTTTGATGAGTTGCTGTTGCAATATTGGAATAATGTTGCATGGTATCTGCCAATATGCAATGGCTGTTATTCAATGACGAGTCATGGCCCATGAACTTCTTGTCATATAATTACTTTTTCATACGATGATCTTTCTTTCATCATCTGACGGATATGTTAACAGTTGTTAATAAGTGTGACGACATAACCGTACCGACGACTTCATATGAATTTACCTTACATACGATATGACTTCGGTTTTTACACTTTCATCCTGAGTCTCTGAAGTGGACTCTCCCATTCTTGAATTTGGACATGTCCACTGATGCAAAAAGGGGGTTAAGCATGTAATTAAACACATCATGGCAAATAGTGTACATCCTGATGGGACGGCTCGTTAGGAGCCGTCTCATCTGGATCTCCACTGTTTGCACAGGTACCCGTTTTGGTCTACCGGGCTTAAAGGGTTAATCAGTGCGGTACATTGTATGTATTTGTTATATGTAACCACCGAAAAATCCAAAGATAACGATCAAGCTGAGGAAATAAAATTGCTTAACTATCAAATCATTCTGTCTCTTTCAAAGTACCATTTTGCTAGGTGATAGTCCGACATTGAAATTACGGATATCTACACCTACGTCTCGTCAGACAATCGAATTACACGCTTGTCTGCGAAACCTTTTTGAAACTAGAGCAAACGTTTTCCCTGTAACAGACCAGAATCATATGGTTTCCTGTAAACTTTGATATAATTTTAAAATAAAATGTATCTGGCGCGCGGGAAATCAATTACAACGCCTTAATGCGAACAGCACATGATGTACAAAGTCAAAAAGGCTCTATTAGGTCTTATTATTATCGTGTTTATAGAGATTTCTGTATTTTTATGCAAACAGTGTAGACCCTAATCAGACACAGCGATGTGGGTCTACACTGTTTGTTAATGCCCCTTTCATGCGACGCTAGGCATAGATGGGTTACGATTGGATTGTATGACTCGTTCCGAAAAAAAGAGAAACTTTGGCTTGCGCTGCAAGAATTTACCTTGTTTTGAATTACGGTTGTCAGGACGATACGTTGCAGCGTTGATAATAAGTAATTAGCTACATTTTAACTGGATCAGCGACGCTTCTTACACTTATCTTTTCTTCGCACCACCGAGTATCACTAGGCTGAAATATAACAATAAGGCCCATAAGAGAAAAAAAGATGGCGTATATATAGATAATCCTTTCTTTCCGTCATTACTGCAATCGATCGTCAAAACAGAATATAAGGGAAGACACATAGGAAAGCCACAATCACGAAACACAACCTTTCCGAGGTACCAAAAGAAGTTGAGGTTAGTAACAAACAATGACAAAACAAATGCCCTAACTGAAACCACCTCCAAACGAACAAAGAACTACAACAGCCTAAGCAAAGTTCAGCTGTGGCTCACTTGTTTACTTTTACAAACATTTTACATTGGAGCTGTGAGAAATGGTAACTGTTAGATACTTGAAAAGCGAAAAAGGCTATGATCAGTCGCCCAAATACGCATTCTGATAAGAGTTTTCTTTGAATAATATAGTTTTCAATAACATTCAATTCCGAAAGCGGAGATAAAGACCTTGATTATACTGCTTGGATACGCAAGCTGATCGGTGTATTGTCCTTATATGCGATTTAGATAATAATACGTCATGTCAAAAAAGGGCCCTTTTTTGACGTGATTTATTACCATGCAAATTTTGCTTTTATGACGTTATCCCACACTTTTGTAAAGCTTACTAAAGAATTATGTTCTTTCTGTTAGCGACGTATCTTCGCGGTAGATATGTATCCTGAAGACTTCAGTGTATTTTTAATCCTGTATGGTATCTTAGCAAACTAAAAGTCAGCCTATTATTTACCCATTTCTGCTAGCGACATATCTTGGCGATATGTACCCTAAAGGTTTCAGTATGTTTTGATTCCGTATGATACAGCATGGTAGCAACTTATGATTCACCCATTTTTGCCTGAACAGCTTGACTGAACTATTCCATCATTATCATTGGATGGGTCCATAATATCATCACGGAAACATGCCTATATAATTTTGACCCCCTTAAACCCCACTTTTATATAGTAAAACTGGGGTTTACAGGGGTATACATTATTTTTCTTATTACCGCATAAAACATAGATTGTGGGTACTCGTTAGAACCGCCTCGTCGAGGCGGTTCTAACGAGTACCCACAATCTACGTTTTGAGCAGAAATATGAAAAATATCATAGTTTTTGTATCTGAAAAATTTTAGTTTTTTGGTGGTGAAATTTTCCATATATTTGAATAGGCGTGTTTTCGTAATGATTCAAAAGGATGTTCGGTAGAAATTGCCTTTATTGCTACTATTATAGAAAAAAAAAAAACTTTCTTCTGTTAATGCAAACAGTGTAGATCCTGCCCAGAATTTGCAATGTCCCTTTTATAAGACCGAGGCATAAATGGGTTAATGGTACTGTAACGGTATAGTTCTGGTGAGCAATAAAACATAGTTTATCACAAAGTCGACTTTAATCTGTTATCTAACCCATCAGGAAACTTTCTCTTTGATTTCTAACTGGACGGAACAATTCATTGATGCCAAATGGACGTAGCTCTGTGATCTTCTTATCATAAAACCGTCTTAAGATAAAAGGTGGCCGATTTGCTTTTGTACAAGCAGTGCTCTCTTCTTACAGAACAAATAGGTCAATTATTGCATTCGTAGACTTCTAATGTAAATAAACCTATTTCTCAGGAGTGTAGGGTGATGATTCTGTTTTGAAATACGGCTATGAGATATTATTCATAAATATTTCGCACTTCTAATAATATTGTTCTTTTCTTTTAAGCTCGCTGTCGCGAATGTTCATTAACAGAGCTTGGTATGCAGTTTATACAAAGTAACCCGACATACATGCACGCGGCGCCAAATGTATAGTTGACAACTTTGTGTCGCTAATATCCTCTTTTGGAATGGGGTAAATTGCCAGTTGCAGCATCAATTATATGATACAAAAATAAGCTACTCTCAGTGGCTTAAATAGATTACCCAAATCTGTTATTAATCTAATTTTAATATACTAGTTGAATAATGAAATAGAAATAATTCCAACAGATTTTCCGACAACAATGATGTTGCTTTCCAATTATGTGCTACAATGTGTACATAAATGTTCTGACTCTCGTTACAGGATGTGACAATTACGACAATGGTTGTGTTGAGATTTCGGTTTGTCTTTTAGTATCTGCGGCTATCTAAAATGCAAATCCAGGTACTGTTTATCCCTACAAGATTGTATTTTCAGTCATAAAACTTAAAGAATGAATGGCATTAAATGGTCTGAAATAGGAGGAAAGTTTCAGAAGAAGTTCTAACAGTAAACAAACAAGCATATAACTGTTATGATGTTTCACCGAAACAATATTAAGGTATTTTAGGGTATAACAAGACAGCACACCACACTGTACCCGTCCAAGTCTTGACAGGACACACAGTTAGTAAATGACCTCGGGCGTTCTGATCTGATTCTGCACTCTTTATTCAGGCCTGTCTGTTCCAGTAATTACGATTATTACGATATAAACTTAGCCTAAATTTAAGCAGTTGATCCGAAAACCTGGGACGTCGCCATTGCACACATGCTGCATTTTGTCAATGCATGTGTTTTCCTATTATCTGAGGAAGGAATTAGCTTTTTGAGCTCACCTGAGTCGAAGGCTCGTGGGTAGCTATTGCGATCACTCACCGTCCGTCGTCGTCGTCCGTCCGTCCACAATTCCTTTCAACAGCATCTCCTCCTAAACACTGAGCCAATTTTAACCAAATTTCACAGAAATGATTCTTGGATGGTACTAATTCAACATTGTTCAAAGAGTTGGAATCCGTGCGGGATTCTGGTTGCCATAGCAACTAAAAGAAAACACTTTAGAAATCTTCTTGTCCGAAACACTAGACCAATTTCAATATAATTTGGCAGAAATGTTCCTTTGGTAACCCTCTACCAAGATTGTTCAAGCCATCATGATTCGTCAAAAAATATGACCGCCAGGGGGCGGGGCTTATTTTCCCTATATATCTATATAGAAACTTTAAATAATCTTCTCGTCAGAAACCATTGGATCGATTTCAATATAATTTGGTAAAAATGCTCCTTTGGTGACCCTCTACCAAGATTATTCAAACCATCATAATTCGTCAAAAAACATGGCCGCCAGGTAGCGGGGCTTATTTTCCCTATATTTCTATTAGAAACTTTAAAATCTTCTCAGAAACCACTGGACCGATTTCAGAATAGTTTGGCAGAAATGTCTCTTTGGTGACCCTCTACCAAGATTGTTCAAATCATCATGATTCGTCAAAAACATGGCCGTCAGGGGGGCGGGGCTTATTTTTCCTATATATCTATATAGAAAACTTTAAAAACTCTTCTTGTCAGAAAGCCTTGGACCGATTTCAATATAATTTAGCAGAAATGTTTTTATGGTGACCCTCTACTAAGATTGTTCAAGCCATCATGATTCGTCAAAAACAAGGCGCCAGGGGGCCGGGCTTATTTTCCCTATCTATTTATGTAGAAATATTAAAAAACCGCTGGACCGATTTCAATATAATTTGGTAGAAATGTTCCTTTGGTGACCCTCTACCAATATTGTTCAAACCATCATGATTTGTCAAAAAAAAAAACATGGCCGCCAGGGGGCGTGGCTTATTTTCCCTATATATCTATATAGAAAATTTTATAAATCTTCTTGTCAGAAACCATTGGACGGATTTCAGTATAATTTAGCAGAAATGTTTCTTTGGTGACCCTCTACTAAGATTGTTCAAGCCATCATGATTCGTCTAAAAATGTGCCGCCAGAGAGTGGGGCTCATTTTTCCCAAAATAGTTATACAGAAAGTTTTAAAAAACCTTCTTGTTAGAAACCACTGGACCGATTCTAATATAAAATGGCAGAAATGTCCCTTTGTTGACCCTCTATCAAGATTGTTCAAGCTGTTATGATTCGTCTAAAAAGATTGCCGCCAGGGAGCGGGGTTTATTTTCCCTATATTTCTATATAGAAACTTTAAAATATTCTTGTGAGAAACCACTTGACGGATGTCAATATAATTTGGCAGAAATGTTTCTTTGGTGATCCTCTACCAAGATTGTTGAAGCCAGCATGATTTGTCAAAAATATGGCTGCCAGAGGGTGGGACTTATTTACCTATATATCTATATAGAAAATTTTAAAAACATTCTTGTCAGAAAAAACTGGACCCATTTCAATATAACTTGGCAGATATATTTCTTTGGTGACCCTCTACCAAGATTGTTCAATCCATCATGATTCGTCAAAAAAAAAAAAAAAAAAAAAACATGGCCGCCAGGGGACATGGCTTATTTTCTCTATATATCTATATAAATTTTTTTAAAAATCTTCTTGTCAGAAACCATTATAACTTGGCAGAAATATTCCTATAGTGATCCTCTGTCATGATTCTTCAAGATGTCATGATTCGTCAAAAAACATGGCCACCAGGTGGCGGGCTAATTTTCTCTATATATCTATATAGAAAACTTTAAAAACTCTTCTTGTCAGGAACCACAGGACCGATTTCAGTATAACAACGCAGAAATATTCCTTTGGTAACCCTCTACCAAGATCGTTCAAGTCGCCTTGATTCGTCAAAAAACATGGCCTTCAGGGGACAGGTTTTATTTTCCCTATATATCTATATAGAAAACTTTAAAAGCTTCCTGTCAGAAACCATAGGACCGATTTCAATACAACTTAGCGGAAATGTTCCTCTACTAAGTGACCCTCTACTAAGATTGTTCAAGGTGTTATGATTCGTCAAAGAATATGGCCACCAGTGGGCGGGGCTTATTTTCCCTATGTATCTATATAAATATTTTTAAATCTTCTTGTCAGAAACTACTGGACCGATTTTAATATAACTGGTAGAAATGTTTCTTTGGTGACCCTCTATCAGGATTGTTCGAGCCATCATGATTCGTCAAAAACATGGCCGCCATAAGGCGGGGCTTAAGTTCCCTATATATCTATATAGAAAACTTTAAAAATCTTCTTGTCAGAAACCACTAGACCGATTTAAATACAACTTAGCAGAAATGTTTCTATAGTAACCCTCTATCAAGATTGCTCAAGACGTTATGATTCGTCAAAGAACATGGCCGCCGGGAGACAGGGCTTATTTATTTAAATCTTCTAGTCAGAAACCACTGAACTATATTCAGTTAATGTAGGTAACAGAGTTCCCACCTTTTTTAGGAAAGAGTTTCCAACTGTTGGCTGCTTTACTGTATTTGTCTGTGTTTCCCTTTGGTGTTGGGGACTTGATGTGGCTCTGATTGTATCAGTTCCTGAGTTCCCTCATTTACTTTACTTATCTTTGTTTACAGTCTTATCGAGTACTTGTTTGATTCGCAAAATTTAAACTACGTTATGCGGATCAATGAAAAACGTGTGCACGTACAGATATGAAAATAGCAATGCAGTGCATGTTGCACTTTTAATTCATTTGCAGACGAAGTTTAACAAGGTTATTTCAGAATGAATTATGGAAGTGTGTGTATTTCACGGTAAAGTGTGAGTGATTGGTGTTTTAGGCAGAACATTTGTTTACTTATACCATATCTTCAGGATATTTTTTGTACCACTTACTGTTTTGACATAAGTTCAGTTAACTGAATCATCACGAAAACATGCCTGTATAGTTTTGACCCCCTTAAACCCCGCTTTTATATAGTAAAACTGGGGTTTACAGGGGTATACATTATTTTTCTTATTACTGCATAAAACATAAATTGTGGGTACTAGTTAGAACCGCCTCGTCGAGGCGTTCTAACGAGTACCCAGAATCTATGTTTTAAGCAGAAATATGAAAAATACCAGTGTTTTTTTATCTGAAAATTTTCAGTTTTTTGGAGATGAAACTAATCATATATTTGAATAGGCGTGTTTTCGTAATGGGCAATGTTTACTTGCTTTTACTTGGAACATTTTTTTGCAACAAATTATTGTTTATTGCCACTCGTACTGCTTTGATGTAATTTCAGTTTACCAAATGGTAGTGTTTTTACTTGTCAATAAGATATCACCTAAGAACTATAGTTGATAATTTCAACAGAAACATCACATTGGGACGGTCAACAGAATAGCTATTGAGGAGTGAAGGTTGGAATTAAAGCTGGTCTAATTTCGTCTGAGGCAGCACCCTACATCAAACAATAAATTAGCCAAGAACACAAAGACAATAACTGAAAGTTAAGTGGGCAGCTAAAGGAGGTAATCGCAGTGTCATTAAGGAACATACGCGCATATATTCAATGCGTACAGCTGCGTAATAGATGACTAGAATGCTTAAAAAATGAAACTGCATCAGAATTTTCCTTCTTGGAACGGGCAGTAGCATACGCTACTAGATAGCTTAAGTCTGGTTTTCTTTCCTTTTGATGTTTAGAATTTGATGTGGATCTGATTGTATCAGTAAAGACTCTAAGTAAGAGAACAGTGTGCAGTCTTTAAATAATTATTCTGCCCATGACCGCCTGAATTCATCACAGGTTTTCGAAGATAGCGGGACGACAGATCATTGGAAGCAAGATTGTTTTTGTTACTCGGAGCATTCAGGTTGGAAACACTTGAAGAAAAAGCAGTAAAGGAGATATAGAAAAGGCCACAATCACAGAACACAGCCCCTAAAGCACTGAATTAGGGTGGAATTACATCAACCATAAAACATTACGAATACGGCACCTCTCCGAAATAGAACGAACAAACGAGAAGAAACTGCAGTAGAAATTATTATAAATGTATTCTTTGCTATCCAAAATGCGCCCAGTTAAGAGTCTGATCAGACTACGCAAATGCGCAGGCTGATCTGAATCTTCGCTGGGCACAACTGTCGAAAGGTACATTTTCTGACTTGTTTTATCGCAGACAGAGCGAGCCTTGGGAGAAACATATAACGTCAGTCTGAAAACACTTTTGCAACAAGGTATATCGGAATCAGAATTTTACGGTGACTTAGTCTACAGATTTAGAAAAATTGTGGGAAAATCTAACTTTTCGGAGCAATTCAGAAAACTAATTAACCGTTATAAAAGAATTGGCTATAGCCTGGATATTATGCGGCAGACTGCATGCCTAGTTATCAACCCAGTCATTGTTGATGGCTATGCTTTACTCTTTAATTGCACGATGGTGGTTCGGGCCTCAGACTCAGTGAATGCCTCTTCGTAAAACTTTAACCAGTGAGTTGGGGCTTGACGATATATCTTTGGCTTTGCCCGCCGTGGTCCAACTATGGGTTTTCATTTACTCTGGCATACAATAAAATTAGCCATGAGTGATCTTCTTTGTTTATCATAGTGATTAATTTGATTTTTATGTTTTCACTTTGATGCATTGACTGTATTGGGAGCCTTTATGCGAACCGAACTTTTACGTATTTCTGTATTAAGAGTAGCATCTGGACCCAGGGTTAAGTTGGCTGGCTGTAAAAGTGCTTTAAATACCCGATGGTTTATTCCACTGGCCGTTCTAAGGCGATGGTCACGGTGTTAGTACGAGTCGATTTGTTTTAGTCTTGCCTTGTGTTATTTTGTTCTTGTATTTTTCAGTCCTTTTAGCGAGGGCTAATCTTAGTGCTTTTCGTACGTTTGTTCGCTTTGCGCTTGTTTGGTTCTGTCTAATTCCTCGTCCTCTTGGTGTCTGGGAAGAGCTGCGGCTTGTGATTGTGGCACTCCTGAACATTTCCCTTACCTTTGTTTTGGCTCATTTATCACATTCGAACGGTCAGTAGCACAGCAATATACACTGAAAGTGCCGTTTTAAAAAAGATTGTCTGATAAAATAGAATTTCATTGACTACAATACCGATAGCTCGTTTACCGTGCCAGATTCGAGCCTGTTTTAGAATCCCTAGGTTTCTCTTGCAATGCTAAAGATGTTAAACACATATTTAAGGATAATTCAAGGAAATTTTCTTATTTGATCATTAAAATGTATGTGGAGTGTATGCATTAGACTCGCCTGATCGAGGCGATTCTAATAAGCACATGCAACAAACCATTCTTTTATAGAAGATCGAAAAGACATCCCTAATTTCATCACGAAAACATGCCTATATAATTTTGACCCCCTTAAACCCCACTTTTATACAGTAAAACTGGGGTTTGCAGGGGTATACATTATTTTTCATATTTCTGCTCAAAACATAGATTGTGGGTACTCGTTAGAACCGCCTCGTCGAGGCGGTTCTAACGAGTACCCGCAATCTATGTTTTGAGCAGAAATATGAAAAATTTTAGAATTTTTCATCTGAAAACTTTCATTTTTTTGGTAGTAAAATTTTCAGTATATTTGAATAGGCTTGTTCTCGTAATGTATTCGCATTTTCCTCCTGACCTGGTGCTAGGATTAACCCTCAGTAGCTCAAATTATAGGCAGCCATGTCTGGAACAAATTTCCATGGCCCCAAAGAGGTTCGCTCCATTGAAGTTCGACTGTGTAACGTTCGTCTTTAACCTATAAAGTGGCGATATTTTTAGACTGGAATACAAAAGTGGCACTGGAATTCAGGTTATCAGACTGGGTTAATTTATATTGTAACTATACAACCAATCGGTAATTAGCCGTAAAACACAAGCTAAATAATATGAAAACCCTAAATACGAGTAGTAATTGGGTCGGCGAAACAATAAACAGATGTTTTGATGCTATGATTCAAAATTAGCTTGGAGGAAGCTAGCGCTTGGAGCGTTGTTCCTTCGTATCCGGGACATTTGAAGAATTAAAACAAAAAAGCTTCACACTGTCCTTGAACAAGGAACCCAGCTAGCATTTTTTATAAATCTACAGCGGGCCGTTATCGGCCCGTCAGCTACCCTGACATGCTGATAACGGCCCGCTATAGATTTATGTAGAATGCTTACTGGGAAGTATTCTGTAGTTTTCGCTTCAGCTAAACTTAACGGAAATAGCTTTTGAAAAAAGATGTCACTTTTGTTCCGTATGTCCCATAAAAGTAACATTACCAAATAGTGCTTTTACAGGTCAAATGTCACAGGACCAGTGTCTATTCAGCGTCTACACTGTTTGCATAAAAGAGTTTTTTTTCTATGTAAAAAACAATAATCAAACAAGACACTACAGAACTATGAGCTTTAGAGTCCTTACTTTTGATAAGGGACAAAAAGCAAAACATTTGAAGAAAGTAAAATATTGATTTGTGTCACTTTATTTAGTTTCTTTAAATTTAGTTACTTCACAGAAAAAACAACAACAACACACACAAAAAACAACAACAACAAAAACAACAACAACAAAAAACAACAAAACAACAACAACAACAACAAAACAAGAACAAAAACAACAACAACAAAAAAACAACAACAAAAAAAAAAAAAAAAAAAAACAAAAACAAAAAAAAAACAACAACAACAACTTTAAACAAATAATTCACCGACAATTTTCCGCATCCACGTAGTCTGGTTCATTACGAGTTTTGCAGACGTTTCCTAAGTTTCTACATATATTTTAGAACGTATAAATATATAGACATGTATGGTTAATTCCATATATACCTGGTTTGTGAGAACATTTTATACTGGGATATTGGAACCTTAATGGTCTAGTAATCAAAGAAATGTTCCCGGATACCAGGACATCGGGTTATATATAAGCAGAAAAAAACAAAACAAAACAAAACAAAAAGAAGAAGAAGAAGAAAAAAAAACAAAAAACAAAAAAAAAAAAAAAAAAAAAGAATCAAACAGATAGCATGGATGCCAAGTCTGATCCCGATATTTCCCGTTCCTATACGATATGTGATAGCTTTCACATGAGAAGGTCCAAAACTTTCTTAAACCTTTGGATATTAACGCTTGCTGGGTAAAAAATAATCAGTGGACGACATTTTGAAAAATCTTATATTTCTTAGATAATAGAATTTGACATTTCAAGCAAATTTCTCTTTTGGAGACGATTTGCTTTGGAATGTCAAATCAAATTTCTAGACAAATTAAGAAAAAAAAAATCATCAATTTGTCGTCTGCTGTATCTGCCCAGAGAGTTTTTAAGGTTAATCTTCTGGCAGACGTGTATGCCTTTCTGTTTTTTGCAGGTGTATCTTTTTTTCGTTGCTTTGGTTGTACAGTTAATGAACCATACGAGCATAATTTGGGTTTTACGACAGGTCGGCTTTGAAATCCTAGTGTGTTCTATAAAGTTAACACCAGCATGTTTATAAATCAAATGTAAGATAATGGATATTGCCTATTTAAATATGCTTAAAGAATTCTTGTAAAAAAACAGACTGAAAACAAAACGCATTATACTATGAATATACATGTAATCAAACAATAAACATTGAACTATTTAATTATATGCACATAATTTTGATTAAGCATATATCTGCATTTTTATTGTTGCGAATACCTGGTATATGATAATGGTATGCTCACTAGCACAAAAGAAAACCCAATAACATCAAGGTTAAAATTGACAATATTTCAGGCGAGCCTGGTTTAAGCCCCGCGGCCTGGCCAGTATTTTTCTACTGACCATTCCAAGGCGGTTCCTGTGTTGCAGTTCTTCTTTGTTCGTGCATCGGAGGTTTCTTATGTAGCGCTTGTTTTGTCGTTATTTGTTCGTAATCACTTCTGTCATGCTTCGGAAAGGCTGTTCTTAGTTATTGTGGCATTTTCTGGGTATGTTCACTAACATGTTTATAAACGCAACGAGTTTTTGAGGATATGCAAATACGCAGGTTCTTATACCCTGTGCATCCACTTTTATCAAGACGTTTTCGTCCATTGATACTTTCTAAGGTAATGTTCATCTGAAACTAGAATGAGCCGCCATCTAGTAACGTTCTGATTTTAAGGTCACCTCAGCTTTCTCCAGGATATAATAGCGACTGTCTTTCATCCTTTGTCTGTCCGTGCGCCAGTCCATATATCTTACCCAATCTTGAAACGACTTGAACATAATTTAGTAGAAATGTCACTGTTGAATTCGTTTTTTTTTGTTTATTATCGTTGCGTTCAGTCATTTTAAGCTCACCTCAGACTTGCCTATATATAAGCAGTCATGATCTCGTTTGGACCACCCGTGCGTGTTTTAGTCCGTTTGTCCATCCTTTAACACTTATTGACATCTTCCAAAACACTTACGGCAGTTCAGACCTAATTGGGTCCATGCGTTGCTTAGGTAAGAGCAATGCATAGTTGTGTTTTTTTTTTATGCCAGATTGCCGTGGCTTCTGGAATATCACCCTTGCATATGGTAAGAAATAGTTGAATAACATATCTTTCCACAGTCCATGGTGCTCCTCTATTAAAAATAAATTTGTGGGATACCCAGGATTAGGCCACACTCATGCAACAATGCAACACAGCCCTCTATAGGCACCGGATAAGAGTTGAAATACATAAAATGACATAAAAAAAAAAAAAAAAAAAAAAAAAAAAAATACACACACAAAAAAACAAAAACAGCAACAAAAAACAACACTTCATCGAAAACAAAACGAACAAACGAGAAGAAAAATCTTCAGAAATACCATCTTGGATCGGCCAATAACACCGCTGTTGGGGGATAAAACCTGACTTTGCTGGAGCCAAGCTTCGCCCTTAAGCCTGATACCGTTTCAGTTGTACTTAAATGTTCGGTGCGCGAATGGGGTTTACATACCTATCTTTTGATCAACACAGATACAATTGTAAAAATAAGTTTAACATTTTGATGGAAAGGCGAGGGCTCGACTACAAACTCGAAGTCAGGGTAAAGAAAAACAACTAATTCCTGTCCACAGATGAGAAAGGTCAGACAGCAACCATCAATAAAGGGTTTAGGACTTAGCCGTCATCGACCGATCGTTGTGCAAATAAAGAGGGCATCAACGTTGTTAAGATTTGATTGGGTTGGCAAGCTGTAACCAAATTAAAGGAGCGTTCTAGGCATAAGAGCTTTTAAACTTACGGGAATTATTTGGAACCGGCATCCAAGATGACCACCAAGACCATATATAGTAAAACCTACAAACGACCTCTGCTCCGACACTGCAGTGGAAATTGAGCTCAATTGAATATGAAGCAACCTTGAGATAAGCTCTTCCAGTTATGCTAAATGGATACCCGACTTGGACGCCATAACCATATATGTTATGAACGAGGTTTTTGAAACTATGCTCAAATTGCATATGAAGCATTCTTGGATTAAGATTTTTTAGTAGTAATCAAAGAGTGGAGACTGACATTTAAGATGGTTTAAGATGGCCGCTATGACCATATACATGTATGCTGAAACACTGAAACGACTTGTTGTGGGAAAACGCTGAGCTCTAAGGGCAGATGAAGCATCATTGCGAGATTTTTTTTTCAAATTTCCAAAGAATATTGGGAAACGACATACAAAATAGCCCCAAACTTAACCCTAAACTCGTCGCGGTGGTTCTAACGATTTGCCCTTTATGTATGAAGTAGAGTCTAAAATGAATGCCCCACTAGAGCAAAGAACACACCCAAAAAGCTGAAAACATCTAAAGTGTCAAGTTTTCAGGACCAGACTGTTTAGTTTGGTTACATAGGCATTTCCATATAAAGATTCACAAATCTCGGAATGGGCTAAATGATACAAAGGACAGGAAAAAAAGTAAAAGAAAAATGTATGAAACACTGCTTTCCCCACTGCGACCCGTGATAGTATCAAAGAAATTGCGCTGATAAGGCTATTAAAATTTAACTATATTCTATTAAAGTTTTCACTTAAAAATAAGAACCCCTTAGAACACCGCAAAAATAAGAACCCCTTAGAACACCGCAGAAGTGCATTGTTGGATTGAAATCAATTTGTAGTGAAACCAAATCAAGTTGTTAAGCTTCGACTAATATTTGGGTATACTAACATTTTCATAGCGTTTGACTGAATTGACATGTTAATGCAGTTTTCGATGTTTGTTCAGCGTTTCTGTCTATATCATACTATGCTCATTCATTTTATTAAACCTATGGCTCTTTAAATTACATTACAGTCGACGTTCGCTATCTCGACTTCGCTTACCTCGAATGACCGCTTATCTCGAAGTGAAAATCTGGTCCCTGTTTCAACATGGAAATCTAACAGCATGTAACAAAATATTGTGGAAAATGTTTATCTGATCCACAATATTTTCAAAATGTCTCAAACTTCAGGAGTCAAATGACTTCTGACAGTAACACAGGCAATCTGCCTATTTTTAGCGGGTTGTCCCAGTTTCCATGATTTCTCCGTACTATTATTTTTTGATATTTTCAGGAAGACACATGTTCTACAAAGAAGCAGAAGTAGCAAAATTGTAAATATTTGTCAAACAGAAGCTGTATTCTATTTATATAAGAGGGAGGGGTAACAGCATTAGATAAATAAAACTGATCCAGATTTGGATTTTTTTCCCCTGTAAGTGAATGTTTATCATTACGAAAACACGCCTATTCAAATATATTGAAAATTTTGCAACCAAAAAGGAAAATTTTCACACAAAAAATTCTGATTTTTTCCATATTGCTGCTCAAAGCATAGATTGTGGATACTCGTTAGAACCGCCTCGGCGAGCCGGTTCTAACGAGTACCGACAATCTATGTTTTTTTAAGCAAAATAATAAAAAAATAATGTATACCCATGTAAACCCCAGTTTTACTATATAAAAGTGGGGTTTAAGGGGGTCAAAATTATATAGACGTGTTTTCGTGATGTGCCTATCCTTATAAATAGACAGTTATATTTAGGTATATAGCCAATTATTTGACAACAATTGATGGTACAAATTAACATTTTCCACAGAAAAATAAAGGCTTGTACCAAACATTTAACATACCCAACAGAAGTGCTAGCATTTATTGTTTAGTGATCTCATTTGTAACCAGGTGCTCCTGGTAAGTTTGTCATCAAAGAGAATAATATCAGTACTCTTTTACAATTTTATTAAATCTACAAGACAATATGGTGAGTTAAAAGCCAAGATAGTTTTTGTCACAGTAAGAACAAGAAACAAAAATGGATCTGACTACTTGAGCCGGCCTTGGTGGCTCAGTTGGATGCGCGTCTGACTGGAGACCAGGAGGTCGCGGGTTCGACCCCCGCCGAGGTCGGCAACATTCTTTCGTGGAGATTGATCATGAAATATTTGCTACGGTCATTCTCTCCCTTCCGCTGGTTCAAGAACGGCAGTTGTCAGTTTCTGGCGAAAGAATGTGCACAATTACTTTATAAAAACTTTTCCACTTTCATTGCAATTCAAAAGCAAAAATGGACATTTTTACCCAAATTTAGAAATCAATTACATTTTATTTGAAAAACGTTTACATAAGAGTAATGATGGATCATTAGAGGCTCAATGCAATAAAAATATGCAATATACCGAAACTTTATTTTCCATCATTTTGTAGGCAAATTTACATTGCTTCTGTCAGAAGTCCTTGCATAATCATTGTAAAATATGGTTATTCGATTTATGTTTTCCCCAATTCTGCAAATCTGCCTTGAACTTCAAGATAACGAGAGTCGAATGTAATGCATAATAATTGACGTCGTATAGATATAACATGCACGTCTATTAATGATTCAGCTTCCAAACTGTTCAAATGAGCGTAATTGTTGAATTTTCGATACATACATTACGTGGTCTGTAGTTCTGCACCTCATCTGGGAATATCTTCGAGATGTAATGCAGACTTACCTTACATAATCTGATGCTCTGCATCATATCTCTTTTATGTTCTCAGATTTACGAATTACACTCAGCGTGTGTGTCTGCACATGATGCAGAAATTCACACGACGTTTCTGTAGTAATACAAGTAGTATGTGTTTTCTTGACATGGACATAATTACATCCAAGAACAGCTTGCTTCTTTATTCGATTACGAAGACAAGCATATTCAAATATACTGAAAATTTTACCACCAAAAAGTGAAATTTTCAGATTAAAAAATCTAATATTTTTCATATTTCTGCTCAACACACAGATTGTGGGTACTCGTTAGAACCGCCTTGGCGAGGCGGTTCTAACGATTACATGTACCCACAATTTATGTTTTTGAGCAGAACTATGAAAAATAATGTATACCCTGTAAACCACAGTTTTTATAAAAGTGGGGTTTAAGGGGGTTAACATTATATTAGCGTGTTTTCATGATGAGAAAATATATATGACGAACTAAACAATACATTGGCTTGGCCTTATTCCGGTATACACACCCAAAATTTCTTCAAAATTGTCTATTATCCAATTACGTGTAATATATAAGGCTAATCAAAAGATTTTGTAGCATCAGTAGATCTCAAACTAGCACCGGCAGTGACATCAAAATGGTGGCAGGCAAGTGCTTTATTCTCCTCGCCCTTGCGGCGTCCTGCATGGCGATGACCACATCGAATTGTGGCGACATTGCAGAACTTGAGGAACAAATGAGAGCATACAGAAAACAACAGGAGGAGAACCAAATAACGAGGGAATTGATTCTAGAAAAAATAGCTGCTTTGGAACGGGAATTGGAACCAGAAGAAGGTCAGTGAAATGATGTACGAATGGAGTCTGTCTGTTTGTCTATTTCTCTGTCCATTTATGGCTGACTTTCCGTCCATCTCCCTCTCTCTTTTCTACAGTTGTTTATGATGTATTCCTTTTCAGTTTGCATTAATTAAGGGCTCTCTCTTAACTCTCTCTCTCTCTCTCTCTCTCTCTCTCTCTCTCTTGCGTCTATTTTGCTATTGGTTATGCTTTTTTTTCTCATATCAGTATAATTTAATTCATATCCTTCGTTGCTGTATTTGCAGTAGGCGGGCATGGTACATTTTTGTAAAGTTTCTACCCGTGTATATGTATTTTGATGTGCATTAGAAATCAATCTAAGACATGCTGTTCAACCAGCCATAAGCATATAGTTTGAATAACACGTGCAAGAACAAGTACAAACATTGTTTCTGGTTTTGTATTTGTCTTTTGTAAGGGAAGTAATAGTCTAAGATTTTATTTAAGGGTTAATGCCCATTAATGTTTTTTTTTTTTTTTTTTTTTTTTTTTTTTGTAACGTAAATTCCTAAATAAAACATCCTTCGAGAACTGCTTGCCGGTTAAAAAATCAGGGCCCAGTTGTTCAAAGCTAACGACGTCGTTAGTTAACGATTCGTTAAAATTTACATCGAGTGATACGCAAATATGCTGAAATTTTTTGCTGAAAAAATGTGAGTAGCTTTTGCAGTGCAAAAACTACTCACATTTTTTCAGCAAAAAATATCAGAATATTGTATATTGAATTCGCTAAAACAGTTAACGAATTGACCCTTAACGAGCTCGTTAAGATAACGACGCTTTGAACAACTGAGCCCAGAATGTTAAAGTTACCGTAAAGGCATTTTTCGGTTTTGTCAATATCGTTTAAAGGTCTTTACCTGTACATCTGGTCGATGTATCGTATTTACCCTTACCATGCGGACACCTTAATTTCTTACTATACTTGGTCCAAATATATAAACAGGTGCGTATGACCACCTTTGGATGTGAGGAAACTGCTTAATGAGTAGCAAACAGTGTAGACCCAGATCAGACGCCGCGTTCTGCGGCGTCTGATCTTGGTCTACAGTTTTTGCTCAGACGGACAATTTTGTCTGAATTCTTCGGGTAACTACGGTACCTCGGCATCGGACAGTGAAACACAAATTATTAACTATGCATTATTCTGCAGAAAATTTGTTATGCTTATAAAATGCTGTACCTTGCTGGGTCTTAATCCGCAATCAGTGGTTGCCATGATGTAAAAACTAATTGTTTCATCGAAGTGTGTCAGTAATAGAATACTACATAGGCCTTAAAAGTATTGGAAAGAAACATAATACGATCAGAAGCCTATCTACTTCTCAAAAAACAAAAACAGTATAAACGCCACATTATGTTTATGTATATATTTAGCGCACCAATATTCCAATAAGCCCAGGTTCATAGGAAAACATTTCCACGTGAAATATAAATGGTAATATCAGCTAACGGTTATGAATGAAACAGAAATAATTCTTAAAATTAATGGATAATTTTCGCCACTTTGACTTTGACTTTTAAATCAATGCATTTCCACATGGGCTTAAGAAAATATCGAAATGCACATTAAATCTCAGAAGAAAACCACTTTTTATTACATGCATATTTATTATTAATCCGTTTATGCCTAGCGTCCCTTAAATGGGGCATTGGCAAACAGTGTAGACCCAGATCAGACGCCGCAGAACGCGGCGTCTGATCTGGGTCTACACTGTTTGCATTAAGTTCAGATCTTTCTACAAAACATGACAATGATAATAACTAACCAGACACTCCTTATATAGAAAACGAACCTGTCCAAAGAGTTAAAGTAGAAGAATCCACTCGGCATAAATGGGTCAAATGTATGCCAAGAAAACGCAACCTACAGTGAGAGGCCAAAAGTAATTCCACAAAAATATTTTCTCATAGACTTTAATGCATTTTTATGTTTACAAGACACTTAATATTGTGTAACATCGTAAAGAAAATACTGATATTCTGTAATGATTGGAAAGGAAAATAATGCATGTCCAAAATATATGACTTTGATAAATAACGGATATCTGTCAATTCAGATACAAAAATTTAAATTAAGAGAAAATTTTAAAAATGGCAGATTTCCATTGACGTCAGTGTTGACGTCGCTCAAAAACTGCCCAAAATGTCATACACAAAATCTAATTCTTAGTCTTTCAAGTTTGAATGTAGAAAATCCAGTGAGAATCACAATGTATATTACATAAATCGTCTAGCTTTCAAATGATGTGAACGTTATAAATTTATTATTATTTATTTTTGGAAACATGAAAATGCATTGAACTCTATGGAATTTTTGACGCTGTGGAATTACTTTTGATCCTAGACTGTACAAATGATAAGCAAAGTCAGAAAGCATACCCATTACGAAAACACACCTATACAAATATATACAAAATTTCACCTCCAAAAACTGAAAATTTTCAGATAAAAAAGTTTTCATATTTCTGCTCAAAACATAGATTGTGGGTACTCGTTAGAACCGCCTCGCCGAGGCGGTTCTAACGAGTACCCACAATCTATGTTTTTGAGCAGAAATAAGAAAAATAATGTATACCCCTGTTAACCCCAGTTTTACTATATAAAAGTGGGGTTTAAGGGGTTCAAAATTATATAGGTATGTTTTCGTGATGAAGTCTTTGTTGGTTTCAAATGTCAGAAGGAATGTTTTCCTATTTGCGGCTCAAATAGATTAAAAGCTGCAGAAATGTTGTTGGCCCTATTTTAGAGGACCATATTTGGTTTTAAAAGCAAAGGTTTACATTATTTAATTAACATTACTGTCAATGATAAAGATATTGGCAGTTTACTTTGATTTCAAAGCAGTGCTGTACAAAAGCTAAAACATTTACAGCTTTATAAATGATTAGAAATTATATTTATTAACTTGCATACTATCCGAAAAAAAATGATAGAAATCATTGGGCAAAAATATTTGGAAGGAACATTGATTTAAATGGCAACGTCCTTCGAATAATTATGTCTGTTGAATCCCAAATTTAGATTCCTAAATACTATACACGTCTCATGCATCTAAAAGTAATCTTCTTCTCCTTAACACTGCGATATGTTTGAGAAACAAGCTTTGTTTCAATGTGGATCTGGTTGTATCACTTCCTGAGTTCACTTATTTACTTTTCAATGCTTCAATGCTAAATTTTTTTTTCTAGAAGGCTTGTCGCTTGACTTTACTTCTGTGATTTACTTGTGCTCTGACTCTCGATTTGTAGTCAAATCCTCATCTTGGGTTTATCAATGCGGGTTGGATAGCTGAAGATGTAACGCGTCATTCCCTCCTTTGTTAAAATTTGAAATTTTAAAGATTCTGTGAATAGTTAACCAAATATAAAAATGCTTTTCGACCTAAAATCTATAAAAGATCTCGGCACAAAATGTCAGCTTTGCCAGAAATGTAATGCCCATCGAAGTCCTGTTTGTGGTTTTCTTGTGCTCTGTTTTCAAATCGCTATTTGAGCCCTTTCCTTTGTTTTATCACAGAATCTGTTTATTATATATGTTTCACTGTGATATTTTATAGATAAGGTAGAGAATCTCTGTGCTGACCGAACATATATTTGTAATGGTCCTCTGTTGAAGTCATCACGAATATATACCTATATAATTTTGATCCCCTTAAACCCCACTTTTATATAGTAAAACTTGGTTTACAGGGGTATACATTATTTTTCTTATTTCTGCCCAAAAACATTGATTGTGAATACTCGTTAGAACCGCCTCGCCGAGGCGGTTCTAACGAGTACCCACAATCTATGTTTTTGAGCGAAAATATAAAAAATATCAGAATTTTTATCTGAAAACTTTCAGTTTTTGGTGGTAAAATTTTCAATATATTTTAATAGGCGTGTTTTCGTAATGCCTCGATCTTAATGCGTCGTTAGTTTCAATTTTAGCGTTTGTTTCGACATTATTCATCTCTCCTTCTTTTGGTACCTAGGGGAGGCTGTGCTTTAAGAGGGTCTAGAATAGTGTAGTACATCACAAAAACATGCCTATTTAAATATATAGAAAAGTTCACCTCCAAAAACGGAAAAATTTCAGATAAAAGCTCTGATATTTTTCATATTTCTGCTCAAAACATAGATTGTGGACACCAACAATCTATGTTTTTGAGCTGAAATGAGAAAAATAATGTATACCCCTGTAATCCCCAGTTTTACTATATAAAAGTGTGGTTTAAGGAGATCAATATTATATAGGCATGTTTACGTGATGTAGAATAGATGGATTTTATCACGGTATAATCTCATATCAAACCTAGACGCCAACAAGGCATTTGTATTGATACTTTTGTTATTTCTCTATGCGGCGATAATAAAAAAAAACTAAAAACAACAACAACAACAAAAAACAAACAAACAACAACAACAAAAAACAAAAACAAAAACAACAACAACAACAACAACAACAACAACAACAACAAAAAAAAAACAAAAAAAAAAAAAAAAAAAAAAAAAAAAACAACAAACAAAAAAAAAAAAAACAAAAAAAAAAAAAAAAAAAACAAAAAAAAAAAACAAAAAAAACAACAACAATAATCTGAACATCCTTTTATCTAGAACAATAAGGCCATGACATCTTCACTGTAAAATATAAAATATGGAGAAAAGGAAGAAACTTTGGTAATACCTTACATTAAGACACATTTGTGAAGTGTAAAAGATTGACAGGGATATATATATATCCACGGCAAAACCTACCCCAATAAGACCTGTGTAACAAGCAAAGATTCAGATCAGCCTGTACATCCACCCAGTATGGCAGTGTCTCTCGTTTATTCCATTTTGGGTAGCCTGGAGGCTGTAAAAGGCAAATGCGATCAGTAAAGACTCTGATCAGACTGCGCGGATGCGCAGGCTGATCTGAGTCTTCGCTGGTCGCACAAGTCTTATTGTAGGTTTTGTCGTGCGCTGGCTTATATCAGATTCAAAACTAAAAAAAAATCTGATAGTTCACTTAATTATAGACCCATATTTTTACTATATAATAGGAGAAAACATGGGGTCTACGTTAAACCAACTTGTAGACGTAATGATAAGCCTGTATAGATGAACTTTGCAGCAGTGGTTTGAATTCACCTCACATAAATATTGTATTGTCTAATTAATATTAACCCTAGATATTCGGACACCTTTACTTCTTACCATACTTGTCCAAAAAATTTTACAACCCCATTTCACTACCTGTTGATGTGTCTAAACGAGCTGTATGAGTGGCAAACAGGTGGACACTGAACAGACGCGGCGTGCTGCTTCTGACCTGTGTCTACACTGTTTGCTCAGGCATGTCTGTCGGAATTCTTATAGCAAATGCGATAATCAGTTATACCACCAACATTTGATATTACGAGACTAAAAGTATTTCATGTAGAACCGAAAATGCTAACGAGTAAAGTCAATGTTGAGATACCAACTAAACACAATACTAAGCATTTTACATGAAAATAAATATTAAAAAAATATTAATAAATGTAAATAATCCTTACATGTGCGTTTATTTAAAATATATAAATAAATAATAATGATAATAATAGCGGTATCAATATGAGTAAGCCAGCGCTCGACAAAACCAACGATAAGACTTATGCAATCAGCGAAGACTCAGATCAACCTGCGCATCCGCGCAGTCTGATCAGAATCTTCGCTGATCGCATGTACCTTCAACAACCTCCAGGCTATCGAGAGAGGGATAAACGAGAAGCCTTGCCATACTGGGTGGCTCTGATTTGAGTCTTTGCTGGTCACACAGGTCTCATTGTAGGTTTTGTCGTGCGCTGGCTCAGATATTGTTTATGTGATTTCTCCATACAATATGCATTGTGGCCGCAAAGCCGGGTGATGTACAAGCTGATCTGAGTCTTTGCTAGTCACACAGGTCTAATCGTAGCTTTTGTCGTGCACTGGCTCATTTACGTATAAACAGAGCTCTACATAAACGATTTGTTACAAAACAATATTGTCATTTTCCTCATTTCTCGACAAAAACGTATGTTGCGGGTACTCATCATAAGCAATATGGCAAGGGATCTTGTTTATCCCTCTTTTTCAATAGCCCAGAGGTATTAAAAGGTACATGCGAACAGCGAAGACTCTGATCAGACTGCGCTGATGCGCAGGCTGATCTAAGTCTTCGCTAGTCGCACAAGTCTTACTATAGGTTTTGTCGTGCGCTGCCTTATTTATTCAACGTAATGGTTTTCAAGGGCGCGAACGACGTTTCTCCGACTAATTTTTACTTTGATAGAATAGCAGTTTTTTGAGTTAATGATATACAACGAGCAGTTACCATTTGACAAAGTCCGAGTCACCCTAAACACGTTATTTTAGTGAATATATAAGGAGCCGATCAATATCAAGCATAGGCGTTGCACCCATTACGATTACGCATGTGCGTAACATGCGTAACAAAATTATTATTATTAGCGATAAAGATACATCAGCTAACATAAAACATTTTGTACTTTACCTCAGGGACTGCTCTAAAAGGAAAGAATTTACTCCCTCTGGGAGTAAATTCTTTCCTTTAAGAGGAGCCCTTATTTTTTAAGTGATATAAGGAAGAATTTTTTTAAGATTTTCCCTGGGTGTGCGTAAAGGGCAACGGTCAGAGGCAGCCGTCAAGGGCAACAGAATCAGAATTGTTACTAGTGTACGTCAAATGGCATTAATGCACCAGGCAACAGAAACAATACAAAAGCAAAACAAATGAAATCGTGATCTGTGTTAAACTTGAAAGAGAAATATTGAACGCCTGAGATTAAATATGAATGATAACATAAAATTGCTGAGTTTGTATTTTTTATTTATAAAGTTTACTGAGGTCATTCACTGGCAGAGCCAATTCAGAACACACGTGCAAATCAAGTAGGCTAAATTGAGTGTAACAACAATGGTTAAACAAAATTTGTAACACCAGCTTATCTTAATACAGGCAGACCTTACTGAGGTTGGCAGCAACATCAAAGTAAAATGTTATATGAAACCGGCTAAGGCCAGGCGCAATAAAATAAAAAGCGGAGGCCCAGAACACGGTGCGCATGCGCATGCGCATCCTGATCAGGGCCTACGCTGTCCGTTGTTGGAATCGTTGTACATTTCAGTATTTAATGTGATGGCACACGCAGAAGGCCGTTAGGCATCGGCGTGGGCTGGTCAAGTACTTCGTATTTGGTACATGACACAAGGTATATTTATTTAGGTTTTTGTTGAAATGAGGATGTTTGTTTCTCAAGGCTATTGGGTTTCAGTTTCTTATGTTTTAACAGAAAGCAAAACTAAGTGGCTAGAAATAGCTGCTGAAGTCTTTGAAGGTTATCTTGATAAATCTAACTTCAGCTTTTATCAGAAATTTACGCCAAGAATGATTTAAACCAGAAAATGCCATAAACGAAATTTAAGTGTACAGGTACGACTAATTCGAAGATTGAATGCCGGTTTAATATACAAAAATTAACCCCAATAGCAATAAAAAAGGACTACTTGTAATTACACAACATAAAAAATACGGCAGTATTGTTAATTAATTAGTGAGTAAATAATAAAACAAATGAATGGTTGGCTTGGACTTCCAAGCTTCCAAGACGGGGCATTTTCCTGTTAGTTATCTTGGAGATTGTATAGTTTCGATGCGTTTGATTTTTTTTAAATGCCAAACGTAAATACATTTCGACTATTTATTTCCGTGTATTCAAGATTTCGGCCAAACGTTTTGCTGTTTGAGTAAAGGGATACTCGAGATTTTAGTTGTTGATAAAATTAAAACAAATATTCGAGTCGGGGTTAATTCTGTAATTATAGTTCTAAATGGGGTGTACTTCAAGGCGGTCCACTGGGACTCCCAATTATTTAAATTAAATTTAACCCATTTATGCCCAACGTCCCATTAAAAAAGGACACTGACAACCAATGTAGACCCAGATCAGACGCCGCAGCTCGCGGAGTCTGACCCTACGCCACAGTTCGCGGTGTCTGATCAGGGTCTACATTTTTGCATTTAGGACACGAATTTCTATAAAACATGATATAGTAACAGTAAAAACTATCCAGAACTCCTTATTTTGAAGTGAATGTGTCCACAGACTTAAAGTTGAGTCCATTCGGAATAAATGGGTTAATTATGTTTCATAATATTTATGCCTATGCTAACAATCAAATACATATAGGTTGAAAACAACAACAACAACAACACACACACATACACACACACACACACACACACACACACACACACACACACACACACACACACACACGTGTAGGCAGCGGATTAATATTAATATGGAGAAGTTCTATAGGATTTGCGCTCAGTTTTCCTCTGAAAATGGGTACTCTCTAAAAAGAAAGATTTGGAGTAAATCTTTCCTTTAAGGGTAGACCCCTTATCAGAAGGGATGGAAGACAATTTTCCGTTAATGTATATCCGTTTTCCTAAAATTTTCGGCATTGAATTTCTTTTAAATACTTGAGAAACTGGCAAACAATTATAACATTATAAATAATGGTATAAGATACATCCATGTAACAAATACGGCACTTATACCTAGATATCTGAACCAGCATCATAACTCCATACTTTGAATTATTATTTATATTTGTATTTACAGGTGTGGTAAGAAAGAAGAGAAGCTACTACGTAATGGGCCCACCAGGACCTGTTGGAAATGCAGGTAAGTGATTATTGTTACATGTGACTGATTACTAGTACAAGGCATAATACGAGTTAGATTAGTCAGACTAAAGTTTCTTTATGGTATCTGAGCAGTCTATTTCGGGCCCTAACTCTTAAAATGCCAAGAAAACCTGCATCTGAAAATGTCGTCTGTTTATGTCATCTGCTGAATATTCTTGCAAACTTTTCAAACCTATTTTTGCATGCAGGCAAACAGTGTTGACCCAGATCAGACTGCTCCTAGGAGCAGTCTGATCTGGGTCCACGCTGTTTGCAAAATGCATTTTAAAACTACAAGCAGATGACAAAGCAGACGACAATATTAATAATTAACAAGATTAATAATGTAGCATATATCGACGAACAACAAAACCTGATGCACATGTCAATATTTGCGAAATTATTCAAAGGACGTGGTTTGCGTAGAACGGTTCAGTCATGAAACAATCACGACAGTAAGCCCAGAAAATGTAGGTTAACTTCCTTATGAGTAAAATAAAATTTAAAAGGTTTAACTTTGCTAATGAATAAGTCTGATGCAGTGTCTGACAGAGTTTAATTAAATAACTTTGAAGAGATATGTCTCCTGAATGCCTGGGTGGATATAGTAAATATGTTATATTCTTGTTCAAAGCTTTTTAGATGCAAGTCCCAACCATCTCAGAGACATTCAGATCAAGATTTCTATTAAACACACAGTTTATATACAGTGAACCCTCGTTACAACGACAATACTTGTTCCTAAACATGTTGCCACTATAATGAATTTGCTTTTGTAAAGAATCCTTAATGGCCAGAATGATATTTAAGAAATACCATCTTGTTTAATTATTATTTCCTTTCATAGAACATATGTTTTGGATATTTGTTAGAATCGCCTCACTGAGGCGATTCTAACAAATATCCAAAACATACGTTGCTTGAAGTTTTCATCCAATGTCTTGAATAATTTCTCATTAACTATCACCTCTTGAGCTGAGGTTTTGTCACATTCAAATTGTCATTATAACGAATTTTGTTGTAAAGAGGGTTGACTGTATTATATTTTATACAAATAAGGATAAAATAAACGCCATATATGTAACCACAGACGCAGAAAAAAAAAACTGCAACAGAGGGACCGCCCTTGAAAAGTCAGTAGAAAAACTACTGTGGGGCTTAAACCAGTTATAATCGTGCAAAAGTCATCGTTTCTGACAGTATTTGTTTTAATTTTAGGTGAACCTGGTGCCCCAGGAAAAGATGGTTTACCAGGTCCACCCGGACCCCAGGGCGAGCCTGGAGATAAGGGCGATATGGGAGCACGTGGACCAGTTGGACCTCAGGGCCTACAAGGAGAGCAAGGACCACAAGGACCACCCGGACCTCAGGGAGACCAGGGAGACTTTGGTGCCCCAGGTCTGCCAGGGGACAAGGGCGAGCAAGGGCCACAAGGACCACCCGGCGTTCCAGGTAGATATTACCGTATTTACTTACTCCTTACTTCAACTCCTTATTACACTTGTTCTTAAATTTGAACAAGTATAATTTACTACCTGATTTTGTGTCTAAGAAATGCTGGATGAGTGGCAAACAGTGTAGACCCTGATGAGACACCGCGTCCTCTGGCGTCTCATGTGGGCCTACATTGTTTGCTCAGGCCTGTCTGTCCCACTTTCTATTTTACTCATTAAAGTGTTAGTTAAAACTGCAGCAGAAGATATTTTGTGTTATTTTACAGAGAAAATAAGGCTACATATTTCAGGTCTGCCTAGAGATTATTCCAATAGAACACCTTAGTTTTTCTTAAATGATAAAAATAGAATGTCGTCTGCCACAATTTTGCTAAGCACTTAAAGATTAATAATCAAAAAAAGTCACAGATAATATTCAATGCTAAAGCAACGGCAACAGTTTCTAATAAATGTCCAGAAAAAGAAAGTTTTAGAAGACGGAAGACATGTTATTTTAGCTTTTCCGTCTATTCATCCGTCCGAGCAAATGATTGGTACTTAGAATATGATTAGTTTTTGTTTAATGTTTATCTAATATAATTTATTTCATTTGGTTACAAAGAAAATTGGTTAAACTATTTTTTTTTATGTTTAGATTTTGTATGATCTGCGTCTTGAAGACCCGAATAATGGAATGTCGCAATATCCCGCGCTGTGATATCAAAGGACGCGAGCTAGCTCGCGTCCTTTGATATCACAGCTCGGGACAATATTCATCAATACCAGTGCAATAGCCCTATAGAATAGCAAAGTCCCTTATCAGACTGTTTGGATTCACATCACGAAAAAATGCCTATATAATTGTGACCCCCTTAAGCCCCGCTTTTATATAGTAAAACTCGGGTTTACAGGGGTATACATTAATTTTCTTATTTCTGCTCAAAAACATAGTTTGTGGGTACTCGTTAGAACCGCCTCGATGAGGCAGTTCTAACGAGTACCCACAATCTATGTTTTGAGCAGAAATATGTAAAATATCAGAATTTTTTATCTGAAAATTTTTATTTTTTGGTGGTAAAATTTCTAGTATATTTGAATAGGCATGTTTTCGTAATGATTTGTTGATCCGGAGCTTTACATTACACGTAAACCACGCATTCCCATTGTTTTTCTCACATACCATTTGCTATTTTCAGGTGTTGATGGGCCTATGGGACCTAAAGGAGACACAGGACCTTTTGGACCACCAGGCCTTCCAGGAATTAACGGCGAAAAGGGAGACACCGGAGCTCAAGGTCCTCAGGGCGAACAGGGCGCAATGGGGGAACCTGGCCCCATGGGACCACCAGGTGTACCAGGGCCACGCGGACCACAAGGACATCCCGGACCACAGGGTGCATATGGATCACCAGGCGTTCCTGGCGACAAGGGTGACCGAGGCTTCCCAGGAAAACCAGGTGCTCAGGGTGCCCCCGGATATCCCTACGTTGCTGCCCATGCTCCTACCTACCTAGCCGCTCCATCGAAAAAGGGTTAAATTCGTAATTAGCACGTGCAATAATATTAATTGAATCAACTCGTCCTGGACGGTTTGATTTTAATTGGGGGTTTCTTAAATGTTGTTATCTGTCTTTTCCTTTCTTTTCTTCTTGCCCTTTTATTTTAAGGTCCAAAATTAAATGAAATAGACTAGTCTAAAAAGAAAAAAAAAATGTCATATCCCTTTCTTTTATAAGGCACACTTTTTTTCATTTGAGCTCGCCTGCGAAAAGGTACCTTATTGTGTTATGCTTTTCGAAAAGCGTACATTTATATATGCGCGCGCATCAGTGCAGTCTGACCAGGGTCTTCGCCGTTCGCTGTGCAAATCATTCAAGGTCCATTGTATCAGCGAGCAGCAGCGACCAGTGTAAGGCTTCACTGATATATAGGCAGTTTACACTTTCTCACACACCCTGCTTCAAAACAGCGATTTCAATCAAAACTATTAAAAACAACAACAACGAAATGGTAAACATTGTAGATCCAGATGAGACGGCTCGTTCCGAGCCGTCTCATCTGGATCTGAAATGTTTACATAGGTATTTGGTTTGGACTACTGGACAGGAATGATTGTGAGGTTTGCCTCGTATATCCGGTAAGGTACATTTTAACGTTGGCGCACATCGTTATTTTTTATTATTTTCATTCCCGTCTTAAATGTGTCTGTGTTAATTTAATGACTGTGAGGTGACTAGATGATTCATAGAGAATAAATTTGAACCGCTCATGAGAAAACATGTCTCAAGCCAAATAAGAACAGTGGAAATTGAGGCAAGCCTAAATTTAGGCAAGCGAACAGCAAAGGTTCCTGCCTGAAAGCGTAGATAACCTGACACACACGGTGTCAGGTAGGAACATTTTCTGTTCGCTGACAGTCCGAAAAGCGCTTATACGAATTAAGGAGGCTCAACACCTGGTCTAGGCTTGTTTAAATGCATTTGGAATAAGACAAGTTTTCTCATAAGGCGGAACAAGTGACTAACGGGTTATGTTGGAGGTGGTTGGCAATGGAGATTGAAAATCTGAATAAATACTGAAAAAATATGTTTTTACTTCGTGTCTTTATTTGTATTTTATGACTGGTAGTTTGCACGAGATCATTACGAAAACATGCCTATTCAAATATACTAAAAAGTTTACCACCAAAAAATGAAAATTTTCAGATAAAAAATTCTGATATTGTTCATATTTCTGCTAAAAACATAGATTGTGGGTACTCGTTAGAACCGCCTCGACAAGTACCCACAATCTATGTTTTTTGGGGCAGAAAGAAGAAAAATAATGTATACCCTGTAAACCACCGTTTTACTGTATAAAAGAGGGGTTTAAGGAGGTCAAAATTATATAGGCGTGTTTTCGTTATGGTTACATATAACTGCTAACTAAACGTGGTAGAAAAAGTACTCGGCTTTCGACATCTTTCAGAAAGTCGTTTTATTTGCGTGGCACTTTAGACTAAATAAACAGTTTTTGTCATGATTTAATACAAAACCTTTTATCTTAACTACTTATGCACAAAAATTAAAAAAATCCAATTTACTATAGAAATTGCATAGATCACACCCATTTTGGTCGTAAAATGTATTTTACACTGAATAATTAAAAAATAATGTGCACATGTGGAATCTAAATAGACAAATGGTTCCTGATAAGATATGGTCAATCACAAGGAAACATTTTCATTTAGGACAAAACGCAAAGCAAAAACATCTTTCCAAAGGATGTCCAAAAGTTGTCGAAAGAACAGTAGTAAATGACGTCACGTAATAATACCATTAGCAGACAAAGTGTGTTGCAAAATGTCGAGTTTAAACCCGATTCGCACATTCCATTTTTCATTATTCCTTTGGAACAGACTTAATAAAACCCAAGTCTGTTATCTTCTGGTTTTGATTTGTTCAGTATTTTCAAAGGATCTCTACTTCGAATTATTTTGATAATCAGAAAAAAAAAGATATTGCCTCTTTAAAATGAGTGTCTTACGTACAGAATTAGTATTATTATTTTTGAAATATTTGGTAATATATTCATTCTAGAAATGGAAGCCCATTCCATTTAGAAGCAAAATTCTCGGTTATTTGAAATTGCTGAGGATCATTTTCAAATATACTAAAACTTTTACCACCAAAAATAAAAATTTTCAGATAAAAAATTCTGATATTTTTCATGATTTTGCTCAAAACATTGATTGTGACCTTCAATGCTTCGAAAGCCTTAGGACCATAGAAATTTGTTCGAGATATAGCATCACGAAAACACGCCTATATAATTTTGACCCCATTAAACCCCACTTTTATATGGTTAACCTGGGGTTTACAGGGGTATACATTATTTTTCTTATTTCTGCTCAAAGCATGGATTGTGGGTACTCGTTAGAACCGCCTCGCGGAGGCGGTTCTAACGAGTACCACAATCAATGTTTTGAGAAGAAATATGAAAAATATCTGAGTTTTTTTATCTGAAAATGTTCAGTTTTTGGAGGTGAAATTTTCCATATATTTGAATAGGCGTATTTTCGTAATGGGTAGTACAAGCCACTTAGGGATAATCATGGCGCCAGGTCAGGAAACAAATAACGATAATTTAGGGAACTCTTTTCGATTTTCTAAACAATAATTGTATGTTGAATGTACTCATTAGAACCGCCTCGATGATGCAAATCTAATGAATACACACATTAGAACAGACTCGATAGACGTTTCTAATGAGTGCACACAACATACAATTTCATCATAAAAAGAAAATTTTCCTAAATATTTGTTTTCTTGAGCTATCGGAAGAATTTCGTGGGGACTCAAAAACGAGTCCGAATAAGCCATAGTAAGCGAGCCATCGGTGTTCGAGTTATTGAGGTTCGGCTGTACATTATCTCTGCAGATAGGGTATATTCTAAGCATTTTCTAAGAAAGTGCGAGCAGAAAATGTGTAATAGCAAAGAAGATGCCAATGAACTGCCACAATCACAGAACATATCCAACCAAATGCACCAACAGGAAAAGCAAACAGACTATGACAGATAGAACACAGGTAACAATTTAACGAATAGACCAGCGATCAGCTCTCTCTCTCTCTATCTCTCTCTCTCTCTCTCTCTCTCTCTCTCTCTCTCTCTCTCTCTCTCTCTCTCTCTCTCTCTCTCTCTCACCGAGGCGATCACAGTGCCAGACAGGATCCGCTAAACACAACAAGACATGAAATAAGCCAGCGCACGACAAAACCTACAACAAGACTTGTGCGACCAGCGAAGACTCAGATCAGCCTGCGCATCCGCACAGTCTGATCAGTCTTCGCTGATTGCATGTGCCTTCTACAGTCTCCGGGCTATCAGTAGAGGGATAAATGAGCAACCTTGCCGTACTGATTGGACGTACGGGCTGATCTGAGTCTTTGCTGGTTACACAGGTCTTATTGTAGGTTATGTCGTCCGCTGACCTCAAATAGGACCAAACATTAAGGAACATCCCGCAGCGTTCTGCCACAAAACCCCCCAAAGAACGAACACCACAGTGACTAGAACCACCGTATGCCTCTTTATGTACTTGAATCAATACTTAATGGGGACTTAAAATCGTCCTTTAGCATCTAAATATAACGCTGTCATTACTACTTACATTTGCATTTATACCCTTAGAAATCCTCATAACGCCACACTGCAGAGGGAAGCTTGCACTAGCAGTCTAAAGGAACTGTGTTCGTAATGGGCGCTCTTGGTTCGATACTAACGCATTAGATTAGCACTGGTCTGCTGATCTAGCGATCGTGATTTCAACCTCTGTCATTATTGTTTGCCCTTTGAATAGAGCGTATATTACCTAAACACGTCATAATCGTCTCAGTATGATTTTATACTATTGTTTATGAGTCAGTGAAACATAAAAATCGTTGTAAGTGGTGGATATTTGGATGGAACGCGTTTTTGTCTGTCGTAAACCGCGCTAGAGTGGCGATCCACGTTGTTAAGTAACTAGAAAGTTATCAGAATACCCATATATTCTATCCAGGGACTATGCGATATGCTGTATGGCTGTTCGGTGCTGACATTACGAAAACACGCCTATTCAAATAAACTGAAAATTTTACCACCAAAAAATGGCAATTTTTCAGATAAAAAATTCTGATTTTTTTTTCATATTTTTGCTCAAAACATAGATTGTGAGTACTCGTTAGAACCGCCTCGTTGAGGCGGTTCTAACGAGTACCCACAATCTATGTTTTTGAGCAGAAATAACAAAAATAATATATACCCCTGTAAACCCCAGTTTTACTGTATAAAAGTGGGGTTTAAGTGGGTCAAAATTATGTAGGTATGTTTTCGTGATGAGAAACAAAGCAAAGGCATTCAACAGCCTGATGAACAGGTGGATCAGGACATTTGGTTTTCCTTATTTACAAGAAATAGACAAACAAAATCAACGAAGACCTGAACAAAACTGCACATCTCCGTGGTCTCGACAATCTCGTCTGTTCATAATGCTTTCAACAATTAAATTAACCCATTAATACATAGTGTCCAATAAATGTGACATTGGCAAACAGTATAGATCCATACATACGCCAACGATTGCGTGTCTGTCTACACTGTTGGAATTAAATACATGAGATGTATTTTGTAAACAAAACTACAAAAACATAAAAAAAACAGATACCCCTTAAAAATTCATGACCTGTCTGAAGAGTTATGTAGAAAAATCCACCGGGCATAAATGAACGAAAGCGTGGGCTCGTCTTTTTTTTAGCTGTCAGCGAGTAGCGGTGTCGAAGCAGCTTTAGAAATCGTCCTATGGTAAAAAGGTAGGCAGCTTAGATTTAATTATCGTTAGTTCGAAATGATTAGATCGTTGTCAACGAATTAATTAATTTGAATTTACGAATTAATCATTTAGAATAATTTAATTCATTAAACTAAATGGACAGTTTAAAACACATATCAGCATAAAGTTAAAGGCTCCATATTTCTCAAAAATAGACGTTTTATTATCCAAAAAAGGTTTAATACATTGATATATGGTATTAAGACAATCATAAAATGTGGCACCAGACAGCCTGTAAAATTTGTTAGTGTCTCATTCTTGACCTGGATCAAAAATGAAATGATTTTTTTTATCGTACCTCTGAATAAATGTTAGCAAAATTAATTCAGAGATACGATAAAAAATCATTTCGTTTTTGATGCAGTTCAAGAGCGAGGGACTAAATGAAGATGTCAGGTGCCAAATTTTATGACCGTATTAATACCATATATCAATTAATTAAACCTTTTTTGGATAAAACAATATCTATTTTTGAGGAATATGGAGCCTTTAAAACGTCAGTCGACGTTATTTTTTTATAAACGCCTCGTACTATAAATGATAATGTTCTCATTGTATTCTTATACTGTGGGTAAAAATAACACCTATCTTTGGTTTCTTGTGCCGACAGAAAATTTTGTTCTCGGGATAACTTCTCAGCATCATTCGACAAGCCTTTTCATGTCGAACACTGACACCCGGGACGGATCTGTTCTCTCTGCAATTATAGTGAATGGATATTTATTTTTGTTTTATTTGAGTTAAGTTTTACGGCCAAGTCAACCCAATATGGTCATGTCGAGAGCTGTCAGTTAATCTGCCGACACTGTTCTTGGGCAGGCCTTGTCCTCTAAGCAGTCAGTAAGTACTTGTGCACATACTGTTGGCAGTAGCCGGCAATTGCCCTGCTCGAATCAGCGGAAGAAGGGGTTGGCCGTAGGAATTATATTTTGAGTTGGAGTTTGAACTGGATCTGCAGTAAGACGCACTACAGAATGCGCAATGGCGCCCGGTGAATGGATACACTTTCAGGGGGAAATAACTATCAATATGTTTTGGCTTTCTTCTGAAAATGTATCTACTCTAGAAGGAGGCAAAATGTTCTCTTTTAAAGTAGACCTCTTTTCAGAAGGGGCTTGATGTAAAAGTAACTTGGTGTACAAGAAAGCAAATCAGGAAGTATCGACATCGGGATAGTTTCATCAGAATTAACACATGTATTTTGGAGTTTTTGTCTTGTATAGTATTTTATGTTTCGGAACAGAAGGAAACAACAACAAAAAACACTTGCGGCGGGGGATATGAATTCGATTAATTGGCCTTGTTATTTAACATTGTCTGTGTGTCCGTCCTTTTGTCTGTCTGCCCATTCATCTGGACCTCAGAATAAATGACGGTTCTTATCTCAGCCTTTTCGAGTTGATTGGTGCTAAGTTGCTCTAAACATGGTATAAATATGTATTTTTAATGTAAAACTTGATGTCTGTCCGGAACCATATCACTGTTTGGTCAAATTTTATTCATATCAGGAATAAATGACTATAGTATTCATCACGAAAACATGCCTATGTAATTCTGACCCCCTTAAACCCCCACTTTTATATAGTAAAACTGGGGTTTACAGGAATATATTTTTCTTATTTCTGCTCAAAAACATAGATTGTGGGTACTCGTTAGAACCGCCTTGCCGAGGTTGTTCTAACGAGTACTCTCAATCTATATTTTGAGCAGATATATGAAAAATAACAGTTTTTGGAGGTGAAACTTTAAATATATATGAATAGGCGTGTTTTGGTAATGGATGTGTCAGCATCCAGATAGTCTTGTCAGGATTGACTTATTTATTTGGGAGTTATTGCCTTGACATGCACATAGGGAATAGGAATCATGGTTCAAAATCTATTTTTGTCTGTCCAGAGCCATATCTTTGTAACCATTATTAAATGTGATTCATACTCAGGATGAATAACTATAGTCATATTTATTTTTTCTCAGTAGTCTGATAATTTAGCCTGATAATTTGGCCTGATGGAGCTTGTGCCGTAAACGTTATTGTCCTTAACATAGTAAAATCGCGTTTTTTGTCCAGAGTCATATCTTTGTACCCATTAATGGAATTCGATTAATAATTTGAGTGAATGATAAGGCTATAGGTTTTCAATATTCTGAGTTTCTTCAAAATCGACCTTGTTCTGGCAGTTATAGCCCTTGACATAGTCCCAAACTAAGCAATTTTGTCCGTCCGGAGTCATCTATGTAACTTTAACGGGAAATGTCTAATGTTTTGCGGAAATACTACTGACTATAAGATTTCAATGTCCTGATAATTTCGTTAGAATCGACTTCTTGCCATAGAAGTTATTGTCCTTTACTTAGTCAAAAGAAGCATTTTTTGTATATACGGGACCATATCTCTGTAACAGTTAATGGGATTTGATTTATGTTTGAGATAAATGATAACGAGTTACCAATAAGGTTTCAATATCCAGAGAATTCCTTAAAAATCGGCGTATTGCACTAGGAGGTGTTGTCCAAGACATAGTCAAACAGTAGCCATCAGGAGAAATGATAGATCCCCCGACCGAAATCAAATACGGCCTCCAAGATTATACATACATAAAAAATTCACTAGAAGTACAACCAATTCTCTAATACTCAAGTACATGTATATACTGCAAAGTATCAGCAATAACATATATCTTAAAAAGTGTTGGAGCTATAGTGATCACAAGGTCTGTATTACCAAATACTGCCAAGGGAGATAACTGAAAAAAATCGCAACACCCAGAGTTGTGTTTCTTGCACGCAACACGCCTTCTCAACCTCGTATACAATTTTACCGGTATTATTAAGCCTCGGACCCCAATTATTTTTCCATTATCTTCCATACAAAGACCTAGGGAAGATATGCTGAGAGCGTTGCAATCAATGCATCTTTCTTCTGCTTATGTCATTATGTCCTACCTTCAAATTTATCCACTTGACACATGACCATGACAAGCTCATTTTCCTGCTGTCGCCTGTCAAAGTAAACACCTGTCAGTGTATAACAGTTACGACCTGTGTACCCAGCTAGCATTCTACATAAATCTACATCGGGCCGTCATCGGCCCGTCAGCTACCCTGACGGGCCGATGACGACCCGATATAGATTTACGTAGAATGCTGACTGGGTAGGCACACTTCTTAGGAATGTGCTTAGGTTCAACTATTTTCTTGAAATCAAAAGGAAACAAAACAAGCTCTAAATTTTCAAAACACCTACGTGCCGCTCTATCAAAAGAGGCACGGTGAAGTAGCCTGCTCAGTCACTTTGGCATAAGACACATCACCCAAGTGAGGGACTATTTGCGCGACTATATTTCCTTTTTCTGGACAACAAATCAGGGAGCTAATTGTGTACTGGTTCCATTAATATATCTTGTAGAGTGCTAGAGTTATAGGGATCACAATGTTTCTTTTGAGTTTTCACACTCACAAGGTTTCTGGACTTGATACACAACTGTTCAAATATTCCCATTACGAAAACACGCCTATTCAAATATATAGAAGATTGTACCTCCAAAAACAGAAAATTTTCAGATAAAAAACTCAGATATTTTTCATATTTCTGCTCAAAACATAGATTGTGGGTACTTGTTAGAACCGCCTCGGCGAGGCGGTTCTAACGAGTACCCACAATCTATGTTTTGAGCAGAAATAAGAAAAATAAAGTATACCCCTGTAAACCCTAGTTTTACTATATAAAAGTGGGGTTTAAGGGGGTCAAAATAATATAGGCATGTTTGCGTGATGTAAAGCGTATTGAAGTTATGGCGCCCACAAGCAGTATCCCAAAACTCATTAACGGGAAATAACTACAAAATAAGAAAGTGACAGTTCTCATTCTTAAACGCGACACGCATACTGAATCTGACCTACATCCCTATTAAATGTTATCAAAATATCTCAAAGGGTATAAGAATTATGGAGCGCACAGAAATGTGTCTAAAGACGAACGGGCGGACGGACACCAGGCTGATCGCTACACCACCGAAACTATTTGGCCACGACAAAAACAAGCAATTTTTGTTCTTCTGGTGCCATATCTTTGTAACCCTTAATGGGATTCGATTCACATTTTGGGTAAATGATAATGGCCACGAGGTTTCAATATCCTGATAATTGCATTACGAGTAAAAATCTGAAAAATTACCTTTGGAAACAAAGAACATTAGAGATAGAAAATGTGAGTCTTGGTTTTATTGAGACTCTTCATAAGCAGTAATGAAGTTTGCAACACTGCTTATGCACTCTAGCGTATACATGTACATGAGCAGAACATCATTTTCAAAGATACCACAATGGGCTCAATGATCCCAAAGGAAATAAAAATAAAATCTGCACTATGGTGAAGTGCGTGGAGACGTCAGGTTGGCAAAATGGGACAGGAGCCAAAACAACTGTAGCAGTGAATATGACTTCGATGAATGTTCCTGGTTGTTTACAAAGCATATAACTAAAAATTAAACAGCTGGTAAATTATAAATGAATGCCACAATCACGAAGCACAGCCTTCCCATTGTAGTGAAAGAAGGATATTATATGACACTCTGTAAATATTTAGGCATAGACAATTGTAACATGGATTCAGTATTATTTTGCGCGGCCTAAGTAAGAAATTAGGCTTCAAACTGTATGGCTCATCTTCGCCATCTGGCGGATGTTCAACGTTTGTTATATTAAATACAGTATAAAGAGTGAAAGGAAGACAACCACAACATCTATCCAACATATGTGAGTAGCGAAGGCCTATTCAGCACGGTAATTGCACAGGCTAATCAGAAATGTAAATGTTTGCAAGTCTTTTACATTGCTCCTACTGAGTCTGTGAATTAATGATGAAAACCCTCGTCAGCATGCCTATCATCACGAAAACATGCCTATATAATTTTGACCCCCTTAAACCCCACTTTTGTATAGTAAAACTAGGGTTTACAGGGATATACATTATTTATCTTATTTCTGCTCAAAAACATAGATTGTGGGTACTCGTTAGAACCGCCTCATCGAGGCGGTTCTAACGAGTACCAACATTCTATGTTTTAAGCAGAAATATGAAAAATATCGGAGTTTTCTATCTGAAAATTTTCAGTTTTTGGAGATGAAATGTTCTATATATTTGAATAGGCGTGTTTTCGTAATGATATTTGGTCGTTTGCTTTTCGCATTGTCAGAAGGGTCTTTTTCTGCCGACCGGTTTAAATTGACTGTTATATATTAGTCGATATTGCATGAGCCACATTATGAAATAATTGTTTATTTAAGCTAAGTGCACGACCATATTGTAAACAAGGTGCATTCTGGCCATTACGAGAACAACCCTATTCAAATATACTTAAAATTTTACCACCAAAAAGATGAAAGTTTTCAGATGAAAAATTCTAAAATTTTTCATATTTCTGCTCAAAACATAGATTGTGGGTACTCGTTAGAACCGCCTCATCGATGCGGTTCTAACGAGTACCCACAATCTAGACGAGGCGGTTCTAACGAGTACCCACAATCTATGTTTTGAGCAGAAATAAGAAATATAATGTATACCGCTGTAAACCCCAGTTTTACTATATAAAAGTGGGGTTTAAGGGGGTCAAAATTATATAGGTATATTTTCGTGATGCAGTATCTCGGGGATACAATTACGTCATCGTTTTTATGTGAATCAAAGCATTTCAACTCGTGTGTGAACAAAACAGTAAACGCCGGTCTGGAATTCCGCTGTTCGCAAAAATCGTAATGTACATTTTCCGTGGAGCGTTTAAATAGGTTAATTGTACGAAATTAGGGAGGGCTGCAAGGCTGGAGCACTGTGTTTACTGGGTCTGGCTCTTGTGTTTGCTTCTTGAGAGCTAACTAAGCATGGCTGAAATAAAAATTGAGAGCAAGCAATTCTGGAATTATACATGCAAAAGCGAAACCATTTTACGGCTTTTTAAAGAAAGAAACGCATCCTACCTACATAAATACATATGGCATATAAAGATTTTTTAAGAATACATTTTGTGTTGTACAGTTCAAGTAGAATGTCCAAGGCATCTTAATATTCTTCCAGACTTTCTGAACTCTGTAGTAACAACATAGTTTGTTTTACGATTATACAATGCGCAAACAATAAGCCTATATTAGTCACCCATCTGTGCGTCATTTTCACTATACTGAGAGGAAACAAACACTAGAAACTTGATTTCAAACTGGGCTCGAAAAAAAAAAAAACAACAAAAAAAACAAAAAAACAACAACAAAAAAACAAACAAACAAAAAACAAAAAAAAAACAACAAAAAAAAAACAACAAAAAAAACAACAAAAACAAACACAACAACAAAAAGTGAAATTTTATTCTGTTTATGAAATTTGATGTGTTTTGACATTTTTCTCAAAATTTTATTTCACCAATTTGAGATGGTTAGCAAACGCTCACTCGTAAAGGTCAACGATTTGACACCAGGGTCAAAATTATGGTATTCAAGTTTTCACTCACTTTTTTCTCCCTATTCGTAGAGCGATAACAAGTCAATAACGTGATAACATAAGAAAGCTATGAAATCACAGTATATATACTCGTATATATCACAAAATAGCTAGTTTTAGATACTATCTAAAAATACTGTTAGCTCATATTTTCCTAGAAATGAGGTTAGCCACATTCTTACACTAACCTCTTAAATTTCTGGTATGAATACGCCTTGACAATCTCGTCAGACGCAAAGAGCGTCAGTGTGTTACAATGGCCTTCCCGATCCCTAGACAACCACCCTTTTAAACACTTATGGAGAACCAGTATTGGCAAAACAAGGGTTTTCTTTATCATGTTTCCTTTTTCTTTCTGAACTAAAGCAAAGCAAAGCTTTTACTTAAATGTCTTTTCTTTATATGAGAATGATCATTTAGAATGTCTGTATAGAATCCAGTAAGGGGGTTGCTTCAGATATAATTGTCCTTTTACATACATATGTAGTGGTATTGAATGATAATATGTCGACAGTATGTACCCTACGTATTCTGACAGACAGGACTGAGCAAAACTGTAAACCCATATGACGCGGTGTCTGATCAGGGTCTACAATGTTTGCCACTCGTCCAGCGTACAAACAAACCTCATGGACAAATATACTAAAAGGAAAAAGAAACGCAGGGTAAACTTTATTCCTAAATTTCATTCAAGTTTGAAAAAGTTTGTTAAATATTTTACTATGATTACAAAGCGGTACATGTATGGAACAAAAGTTCCAAATTTCGTTGGTTTGTGATCAACAAGTCTCGAGTTATTGAAGTTCATTGGTAGCTACCCCCCAAATCTTGAAATCAAAATCAAACTGAAAATCAATATCGGGTGTGCCCCCCTCTTGCTGCCGTTGCTGCCCTAATTCTCCTTTGGATAGAGTTAACCAAAGAATTGACAGTTCGCATCGGGATATATTCCATTCATCGATCAACGCATTCCTTAGTTGTGCGAGAGTTGCGAGGGGATTTCGGCGCTTCCTAACCCTTCTGTCCAGCTCATCCCACATGTGCTCTATTAGGGTCAAATCTGGACTGTACGGTGGCCATGCTAGTGGTGCGATGTTATTGTTTGCCAGGAAATCCTGACAAACTCGGGCAATATGTGGTCGGGCATTGTCCTGCTGCAGAATCAGATTACGTTGTTGCACAAGCGGGACTGCAACAGGACGCAAGATCTCATCCCTATACCTTACAGACTTGATTTGACCCCAATAGAGCACATGTGGGATGAGCTGGACAGAAGGGTTAGGAAGCGCCGAAATCCCCCCGCAACTCTCGCACAACTAAGGAATGCGTTGATCGATGAATGGAATAACATCCCGATGCGAACTGTCAATGCTTTGGTTAACTCTATCCAAAGGAGAATTAGGGCAGCAACGGCAGCAAGAGGGGGGCACACCCGATATTGATTTTCAGTTTGATTTTGATTTCAAGATTTGGGGGGTAGCTACCAATGAACTTCAATAACTCGAGACTTGTTAATCACAAACCAATGAAATTTTGAACTTTTGTTCCATACATGTACCGTTTTGTAATCATAGTAAAATATTTAACAAACTTTTTCAAACTTGAATGAAATTTTAGAATAAAATTTACCCTGCGTTTCTTTTTCCTTTCAGTATATATTGAGGAGTTAAGATGTCAGAATATTTAGGTTAAATGCGGCATTTTAAATGTTTAACGTCTTGGCTAGCCTATAATAGTTTAAGTCTTTTAAAACATTCATATTTCAAAGCTAATTCAATTACCACAGAGTCATGTTTATAAGAAATAATGCGGAAATTGAATTAAACTAAACTTTTACATCTTATCTTCTGTGTAACACGGTTCTTAATAATACCTACATGTGTGCCACATTAGTTTATAATTGTAAATAAAGCTGAAAAATATAAACACTAGCTTTCAAAAACTACCTGTTATTGAATTCTATTACCAAATATACCGTAAAAATTCTGATACTTTTACTAAACTTGTCCTTATACATGAACTGGCCTTAATTTATACTTGTAGATATCTAAAAATTGCTGGATGTGTGGCAAACACTATAGACCCTAATCAGACGCCGCGTTCTGTGGCGTCTGATCTGGGTCTAACCTGTTTACTGAGGCATAATAATATTTAGGATAAACACTGTACCTTTAGCAACGTCAAAGCTTGAAACTCGAACACTGCAACCCGCCTTTTCTCTCAGGAACGCCTTCTAATTTGCATGATACACGGAGCTCCGCCCACTAAGTAAAACCAGCTGCAAAGGTGCGCTCTGAGCCAAATACAGTTCAGAGCTAGAAAGTTACAAACAATAACAATGGCAGGCCGGATGCTGATAGTGTTGTCCTTGTTGGTATGTGTTGGAGCTTCTGAACTTCAGAAGGAGATCAAACAACTTCAAGCGGACATTAAAACAATACAAGAAACACTTGCCGAGGAGGATGCGTTTCTGAGGGAAACTCAGGCAAAGGTTGACAGACTTGAGCAACTGATTAATGATGCCATTGCGGATAGGGATGAAGCCAGTAAGAATATATTTCTTATTCTTCTATTTGTTGTTTGTTTTAACCCATTAATACCTAGTGGACTTTTCGACCTCTCACTCTGGTCAGGTTCCCTTCCTATTTAGGGGTGTGCCGTTTATTATTAGAGTCATTTCTTCTTCTTCTTCATCTTCTTTTTCTTCTTATTATTATCATTATTATAATTATTATTATAATAATCATTGCTATACATGTAGTAATTCCCGTACTAACTGCAAACAGTTTAGACCCTCATCAGACGGCGCGGGCGTCTCATCTGGGTCTACACTGTTTGAAATTGTCCCTTTTATGAGACGCTAGGCATAAATGGGTGACTATCTTGGTAGACCAACCTCTCTTGATGAAACCATTTATATTTTCCCTCTTTTGTATGCCAAAATATTTAATGTATTTTATTTATACTCGGTAAAAAATAATATTTTCCAAAAAATATCAATTATGCAGAAATTCATAGGATAAATTTTATGGATTTTAGATTTCAGTTGGATCTACCTGTCAAAGTTTGTGAAAATTTCACGAAATTTATTATGATATGAGCCAGCGCATGACAAAACCTACAATAAAACTTGTGCGACCAGCGAAGACTCAGATCAGCCTGCGCGTCCGCGCAGTCTGATCAGAGTCTTCGCTGACCGCATGTGTCTTCTACAGTTTCCGGGCTATCCAAAGAGGGACGAGAGAACCCTTGTCATACTTTGTGGATGTACAGGCTGATCTGAGCCTTTGCTGGTCACACGGGTCTTATTAAAGGCTTTGTCGTGTATCAAGAAAGGAAATTGCACAATATATGGCAGATCAGTTGTCAGCAATATTTAAACATTGAGGGCAAAAATTAAAAACTTGATAAGATTAATACATTCTGGGTAGATTTCGTCAGTAACAACAAAAGGTTTTATTCAGCATTAAACGCCAAACAAAAACGTCTTTCCGAATAATGTTGAAAGTACAGAAATTAGTGAAACATAATTAAGTTCACCTCGGCTGTAAACTGAAACTGAACGTAATCAGAATTATGATTACTCCATGGTAAACTGTCAAAATCATCTTAATTTGTTACTGTAAATCACATTATAACTAAACATGTATGTATATTTTTAAGCAGCTGGAAGTATATACCTCTACAGCTTTAGCTTTATTTTCTTGAATAATAATTTGTTTGTGTTGAGGTTTTACGGCCCAGTCAACTCAATGGGGTCATGTCGATCGCGGTCAGTTTACCTATCCACACGTTTACTGGGCAGGCTTAGTCCTCTAAGCGGTTAACCAGTATTGTGCACATTCTTTCGCAAGAAACTGACAACTGCTCTTCTTGAATCAGCGGAAGGGAGAGAATGAATAATAAATTTTATGGGCAACGCAAAGAAAATGTTACGTCCTGTTCAGGCGTAGATGAGCGCATAAGCAATCCGGTCCGGGTATTACTTTCTCGAGTAGTAGAGCATTACGAAAACACGCCTATTCAAATATATTGAAAATTTTACAACCCAAAACGGACAATTTTCAGATGAAATTTTCTGATATTTTTTCATATTTCTGCTCATAACATAGATTGTGGGTAGTTAGAACCGCCTCGCCGAGGCGGTTCTAACGAGTACCCACAATCTATGTTTTTGAGCAGAAATAAGAAAAATAATGTATACCCCTGTAAACCCCAGTTTTACTATATAAAAGTGGGGTTTAAGGGGGTCAAAATTATATAGGCGTGTTTTCGTGATGAGGCTATGTGCGTATATACAGGCTCATCTGGTGGTTTTCTGTTCCAATGGAATAAATGCCCATTTCTTGCATTGTGCAACATATGTTTATCTTGTAGCAAGACTATAAGTGTATTTATTATGCGTTTGAAAAACGGTTATCCTTTTTCTGTTGAAATTTTATTAGTTTTCAATTTTTAATTGAATTGTAAATGATTAATTATTGTCAATATTTAACATTATCTGTTTATTTCTCTAACTGTACAACAGAATGAACTCTGAAAAAACATACAGCTGGGATTCCAAATCAGTTTCAAACATACATACATGCACATATAAAGTGACATTTACATACATGTACATAAAATATGACAATTCTTAGTTTGATATTATTTTGAATTGCCATTCCTGTGTAATCTATATACATGTATTCTAAAGCGTGTCTGTAAATGGCGTTGCGGGTTTGTTTGGCTTAAACAAAGGGCCAGTAAATGCACGTTCCTTGATACATGTACCTGGTTATACTTCTAAGTTGCTGGGCGACAGTACTGTCTTATATTTTTAGTGTATACAAAAAAACTTTACTCAGACTCTGAACTGGCCATTTTACTTAATATGAGTAAAATGTAACCATGTCTGGTGACCTGTAGCTTCTGGTTCTTGTTTGTATTAATTCAACTAGAAAATTGAAATCAGAAGACACAGATCACCGGACAAGGTCATATTTATACCTATAATGCCGTGCTCCTATTTATTAGTTTTTGCATCACATAGATAGCAGATGATTTGAAACTGTCATTGTCTTCCATTAGAACTGTGAAAGTAACCGTGACACAATCTCAGAAACTATATATAATTTCCTGCATATGAGTTATTTTTCTTTTTTTTTGCCATTGCTTTCTTCTTAACACATTTTCTTAAATATTGTAGATGAAATGCTCTACCGTGCAAAACGAAGCGTGCCTTATGGTATACCGCTGCACGGAGTCCCCATGAAATTCCATAATGGCGTCCCAATGGCTATTCAAGGACCACCAATGAAAGTACACGCTATGCCAATACCTAAGGAAGGGGTTCCTGTCGGCCCACCCGGACCTAAAGGTGAGTCATCTCCTTCATGTTTCATTGGTTTTTATTATTTGATGATTGAGGCAGTCAGGCCGGAGCACACAGTGTAGACACAGATCAGACGCTGCGTTCTATTCTGTTTGGCACTCACGCCAACATAGTGTCCCAGCGCTGGTGTACATTGTACGATTCCCCTTACAGGTGTCAGTTACGGTAATTATCTTTAGTATGCGGAAAGACAGGAATGAACAGAACGCGTCGTCTGTTCAGGGTCTACACTGTTATTTACTCATCTAGTAGTCTTTAGATACATCAATATATCAACACGTAGAAAAACAAACTTATTCCTTTAAGGACAAGTATGCTATTGAGTTAACTTTTGTCCTTCTGAACCCGGATATGCCCTGCCTTTGCAAACAGTATAGATCCAGATGAAGAAGCCAACTAATCTGGATCTACTATGTTTGTAATTCAGTATATGAATTAATATCAAAGAACAAAAAAACAAAACAAAACAAAACAAAACAAAAACAACAACAACAAACATACACACATACACACACACACACACACACACACACACACACACACGGAGAGAGAGAGAGAGACAACAACAGCATAGTCAAGCAGATAAGTCTTGATCTTCGAATTTACTTTATACTTATCATAACTAGTACTGCTTACATACGTAATATATTCAGTTAAATATACGCACCACAGGTATACTACTGGTTTTAAAACTTCAAAGTGTTTATGGGTATTGGAGTGACATTCTTAATTCTTTCCTGACAGTGCGTATGCATTTACGAAATTTCATTTTGCATGACTTGTAAGCAAAATAAATCCGAAATTGGCAAACAGTTCATTCAATGATAACACCTTGTCTTGACAAAATATAACAGACTGAAGGTTTGGCATACTTTTTATGCCCTGATGGCAGCGTCATGCGAAATCAGCGACGAAAATAAGAACACTGAATTTGTACTAGCTGCTAGGGCTGTGTCAGAAAAAAAATGTAAGTTTTGATTTCTTAAATTCTTTAATTTCGTACAAAATGGCTTTTCAATCTGACGGATAGCAAGGGAATTTACGTTGTTGACATACAGAGAAACAAAACATGTAAACCAATTGGATTTCAGAATTTTATGACATAATTTTGGCACTTCCTTATACTGCCCAGTATATCACAGTTATATCACGTGCTCCACATATATTGCCCTTTCCATATTAAGCACACGTAAAGTCTTGTACATGTATATTTCTTTTACACATAAGATGTATATTTGGAAATGTTTGAAACGTGAAACACAGTGTCCTTTATAATATCATAGAAATTCATTCAGTCTTAAATATTCGTACCAAATATGCTTAAATGCGTTTGAAAATACCTGCAGGCATTTATCGTGTTTACATATGAACATGGGAATAAAATCCACGTATGAATAGCATCAAATGCATAATTGCTTCACTTTCTAAAATAGAAAACATATAAGCCGCATCATGACAAAAGGCCCGCATCGCATATGAGTCAGCGCATGACAAAACCAACAAATTGGCATGTGCGCCCAGCGAAGACTCAGATCAGTCTGGGCATCCGCCCATTCTGATCAGAGTCTTTGCTGTGCGCTAAGTGGGTAGCTAAGGACCCAAGCTTTCTCCATGCGGACAGCGAAGACACTGATCAGACTGGGCGGATGCCCAGGCTGATCTTAGTCTTCGCTGGGCGCACATGCTATTTTGTTGGGTTTGTCGTGCGCTGGCTAATATGTGGGCAGCGAATGCCAAGATCATCGAGGCATTCTTTGTCCACTGTTAGACTCACTATAAACTTGAGAATATATCGAAGAACAGATGTGTGCAGGCTGATCTGGGCTTTTGTTACTTGCCGCTGACATAATCACCCTTTTATTTTCAGGTCCTCCTGGAATGCCCGGAAAGCCAGGTCGCCATGGAGATCGTGGGGCTCGAGGAGACAAGGGATTCAAAGGGTCATCCGGTAATCAGGGACCACCAGGAGCGTACGGAATGCCAGGAATTGATGGTCCACCTGGCCCACAAGGATTTAAGGGACCAAAAGGAGCGATCGGATGGACAGGTCAGTTTTTCAAAATAAAACCTATCAAAAGCATATAGGCACAGGCTCAAAGGCACACGAGACCAGCATAGATCAATAGCAGCACTCACATTTGAACAGTCTGATCAGGGTTGATGCCCTTTAAGGGAGTAAAACCGGTTAAACTCCCCAGTAGTTTTCCTACCGACCGTCTCAAGGCGGTTCCGCTGTTGCAGTTCGTCTTTCTTTGTGCGTCTGTGCATCACAAAAACATTCCTGTATAATTTTGATCCCCTTAAACCCCAATTTATATAGTAAAACTGGGGTTTACAGGGGTATACATTATTTTTCTTATTTCTGCTCGAAAACATAGATTGTGGGTACTCGTTAGAACCGCCTCGCCGAGGCGGTTCTAACGTACCCACAATCTATGATTTGAGCAGAAATATGAAAAATATCAGATGTTTTTTATCTGAAAACTTTTCTTTTTTGGTTGTAAAATGTTCAATATATTTGAATAGGCGTGTTTTCATAATGTTTCCTACTGTCTGTCTCAAGGCGGTTCCTCTATTACAGTTCTTCTTTCTTTGTGCGTCTGTGGTTTGAGATGTGTCGCTTGTTTTACCAATATTTGTTCCTCAGCTCTCCTTCTTTTGAGGAGATTTCGTGGCAGTCAAAATTTCATTATAATGCATTTTGTCGTAGTATCGAGTGTTGGTATAAAAAGGATTGATTGTACTGCATATGTGGGGATGCGTAAGTCGATCTGGACTTCCTGTATTTGTGCATATATGCAGTATTGCGAAGAATGGAGAAAAATAAACTACACTGTTTATAACGTTTTCAGAAAGTCGTTTTTTTTGCATGAAGGAGTTTAGCAAATTATTATGATGATTCAATACAGTAACTATTGTCATAAGTACCTATGCATAAAATGTTTGATTAAAGAAATAGATTTTAAAAAAAAAAAATCCAAACTTTTCATTTTCCCTGTAGTAAAATGGCTGCAAATGATGCTAAAAATCGATAGGGTAGGTAGTTTGTATACAGGTTTTTAACAAGTTCCACTTGTTCAAAATTTCTGAAATTTTCACAATATTGTTACGGAACATCAATAATCTAAAAGTGAAGAAAAGCAAAAATATTTTTTAATACAAAAGTCTAAACATCCAGTTTACTAAAGAAATTGCACAGGTCAGACATATTTTAGCAGTAAAATAAATTTAAGATAACTATTTGAAAACAATAAAGAGAAACGGTTCCTGATAAAATATTGTCAATCACAAACCGATGCTTTCATTAAGACTAAAACGCCAAGCCAAAACGTCTTTCCAAAGGATGTCGAAAGCAAAATAGAGCATCGTCTACTGCTAATGTGTCTGGCGCTTAAAGGGTAACATGATACTTGAACCATACAGAATTTATGAAGCATACTGATAATACCTTGTTTGGTTCTTCGCATCATAGGTTTCGTATACTGAAGAAAAACGTTTTCCCAGCAATACTCTTTAATGCAGACAAGTAGGCAGCAGACAGTTCAGTAATTTTTACTCAATCTGTACTTTATTTATTTTGTACTTGTAATATTCGACCTGTATCCAATTTATCCTATTGACCTGACTAAAAGGGAACTTTTCGCTGCTCAGAATTAGCCTTATTTTGCTGGAAACATTTACACATATTCGTTGGTATATGTCAATCTTAAAAAAATAGGTGACAAATCTTTTCCTTTAACCCTTAAAATGACAAGAAAACTTGCATCTGAAAATGTCGTCTATTTATGTCGTCTGCTGCATCGATTTGCAAACTTTTCAAACATACTTTTTGAATATATGCAAACAGTGTGAACCCAGATCAGACTGCTTCTAGAGGAGCAGTCTAATCTGGGTCCACCTTGTTTGCAACAATGACTTTTAAAGTAACCGGCAGAAGACAAGGCAGACGACAATTGTTGTGTTTGGCATCTCAAGGGTTAACGGAAGTCCCAACATGAGCAGGGGCAAGTACAGTCGAGCTTTAATGGCTCGAACGCCTGTGGGGCCATGGAATTTCGTTCTAGACAGGGGAAATTCGAGCCTCTAAGGGTTAATACTAGCGACAGGTCAGGAGACAAAGGGGGATAATCTAGGGATACATTTTCGATCTTTTATAAAATAATTCTATAAATGGTATGTTAGGTGTACTCATTAGAATCGCCTCGATTAGACGTTTCTAATGAATACACACAACATACATTTTCTTAAAAATAAGAAATTGCCCTATAATATCCTAAATGTTTGGTTTCTTGAGCAATCGGCAGAATTTCCACTGGACAAAGCAAGTTCAATAATTCCTGTATTTAATACAAACAGTTTAGGCGCTGATCAGACGCCGCGTTCTGCGGTGTCTGATCTGGGTCTAAACTGTTTGCCAATGTCCCTTTTATGGGACGCAAGGCATAAATGGGTTAAATAATGTTTTTCATTATAATTATAATAAACTTTCAGGATTTCCCGGTATTGTTGGAACGTGGGGACATGAAGGGCCCCAAGGACCCAATGGTCAAGACGGAAGAGTGGGACATAAGGGGATACGTGGCCAAATGGGATTTATTGGCGCTTTTGGATGGCCTGGGCAGAAGGGAGATAAAGGATTTACAGGAAAACCGGGCGATCAAGGATTACAGGGCATTGAAGGGATTATAGGGGTCCGTGGGCGACCAGGTGACATTGGACTAAAAGGTTACCAGGGGCCAATCGGTATGCCTGGCGGAGTAGGAATGCCTGGATCGAAGGGCGAGAGGGGCGATCAGGGACCACCAGGAACAACTGGACCAAGAGGGTTCCCAGGACCATCATACCCAGCGTACTATGCACACGCTTATGGGGGATACCCTAAAAACCCAAATGCTCCTAGGTACGTCATGGCGCCGTCGAATAAAATGGCGTTAGCGGCTCCTGTGAAGACTGCCCCGGCTTACATGGCAGCCACAGCCAACGCGGCTTACCAATATAATGCAAAAGTAAACGCTCAGCCCTCTAAGGGCTAAGCATAAATCTGAACATCAATAACCTTTAGCATGCTTTAGAAACAAGTTAATTTGTCATTTGAGTCAGGGCACGACAAAAAACCTACAATAAGACTTGTGCGAACAGCGAAGACTCAGTTCAGACTGCGCATCTGCGCAGTCTGATCAGAGTCTTCACTGATCGTATTGCCTTTCACAGCCTCCAGGCTATTCAAAGAGGAATAAACGAGAACCCTTTCCATACTGGGTAAATGTACAGGTTGATTTGAGTCTTTGCTGGTTGCACAGTACTAATTGTAGGTTTTGTCGTGCGCTGGCTCATTTGTCAACAATGAAGGTCTAGATAATCATGCGCATCTACGCAGTCTAATCAGCGCCTTTGGTCGATTCTGTAAGCGGACGATGATGACCCAAACCAGCCTGATTTAGGTACTCTCTATCCGGTTACAGAATCGATGATCAGCAAATTTACTGATTAGATGTTCAAGCTGATTTGGAATTTCATAAATATGAAATTATTGATCAGATGTTCAAGCTGATTTGGAATTTCATAAATATGAAATTATTGATTAGATGTTTAAGCTGATTTGGAATTTCATAAATATGAAATTATTGATTAGATGTTCAAGCTGATTTGGAATTCCATAATATGAAATCATTGATTAGATGTTCAAGCTGATTTGGAATTTCATAAATATGAAATTATTGATTAGATGTTCAAGCTGATTTGGAATTTCATAAATATGAAATTCCAAAACAGCTTGAACATCTAATCATTAGTAGGACCCTTTATAAGGACCCTTTTGTCATAACGCAGTTGAAATATTGTCTTGAAAAAAGGACACATTATTCCATTTAAATGGTCTCCTAATGAGACTATTTAAAAGAAATACCAACCCTATTTTCAGAAACACATAGAAACCGTCATTACTCTGTTATTTGTTAAATTGTCCTGCAGCATGCTAAAGGTTATTCCAATTTAGATATATAGGCACTGTTGCGGTCCATCCAATAATAACTCCACCATTTTGTAAAAAGTAATTTCTGTTGTTACAAACCTGATTTTTGTAGCTTCGCAAGGTATCAGCCAGCAATCTGGTAAAGGTCTGTGATGAATAACTATATCTTCTATATTACCAAATGATTGTATTCGCGGACAGCGAAGGTTCAGACCGGACACGCAGCCTTAATCTGACTGTGTTTGTGAGCATTTGTGCAGGCTGGTATGATCGTAAGAAGTTCAGTTCGGCTGTATTGTAAGACAGGCATTGCCATGACGTACCTTATTTGGTTTTCACTCGCTAATTTTAATGCAATACATTATGTTTAGAAAGCACATTTCAGTTTTGATACAGATGCTTAATTGAAGAATGACAAATAGTGAAGTTACTACATCAAATAGCAACAGGGCGTTCTATATTACAGTTGGTGAAGTTATCTGATAAATAATTTTATGTTGTGAAGTTATTATGTCAAAAGTACAAGTGAAGATACCCAGGAAATGCCACAATCACGAAGCACAGCCTTCCCGGGGCACCAAAAATACCCATTACGAAAACACGCCTATTCAAATATATTGAAAATGTTACCACCAAAAAACTGAAAGTTTTCATATTGAATTCTGATATTTTTTATTTTCTGCTCAAAACATAGTTCTAACGAGTACCCACGATCTATGTTTTTGAAAAGATATAAGAAAACATAATGTATACCCCTGTAAACCCCAGTTTTACTATATAAAAGTGGGGTTTAGGTTTAAGGGGTCAATAGGTAAGTTTTCGTGATGGTCAAAGAGAGATAGTGAACAAACAACTACAAGACAAATTTCACATATGAAACGACCGACGCAGGAACAAAAAAGACCTGCAACAGAGGAACCGCCTTGGAACGGTCAGTAGAAAAATTAAAAGTCGCAAATTGTGATCTTATTGCATTTAGTAAAATAATTATATTAAGTTGCAAGATTGCGTTATATATTTTCACATTGTCACGCGTTATAAAAATCGAATTGTAAAAGTGCGTTCTAAATTTGTATAGTGAAGTTATTTCATAAGGTTGCAACACTGCGTTCTACATTCAAATAAAGAAGTTATACCGTCAAAATGCAAAAGTGCGTTCTAAATTACATGTGGTGATGTTATTGCATGAAGTTGCAGCTGCGCGTTCTAAATTACATATGGTGGCATCTTCTGTCAGTTTGTCACATCGCGTTCTAAGCCAGCTAAGAAGACGCTTTTATATCAAACTGCAACATCTCGTTCTGAATTATGTATGACAATGTTACCATATAAAGTTGCAACAGTGTGTTTTAAATTGCATAAAGTATTTATTAAGTATTGTTGCAACAGCGCGTTCTTAGTTACATATGGAAGCGTAAAAGTTACGCCAAATTTCCTCAGCGAGATCTTAATTATGCGGAATCTGTTACATATGTACATCAAGTTGCAAAAGCGTGTTCTGAATTACATTCATGAGGTTATCACATCAAGTTGCAACAGCGTGCTTTAAATCACACATGGTGAAGGTGGTATATAAAGTTGCCACAGCGCGTTCAAAATTAAACATTGCCAAGTTATTACACGTTGTTTAATTCTAAAACACATTTGGGTACATTGTTACATCAAAGTACCACATTACGAAAACAAGCCTATTCAAATATACTGAAAAATTTACCACCCCCAAAAAAATGAAAATTTTCAGATAAAAATTCTGATATTTTTCTCATTTCTGCTCAAAACATAGATTGTGGGTACTCGTTAGAACCGCCTCGCCAAGGCGGTTCTAACGAGTACCCACAATCTATGGTTTTGAGCAGAAGTAAGAAAAATAATGTATACCCCTGTAAACCCCAGTTTTATTATATAAAAATGGGGTTTAAGGGGGTCAAAATTACATAGGTATGTTTTCGTGATGACATAACATTCTCGGTCTTTACAAAGTTGGCAGACAACGTATAGACCACAGAATTAACTGAAATAGGTGTGTGTCATTATGAGGGAATAAACCAACGGTTTAAAAAGAGTATAGAAATAAAATAAAGGCTAAATTTAGAACCATCCTTTCGCGTGGAACTCTATCCAAGCCGCACAGATGTAGGATAGGTGAACAATTTTAACTTGAAATGAAACTTAAAATTTGAATATTTTTTAACTTTGAATTAATAATGTTATGAGAAAATTTTTTGTATGTCTGCCAAAGAAGATTGGTTTGATTTGTGTTTTAGATATATTTTATAAATCAAATTACGTCGTTAAATGAGCCGGGCACAGCGTTTCCTGCAAGGCTGGCTGTGCGCCTAACGTAAATTCAGCTCAGCCTGCGCATCCATGCAGTCTGATCAGAGTCTTCGTAGGGCACTCGGTCGGTATCCAAGGATCCAAAGCGTCTTCAGGCGCTCAGCGAAGATTCAGATTAGACTGCGCGGACGCGCATGCTGGTATGTCTTCGATGGGCGCTGATGCAATATTGAAGAAAATACTGTGCACCCGCTGAAAAGTATTATTCCATCATAAGAAATTGAAATAAAGAAAGAAAATGCATCACTTGTTGCTTGTGCTTACATAGTCACTTCGCATTTAAGTCGGTATAGTAGAAATGATAGTATCTGTTTATAATGAACATCAATTTTGAAGGTGTTGCGCAGGTTCGTTTGCACAAATCTTCACATTTCGATGTACAGTCGACTCTCGTTATATCGACTTCGCTTATCTCCAAGTAAAAGTCTGGTCCCTGTTTTAACATGGAAATTTAAGAACAGATATCAAATATTGTGGAAAAAGGGGTAAAGGGATAATTGCTCCTAAGGAGCAATTTCTCCTCTTTTCAACAATATTTTCAATATATATATATATATATATATATATATATATATATATATATATATATATATATATATATATATATATATATATAAACTCAAGGAGTCAAATTACATATTCATTTCTGAAATGTGGTTATTTGATTTATTTTTCCTCAATTTTGCAAATCTGATATGTCGAGATACGGATATCTCGAAGTGTTTCAGAGAGTCCTTGGACTTCGAGATACCGAGAGTCGGCTGTGTTTTCCTTATTTCCATTAATACCTGGATATTTTCAAGGAACATTGGAAGGCCCTATTATCTATCAAAATGTTTTCTATAGAAATAATCTGATTAAAATCCGACTTTAACAACAAGATCTGGGGAAGACCAACTAAAGGTCACCATCGAATAACCTTGGGAAAACCGAAACGTCTATTGTTAGACCGTTTAAGAGAGCCAATCAGCACGTGTTTTGCGTACTGCTTTTGGTTTGATTTACAAAATAGTCACGTTGACAATGGAAAATACAACCGAAAGCATGTTAGGGAAAGCTGGAGTGAATAGTTATAAATAACATGACCAGCTTATTTTTGACTGTTTGATAGAGAAACAAGATTATGACAGCATACTGAAAGAAAGAAAGCCCGCAGATAACGCAGATATTTTTAAAGAATACACTTAAATGTAGCAAAAAGTGAACCGGATACATTCGCACAGTTTTACTTTCTAAATTTTGTAAGCAATTTCCTCATTGGTCAATCCAAAAGTCATTAGATGGTGAATTTATGTAGATTTTCGTTAAATTCTGCATTGGAGGGTATGATTTATTAGATTGGTATAGAAATTTCTTACTTATATTTGATTTGATTTTTGTTTGTTTTGCAAATTGCTATACCTTGGCAAACAAAAAGGCTAAAACTAAAGAGAGAACCACATCAAGTGAACGAAACTAGTTTTATTGAGTGTGTTCATGAGTAGCAATGTAACGTGTGACATTGTTTGCCATTCGGTCCAGCAGGTTTTAAACAAATAAACGGGTAGTATGATAAGGAGTTTATGTGTCTCATAATACGGATAGTTAATGAACGTTTCGAATTTTAGGAGAGGTATGATAAGGATTTAAAATGTCTCATAATACGGGTAGTAAATGAACGTTTCGAATATTAGGAGAGGTATGATAAGGATTTAAAGTTGTCTCATTACAGGTAGTAAATGCACTTTCGAATTTTAGGAGAGGTATGATAAGGAGTTAAAATGTCTCACTATACCTGTAGTAAATGAACGTTTCGAATTTTAGGAGAGGTTGGATAAGGAGTTCAAATGTCTTACAATATGGGTACATGTAGTAAATGAATGGTTCAAATTTTAGGAGAGGTATGATAAGGAGTGAAAGTGTCTCACAATACGGGTAGTAAATGGACGTTTCAAATTTTATGACAGGTATGATAAGGAGTTAAAGTCTCTCACAATACGGGTAGTAAATGAACGCTCAAAGTTTAGGCTAGGTGTGATGAGTTAAAGTGTCTCACAATATGGGTAGTAAATGAACACTCAAACTTTAGGCTAGGTGTGATGAGTTAAAGTGTCTCACAATACGGGTAGTAAATGAACACTCAAACTTTAGGCTAGGTATGATGAGGAGTTGAAGTGTCTCACAATACGGGTAGTAAATGAACGTTAAAATTTTAGGATAAGTATGATAAGGAGTGAAAGTGTCTCATGATACGAGTAGTAAATGAATGTTTCAAATTTTAGGCTAGGTGTGATGAGGAGTTAAGTGCCTCACAATACGGGTAGTAAATGAACGTTTCGAATTTTAAGACAGGTTGGCTGAGGAGTTCAAGTGTCACACAATACGGGTAGTAATGAACGTTTCAAATTTTAGGACAGGTATGATGAGGAGTTAACCTGTCTCACAATATGGGTAGTACATTGTAAATGAACGTTTAACATTTTAAGATAGGTATGATAAAGAGTGAAAGTGTCTTATAATACGAGTAGTTAATGAAGGTTTCAAAGTTTAGGCTAGGTGTAATGAGGAGTTAACTGTCTCATAATACGGGTAGTAAATGAACGTTTCGAATTTTTCGATAGGTATGATAAGGAGTGAAAGTGTCTTATAATACGAGTAGTTAATGAAGGTTTCAAAGTTTAGGCTTAGTGTAATGAGGAGTTAAACTGTCTCACAATACGGGTAGTAAATGAACGTTTCAAGTTTAGGACAGGTATGATGGAGGTAAAAGTGTCTCACAATACGGGTGGTAAATGAACGATTTCAAAGTTTAGGACAGGTATTGATAAGGATTTATAGTGTTTCACACACACACACACACACACACACACACACACACACACACACACACACACATATATATATATATATATATATATATATATATATATATATATATATATATATATATATATATATATATATATATATATATTAAATTTATCTAATTGAATTACAATATGAAAACATGTCCATTTCTGCGTATGACTACAACAACATCAGAGGGCGGAATTCAGTGCTTACTTGAGCCTTCGCAGTTCGAATATAACATACATTTGTAATGATCTGTTTTTCTCATATAGTGGTCCAATTATGTTTTGGCTTTAGGGAGAATACATTAACTTTCACGAGCGGTATCACTGTCAAAAGGGTTTTTGTCTTCCTTTTGAAAAGTGGAATATAGTAATAACCCGAAGTATTGGGGCAGATAGGTCTTTTGCAAACAGTGAAGACCCAGATCAGATGCCGCGTTCTGCTGTTTGCATTACATACAGCACATTTTAGACACACCAAGAGATAGTAGAATGGACTATATCAAATTTTAGGACAAGTATGGTAAGTAGATAAGGTATACCAAAACTAACTGTGCTTTCGGCATCTTTCAGGAAGTCGTTTTTTTTTGCTTGGCGCTTTACACAAAAGAAGTAAATTTGCAAACTTTTGTCAAGATTTAACGCAAAAACATTTGTCGTAACTACATACATGTACGCACAAAACGCTTTATTCAAAACACTGTGTTTTAAAACAAATATTTTAACCTTTTCCCATAGTAAAAGTGGATGCAAATTATGCAGAAATCTGTAGGAAAGGTAACTTGGAGGCATATTTTCAACAAGTTCCGCTTGATCACTTGTCCTTAAATTTTCACAATACTGTTGTGACACATCACTAATTCAAATTCAACAAACAAATAAAAAAAATATTTTCATAGACAAAAATTCCAAAAAAAATCACTTTACTAAAGAAATTCCATAAGTCAAACCAATTTTTGGCCGTAAATTTAATTTTGAGGTAAATATTTGAGAACAAAACACAGAAGTAGAAAGGACAAATGGTTTCTGATAAATTATGGACAATCAGAAGAAAATACTTTCATTTAAAATAAAACGCCAATCAAAAACGATTAGTGACATCACGAAAACATGCCAATGTAATTTTGACCACCTTAAAACCCATTTTTATACAGTAAAACTGGGGTTTACAGGGATAAACATTATTTTTCTTATTTCTGCTCAAAAACATAGGTTGTGGGTACTCATTAGAACCGCCTTGTCGATGCGGTTCTAACAAGTACCCACACTCTATGTTTTGAGCAGAAATATAAAAAGTATCAGATTTTTTTTATCTGAAAATTTTCCTTTTTTGGTTGTAAAATTTTGAATATATTTGAAAAGACGTGTTTTGCTTTGGGCCGGCGGCTAAGAAAAGGGACGTTAGAACATATGCGAACAGCGAAGATCCAGGAGGATCGTATTAAAGATATAGGACTAATAGCTAAGATCTTGACCCGACGCGTGGCTGCACAAACTAGTCTAGGGCTTCGCCATTCGTATATGCCCTAAGGGTTTTTTTGTCAATCGGCGGCCCATTTAATATCAAAGAGACAATTAATGTTAAATTGCATATATTTCTCTCACAACCTATTGATAATAAAACAAATTCCAGAAAATTGCAAACACTAAATATGCCACATAAACGGCAAGAGCAATCCACCATAAATACTGTTCATGCAGTTTTTGTTCAAAGTTCTTCAGCACCACTAGTCCTATTGTAAGTCCTGCTAGCGCGCCCATCAGGTGAGCGGTGTAACTGACGGGTGGACCAACAGGTGTCTTCTTCGAATAGCGGTCCCAGATTGCAAAGCCTACATCAGCACTTGCTGAAAGAAAACGGAAAATCGAATTTAGCAAATTTAAGAAGGTACGAAGACAATTCGTTCTCAAGTCCATTCGTACTTAAGTCAATTCGCTCTCATTTTGGTCAACTCGTACTTAGTACGAGTTGACTTAAGTACGAATTAACTGGGAACCGGAATATTGATTCATGAATTTTCAAACAGTGATACCATATTACTGGACTGAGGCCATACCGTATTTACCCTAGGTATTCGAACACCTTAGTGCCTTACCATACTTGTTCCAACAATTGAACACGCTTATTTTACTACTTGTCGATGTTTTTAAAATTTGATGTATGAGTGGCCATCACGAAATTTTGAGCCCCTTAAACCGCACTTTTATATAGTAGAATTGGGGTTTACAGGGGTACACATTATTTTTCTTATTTCTGCTCAAAAACATAGATTGTGGGTACTCGTTAGAACCGCCTCATCGAGGCGGTTCTAACGAGTACCACAATTTATGTTTTGAGCAAAAATATGAAAAATATCAGAATTTTTTATCTGAAGACTTTCAGTTTTTGGTGGTGCGTTCTGTGGCATCAGATCTAGATAGGCGCGTTCTGTGCCATCATATCTAGATCTGCACTGTTTGATCAGGCTTGTCTGTCCCAATACTTAGGATGAATACGGCATATATTTCGTTTGGCAAAAATCTGCTTTCGGATATACGAGGATCCATCCTCATATACGTACAAGTAGTTTGGCCAGGACATCCACAGATACGTCAAGACAATCTTTGACCCTTATATCATAAATGGTGCGCAGCGTGGAAAAAAGGTCCTTATGCCACATGCGAACAGCTAAGGTCAAATTGAGCCTGAGCATCCGTGCAGCATCACTGCGGTAAAACTGGGGTTTAAAGGGGTAAACATCATTTTTCTTATTTTTGCCCAAAAACATAGATTGTGGATACTCGTTATAACCGCCTCGTCGAGGCGGTTCTGACGAATACCCACAATCTATGTTTTGAGCAGAGATAGGAAAAACATCAGAGATTTTATCTGAAAATTTCAATTTTTTTGAGGCGGAAATTTTCTGTATATTTGAACAGGCGTGTTTTCGTAATGCTGATATGGACATTTGTTTGTCGACGTATACTACAATACACATTGATTCTGTATGCGGATAACGAAGGCCCAGATCCGTAAATTGCATACGGGCCTTTTTCCTGCGTTGCGCATCGTATACGAACAACAATGCTAGATCGATCTGCGAATTTGGCTTCACGGGGTCTTCGCATCACGAAAACATACCTATATAATTTTGACCCACATAAACCCCAATTTTATATAGTAAAACTGGGGTTTACAGGGGTATACATTATTTTTCTTATTTCTGCTCAAAAACATAGATTGTGGGTACTCGTTGGAACCGCCTCATCGAGGCGGTTCTAACGAGTACCTACAATCTATGTTTTGAGCAGAAATAAGAAAAATATCAGAATTTTTCATCTGATAGTTTTCATTTTTTTGGGGGGTAAAATTCTCAATATATTTGACGAGGCGTGTTTTCGTAATGGTGGACCGTTTACTACAGACTGTATGGTCACCGTAGCATATATCGAAGAAAAACGAAATTTCGGATAAGGCAGAATGATCAGTTTCCTACGTCGAAAAATGGGAAGATACCCATGAAATGCCACAAACACGAAGCACAGCCCCCGGAGCAAACAAAAAACAGAACCGCCCCCTCTCAAAAAAAAAAAAAAAAAAAAAAATCTTAGCGATGAGGAACAAAAAAAAAAAAAATGACAAAACAAACGCCTTCGGACTCCATTTGAATTTTGTATTGCCCGGTACATTCTTAATCAAATGCATTCGTCTGAAAGTTCTGGTAGGGCAAGAAAATTGTACTGTCGTACTGAAAATGTAATCCTTCCCAGGAGATGCCACAATCACGAGGCACAACCTTCCCAAGGCACCAGCAGATGGAGAGGATAGAATCTGGAGCCATCGGATAACGGTTAGGATGTTTGCTCACCCAAAGTACTAAGACTGGCACGATTAATCGGATAATCGATTAATTAATCGATAAATTACAAAAAAATGATTATCATTACTGATTTGCTAATAATCGATCATTTGATTTCTGTATTTGTTACTTTACCGTATTTACCCTTTGTATTCAGACACCTAAACTCCTTACCATACTTAATCTAAACTTTGAACAAGTACAATTTATTACCCATTGTTATATCTAAATATAACTGGATGTGTGGCAAACAGTGTAGACCCTGATGAGACAAAGTATTTGCGGCGTCTCATCAGGGTCTACACTGTTTGCTAAGACCTGGCTGACCAAATATATGCAATTAAGTATAGCACATGGTAAGAGTCATGCTCAAACAGGTAAAATTATGACCAAATCTTCAGTGATAACTAATCGATTATTGATCATAATGGCAGGACTGATAATATATTATCTTTTCAGCTCCGATTAGCCAGTCTTACAAAGTACCATACATGCATATATTGGTGTACGCGGCCGCATCTGCTTCTACCTAACTCATTGCGCATGTCTACTTTCAATTTCAGGATTGTTGGATTTCATTTAGTCTTATTATTTCTTTTATGGAATGTTTAATGGTTAATGCAAACAGTGTAGACCCTAATCAGATTCCGCGCTTAATGGCATCTGAGTCAGCACTGTTTATCTAGGTCCCAGTTTTTTGGATGCTAAACATTCATGGATTAATTGAAACGCTAAAACAGTAATATGTATGTATAATTCATAGAGTGTTAAAGGATCCTATTCCTCAAAAATAGAAATTTTTTTTTATCCAAGAAAGGTTTAATGAATTAAAATATGGTATTGATACGGTCATAAATGTGGCATCTGACAGCCTGTAAAATTTCAGTTAGTAAACTGGATCAAAAATGAAATTATTTTTAATCACATTTCTGAATTAATGTTGGCAACATTAATTCAGAGATACTATAAATATCCTTTTATTTTTGTCGCACCTGCTTGTAGCAGGGTGCGATATAGGCATTCGCTTTTCCGTCCGTCCGTCCGTCCGTCTGTCAACATTTATGTCAAAGTTCGACATTTATGTCGAAGTTAGTATTCTAATCAACTACAAGAAATCCATCCAGCCTTGCATGAAACATCTCCCTGACCTCCTGACTTTGCGACATAGGCGTCGTCTGCTTTTCCGTTCGGCTGTCCAGTATTCTAATCAACTACAAGACTAAACAACCATCAAACCTTGCATGAAACATCTCCTTGACCTCCTGATTTTGCAACATAGGCGTCCGCGTTTCCGTTCGTCTGTCCGTTCGTCCGTCCGTCTGTCAACATTTATGTCAAAGTTCGACATTTATGTCAAAGTTAATATTCTATCAACCATCAAACCTTGCATGAAACATCTCCCTGACCTTCTGACTTTGCGACATCGGTGTCCGCTTTTCCATTCGTCTGTCCATTCGTTTGTCCGTCCGTCCGTCCGTCTGTCAACAGTTCTGTTATGTCGAAGTTCGACATTTATGTCACAGTTAGTATTCTAATCAACTACAAGACTAAACAACCACCAAACCTTGCATGAAACATCTCTCTGACCTCCTGACTTTGTGACATGGGCATCTGCTTTTCCGTTCTTCCCTCCGTTTGTCTGTCCGTCCGTCCGTCTGTCAACATTTATGTCGAAGTTCGACATTTATATCAGAGTTAGTATTCTAATCAACTACAAGACTAAACAACTATCAAACCTTGCATGAAACATCTCCCTGACCTCATGACTTTGCGACATAGGCATCCTCTTTTCCGTTCGTCTGTCCGTTCGTCCGTCCGTCTGTCTCAACATTTATGTCGAAGGTCGACTTTTACGTCAAAGTTAGTATTCTAATCAACTACAATTCTACAACAACCATCATACCTTGCATAACACATCTCCCTGACTTGGCAGGTACATTGATCCGGTGACCTTGACCTATATTTCGTGCTCCAGTGACTTTGATACAATTTACGTTGACGTTCCAGATCTTCTCAACTATAAGGCCTACAATCACCAAACCTTGCATAGTGCTTCTCCTCAATGTACGGACTCTGCAGGTACCTTGAGTCGGTGACCTTGACCTATATTTCGCGCTCCATTGACTTTTACACTTTTTACGTTGCCCTTCCATATGTCTTCAACTATAAGACCTTCAACCACCAAACCTTATATAGTGCTTCTTCTCGATGTGCTGACTCGGCAGATACCTTGACCCGGTGATCTTGACCTATATTTTGCACTCCAGTGACTTTGACACATTTTACGTTCATGTTCGATATCTCTTCAAATATAAGACCTACAACCACTAAACCTTGCATAGTGCTTCACCTCATTGTACTGGCTTGGCAGGTACCTTGACTCGGTGACCTTGACCTATATTTGACACATTTTACGTTGATGTTCGATAACTCCTCAACTATAAGGCCTACAACAACTATATCTTGCATAGTGCTTCTCCATGATGTACTTTCTTGGCAGGTACCTTGACCCGGTAACCTTGACCTACATTTCATGCTCCAGTGACTTTTACACATTTTACATCGACGTTCCATTTCATTGGGCTGTATAATATGAAAAGTCTGTGCTGGAGATATAGCCATTATAGGGGATGGCACTGGCTGAAAATACATGTGCCCCACTAGGCACTTTGTCTACATTTTCTTTAACCCTCCAACTAAGCACTGCTAAGAATGAAATCAACTAAATTAATAACCATGTTCTGATTGTGGCTCCTGTGACTTTTGCCCCAGCAGGTGCGACGACGCTTTCCGCGGAATTCTTGTTAATCCAGTTAAAAAACGAGAGACTAACTGAAATTTTACAGGCTTATGATTCTTTTAAGACCATATATCAATTTATTAATTAAAAACCTTTCTTTGATAAAAAAATGTTTATTTTTGAGGAATACGGAGCCTTTAACTGACCATGTCGTTTAATGGTATTCCCATATTTCAGTGCCCCACCTCGTCCATATGTTTATACATCACAATGTACTTTCAGACGTTAAAAAAGAATAATAATATTTGTGATGTCAACTCTTTCCCTCCTGAACCTTGACCCATTTATGCTTAGCTTCCTACAAAAGAGACATTTGCAAACAATGTAGACTCAGATCAGACGCCGCGGAAAGCGGCATCTGATCAGACTCTATACTGTTTGCTTTAAATACAGGAAATTCTATAAAATATGGCAATAATACAAACTGACCACATTTAATTGGAAATGGACCGGTCCAAAGTTATGGTAGAAGAGTCCACTCGGCATAAATGGGTTAAAGTAATAACTGTAATTCAAGGGAATGCTTATTCTTTCAGGCAATGTAACTCTGTCAAAATTGTTTGAAAGCTAATTCTTTCCTTTTATTTATTTATTTATTTATTTTATTTTTATTTATACAATGTTTTTTTTTTTGAGGGTAACACTTTTAGCTCAAACAGCCATTCTACCAAGTGGCCCTCCATAAAAGATGTATAGCAGACTGAACATAAAATAACGTAAAACTCAAACATTACATGCAACCATATACATACATATTTACATTTTATACAACAATAAGAACTGTGTTTCTTGTACAGGATGCAATAAGTCGGAAAGTATTTAAAACTGGATAAAATATAATAGGTTTTGAGTTCCTAAAAGTTAAAATTGAGATAAAAATTAAATAGATTTTAAGAACAAGCTTGATAAAAGTTTTCATAGCTCACAAAGTGAAAAATATTACATTAACGCAACATCGAAATGGAAATTGCACACTCCGTATTTATGATAAAAGTTATTATTGTATGCGTATATATCAAATAAAAACATTTAAAGATACTGTTTAAGAGATGTTTTGAATTCATTTAGTGAGTTTGTTGTCCTTAGAGATGTCGGCATTGAGTTCCATAACCGAGAGGCAGAATGTGAGAAAGAGCGGTCGTATAGTGCAGTTCTTGATCTTGGGACAGATAAGAGGCCGTTTGAAGATGATCTCAATGATCGTTCATGGGCGATTGACATTGGCTTTAGTAGTTTTGTAATATATATTGGTGTCATATTATTTAGTGCCTTATAAGTTAAAATAGCTTTATTATAAATTAATCTTTTAGGTATAGTTAGCCATCCGAGCTCTTGGAACATAGTAGCAGATGGCGTTCTGAATTCAGCTTGCAAAATAATGCGGGCAGCTCGTTTTTGCAGTTTTGAAAGTCTTTCGATATTTTGATTCGATGTGGTGCCCCATGTGTTACAGCCATAATCAAACAGAGGTAAAATATAACTTTGGTAAAATAGTTTCTGAATGTTCTGTGGGACATATTCAGCCAGTTGTTTAAGAAGAGAGATTTTAGTTGATATCAATGAACAAAGATGGTCAATGTGCGGTGCCCATGACATGTTTTCGTCTATAAATACGCCAAGAAGCTTCTGTTTGGTAACTTTCTCAATACAATTATCGTTAATATATAAGCTCAGGTCACCGCTGTCATCGAGCCTATGTCTTGCTCCTAATAACATATATTTAGTTTTTATACAATGTATCGTCATTTTATTTTGTTTTCCCCATGTTTTTGTTCTATCTAAGTCGGTTTGTATCTCTGAATTTATAACACTTATATCCGGACTGTTTGTATGGATTGTCAAATCATCAGCAAATAAGTCAGAAAAGCAATATTTTAGCATGAGGGGTAGGTCATTTATAAATAAAAGGAATAAGGTAGTTCCAAGAATTGAGCCTTGTGGGACCCCAGACTTAATAGTTGAAAACGATGAAAACCCTAAACTACTATCTATGGCTTGTTGACGAGATTTGAGATATGAGGTAAACCACTTAAGAGACATGTTGTTGAATTTGTATACGGAAAGTTTACTGATTAGAATGTTATGGTCGACCAAGTCGAAAGCCTCCCTAAAATCTATAAAAAGGGCCCCGACTGTATCTCCTTTATCAATACTGGCCATCCACTGGTCTATGAGTTTAACGAGTGCTGTTTGGCAGCTATGCCGTTGACGAAAACCTGACTGACTTTCGTGGATAAGATTATACTTATTAAGGTATGCCATTAGATGTTTATTAATATGCCTTTCAAAAATTTTTGAGATGGTGGGTAATATCGAAATAGGGCGGTAATTTCCAGGATCCGATTTGTTACCACTTTTATATATGGGAAATACTTTTGCGCATTTGAGTTGATCTGGAAATACTCCAGTTTGTATACTTCTATTGATAAGTGCGGCAATACTAGGTGATGAAACTTGGACGACTTTTTTAATTATTCTAGGCCAAAGGCCATCTAATCCTGTAGCCTTGGACGCGTCAAGTGCTGCGATAAACGTAGAAACCTGTTCAGGGGTAATACATGGAATTTTAAAGAATACATCGTCAGGTACTTTGTGGTTTATAAAGCTTTCAAGTTCTTTAAGGTCTGATGATAAAGCGTCTTTAACCCATTGAAGACTGGAGACCCCTAAACGGGTAACTGGCACACAATGCGAACCCAGATCAGACGTCGCAGAACGTGGCGTCTGATCAGGGTCTCCAGTTTGCAAATAGTTCAACCATTTATCTTTAGGAACATTTACATCATGTAGCCTGACATTCCTAAAATCGAAAATGGAAATTTCCACTACATAGTGTGGGAGAGTGTATTCAGTCTTTAATGGATTAAGAGTAGTCCTTTTCTGAAGGAACGAGTGTGTGCAGGGAACCAATCAGGAAGTCACGAAGTCACTCAGGAAGCCACGAAGCCACTCAGGAAGTCACTCTTTAGATACATTTGTAACAAGTGCGGTAAATCTACAAAGTGTATCGTCCGTTTTTTTTTTTTTTGTCAAGTTTTACCACACTATGGTGTTTCCTGTATGCATGGCTGTTAATAATTTGAAATAAAGGCACTGCCTTTGATGCAAACAAACCCAGTCAACGGTTTTTTTCTGCTATGTAGAAGATTTGACAGCAGTCTGTTTACGTACAGTTGGCCTCACGCGCCGTGGTCAAATGAGGTCACGTGATCTATTCGGTAATTTTTATTTGCATTTTTTTTTGTTTAACTTCAGTAAAGCTTATTGCTATATATTCAAAAGCAACTTTTAAAACTGTTTATCAATAGTTTTTTTTTTTTTTTTTTTATCTTTTTTTGGCTTATTATTTATTGCCCTGCTTACCGTGATGCCAAATTCAAGATGGCGAACGAGATGAAACGAAGTTTGCTACGAGACGTCATATGGGATTTGGTCACGTGATATGTTTACCTTGATTTGAAAATTCTAGATGGCGAAGCGATGTCATGCACTTTTTGGCTTAGGATTAGCAAGGTATATATCGTATGAGTAAACACGGTGTGTTTGCTATTACGTAACAAGCTTCTTATATCCGCAAAGCCCGATTACATTATATATAATTTACCTTGAAGTATACTTGTTATGATGTTGCATACATGTACCATGATGAGACGTAAATTAAACATGTACCATGATGACGTAAATTATTAATTTAGTAAATATTAGTACAGAAACAATACATACCTATAATAAAAACTGCACCGAGCTTTATAACACCGAATTCCATTTGTGAATAGTTCTGGAAAGCAAAGTAGTACGTTGTAATAAGGAATAATCAATAGGTAATGTTGGGTTGTTTACGGCATGAAAATAATTATAGTACATCTATTAAAAGTATGTACGAATTAACTGTACCTCAGGAATATAAATGCTTTTATACCAGTGCGTATTAGTATATCTGGTAGAACGGTTCTTAAATATATATTATCCATCACGAAAACATACCTATATAATTTTGACCCCCTTAAACCCCACTTTTATACAGTAAAACTGCGGTTTACAGGGGTATACATTATTGTTTTCTTATTTCTGCTCAAAACATAGGTTGTGCGTACTCGTTAGAACCGCCTCAAGGCTGTTCTAACGACTACCCACTTTCTATGTTTTGAGCAGAAATATGAAAGTATCAGAATTTTTATCAGAAAACTTTCAGTTTTGGTGGTTAAATTTTCAATATATTTGAATAGGCGTGTTTTCGCAATGCAAAATATACATGAAAGAAAGATGCACTGTCTGTTAAACAGTACAACCGGAATTATCTGTACACAAAAATATGGGTCGTTTAATCAGGGTCAACACTGTTCGTAAATGTAGGTATTCTGATTTGCAGGGATGAAATGCATTTCAAAAATCTAACAGTAAGTAGACACATTAATAATCATCAGAAATTGTGTGCTAAACTAAATGAATAATTGGGGATATCTTCCATTAAATTAATAACTGAAATTCAGTTTCTAAAAGTCGTTAAATTTACTTTTACTTCTTTACTTGTTCATTTTGTTTATTGATGTACGTTTTTGATGCAGAGATGGATGAATCTATATTTCAAAGGCTCTATATTCCTCAAAAATAGACATTTTTTTTAATCCAAGAAAGGTTTAGTAAATTGATATATAGTAGTAATACAATGAAAACGTGTGTCATCTGACAGCCTGAAAAAATTCGGTTAGTCTCTAGTTTTTGAACTGGATCAAAAATGAAATGATTTTTCGACTCTCTGAATTAATGTTTGCAAAATTAATTCAGAAATAGAATAAAAAATCATTTCATTTCAAGAACAAGAGACTTACTTAAATTATACGGGTTGTCAGGTGCCACATTTTATGATCGTATGAATAACATCTGTCTTGGATAAATAAACTGTCTATTTTTAGGAATATGGAGCCTTTAATCAAAAAGGATAAAATAGGTAAGACTTACAAGTAGAATATTGGCAAGATGTCCTGCAAGCAAGGCATACACCCCACCCGAAGCACCAACGAGAAAGGCATTTGTGTCAAATATTGAGGTACCTAGTGAACCTGAAAAAATATACAAATCATTACGAAAACACGCCTATTCAAATATATTGAAAATTTCACCACCAAAATAATGAAAATTTTCCGACAAAAAATTCTGATATTTTTCATATTTCTGCTCAAAACATAGATTGTGGGTACTCGTTAGAACCGCCTCGCCGAGACGGTTCTAACGAGTACCCACAATCTATGTTTTTGAGCAGAAATAAGAAAACTAATGTATACCCCTGTAAATCCAAGTTTTACTATATAAAAGTGGGGTTTGAGGGGATCAAAATTATATAGAAATGTTTTCGTGATGTATAATTTTATAGTACATGAATTTCGTTCAGCATTAAATATTAAGTACCGTCTAAATTTATGCTGACATCATAATTTGCACTGATATGTTACATTGTCTCTGCTCAATAATATAAATGAAATGTCCCCGAGAAAAATTATGTCATTACAAAAACACACCTATTCAAGTAATTTGAAAATATTACAGCCAAAATGAAAATTTTCAGATGAAATTATGTTATTTTTCATATTTCTGCTCAAAAACATAGATTGTGGGTACTCGTTAGAACCGCCTTGGTGAGGCGGTTTTAACGAATACTCACACTCTGTGTTTTTGAGCAAAATAAAAAAAAATGAATATCCCTGTCAACCCCTGTTTTACTATATAAAGTGGGGTTCAAGGGGTCAAAATTATAAAGGCGTGTTTTCGTGACGAAAGAGCCCTGAAAATGACACAATCGAAATTCAAACATTCCTGATGCCGGGTGGTGCAAAGGTGTCGTGTATCTTACGTCACCGGGGCGTCCAACTGATATTGGCTTACAGTTGGGCAAGGCCTTCTATCCCTGTTGCAGGTAAGGGTAGAGAGAGGAATGTTTTACCTCTTTCTTCCCTGTCCCTCTCTTTCATCTCTTCTGCGATCTCTTCTATCTCTTTTCTCCCTTTCTATGGGAGACGACACAAAATGACCCACAAGGGTTGACGTGTCGTTAAACCCCAACACAATCAATCAATCAACATTCCCGATGCACCGAAAAAAGAAAAGATGAGAAAACAATGACAAAACAAACGCCACATATGAAACCACAGACGCACGGACAAAGACGAACTGCAACATAGAACCGCATTGGAATGATCAGCACAAAACGATTGGTGAAATCACGAAAACATGCCTACATGTATATAATTTTGACCACCTTAAACCACACTTTTATATAGTAAAACCGGAGTTTACAGGGATATTCATTATTTTTCATGTTTCTGCTCAAAAACATAGATTGTAAGTATTCGTAAGAACCGCCTCGAGGTGGTTCTAACAAGGACGGGGCGGTTCTAACGAGTACCCTCAATCTATGTTTGGAGCAGAAACATGAAAAATATCAGAATTTTTATTTGAAAGTTTTCATTTTTTGGTGGTAAAATTTTCAGAATATTTGAATGGGCATGTTTTGGTAATGAGTTGGAAGTTGGGTGGGCCTAGTATCGTGATCACCTTGTTGGGCACACCTAAGCCATAAGATATGGCTTTCTTTACATTAGCTAAATGGTTAAAGGTATTACATACAGGTGTCTGTCTGTTGGCTTAGCATACAAATATGTCTCTATCCTGCCTTCTCTAATGCTAACCCACATATCTAGAAATTCAATCCTTTGTCTATCCCATCTACGCTCTATCTTTATGTTTTCGTGAATCTCATTTGCCAGCTTGTGAAACCTTTTCAATGGCTCTTCTTTTTTCTTTCATAGACCAAAAGTATCATCTATGAATCTGCGACAGAATCTTGCCTCTCCATTAGACACACATCAAACTTTCGCATATGAGCACAAACATAGTTCCTTCCCAGTTTTGAAACAATAGTCACACCTTTCTTCTGATCATACAACTTTCCATTGAAACAAAATACATTATTCTGCAGCACTTCATCTATCACTAAAACATCATTTCTTAAACCTCAACCCTTGGTGTAGACTTCTTTCCTCGCATCTCCAGTGAATTTTGCAAGCTCTGGCCCTCTTTCCTTGGTATCGATGGGTAGAGCTTCACAACATCAAAGCAAATCAGTACTGTGTCCTGCGGTAACAGTTGTTCTATTTCTTGAATGTGCTGAAGAAACTCTGTTATATCCCTTATATAAAATGGCGTAATCACAAATAGTCAAGCACTTTCTCCGCAATCTCTGCAATGCTTTCTGTGTGTGTTCTCTACCATCTACTATCGTTCTATATGGATTCCCCACTCCGCTAGGTCTGCCAGAAGTCCAGTTATATCAATCTTTCACTTTGTTGTTATGAAGGATAATCCCTTTCCCAACAGTTTTTCCTATTCTGCAGTCAGCTTCTTGCTGGATAGGTTTGTCACCAGTGGGACAGATTTCTTCTCTGTGAACCTCTGCTATTGCCTCTCTCTCAAACCCCTTCATCCTATCCGTCTGATTGCTGCATACCCTGCTCTGTATGTGTCTGCTTTGCTTATATTTTTTCTAGTCTGAAGATTGAGACATGAATAGTCTTCTTCCCTAGGTGTCTCATTCTCTTGTATCTCTATCATATCATTCTTCTATATCTCCATTACACGGTAAACAGAGACCTCGCACATAAATCAAGTGAATTTCTTTGGCAACGTAGTATTAACTATATCAAATTCATACGTCGGCAAATGTGGCATACGAGCACACCAAGTTACTTCAGAAACTCATCAACTGTTTTTGACGAAAGTAGATTTTTACAAGAGCTTTCAAAAACATTGTCACAACATTTAATTGTATGCTTTGTGTTGTCATTGTGTGTCCTCATGCTTGTTCCTCACCTCTTCTTCTTTTTAACGGCTGTGTTTAATGATTGTGGCATTGTCCGGGTAACTTTATTTATAGTTTAATCGAGATAAGACATAAACAGTTGTACTTTAGAAAGCTCATTACATCACGAAAACATGCCTATATAATTTTGACCTCCTTAAACCCCACTTTTATATAGTAAAACTGGGGTTTACAGGGGTATACATTATTTTTCTTATTTCTGCTCAAAACATAGATTGTGGGTACTCATTAGAACCGCCTCGGTGAGGCGGTTCTAACGAGTGCCCACAATCTATGTTTTGAGCAGAAATATGAAAAATATCAGATTCTTTTACCTGAAAATTTTCATTTGTTGGTGGGAAAATTTTCAGTATAATTGAATAGGCGTGTTTTCGTAATGGTAGTCAATGAGTAATGAAATGAAAATCGCAAAAAAGCTTTATAGGATATGTCGTACTAGAGATTCTTTAAAGTACAGACAAAAACATGAACAACAAATGTGGCTGACCGTTTCAAGGCGGATGCTTGTTGCAGTTCTTTGTTCGTATGTCGATGGTTTCACACGTGACATTTTTGTTATTGTTTGTTCCTCATCTCGCCTTCATTTGGTGCCTCGGAAAGGCTGTGCTTCGTGATTGTAGCATGTCCTGGGTATCTTCATTTATACTGCTTACTGCGCCTGTTCTTGAGAAATATGCATCATCCTTCGCGACTTCTAGCAGTCCTGAGCGGAATTCTATTTTTATATATGATGTATGAGCTCAATAGTGTAATTTTAAGACTGAGTTACTGAATAAAGCAAAGGCGTATGTGTATAATATTATTATCTGTGCAAAATAAAAGTCGTCAAGATGATAATCTTCCAGATGACAACCCGAAACAAAACTGTAAGAAAATAAATTCGGACGTCATTACTTATGCTAATGGCAGAGAGAGAGAGAGAGAGAGAGAGAGAGAGAGAGAGAGAGAGATTACCTGCCATTACACCAGCCGTGTAGACAGTAGCAATGCGACATGACCCGTGTATCATTTCCAGAGGAATACCAACAACAATCTGTATGAGCATATTGAAGAACAAATGAACCCATCTGAAATATACCCGTCCCCATGATTTTAAATATTATTTAACATATTCACTAGAAATACAATGGAAAAGCGTACGTAAATAGCATGTTAAATGTTATGAATTATTATTACGAAAACACGCCTATTCAAATATATAGAAAATTTCACTTCCAAAAACTGAAAATTTTCATATAAAAACAACTCTGATATTTTTCATATTTCTCCTCAAACCATAGATTGTGGGTACTCGATAGAATTGCCTCGGCGAGGCGGTTCTAACAAGTACCCACAATCTATGTTTTTGAGCAGAAATAAGAAAAAAATAATATTTACACCTGTAAACCACAGTTTTACTATCTAAAAGTGGGGTTTAAGGGGGTCAAAAATATATATAGTCGAACTTCAATGGCTCGAACATCATTGGACTATAAAAATTTGTTCGAGATATGGGTAGTTCGAGCCACTGAGGGTTAATTACGGCGCAAGGTCAGGAAGCAAATGGTGATAAATTAGGGATTGTTTTTCGATATTCTATACAATAACTGTATGTTCAGTGTACTCATTAGAATCGCCTCATCGAGGCGATTCTAATGAGTACACACAACATACAATTTCATGATAAAATCAGAAGATATACCTAAATATTTGTTTTCTGGACCTATCGGAAGAATTTCATAGGGACTCAAAATGAGGTCGAATGATCCATGGTAAACGAGCCATCGGTGTTCGAGCTATTGAGATTTTACTGTAGGCATGTTTTCCTGATGTGGAATAAAAAATTCCATCTACTTAAGTATCTACTAATAAAAGATTCTGAAGCAGAAAATAAGAAATCGGTATTATTACGAAAATACGCCTATTCAAATATATAGAAAATTTCACTTCCAAAAACTGAAAATTTTCATATAAAAACAACTCTGATATTTTTCATATTTTTCCTCAAACCATAGATTGTGGGTACTCGATAGAACTGCCTCGGCGAGGCGGTTCTAACAAGTACCCACAATCTATGTTTTTTAGCAGAAATAAGAAAAAAATAATATTTACACCTGTAAACCACAGTTTTACTATCTAAAAGTGGGGTTTAAGGGGGTCAAAAATATATATAGTCGAACTTCAATGGCTCGAACATCATTGGACTATAAAAATTTGTTCGAGATATGGGTAGTTCGAGCCACTGAGGGTTAATTACGGCGCAAGGTCAGGAAGAAAATGGTGATAAATTAGGGATTGTTTTTCGATATTCTATACAATAACTGTATGTTCAGTGTACTCATTAGAATCGCCTCATCTAGGCGATTCTAATGAGTACACACAACATACAATTTCATGATAAAATCAGAAGATATACCTAAATATTTGTTTTCTGGACCTATCGGAAGAATTTCATAGGGACTCAAAATGAGGTCGAATGATCCATGGTAAACGAGCCATCGGTGTTCGAGCTATTGAGATTTTACTGTAGGCATGTTTTCCTGATGTGGAATAAAAAATTCCATCTACTTAAGTATCTACTAATAAAAGATTCTGAAGCAGAAAATAAGAAATCGGGATCTATTAAAAACAAACCTTGTATCCGATAGGTACTATCATATGCACGTTATAGATAGCGTTGCAGGGTTTGTTACAAATTAGCTGAATTAAGTGAGACGTAGTTCGCAAAAATCTAGCATTTATCTGAAGAATTTCAAACATTTGATATGCCATGGACACTCTTGTAAGATACAATGTTTAAAATATTATTCATTTATGGAATGTTTGGCAATGTTTCATCAAAATTCATACACAGGCTGCCTCCCAACAAGGAGTTTTTTTTGTCCGTTGTCCATTCCAGTATTTTTTTTCTGCTGATCGTTCCAAGGCAGTTCCCCTGTAGCATTTCTTCTTTGGTCGTTTGTTGGTTTATGCAAATGTGCCATTTTGTTTTGACATGTTCAACATCCCTTCTTCCTAAGGTGACCTGGAATGGCGATGGTTCGTTATTGTGGCTCTTCCTATGAAATTTTATTTATACTTTTTTTTTCATAAAATGCTTGTTGGTTGGCTAAGTCAGAATTGTGTATACGACCGACCGAAAAGGTTTGGATATGTTTTAAAAATAAACTGATTTATGTGAGCTGGACGATAACTTGAGCAAAAAACCTGAGAATCGTACCTTCAGACATGTGCGGGCAACGAAGACTCAAATCAGCCTGCCAGTTTTTAGCTCACCTGAGCCGAAGGCTCAAGGTGAGGTATTGTGATCACTCACCGTCCGTCGTCGTCGTCGTCGTCCGTCTGTCCGTCCGTCCGTCCGTCCGTTCACAATCTTTAAACAACATCTCCTCCTAAACCACTGATTGGATTTTGACCAAATTTCACAGGAATGATCCTTGGTTGATCCTCTTTCAAAGTTGTTCAAATGGTTCCGGTCCATTGCATATCTAGGTCACAGGAGCTAAAAATAGATTTTTTAACTAAAAACTCTTCTCGTCAGAAACCACTGGACCGATTTCAATTAAATTTTGCAGAAATGTTCCTTTGGTGATCCTCCACGAAGATTGTTCAAGCCATTTGGATTCGTCAAAAAACATGGCCGCAAGGGGGCGGGGCTTATTTTCCCTATATATCTATATAGAAAACTTTAAAAATCTTCTTGTCAGAAACCACTGGACCAATTTCAATATAATTTTGCAGAAATGTTTCTTTGGTGATCCTCTACCAAGATTGTTCGAGACATTTGGATTCGTAAAAAAACATGGCCACCAGGGGGCGGGGCTTATTTTCCCTATATATCTATATAGAAAACTTTAAAAATCTTCTCGTCAGAAACCACTGGACCAGTTTCAATATAATTTTGCAGAAATGTTCCTTTGTAGATCCTCTACCAAGATTGTTCAAGCCTTTTGGATTCGTCAAAAAACATGGCCGCCAGGGGGCGGTGCTTATTTTCCCTATATATCTGTATAGAAAACTTTAAAAATCTTCTTGTCCGAAACCACTGGACCGATTTCAATATAATTTTGCAGAAATGTTTCTTTGGTGATCCTCTACCAAGATTGTTCAAGACATTTGGATTCGTCAAAAAACATGTCCGCCAGGGGGCGGGGCTTATTTTCCCTATATATCTATATAGAAAACTTTAAAAATCTTCTTGTCAGAAACCACTGGACCAATTTCAATATAATTTTGCAGAAATGTTCCTTTGGTAATCCTCTACCAAGATTGTTCAAGCCATTTGGATTCATCAAAAAACATGGCCGCCAGGGGGCGGGGCTTGTTTTCAGTATATATCTATATAGAAATCTTTAAAAATCTTCTTGTCAGATACCACTAGACCGATTTCAATATTATTTTGCAGAAATGTTCCTTTGGTGTTCCTCTACCAAGATTGTTCAAGACATTTGGATTCGTCAAAAAACATGGCCGCCAGGGGGCGGGGCTTATTTTCCCTTTACATCTATATAGAAAACTTTAAAAAATCTTCTTGTCAGAAACCACTGGACCGATTTCAATATAATTTTGCAGAAATGTTCCTGTTGTTATCGTCTACCAAGATTGTTCAAGCCATTTGGATTCGTCAAAAAACATGGCCGCCAGGGGGCGGGGCTTATTTTCCCTATATATCTATATAGAAAAGTTTAAAAATCTTCTTGTCCGAAACCACTGGACCGATTTCAATATAATTTTGCAAAAATGTTCCTTTGGTGATCCTCTAGGAAGATTGTTCAAGCCATTTGGATTCGTTAAAAAACATGGCCGCCAGGGGGGCGCGGCTTATTTTCCCTATATATCTATATAGAAAAGTTTAAAAATCTTCTTGTCCGAAACCACTGGACCGATTTCAATATAATTTTGCAAAAATGTTTCTTTGGTGATGCTCTACCAAGATTGTTCAAGCCATTTGGATTCGTCAAAAAACATGGCCGCCAGGGGGCAGGGCTTATTTTCCCTATATATCTATATAGAAAACTTTAAAAATCTTCTTGTCCGAAACCACTGGACCGATTTCAATATAATTTTGCAGAAATGTTCCTTTGGTAATCCTGTTGCAAGATTGTTCAAGCCATTTGGATTTGTCAAAAAACATGGCCGCCAGGGGCGGGGTTTATTTTCCCTATATATCTATATAGAAAACTTTAAAAATCTTCTTGTCCGAAACCACTGGACCGATTTCCATATAATTTTGCATAAATGTTCCTTTGGTGATCCTGTTGCAAGTTTGTTCAAGCCATTTGGATTCGTCAAAAAACATGGACGCCAGGGGGCGGGGCTTATTTTCCCTATCTAATCTATATAGAAAACTTTAAAAATCTTCTTGTCCAAACCACTAGACCGATTTCAATATAATTTTGCAAAAATGTTCCTTTGGTGATCCTCTACCAAGATTGTTCAAGCCATTTGGATTCGTCAAAAAACATGGCCACCAGGGGGCGGCGCTTATTTTCCCTTTATATCTATATAGAAAAGTTTAAAAATCTTCTTGTCAGAACCACTGGACCGATTTCAATATAATTTTGCAGAAATGTTCCCTTGGTGATCCTGTACCAAGATTGTTCAAGCCATTTGGATTTGTCAAAAAACATGGCCGCCAGGGGGCGGGGCTTATTTTCACTATATATCTGTATAGAAAACTTTAAAAATCTTCTTGTCCAAAACCACTGGACCGATTTCCATATGATTTTGCAGAAATGTTCCTTTGGTTATCCTGTTGCAAGATTGTTCAAGCCATTTGGATTTGTCAAAAAAACATGTCCGCCAGGAGGGGTGGCTTATTTTCCTTATATATCTATATAGAAAACTTTAAAAATCTTCTTGTCATAAAGCACTAGACGGATTTCAATATAATTTTATAGTAATGTTTCTTCGATGATCCTCTACCAAGATTGTTCAAGCCGCCATGATTCGTTAAAAAACATTGCCGCTAGGGGGCGGGGTTAATTTTTCATATATATCTGTATAGAAAACTTTAAAAATCTTCATGTCATAAACGACTGGACCGATTTCAATATCACTTGGCAGAAATGTTTCCTTAGTAACCCTCTATCAAGATTGTTCAAGCCGTCATGATTTGTCAAAAAACATGGCCTCTAGAGGGTGCGGGGCTTATTTTCCATATATATCTATATAGAAAACTTGAAAAAATCTTGTCGTCAGAAACCACAGGACTGATTTCAATATAACTTCACAGAAATATTTCCTTGGTGACCCTTTACCAAGATTGTTCAAACCGTTATGATTTGTCAAAAAACATGGCCACTAGGGGGCGGGGCTTATTTTCCTGTATATCTATATAGAAAATTTTAATAGTCTTTTCAGAAACCACTTGACCGATTTCAATGTAACATTGCAGGAATGTTTCTTATGTAACCCTCTATCAAGATTGTTCAAGCCGTCATGATTCGTCAAAAAACATGGCCGCCAGGAGTCGGGGCTTATTTTCCTTATATATCTATAGAAAACTTTAAAACTCTTCTTGTCAGAAACCACTGAACTGATTTCATTATAACTTTGCAGAAATGTTTCCTTGGTGACCCTCTACTAAGATTGTTCAAGTAATTATGATTCGTCAAAAAACATGGCTGCCGGGGGCAGGGCTTATTTTCCCTATATATCTATGTATAAAACTTTAAAAATCTTCTTTTCAGAAACCAATGGACCGATTTCAATACAACTTGGCAGGAATGTTTCTTTGGTGACCCTCTACAAAGATTGTTCAAGCCGTCATGATTCATCAAAAAACATAGACGCTAGGGGGCGGGGCTTATTTTCCCTATATATCTATATAGAAAACTTTAAAAATCTTCTCGTAAGAAACAGTTGGACCGAGTTCAATGTAACTTGGCAGGAATGTTGCTTTGGTGACCTTCTACCAAGATTGTTCAAGTCTTCATGATATGTCAAAAACCATGGCCCCCAGGGGGGCGGGGCTTATTTTTCGTCTATATCTGCATAGAAAATTTTAAAATTCTTATTGTCACATACCCCATGACCGATTTCAATATTACTTGGCTGGAATGTTGCTTTGGTGAACCTCTATCAAGATTGTACAAGCAGTCATGATTCGTCAAAAAACATGGCTGCCATGGGGTGGGACTTATTTTCCCTATATATCTATATAGAAAACTTTAAAAATCTTCTTGTCAGAAACCACTGAACAGATTTCAATATAACTTGGCAGGAATGTTCCTTTGGTGACCCTCTACCAAGTTTGTTCAAGCTTTCATGATTCGTCAAAAAACATGGCCGTTAGGGCATAGGGCTTTATAGCTATATAAAACTTTTTAAACCACTGGACCAATTTCAATATAACTTGGCAGAAATGTTCCTTTGGTGACCCTCTTTTAAGATTCAGTTCAAGTCGTCAAGATTTGTAAAAAAACATGGCCGGGGGTGTGGTGGAGGGGGTGGGGGTGGTTAGTGCTATAAAGTTGATACAAAAATCCTAGAGCAGTGAACTTGGCTGAAACTTCAACAGTAAATATGCAAATCTGTTTGGTCAGGTGAGCGATATAGGACCATCATGGTCCTCTTGTCGTTGTTCCTGTGAAGAAACTTTGCATTCTTTGCTATCCAAAATGCGCCCAATGAACATTCTATTCAGTCTGTGCAAGTGTTTAGGCTCATCAGAATCGTCGCTGGGTGCGCATGTCCGAATGTATGTTTGCTGAGGTTGCAGCGCACTAATTAGAAGTAACAGCAGCTACTGGTCCAATGTTATTCACTGAGTGGTCTGTTATATCTAAAGGGAACGTAAACGCCTATAACTCAGTTTCCTCATATATGGACATATTATTTTCCACTGCGTGGCTTAAGTGGAAAGCAAATATCATGGGTTATGCTAGAATGTAAGTATTCAACATTATCAAACATTCTGTATGCGAATAGTGAAGACCTTGATCATCCTGTAGAGATGAGCTATCTGATATGGTCATCCGATATCCGTATATGTCCCACAGACCCAATTTCCCATCACGAAAACATGCCTATATAATTTTGACCCCCTTAAACACCACTTTTATATATTAAAACTGGGATTTACAGGGGTCTACATTATTTTTCTTACTTTGCTAAGAAACAGCATTTGTGGGTACTCATTAGAACTGCCTCGCCGAGGCGGTTCTAACGAGTACCCACAATCTATGTTTTGAGCAGGAATATGAAAAATAACAGATTTTTTTATCTGACAATTTTCATTTTTTGGTTGTAAAAATTTTCAATATATTTGAATAGGCATATTTTCGTAATGCCATTCCCCCATGGCGCGATACAACTATTATTTTAAGATCAATCTTACCCTGCATGTATAAACGTATAGAAAAGAAATCGCCAGAGCTCTATTCGTCTGTCTGGCCTGTATATTAACAAGCTGTTAACTGGCAGTGGACCATTGGATGTTATTGAACCGCAATCGATACAGTAATAGATAAAACAACCAATCTGTAAAATACAGACATATGAGCCGAAACGTCCGAAAACGTACCTCTAGACATGCGCACCAAGCAAAGATTCAGATCAAAAGGCGCATTCGTGCAGTCTGATCAGAATCTTTGCTTGGCGCAGTTGGGTAGTCTTGGATGCAAAGTTTCTTCATGTGGAAAACGAATACCCTGATCAGACTGTGCACATGTCAGAAGGACGTTTCTTGACGTTGCGATTCTAATGGTTAATTACGTAAACAAATATTAGAACTTAGCAATATCTACGTCACGAAATCAATTAGTAGAAAGACGAAAATAAAACGTATTAACGACAGTTTGTTTTTAGTTAGAAAAAAAATGAGGTGGAAGTGTGCTATGGATAGGGGAAATCTCACCCGAGGGGTAGGTATTTCGTCCCTGGTTGAAATTCCTACCACTCGGATGAGATTTCCCTATCCTGCATGGACACTCATGATGGATTCTTATATTCCCAAATGACCGGAGAAAAAGTTTACTTACAGGCAACGAAAACAAAACACGAACACTTCGTCTAAAACAAAACCAACAAACGAAGAGAGAACAGACAAAGGAACGGGAATTGAAACAGAAGGACCACCTTGAAACAGAGAACAAACTGTCGCAATACATTTTACATCTGTTAGCATTCTTTGTATCAGTGTTGACTTCACAAAGTTTACGCAACATATCCATGGGGTATGACTGTGAAACATATGAGACAAAGGAAATACCTTGGATATACAATACGAATTATAAGCCCATAGAAAAAACAACAAAACAAAAAAAAAACAAAAAAAAAAACAAAAAAAAAAAAAAACAAAAAAAAAACTACATAACAAAATAAGGATCTCTTCCCAAACGAGATTGACAGAATGTTCAACTGGTGCTTAGCATTTGATAGTTGGAAGAGGAAAGAGTCTAGTAACTGACAAACGGAACAGTCAGCGTCAGTTTCTAGAATACCTTTGCATCAGAAGATTTCGAGCTCAAGTCCTGCATTGAAAACACATTTCACATTTCCTTAATCTATTTCAATGTATACTTTATACTTTTACTTGACACCACAATGTTTACTTGTCTATCTAATTTGCCATATGGAGCAAATGACTTCTTTCGCTGTTCAGTCTTATCTTGTATTTATCCTGTCTGGCCTTGGTGTTCAAGTTTGATTAGGCGCTGTACTTAATCAGGGCTTACGAAAAGACACATTTTTCCTGAAAAAAGTATTGGTATTTGTTTTATTTCTCTGTAAACAAACAGAATCATTTCACTGACATGTTTCTAGACTGTACCTATTGAGAATTCAAAAATATGTTCAGGCCACCAATACAAACACAGTCATTTTAGTTTGTCGTACTCCTACCTACCCACCCATCTTACACCTTACTCAAAAGTTTAAGGCATTTAGCCGAAATAAGAAAAATGGTCCAAAACCGGACTTGGATATTTTTTCTTTCAATCATATTTGATTTTATACATTTTGTATGGTTTTGTGCAGGTAAGCAACATAGGTGAAAAAAACGCCGAGGGACATGAGCATGTCCGTCAAAACCAGGATTGTGGTAAAAGTCTATTACTAAGTGGCAAATAAAGCAGAACAGTTCCGTATGTGGCATTTGTTTTCTGCATGATCCTCATCCATCACGAAAACATGCCTATATAATTTTGACCCCCTTAAACCCCACTTTTATATAGTAAAACTGGGGTTTACAGGGGTATTCATTATTTTTCTTATTTCTGCTCAAAAACATAGATTGTGGGTACTCGTTAGAACCGCCTCTTTGAGGCGGTTCTAACGAGTACCACAATCTATGTTTTGAGCAGAAATAAGGAAAATATCAGAAGTTCTTATCTGAAAATTTTCCTTTTTTGGTTGTAAAATTTTCAATTTATTTGAATAGGCATGTTTGCGTAATGTCTCCTTCTTTTGGTGCCTCGGAAAGGCTGTGCTTCGTGATGGTGTAATTTCTTAAGTATATTCATTTATGTGTTTTGTAGAGTTACCAACACATATACATTTGCATATGTGTACGCTGATCGCTAGTTTATCTGTTTATCTGAATACTATATAGCGGAAAACATTCATACATAGGGCCAAAACCATTAATATTCCTCATAATGTAGACATTTGAATATATTTGTATATCCACATAAATAATTTCGACATCTGAAGAACTTACTCGCAACCTTCGCTGGAAAGTAGCCCAATATCTTACAACATTTACATTTCTGAAATTTTGACCAGATAAGATAAGACTGTTGTTAGATTGAAATTCATGAAATTTCATTACCTCGACAAATGTTATGACAGGCACAAAAATAGGTGGTGGGCAGCAGTTGTACTTGTCAGCATAGTACTGTCTGTCCAGTTCATCTGTTAGATAGTCTCGTGCAATGCGCCTAACCATGACGTTGAAACACGTGCTGACAACTTCCGGTTCAGGTATATTTCGTCTGTAAGGCCATTGGTAGTTATCTACAGGGATAAGTGTTTTCGGCTTTCCCTCATTTTCAACAGCCAGTCGGAAGCTCGTGTTTCTTCTGTTACTAAGCTAAGAGAGAGAGAGAGAGAAAAAGTCATTCTAAAATAAAGTATAAATCAGCATACAGCAATACAATCCCTATCAATCATTATCAGCTGAAACTGTTTAAAAATATGGTTGGACAGTATATCCCAAATCACGAAAACACGCCTATATGACCCTCTTAAACCCCACTTTTATATAGTAAAACTGGGTTTACAGGGGTATACGCTATTTTTATTATTTTGCTCAAAAAAAAAAAAAAAGATTGTGGGTACTCGTTAGAACCGCCTCGCCGAGGCGGTTCTAACGAGTACTCACAATCTATGTTTTGAGATAAAATATGAAAAATATCCGAAATTTTTATCAGAAAATTTTCCTTTTTTTGTTGAAAAATTTTCAATATATTTGAATAGGCGTGTTTTCGTGTTGTTATTTTAATACCACTAACAATCATATCTTTGTTCCGTTCTCTTTTGACCCGTTTCGCGATCCCACCTTACCATAAAAGCTAGATTGTCTGCTACAGTACTTTGGTTTGTATGATCTGTGAAAAACATTACGAAAACACGCCTATTCAAATATGTAGAAACATTCACCTAAAAAAACTGACAATTTTCAGATAAAAATATCTAATATTTTTCATATTTCTGCTCAAAACATAGATTGTGGGTACTCGTTATAACCGTCTCGGCGAGGCGGTTCTAACGAGTACCCACAATCTATGTTTTTGAGGAGAAATAAGAAAAATAATGTATACCCCTGTAAACCCCAGTTTTACTATATAAAAGTGGGGTTTAAGGGGGTCAAAATTATATAGGCATGTTTTCGTGATGACAGGGCTTCTTGCAATGTTTTACTGAGAAAACATACTTTATGAGAGAGAGAGAGAGATAGAGAGATAGAGAGGGAGAGATCTAACACGAAAACAATGGTAGTTTAAAACACGTTCAAGCACAATAATTAGAACATGATTTTATAATAGGTGCATTTATATTTATAATGTCATGTTATATATTCATTAGTGTAAACCCAGCTGACACACAACATCATGACATTTTCCACCATGTCTACAGTGGTGACAACTCTTGCGACTACCTGTTTGCTTCGCTGCATAACAAGTCAATACTGAAAAAGGTTCCAATCTAAAAGATAAGAACTTTGCTCCCTTGGGAGCAACTTCGTTTCTTTTAGCTTAGATCTCTTTTTCAGAAGGGAGCCAAATATGTTTTGAAAGAGTTGCCTCCAGTTCATCTGAACTTCGATCATGTAAATTTGCTGTGCTTTATTTTGTTTTGGATGCATTCATTATTATGTTCTTATCAGAAATCCACCCCACTGTGTCATATAGGTGTATTTTTGCCACAAACCATATTCAATAGGCATATATGTGCAAAACACTGTCATATATTTATGCCTGAATCCTAATAAAGCACTGGTTCTATTTTGTTCCATGGGTTTGACACAATATTCAAAAGGCATGCTTACATCCACGCGGACCGAACAAATATATGTTTTTACCACAATGGAAGCTAAGGGCGAGGATTCGGATTCCATAAAGCTAGCTTAAGCTCCCCCCACCCCGCCACCCAGTAGCTTATTACTATTACCAAGGCGTTTCATTGTGAATGTTCTATAGTGTTCACTTGCAAAATGTTTTTTTTCTTTTAACAATTATGTAAGTTATAGATATATTCAGTTAAATTTGTGTAACATAGTTGCCACCTTTATGGGAAATGTTTGCCAACTCTGCTTGTTCTTTTTGTGGCTGTCTGATTGTATTTGTTTATTTTTCCCTTTAATGCTGAGAACTTGATGTGGATCTGATTGTATCATTTTCTGACTTATTTACTTTACATAACATTGTCACACACTTATGCCTTACTCCTAAGAAAACACTAGCTATATTGTTTTCAGGGGCTTAAAATATAATACTCATTACCTTATGATTATATTTTGTCATTAGAAGCCCATCCTACTGCGTCTTATGTGCGTATGTTTGCCTGCATTACGAAAACACGCCTATTCAAATATATAGAAAATTGTATCTCCAAAAACTGAAAATTTTCAGATAAAAAAAACTCAGATATTTTTCATATTTCTGCACAAAACATAGATTGTGGGTACTCGTTAGAACCGCCTCGCCGAGGCGGTTCTAACGTGTACCCACAATCTATGTTTTGAGCAGAAATAAGAAAAATAATATATACCCCTGTAAACCCCAGTTTTACTATATAAAAGTGGGGTTTAAGGGGGTCAAAATTATATAGGTATGTTTTCGTGATGACACCGTGTTCATAACGCGTACATTTACAAAACATTTTCATATATGTATGCCTTAATCCTGACAAAACATTTTCTCTATTTTTTTTTTGTTTTCATGGGCTTAATACATTAATACATTCGAAATGGAAAGCAACAACAACAACAATAAAGACACCTTTAACTGTTGCAAAATAGACTTAAAATGTGAAGCAGAATTTAAACACGTCTCTCTACGTTCAAGTTATACAAGTTCAACAAAAAGAGAGTACACTGGCTTTAAATAAATAAATAAATAAATACAAAACAAATTGAAACAAAATAAATAAATAAATACAACATACCTGTCAAGACTTTGTCCACCCAATGAATCATTCCAATGATTCCGAACCATTTTTTACTGTGGTTTTGTGATCATTAATTATGAAGAACTGTTTTGTAATTGAAATAAAAGAGTAGGGACAGAAGTTATTGAAATAAGACGCAGCAGACAGAAAAGTACCTTTCACTGCCATAACAGTATTAGCCGAACAGCGGCCGGGGCGAGCGGAATGTGTCCTCGGAGTAATTGCGGACAACAAATGCCTAGATCAGCTCGCGCATCTGCCCGGGCTGAGGAGGGCCTTCGCTGCCCACTATCTGAATTAATAAGTGGTGCAGATTCAAGCGCCGGATAAAAGGAATACTCATATAAATAGTTTTTTATTTCTCCATGAAAATCTTTACGAAAACAAGCCTTTTCAAATATACTGAAATTTTTACTACCAAAAAATGAAACTTTTCAGAATTATTTTGGATATTTTTTATATTTCTGCTCAAAACATAGATTGTGGGTACTCGTTAGAACGAGTACCCACAACCTATGTTTTTGAGCAGAAATAAGAAAAATAATGTATACTCCATCAAACCTCAATTTTTTCTGTATCAAAGTGGGGTTTAAGGGGGTCAACATTATACATGTATAAGCATGTATTCTTGATGATATGTTGTAGGTACTCACTAGGGGGTGGGGTGCTTCTAATGAGTACCCGCAACATATGTTTTAGCCTGAAATAAGAAAATATCAGTTGATTTTGGTTGAAAAACGGTCTTGTCTGGAACTCTGTTAGAATGCATCAGTGTACCTCTAAGGCAAACTTGCGCATTCTACAGGTTCAAGACACTTTTCGTTCGAAATGGCCCAGTTATTTTGTGTCCTTCCAAGGAATAAATGACCTTATGGCATTTGGAGTGTCTTTGCAAACAGTGTAGATCCAGATCAGTTGGAAGCCAACTGATCTGGATCTGCACTATTTGTCATTCAGTACCTGAATTTATATCAACAACCTGGATGAAGTAATCTGATTGGCTGACAATTAGAAGTGGACATGGCTTCTTAATTTATTCAGCATGACAAAGGTTAATAAAACAAAGAACCACTCAAGTTCCACCACAGAGACTGCCGATAGAGTGGTATTTTTGTTCCAATGTCTTGTTTTCCAATCTCCGTCAGGGCAGAATTCTTCATGCGCTTAAAATTTAATTGTTGTGCTCTTGGACAGAGTAAGTTTTCAGGTTTGGTTATGTCATGTGTCAAACGTACTTCTTATTCTTAACAAATTCTAATTTTCATGATGAAAGAAAATTTCTAACTTGCTCCTAATCCAAAACGGACACTACTTTTGTTTAACTGAACCCCGTTTGAAATTAGATGTATTGTTTTAAAAATGACAGTTACATAACATGGGTGATCCCCTTACTAGGACATCATGATAGCCTAAAAAAAAATCTAGGTCTGTATTCACACTCGGACCTAATAATACCCGGACTTGTCACTAACGGAACTGCCAAAATATGTTGTCTCGGCTTGATTTTAGCGCTATTTTACAGCACTATGGTCATTAAAAATGATTTTGGATAATAACTGAAGTTGTAATAAATTGTTTTTAATAGGTTTGGTTGAAAAATGTTAATTTACAATTAATAAAATTGAAGTTATGCCATCATTTTGGGTGAACTAACTATATGTAGCATCTTTTAGCATCGTCCTTGTTCCTTCTTTAAATACATGAAAATCGTACTCTAAGTGCGAACACCGAAGGCCCGGACAGTCTGCGCGGACGCGCAGACTTTCCGGGCCTTCGCTGTACGCACATACGCAGACTGCCCGGGGTCGTCGCTGTTCGCATATGCCTTGCTGTCGGCACTTCTGTGTCCCAGTGCGTTTTAATCTGATCGCACAGCTTTTGGTACAGTTATTATTAAGTATTTTGTTACATCTTATTAAATATGCATAACTGTTATGAATTAAAAGAATGCGGATTCTACGAAGTTGACTAATTTATTTAGCGCTTTGTTCGAAGTTTTATATAAGCGCACTTGTGCGAATGTGGAGTAAAAAAGATGATTAGAAATGTCTCCCAGGGGAATTATTTTTCTGAAAGTATTATGTGTTTGGTAATGAATACGATTAAATATTTTAGTAATCCGAAAGACAGTGGTTTTAATATTCGATATTTCTATTATCTGGGAAGAGCCGATCAAAAAGCGCCCTGTCCCCGTCATCTCACCAGGGTGTCACTGGAGACTGGAGCCAGTCCATCCTGATCGGTCACCCTTCAACAACGGCAACCTCCCTGTAACAGCCATTCTTCTGATTTCCCAAACTGTTGTTTTACAGTAACTCCAGATAAAGCACTTTTTTCAAGCAAAAATTTCCAATATTTTTTCTTATTTACCCACAAAAACATTATTGTGGGTACTCATTAGAAGCGCCTCATTGAGGCGCTTCTAATGAGTACTCTCAAAATATGTTTTTGTGGACAGAACACTCCATCTTTCCTGGAAGTATGTTTTACTATATTTCTATATATTTGACCTCTCCACGACAGCTACCTCTCTACAACAGTCAGATTTTGCCTTCCCAAGGGTGGATGTTGAACTGAAACATAATTAACCTTTACCATTCTCTAGGCAAATTCTGACACATTGATGATATTTTTCTTATTATATGCAAATTGTCTCCTTTTTTGAGAGAAGTTGCAAAAAAAGGTAAACCCTTTTTTTCTGAAGAAAAAACAGAACTATATTTCAGAATGCCCTCTGCTGATTTTTTACCCAGCATGCTAAGCGCTTAGAGCGCCACCACATCTTTTCAGCATCACATATAAGCATGTACACCCGTGTTCATACTACTGTGATGATTTGAGAACCAGACTAAAAAAATAGGCCCTACCATTCAGGTAAGGATCAATTAAAAGGTTAAGCATTTCATGCCATCAGTATGGTATAATTAATTTTTCAATGAAATGTTTAGAAAAAAAATGACCAGACTACCAGGGCAAACTCATGCTTGTACATGATAGCTAATCGATTAAGAATTTCTATTAAAGTTCCCCTGACAAATCATCGTTACGATAATGTGGCCTGTAGAAAAACAATTCTTGTTGTTTTCATATGAATATATCAGTGTATAAAAGGTTTAATGATATAATGAGTCGCATTTGTTTAAAAACTGTACTCTAACGAAGTTTCGGGCAAGGAGGTCCTGATACGGGCCCCGTCATAGCCCTGGCGAATAATGTGAATCGGAAAAAAATAACACACACACACGGTGCACGGGGACAGATATTTCTCAGTTCTCTTACAGAATCCTTGGAATCAGTCAGTTGTGAAAATATCAATATATAATTTGTAGGAAAATTGTTGAGTCTCGAACTCGTTTCTGAGTTCGAAGGGATTCCTTGAATAGAAAATAAATATTTAGGAATATTTACGTGAACTGTTCTTATTTTATCATGAAATTGTATTTTGCGGTACTCATATGAATCGCCTTATCGAAGCGATTTTAATGATTACACGCCACATACCGTTATTTTATAGATGAAAAAGTCACCCCCAAATTATCCCCATGTGACCTGGCACTATAATGAACCCTCAGTGGCTCCAATTACCCATGTCTAGCACATATTTCCATGGTCCCAAATATGCTCGAGCAATTGAAGTTCGAGTATACGTACAATGTTGATAAATTCCTGATAAGTCAAAGAGCTGCGGAGATTTCCTATACACTTCATCTCGAGGACCTGAAGTGTATGCCAGTCCGCTAGACTCCGGAGTTCCGGGTCCCGCAACATCTGACGTAAATTCCATAGACTAATCTCGCCGACCTTCCTCTCGTCGTACTGAAAATGGGTAAAGAAAATATACCAGTCCGTAATGGACTTACTCTTGTAAACCTATAATATACAGTGAGCCCTTGTTACAACGACAGCATTTGTTCTCAAAGATATTGCCATTAAAATGTTGCTGTTGTAAAGAATTCTAAATGAGCAGTACGATATGCAACAAACGCCATATTTTATTCTTATTTCTTCAGAGAACGTATGTTTTGGATATTTGTTAGAATCGCCTCAGTGAGGCGATTCTAACAAATATCCAAAACATATGTTGCTTGAAGTGTTGAAAAATAATGTTCCTGCATAATTTCTGAATAACTGTCATCTCTTGAAAAAAGGGTTTCCGTGCTAGTCAAATTGTCAGTATAACAATTTTGTCGTTGTATCGAGTGTCGGTATAATGAGGGTTGACTGTATAGTGAAAGAAGGAGTATGCAAGGGTCTTCATTATTAAGCGAAAATCTTCGAGTCTGCATGATCACTTGAAATGTTAATTTGGCCAAATATGGGAAGACTATGCATACATGTAGGTATCTATTATTACCTTATTTTCTTAGAAATATCAGTGTCTTGGGATACCGTTATATACATGTACCCTAAGCATTCGGACACAAAGCCTGGGAAAACAGCGTACACTAAGAGCCGACGACACTGAATACGGCATATTTAATGTAATGAAATTGTTCAAAATTTTAGGACAAGCAAGATACATGTATGGTGTCCAAATATTTTGTGTTAATATGGAAGTATCTGTAAAAATATTCTAAGGCACAAAGAAAGACTTAACCGACTTTCTTAAACTATCAAAAGTCTTTACCTTTGTCCTGCTGAACCCGGATATATCCTGCCTTTGCAAACAGTGTAGATCCAGATCAGTTGGCTTCTGAAGAAGCCAACTGATCTGGATCTGCTTTGTTTGCCATTAAGTATGTGAAGTTATAGTAACAATCTGGATCAAGTAATATGATTGGCTGAAAATTAGAAATGGTCGTGGCGTCTTAATTTATTCAGCAGGACAAGGGTTAATTAACACATTTATTCTTCACAAGTATAATGTAGAGTATGATAAATGCAAGCAGTACAATCTACATGCACTAACGGTTTGGATACTGCTTATTGTTTGCATTTATTTAGTCAACTCTCATATAGACTCAATGTATAATTACGCTTTATGTAAAAATAGTACATTTACTTACCTGATCGAAAATGTATTTGCATTTCTGAAATGATAAAAGAAGTAACTGAATAGTGCCTTTACAACATTACGAAATCACGCCTATTCAAATATATAGAAAATTTCACCTCCAAAAACTGAAAATTATCAGATAAAAAACTATGATATTTTTCATATTTCTGCTCAAAACATAGATGTTGGTTACTCGTTAGAACCGCCTCGGCGAGGCGGTTCTAACGAGTACCCACAATCTATGTTTTTAAGCATAGATAAGAAAACAATGTATTCCCCTGTAAACCCCAGTTTTACTATATAAAAGTGGGGTTTAAAGGAGTCAAAATTATATAGGCGTGTTTTCGTGATGAAAAGAATAATTACTTATGAGCAAAAATCTTGTCCGGTTTTTAACGTTCATTATAATTATATTAAGAGAAAATCGAAACCTTAATTTGTGTTAAATATCGGCTGTGTATTGTTGAAGATAACTGGAAAGATACAACCATGCAAGCAAATATCGGCTTTGCTTTAGTCTTAAAATATATACATAATAAACATTAAAAATGATAAGTGACTTTAACTCTAAAGTATATTTTCAACATTCGAGGTTCGACATTCAGAAAAAGAGGTCTGCCACATACAAAAATATTCTCCGAAGAGGATCCCGCTCAGACTCAGAACTTTGTTTACATGAGGTACAGTGAACCCTCGTTACAAAGAAAGCATTTGTTCCCAAAGATGTTGCTATTAAAATGAATTTTCTGTTGTAAAGAATCCTTAATTGACAGAATGATATGTAAGAAAGACCTTGTTTTATTCTTATTTCCTCACAGAACATACGTTTTGGGAATTTGTTAGAATCGCCTTAGAGGGGCGATTCTAACAAATACGCAAAACATATGTTCCTTGAAGTTTCAATGCAATATTCTTGCATATTTTCTCATTAACTGTCACCTCTTGAGCGAAGGTTTGGTGGCACTAAAAATTGTCATTATAACGAATTTTGTCGTTGTATCAAGTGCCGGTATAAAGAGGGTTGACTAGGTTATACATATTAGAGCCGTATACGGTAAAATGTGGTACCGCTCCGTACTGTTTCAAATAGCATGTGACAGATAAATCAAACCGTAGGATCTAGACCTTCGCAGATTACTGACTGGCAAATGGACACAATTCCAAGGGAAATAAGCTCTGATCAGAAAAATTGGAGCCAGTGAAATGAGATGAACACATGTTATGTTTCTCAAGTCTGAGTAGATAATTCTGTTAAATTGTTTGTTTTTCATTTCTTCTCAATAGGGCTTTACTCTAAGATAAAAGATTTGCTTCCTCTGGTAGGGGGTAGATTCCTTTTCAGAGGGGGCTTGGTGTGCAGGAAAACAAACTGAAATATAAAACATGGAAATATTTGCAGCCCGTCTGTTTCAAAATACTGTCATTTTAATACATCAGACAGGCCGATCCGTAAGTCACTTAAATGTAATTGTACACATCAGTTAGTCCGGTCGTGACATCAATATTCTCAGGCTCATGGCACGCTCCAATTTTAGCACAGCCTGATTTTGATGACATTCTCATTACATACATGTGACATAAAGGCGACAGGATACACATCAGGAGGAGCGGGTGGAGGCGGGTAACTTTGTTAAATTTGTTTTGTCTTTCTTCTGAAAAGGTGTCCACTTTAAAAGATAAGTAGTTCTCCTTTGGAAGTAACCTCTTTTCATTTGGGACTTGATGTGCATGAAAGCAAACAGAAAAATAAAACATGGACGTATTTGCTTCCCTTCTGGCTCAATTTTGCCTGTAATGGGAGACAGTAGTCAATTAACTCCCCTGGGTACTATCTGTAAACAACCAGGTCCAGTCATTTGGTTTCCTCTGTTTTTATCATAAGCATCTCCATTAAAGCTTCCAAAATATCAAAAAGAAACAATCTCTGTGCAATAAAATATATAATATTAATATTTTTTTTTCATCTGGATATGGAAAGAAATTAAGTTAAAATTCATTTAAATTCAATTGAGGACCTATGAAAAAATCAGAGTATTCCAATTAGAAGGACCTAGTTAGTATTTGGTCTACCTTGCACTTTATCTGGCAAGGGAGATAATGGGAAAGCTACTGCTAACTCTCATTATACGACACCAGGCAGACCGATCTGGACGTTCGCTAACTGTACGACATCAGGCAGTCCGGTCTGTGCATCCGCTATTCTCAACCTGTCTCCTGGCACAGTCCAAATTTATCATAGTCTGATTTTTATGGTATTCTCATTTTAAATGAATGAATCGTAATTGTAACATGTGACATATCGATACTGAAGGGAGGTTTAGACCATTATTGCATTAGCAATTAAGGCTTCAGGCGTGGCCAATAAAAGGGACATTATGGAATATATACGAACAGCAAAGTCTCAGGCCAGCCTGCGCATGCGCAGACTGTACTGTTCGGCTCTAATGTAATTAGATCTTCTAGGGCGTATGTCCTAGGCAGGTTGATTAGTTTGCGCACATTTGTACTGTACTGTCCGTTTTTATATGATGTTGATTGTTCTTGTATTCTGGTTAATTTATTTTAGGAGGAAAAGAGGAAACGGAATCATCGAATCGATTATGTCAGCTCTAGTGCTAATGAGTGGGAATCATTCTTGAAATTCTGGAATACAGATGACTATGATTATGAGAGAGAGAGAGAGTAGTAAAAATAGTAAGAGTAGTAAAAATAGTAAGTATATGTTGTATATTATTTATGTTGGAGAGAGAGAGAGAGAGAGAGAGAGAGAGAGAGAGAGAGAGAGAGAGAGTAGTAGTAGTAGTAAAGATAGTAAATAAATATATTAGTTATGTTAGAGAGAGAGAGAGAGAGAGAGAGAGAGAGAGAGAGAGAGAGAGAGAGAGTAGTATGTTAAATAGCAGAATCACGTTGGAGAGATTAGACGAATGTAACTCCTCACAAGACAAATAGATATGAAAAGTACCTTTTTCTCCTGCATGGAGAAAACATCTAGAGTTCAGATGAGCAATTTCAGCAGTTTATTGATAGCCATGAAACAGAGGGCGAAGTGGGACAGATACATGTAAATCCAATATTTCTTAATACCCACTAATCTATGCTATATTAACTCATCAGATACCAGTCTGGTTTGACATCTTGCTATTTGTTTTGTTCATGCAACAACGGAAAATATTTTTCTGACGAACAGTGAAGACCATGACCAGATTATCTAGATGTGCAAGTTGATCAAGTTTATTTTTTTTCACGTTTCAAACTGAACATGTAGGTATAAAACATTACATTTAACCATTATTAAAATGGATAATACAGTGCATGTTTTTCTCACAGAGGAATGGGGCTTTGGCAACGATGATTCCTTAGACTGAAATTGTGCAGTAATCATAGACAGGACGAAAATTGTTGCTTTATTGCACCATAAACAGGCCATTTCGTCTGGATCGAAGCAGAAAAACAGTTCAGCTGAAATATAAGGAAATGTACCTAAGGAGTTCCTGTACTTGCGTTTTATTGAGATTTTATACTGCTTGTGTGGAATAATGGTCAAAATAACAGAACTGTTTTCGGCATTTAGTGATTTCGCTTTTCATAAAACCAAAATTCATGCATTTTAATTAACATCAAACAATCATTTTAGAACTACTTCTAACAGGCACCGGAACTTTCTTGACAGACCGGTATTCGTCAAATCAAGCATCTCATTTTAGTAGTCGTAACCCACTAAATCAACATATATTCTGTGTAAAATATGTGTCCCTTAGACAGAAATGATTATTCAAGAATATATGGCTATGGAAAAAAATTCGACCATGTCCGAAAAGTTCTGACCATGGCGGTAGAGCTCGGACAATGGCCGAAAGGTAGTCGACCAAAGGAAAAGACTTTTCTCAATAAGTAATGCTTAACATAATCGTCTATTTTTCCTAGCCTGTCTGTCTGCCAGCATGCACTACCAAAGCATTTATCTTAGAACATCACCTGCGTTTGGGTTTTATGATAATTTGAACCACGATTGATTGGCTCATAAGAAATAATAGACACATTCGAGTACATAGGCCTAGTAGATATACACAGTCAAAGCACTGACAGCACTGGTGGGTCAATTATCTCTGAGTGTAGGCTGAGAAAATGGTCCTGAAAGGGGACAAGACCGTTTCATTTAACCCTTAACGTCCTTTAATTTAAACAAACAGTGCAGACCTTATCGGACGCCGCGTTCTGCGGCGTCCGATCTGGCTCTGAACTATTTGCCAATGTCCCAGTCCAGGTTTTATAGATAACCATCTTTAGACTGGACTCTGGCGTCACGGCGACAAGAACAGCGCGGCTATAAATAACCGTTACCTGGATTTCGTACATACGCGCGATTTGATTTCATTAGTCGATGATAATCACGTGGACAACAATCTTTCGAAAATTTTGGTGTATGTGGTGTAGGTATACTTTGGCTCGATTGTAAACAATCGACCCAAAAACTAATGATAAGTATTGCATGTAAGTGTTGCTTATATAATCATTCGAATATGAGCCGCCGCATGACAAAACCAACAAAATGGCATGTGCGCCCAGCAAGACTCAGATCAGCCTGGGCATCCACCAAGTCTAACCAGTCTTCGCTGTCCGCATGATGAAACCTTGTTCTTAGGTACCCACTGAGCATACGGCAAAGACTGATCGGATTGGGCGGATGCCCAGGCTGATCTGAGTCTTCGCTTGGTGCACATGTCATTTTGTATGTTTTTTTCATACGGTGGCTCATACACTAAAATAATACATGCCGCCACATGAGAAAAGGTACCTTCAGACATGTGTGCAAAGCGAATATTCAGATCAGCCTGCGTGGATCTTCTTTTCACCAGGCGGGTTTTGGATAGCCAAGGAGGCAAAGTTTGTTTTTACATGTGGACCACGAGGATTCTGATTAGACTACGCAAATGCGCATGTATATTTGAGTCTTAGTTGTCCATACATGTCAGAAGGTACGTTTTCTCACATTGGGGCGTATATTGTTTCATGCGGACATAAAAATACTGTGTGAAACAGTATAACGAAAACCGTCTTGCATTTCAAACTGCGCATGATAGCAAGTTCACAGGCAAAGAACATCGCCTACCAATGGCACCAATTATAAACTAAGGCGGGTAGTACATACAAAAAAAAAGAAAAAAAAAAAAAAAAGAAAAAAAAAAAAAAAAAAAACAATAATAATAATAGTAATAAAAATAATAATACACTTGCTAACTTTAATCTATAAAAAAAAGTCACACTGATGACCGTATATGGACATTATAATACTCTTTACGAGATATTGTAACATGTTCGACATTCATTTAGCTATTTTGCTGTTCATTCTGTATTTGTATATGATGTATTTTGTATATATGTGATCTCTATTTGCTCTTCTCCTTTTTATGTGATAGGGCGAGGGACACACTGTTCCTCTATTCTCAATAAACTTTGAAGATTAAGCAAAAATGATAATGATAAAAAATAACATTACGAAAACACACCTATGCAAATATGTAGTAAATTTCATCTCCAAAAACAGAAAAAATTCAGATAAAAATCTCTGATATTTTTCATATATCTGCTAAAAACATAGATTGTGGATACTCGTTAGAACCGCATCGCCGAGGCGGTTCTAACGGGTACCCACAATCTATGTTTTTGAGCAGAAATAAGAAAAATAATGTATATCCCTGTTAACCCCAGATTTATTGTATAAAAGTGGGGTTTAAGGGGGTCGAAATTGTATAGGCATGTTTTCGTGATGAGGAAATTGTCTGCTACGATTTTGCGTAGCTCTGTAAGGGTTAGTCAGATCTGCATAGAGCAACTGCTCTGTTAAATCAGCAAAAAAGAAAAAAAAAGGCGCTCTTTTATTTGAATGAGATTTGGAAATGGTTTGATGGATAATCGTTGTTATTGGCCGCATAATTGTATTAAGCGTTATTAAGACGCAATGTCAAATAATGTACCTTCGAGCATGTGCGCCCAGCGAAGACTCAGATCAGGCTGTGCATCCGCACAGCCTGATCAGAGTCCTTACTGGACGCTTTGTAGACAACCAAGCATCCAAAGGTTTCTTCAGACGGACATCGAAGGATCTGATCATACTACGCGTATACGCAGGCTGATCTTGGTTCAAATCTTCCAAGGCACATTGTCAAGCGATATAGCTCATTTGCATGCTTGCAACTTTATGTCTAGATCAGTATTGCTTTTTCCGAACAATCTGCCGTATTTATCCTTAATATTCAGACATCTTAACTCCTAACCATATAAATTTTTGTTACCTTTTTGTGTGTTAAAACATTTGGATGAGTGGAAAACAGTGTAATCCCTGATCAGACGTCATGTTCTGCGCGTTCTACTTATTTGCTTAATAAAACTACAGTATAACCTCAATGGGTCGAGCACGGATGGCTCGTTTACCGTGGATGATTCGAACTCGTTCTTGAGTCCCTAGGGAATTTTTCCGATAGCTCCAAAAAATTCTCAGTGATATTTTGGGGAAATTTTCTTATTTTATCATGAAAATGTATGTTGTGTGTACTCATTAGAATCGCCTCATCGAGGCGATACACTCAACATACTTTTATTTTATAGAAGATGGAAACTACATTTATAAATTATCCCCATTTGCCTCCTGACCTGGCGCTATGACTGACTCTCAGTGGCTCGAACTACTCATGTCTAGAACTAATATCCACGGTCCCAATGATGTTCGAGTTATTGAGGTTCGACTGTATTTGCTTAGTTTAATTATGTCCCAGTACTTAGGGAAACTACCCTATCTGGTAACTAAACATTGCACTGATGCATATACACATTTCAACGTAAGGATACTGATGTAAAATGCAGGAAAGAACAGCTCCTGTTATATAGAGCCTGAGAGTTACAGCATTCAGGCTGTTGCTTTGAACGAGATGCAAATATCGGTTTGCAAAGCTCAGGGAAGAATGCCCAACGAAGCTGGTGTACTTAACTTTCTTCCTCTGGAGTGGAAAGCGTACAAAGAAGGGCGTGAAGGAAGACTTATTTGTAATCACAACAAATTTAGTAAACTCTTTGCGCCTAAAGGGCGCCAGCAGTCCATAATGTGCACTTATGATGACCAACTTAGACGAAGTCAATAGGCAATTTCTATCATTAGCTATTTCTGCGATTTCTACAGCGCCAAACTCATTCTTGTATGTGACTTAGTATCAGACTTGATACATTCAACAAGATCTACGAAAGAGTGCAGAGAAAAGCTAAGCAAGTGAAATTCTGTGGATAAATACGCGAACATGACCAGCTGTTCACAAACACGTTATTCTGTTTGCCACACTGCTAACGATACAGGGGCAGAAGAAAGAGAAGACGCCGCTACAAAAACACTTTATATATATATATATATATATATATATATATATATATATATATATATATATATATATATATATATATATATATATATATATATATATATATATATATATATAGTCGGACCTCGTTATCTCGAACTCGCTTATTTTGAATAACCGCTTATCTCGAAGTGAAAATCTGGTCCCTGTTTTAACATGAAACTATGATAACAGGTAACAAAATAATGTTGAAAAGAGGAGAAATTGCTCCTCAAGGAGCAATTTCTCCTCTTTTCCACATTATTTTATATATATCTTTCTAATTTCAGGAGTCAAATTACATATTCATTTGTTAGTGGTTGTTCAATTTATTGTTTTCCTCACTCTCTCAACTCTGATATGTCGAAGTACGGATATCTCGAAGTGTTGCAGTGAGTCCATTGGAATTCGAGATAACGAGAGTCGACTGTATATATATATATATATATATATATATATATATATATATATATATATATATAGCAGACTGCTAGACAAGAATCCACAAATGGATTGGATATCTCAAAGATAAACCAACACAAAGAGACCTGTGCAGACGTTCGAGGTGAACAGCATTTATGGCAAGAAATCTTACACTACGTAATTGATGCAAACGCCAATACCAGTTCGATGAAATACAGAAATCCATGAACTTCCAAGGGGACGCATCAACAAAAAAAATGTAAACCTCAATTGTATCAGCTTTGCGTCTAAGAAGACAGCATTCAACAGCCTTTTGAATGATCCAGTGCAAAGTGGGAATGTAAGCTATTTATGCTGAGAATAAAAGCATATTGAATCGAGTCCACCTGCCAACCAGAGACACACAAAACTACAATCCGACTTCAATGGCTCGAACACCTTTGGGATCATGGAAAAGTGTTCGGGCCATGGGTAGCGAGCCAATGAAGGTTAATCATGGCGCCAGGTTGGGAAGCAAATATCGCTAATTCTTGGAAACCTATCGATCTTCTACACAATAATTGTATGTTGTGTGTACTCATTAGAATAGCCTCGAAGAGGGGATTCTAATGAGTACACATAACATATGAGTACACACAACATACAATTTTGTGATAAAATAAGACCCAAAAACTAATGATAAGTGTTGCTTATGTAATCATTTGTATGGGAGCCATCGCATGACAAAACCAACAAAATGGCATGTGCGCCCAGCAAGACTCAGATCAGCCTGGGCATCCACCCAGTCTGACCAGTCTTCGCTGTCCGCATGATGAAACCTTGTGTTCTTAGGTACCCACTGAGCATACGGCAAAGACTGATCGGATTGGGCGGATGCCCAGGCTGATCTGAGTCTTCGTTTGGTGCACATGTCATTTTGTATGTTTTTTTCATACGGTGGCTCATACACTAAAATAATACATGCCGCCACATGAGAAAAGGTACCTTCAGACATGTGTGCAAAGCGAATATTCAGATCAGCCTGCGCGGATCTTCTTTTCACCGGGCGGGTTTTGGATAGCCAAGGAGGCAAAGTTTGTTTTTACATGTGGACCACGAGGATTCTGATTAGACTACGCAAATGCGCATGTATATTTGAGTCTTAGTTGTCCATACATGTCAGAAGGTACGTTTTCTCACATTGGGGCGTATATTGTTTCATGCGGACATAAAAATACTGTGTGAAATAGTATAACGAAAACCGTCTTGCATTTCAAACTGCGCATGATAGCCAAGAAGTCCACAGGCAAAGAACATCGCCTACCAATGTCACCAATTATAAACTAAGGCGGGTAGTACATACAAAAAAAAAAAAAAAAAAAAAAAAAACATTAAAAAAAACAACAACAAAAAAAACAACAACAACAACATAATAATAATAGTAATAGCGAGCGCAGCTCGCGACGCGCGAAGCGCGTCGCGAACGAAGTGAGCTGTACGGTAGAGAATATGATCAAGGAAAAGTAACATACAACGATATATACTTTCAGCAGAAATCGCTCTGACCAATTTTCTTCCCGTTTTCTTCCCGGAAGTTTCACCGGAAGTTGGCAGAACTGGGGCGGACTTGATTATACCGCTAGTCACAAAATTTCGGTCTCACTAATAAGCGTCACGAAGTGACAAGAAACGAGTGTCAATAAGTGTCACGAACATATTTTGCTGATTAATTTTATTATTGATGTACATATATTTTTTATATACTGATATTCATTCTTTACTGATGCTGTGAATGACTTTTGAAGAGACTACAGATAGGTCTGTGCTGTGCTCGCATTTAGGCTAAGCCTAATTTCATATTAAAAATAATAAAATTACACCTGCTAACTTTAATCTATAAAAAAAAAGTCATACTGATGACCGTAGATGGACATTACAATACACGTTACGAGATATTGTACCACGTACGAAATTCATTTAGCTATTTTGCTGTTCATTCTGTATTTGTAATGATGTATTTTGTATATATGTGATCTCTATTTGCTCTTCTCAATTTGTATGTGATAGGGCGAGGGACACACTGTTCATCTAAGCTCAATAAGTTTAAGCAAAAATAATAATGATAAAACTGTTCTGTTGAATCAGCAAAAAAAAAAAAAAAAAAAAAAAAAAAAAACAACTGTAATTTGAATGAGATTTGGAAGTGGTTTGATGGATAATCGTTGTTTCAAGCTTTATTAAGACCTTCGAGCATGTGCGCCCAGCGAAGACTCAGATCAGGCTGTGCATCCGCACAGCCTGATCAGAGTCCTTACTGGACGCTTTGTGGACAACCAAGCATCCAAAGGTTTCTTCAGACGGACATTGAAGGCTCTGATCAGACTACGCGTATACGCAGGCTGATCTGGGTTCAAATCTTCCAAGGCACATTGTCAAGCGATATAGCTCATTTGCATGCTTGCAACTTTATGACTAGATCAGTATTGCTTTTTCCCGAACAATCTGCCGTATTTATCCTTAGTATTCGGATATCTTAACTCCTAACCATGTAAATTTTTGTTACCTTTTTGTGTGTTAAAACATTTGGATGAGTGGAAAACAGTGTAATCCCTGATCAGACGTCATGTTCTGCGTGTTCTACTTATTTGCTTAGTAAAACTACAGTATAACCTCAATGGGTCGAACACGGATGGCTCGTTTACCGTGGATGATTCGAACTCGTTCTTGAGTCCCTAGGGAATTTTTCCGATAGCTCCAAAAAATTCTCATTGATATTTTGGGGAAATTTTCTTATTTTATTATGAAAATGTATGTTGTGTGTACTCATTAGAATCGCCTCATCGAGGCGATACACTCAACATACTATTATTTTATAAAAGATGGAAACTACATTTATAAATAATCCCCATTTGCCTCCTGACCTGGCGCTATGACTGACTCTCAGTGGCTCGAACTACTCATGTCTAGAACTAATATCCATGGTCCTAATGATGTTCGAGTTATTGAGGTTCGACTGTATTTGTTTAATTTAATTATGTCCCAGTACTTAGGGAAACTACCCTATCTGGTGACTAAACATTGCACTGATGCATATACACATTTCAACATAAGCATACTGATGAAAAATGCAGGGAAGAACAGCTCCTGTTATATACAGCCTGAGAGTTACAGCATCCAGATTGCTGCTTTGAACGAGATGCAAATATCGGTTTGCAAAGCTCAGGAAAGAATGCCCAACGAAGCTGGTGTAGTTAACTTTTTTTTCTCTGGAGTTGAAAGCGAACGAAGAAGGGCGTAAAGTAAGACTTATTTGTAATCACAACAAAATTAGTAAACTCTATGCGCCTAAAGGGCGCCAGCAGTCCATAATGTGCACTTATAATGACCAACTTAGACGAAGTCAATTGGCAAGTTCTATCATTAGCTATAATCTGCGATTTCTACAGCGCCAAACTCATTCTTGTATGTGACTTTAGTACCAGACTTGATACATTCAACAAGATCTACGAAAGAGTGCAGAGAAAAGCTAAGCAAGTGAAATTCTATGGATAAATATGCGAACATGACTAGCTGTTCACAAACACGTTATTCTGTTTGCCACACTGCTAACAATACAAGGGCAGAAGAAAGACAAGAAGCCACTATAAAAAGACTTTATATATACAGCAGACTGCTAGACAACAAACCACAAATGGATTGGATATCTGAAAGATAAACCATCACAAAGTGACCTGTGCAGACGTTCGAGGTGAACAGCATTTATGGCAAAAAGCCTTAACTACGTAATTGCTGCAAACGCCAATACCGATTCGATGAAAATACAGAAATCCATGAACTTCCAGGGTGACGCATCAACAAAAAAATTGTAAACCTCAGTTGTATTAGCTTTGCTCTACGAAGACAGCATTCATCAGCCTTTTGAATGACTCAGTACAAAGTGGGAATGTAAGCTATTTATGCTGAGAATAAAAGCAGATTGAATTGAGTCCACCTGCCAACCAGAGACACACAAAACTACAGTCCAACTTCAATGGCTCGAACACCTTTGGGACCATAGAAAAGTGTTCGAGCCATGGGTAGTTCGAGCCAATGAAGGTTAATCATGGCGCCAGGTCGGGAAGTAAATATCGCTAATTTTGGGAATCTATCGATCTTCTACATAATAATTGTATGTTGAGTGTACTCATTAGAATCGCAATTCTAATGAGTACTCACAACGTACAATTTTGTGATAAAATAAGAAAATTTCCTTAACTATTTGTTTTATGAAGCTATCGGAAGAATTTCGTAGGACTCAAAAACGAGTTCGAATTAGCCATGGTAAACGAGCCATCGGTGTTCGAGCTATCGAGGTTTGACTGTATATGAAACACTAAATACAGAATATTGTGTACAAAGTTCAGGAGCCAGCAGATTTATAAATATTCCAAACCTAAAATAAACAGTTTCTCTGTTGGGACTCTTCTGATACATAGGAAAGTCTAGTAAAAGGCACTTTAAAAGCATGGCCTCGACAGAAAGAATACAGTTTACAATGAAGAAAAGCAAACAGTTGAAGTTGAGCGAATAGGAGACAAGCGCAGTGCCAGAGCAATACTATATGACCAAAAACAGTGGTAATTTCAAAACTATCTTACTTGACCTACAGTACTAATTTCTAAACAAACACTGGTCTTTTCAGCTGTCTGCAAACATAAAAGAAGACTTCCAGCAACACGGAAATGGCGTTGTTACGCAGTTAAATGTTTACTGAATATGAACTAAAATTAGCTGGTTGTAATGTTTATGTTTAAACATAGCCTTACGAAGTAACACAATTTAATCCTGAAAAAAAAAAGGTTTTTGCTTCCTGTTGATTTGTACAAGAACGATTCCAACACCAACGATTGGGACGTTAAAAAATTGATATTCATCAATGACTGGAACGTAAGACCTGATACTCATCAATGACTGGGAGGTTGATTAAGATCTGATATTCATCAATGACTGGGACTTTAAATAAGACCTGATATTCATCAATCACTGGGGCGTTAAATAAAACCTGATATTCATCAATTACTGGGACGTTAAATAAGACCTGATATACATCAATGACTGGGACTTTAAATAAGACCTGATATTCATCAATCACTGGGGCGTTAAATAAAACCTGATATTCATCAATTACTGGGACGTTAAATAAGATCTGATATACATCAATGACTGGGACTTTAAATAAGACCTGATATTTATCAATCACTGGGGCGTTAAATAAAATCTGAAATTCATCAATTACTGGGACGTTAAATAAGACCAGATATTCACCGATTACTGGGACGTTAAATAAGACATGATATTCATCAGTGACTAGGACTTAAATAAAACCTGGTATTCATTAATGACTGGGACGTTCAAAGAAGACCTAATATTCGTCAATGACTGGGACGTTAATAGGACCTGATATTTATCAATAACTGGGACGTTAAATGATACCTGATATACATCAAAGACTGGGACGTTTCATCGAGTGATATACATCAATGACTGGGACGTTAAATAAAACCTGATATACATCAATAATGGTAGACTGCAAAACGTGCCAACCAAGATACCGGTAATTAAATGAGCCAATCGATTCTAAAAGGAATGGCCCCAAAAGAACAATGAAAACATTCACAAACCTGAAAAGAGCCAGTGTCAAATTTTCGGAGCCAGACTCGCTAGTTTCAGCTAATTTGGCCTCATCAGTAACCGTCATTTATAATTCTAAAACAACCCGAAATGAGCTCAATGATCACAAAGGACCAGAGCCACATGTAATATGTTACAGCGCTCAAAATAGACATATCTTTTGTATCAATGGAGTCCAAATAAATGATTGAATCTGATAAATACACACTAATATCGGCACCAAAGTGCAGAAAAATACTGATCTTCTCTCGAGCAATAAGAAATTGTTGTGTGATCGGTACGATTTTTGAACGCCATTTTGAATGCCCCGCTTCGATAGCTTCCGTAGAAGATCGGCAACGTTTCTGAGATATTCACCTGACTTTGCATATCATTAGTGTTCACAAATATGCTTGACGTTTTCCACTATGCTACTCAATTTCAATCAATGTATACAAATTTCCATTTGTGCGAATTGGATTTTTAGCGTAATGTATTTTATCAGAATCAGATTATCAATTATATTAAGCTTCTCAATACCCCGATGCTGTATTCATTTATAGTTGAGGCAATCTATTCTGTAGCAGGTAAGGGTAGAAGGGGAATGTTTTTATTTCTTCTGTTCCTTCACTTTCACTTTCATTCCTGTCCCTCTTTCTTCCCTGTCCCTCTCTTTCATCTCTTCTACTATCTCTTCTGTCTCTTTACTCCCTTTCTCAGGGAGACGACACAAAATGACCCACAAGGGTTGACGCGTCGTTAAACCCCAACACAATCAATCAATGGTTCCAGCTGACAAGGCTGTAAACAATGTTAAAACTGTGTGACGTTTGCACTAGTTTCATATGTGGAGTTTGTGTTGTCCTTTTTTGTTCCTCATCTCTCCTTCCTTTGGTGTCTCGGGAGAGCTGTGCTTCGTGATGGATATCTTCAATTATATTTATGCCTAAGCAAACAATATAAACCAAGACCAGATTGCGGCATCTGGTCTGGGTCTGCACTGTTTGTCATTCATCCAACATTTTCTTAGGAGCAAAATAGACTTAGTTAAATTTTACGACCAGGGCCCAGTTGTTCAAAGCTAACGATGTCGTTAGTTAACGATTCGTTAAAATTTACATCGAGTGATACGCAAATATGCTGAAATTTTTTGCTGAACAAATGTGAGTCATTTTTTCAGCAAAAAATATCAGAATATTGTGTATTGATTCCGCTAAAACAGTTAACGAAATGACTCTTAACGAGCTCGTTAAGCTAATGACGCTTTGAACAACTGGGCCCAGTATGTTAAGTTTGTTTTTTGTGTCCCAATATTTAGAGGCAATGCACTTTTCGTATAATATCATGAGCTGATATTGAAATCAGCATTGAAAAGGATAAACTAATTTGCTTACGTCGGTCTCTGAGTCCACTATATTTTGTAGATACACAATGTCACTGTCAATCGGCTGAGAATACCAACCAGTTGCCATGACGACCCCGGTAATTTAAACCAAATCACGCCAGTCCGGTTTTGTTATTCTGCTTCTTACTCAAAACCCCATGGAAACTGAAAAATAAAGATATAAAGTAAACAGTTACATGTAAATGACTTGTTAATTTCAGAAGAAAAAAAGTAATATAATCTTACCATGGAAAACTATAGAGTAAAATAAAAAGAAATGGTTAAACTATGAATAATACTACTGTCGAACCTCAATAACTCGGACACCGATGGCTCGTTAACCATGGTTAATTCGAACTCATTTTTTGAGTCCCAGAGAAATTCTTCCGACAGCTCCAAAAATCAAGTATTTAGGGTAATTTTCTTCTTTTATCATGAAATTGTATGTTGTGTGAACCTCATCGAGGAGATTCTAATGAGTACATATAGCGTACCATTACGTGTAGAAGATCGAAAAGATGTCTCTAAATTATCGCCATTTGCTTCCAGACCTGGCGCAAGGATTAACCCTCAGTGGCTCGAACTACCCATATCTCGAACAAATTTCCAAGGTCCAAAAGATGTTCGAGCCATTAAGGTTCGACTGTATATAGGAAAATTCTGTGTATTGGGAAGGAAGAGAACATATAAAATGAAATACGTCTTACTGAAAATCTCTGAAAACTGCAGTGGTACAAATGTGTGACAAAAAGCTTCGACATCCGAAAAAATAAAATGTTGCAAGTGTAATATAGATTAGTTCGGTGTAAAGACATAGAACTTTAGTTGATACACTCAATATAAATGTCTCAGAACATGGTTCTTTGCAAAATAGTACAAATGTGTGTCCAGGAAAAACAAAATCATAGAACATCGCCTACCAACGACATCAGAGAAAACAAATCATGATAGTAAAAACGACACAAACCAAAGAAATGCAAAGTATCAGTCCCCTCTTCCCCAAGAGATGATAGCAATACCAGATCGGATCCACTAAACATGACAATAAGACAACGAACAAGGCAAAACATGAAAAAATCCAGGAGCAAGCAGCCACAAGGCAACTTAACGAACAAACAACACCAGAAACACCACCCCAAAAAAGGTCAGTAGTAAAAACTACCGAGGACGTAAATCGCTTATACATGCACAAAATCATCACCCAAGGTTCGCAAAGAGGCTCTTGAACTCAGTCAGTGAAACATCACAGAAAAAAAACTTCTAAATCAAATTCAGCTAGAGCAAGTCGATGGCGCACCATCGCATATCCCCGCGCCTGCGCCATCGCATATATTTCCCTGCACATCAAAATTCCAAATGCGTTCCTCCAGTCCACATTCATAGGGTTATTATCTGTGACAGTTTCAAGGTTCTAGCTAAAAAAGCCTAAGACTCAGTAAGCATTCTTTATAAATCTACAGCGGGCCGTTATCGGCCCGTCAGGGTAGCTGACGGGCCGATAACGGCCCGCTGCAGATTTATAAAGAATGCTAGCTGGGGAGGAATTGGGTGACAATAAATAAAAGGACCCCAAATCCTACTTTCTGACCTCTAGTGACCCCCAGACATGCCCCGGGGCAAAATGTTTGCATCACTGTATTCTACTCGTCATTACCTTTGATTTGATATGCAACATGACTATGTTTGTACAAAATGGATTTTGACCCTGCCCCCCACCCCAGGGGTCAAATCAAAATTCCGAATGTGTTTCTCCAGCCCTCATCTATAGGGCTATTACCTGTGACAGTTTCAAGGTTCTAGCTGAAAAAGCCTAAGAAGAGTTGGGTGACAATCAAAAAAGGACCTAAAAGCCTACTTTTTGACCGCTAATGACCCCCAGACATGCCCCGGGGCAATATTTTTGCACCAATGTATTCTACTCTTCATAACCTTCGATTTGATATGCAACATGACCACGTTTGTACAAAATGGATTTTGGAACCTTCTAGGCCACACCCCCCTGGCCCTACCCCTAGGGGCCACATCAAAATTCCGAATGTGTTCCTCCAGTCCTCATCCATAGGCTATTACCAAGGTTCTAACTAAAAAGCCTAAGAGGAGTTGGATGATAATAAAAAAAAGGACCCAACATCGTACCTTTTTACCTCTAGTGATTCCCAGACATGCCCCTGGGATAATCATTGTGATGGAACAAGAATGAGGGCTCATGGCAATCATCTCAAACACTTGCATGTAGAGCTAAGGAAAATTACTAGTTGAACTACGGAGGATTGAAACGAAGACAATAAACATAGAAAAGATTGCCTTTGGAAAAAAAAAGAACACACTACAGATTAGAAAATGGGAGTCTCGGTTTTATTGAAACTCTTCATAAGCAGTAATGAAGTTTGCAACACTGCTTACGCCCTCTAGCGTATACATGAGCAGAACTCCATTTTCGGACATACCACAACGGACCCAATGATCCCAAAGGAAATGAAATATAATCTGCACTATGGTGGCGTCTGATCAGGATCTGCTCTGTTTGCTTAAATTACAGGAAGTTAAGGGTTTATTGAAGCAGTCTACGTCCCCGTTCTGGACCAATTTCCCAACCTACACTCAAAGATAATTGATCCACCAGTGCTGTCAGTGCTTTGATGTTATTTTGCCCACTTACATGTACTGTACCGGTATACAACGAGAACTATTGCTGTAACAAATATTACTTCTGAATGGAGGACCAATTTAGCAGTTGTATTTTGAGATTTTTTTTCTAATTTCTCCATAAAAACATATAGGTACTTGATAGAATCCCCGCGTACAAACGAATTGTTTATGGACTATGTCTGCTGTTACTTTTCAGCTACTATTCAACCAGTGCTACAAGATCGGTTATCACCATTACTGTCACTTCAACTACTTGTGTTTAATTGTTGATACTCATAATAATACCAAAATTAGGAGAACCGCTGCTACTATAATACTACAAATCCTCCAACAACTGCATCTACCTAATGTCGCAACTGCTACAATGTAATACTAATTACTAATTTAAGCGTAAGCACAACTTCTACTGCTGCTCCTGTCATTACAGTAAAACAACAAAGCTACTGCTAATACCACACCGATTACTTTTACACATACTACTTTTACTACTGTTATTATCAATCAATCAATCAATCAATCAATCGATCGATCAATCGATCGATGTATCAATCAATCGATCGATCGATCAATCAATCAATCAATCAATTATTTAACAAACCAATCATCATCATCATCATTACTTGCTGCAGAAATAAACTGCTAATGTAACATAGAGCATTTCAGTATTGCTATTTTAGTAGGCGAAAAATCCATGTGGGCCGTTTCATGAGAAATCAGTACTAAACATATATGCGAACAAGGAATGCCCAGACCAGCATGTACGCCCATGCCTTCGTTGTCTGTTCAAAGACTCAATTGAATACTACAGGCTAGAGCATCATCGAACAGCAGACTGAGTAAATGAACAGGATAAGCTGGTGTTCAATGTTCGTATGTGACATAGTGATTCTTTTCACATGCTCCAGCTCTTACAGTTCTCCAAGGATTGGCCATTTAGTAAAAGCTTCTGTCACTTGATCCTGTATATGTAACTCATTAACCCATTTATACCGAATGGACACCTGTACCTAAACACTTTGGACAGATCCATTTCCTATATACAGGGTGTCTGGTTAGTTTTTATTATTATCCTGTTTTGCAGAAATGTCTGAACTTAATGCAAATAGTGCAGAACGCGGCGTCTGATCTGGGTCTACACTGTTTGCAAATGTCCCTTTTATGGGACACTAGGCTAAAATGGGTTAATATCTACTGGGGAAACAAACTGTTACCGTGCATACGTTAACTACAATGACTTTGGACAGACGGGCTTAAGCAAACATTATATACCTAGATCAGACGCCGCAGGGTTAGGCTGGTTTTCATTCAACCGTCACTTGCTAGGCACCATAACCAGCCTGATAAACTTATATACTTTAATGACCTACTGACGTCTTGCGCTAAGGTGGCGACTTGTTCATTACAAACACTTTAGGAGACGTAAGGTTAGGAGTAGGAGTAGGGGTATCTGGTATTAAAAATGAAATAACATGGAACCGTTGAACATATGATAAAATTGGCTACAGTGTGAAAACAAAACGTTCATATGCCATATACGAAAATAAAAGACCGTATATACCCAAAATATTAGACAATCTTAGCTGCCTATGATACTTGCCCTAAAATCTGTGCAGTTCAATTGTAAAAACCTATTGACGTGTCTAAAACTGCTGTATGAGTTGCAAAGTAGAACCTGATCAGACGCCGCTTTTCGGTGAGCCCGATTTGGGTCTACACTGTTTGCTGAGGCCTGTCTGCCGAATGCCACATTTAAATATGGGAAAATCACTGTGTTGCCTAAATTATGCTTGGTAAATGACTTGTTAATGTCTACTGGGAGAACAGACTTCTATTTTCCATCAACATGGATCAGTTGACGATTAGATTAAATGGGATACAACCTAAAAAAGCCCTTATGCGCGTGCGAACAACAAAGCACCAGGTCCTTTTGTACATTTGCTGTCTGGACTTAATTTTATTTGCTGATATATTCAATAGTGATTTTCATCACGAAAACATGCCTATAGTATTTTGACCCCATTAAACATCACTTTTATATAGTAAAACTGTGGTTTACAGGGGTACATGTATATATTATTTTTCTTATTTCTGCTCAAAAATATAGATTGTGGGTATTCGTTAGAATCGCCTCGCCGAGGCGGTTCTAACGAGTACCCACAATCTATATTTGGAGCAGAAATATGGAAAATATCATATTTTTTTTAATCTGAAAATTTTCTGCTTTTGGAGGTTAAATTTTTTATATATTTGAATAGGCTTGTTTTCGTAATGTGTTGAAAGACAACTGAACATTATTAATGATGTGATTAGTATTTTTCTGATCTTACGGTTTGTCCAGTCACGGTAAAAATGTTCTAGGGCTGATCAGAAACTAAAAAAAAAGCTCATGTCACTGCAGTTATCCTAACTATTGGGCTCGAAAGGCCTGAACAAACAGTGTAATCGTCGAACGCGACGTCTGAATACGTTCTGCACTACAGGTGGCGCTAGTGCCGTGTGACGGCCGTCAAACGTCACCTCGTACTTCACAGCAGTTGACGTTATATGTTCTGGTCCTCTGTGATCACTACATTTCTAAGTCCACTCTCTGAGTTTTGAAAATTTATATGATGGTCATTGGTGAGGCGTAACTGGTCAAAACAAGCAAGGCTAGCCCAGAAAACAGGAACACTCAAGAGTTAAATCTGTTCGCTACACGATAGATTCACGTTTATATTGTTTCCTTTAAAATCTATTTATTTACATTTAAAGACAAGCATTGTAAGTTGTTAGCTCTTTCACTGCATCAGGCGATAATAATAGGCTTTTTAAACAGCGTAGATCCAGATGAGAGGCTCATAATGGCATTCAGTCTTACAACTTTACATATAAACTTGGACAAATGCAGTCTGAAATTTGGCGCCGAAAGAGTTAAGGTCTTCCAATTTTAAAGGTATATGGAAATTTGGTAGTTTCACGTGTAGACCATGCATGTGTTGTACATTTAAATTGGGAGAGATTATTTGGATTCACGATTTCATCCCTGCAGATCAATACAGATACCTTTGAAACAGTGCAGATCCAGATGAGAAGAATCGTCTCATCTAGATCTACACTGGTTGCAATTCTGTTTTTTCATTTCTTTATATGGACCCGTTTTGCAACAACAGATGTGTCCAAATTCAAAGATAGAATAGTCCATATCAGAAACTCAGGTTGGTAGAGGAGGAGCGGGAAAGGCTAAACTCTCTTTCAAGGCACACATTTAGGGTAAATACAGTCAAACCTGTGTTAGTGGTCACCTCTATTAAGCAGCCAACCTGTATTAAGCAGCCGGTGGAAAGTTGCCCCAAAATTCATATACCTATATATTTGAACTGTATTAAGCAGCCACCTGCCTTCAGCAGCCACATTTTAAGCTTCCCATGGGTGGCTGCTTAAGACAGGTTTGACTGTATAGTGGTCCTCATCTTCTTTTGATGCCTTGGGAGGGCTGTGCTTCGTGACTGTGGCATTTCCTAGGTTTCTTAACTTATATTTCTTCTGCTGATGTCTTAAAACTGCTGGTTGAATGGCAAATTGAGTACATCCTGACTACACTCAATGTTCTTTTGTGTCTGATCAGGGTCTTCAGTGTTTGCTCGAGTCTGTCGGTCCGTATGTCTACGGGTAATACGGTGAACGACAACAAATCAAGTTTCACTGCCACAGGGGATAATAATAGGCTTTTGCAAACAGCATAGATCCAGATGAGACGGCTCATAATGACCCGTCTCATCTGGATCTACGCTGTTTGACATTCAGTCTTTCAACTTAACCTATAAACTTCTTTCCATGCAATAGTTAAAGAAAAAAAAAACAAAAAAAAAAAAAAAAAAAAAACAATAACAAAAAACAGACGACACATATCGTCTGAAATTAGGCAGCGAAAGAGTTAGACATATGACGCAGTAATAGCGGAGTCTTTACCGTTAGGGCGCACAATGTTTAGGCAACATCGCATCAACTTCGTATCGACGTCATGACGTTGCATCGACGTTGCTGCAATTTTTGCTATAGACGTCGTTCAGCCTGAATTGTTTCTCCTGTTGAAGTCGGAAGGCGTTCAGAGAATGTCGCATCATCGTCACATCGACGACATGACGTTGCATCGACCTGATACGGCGTTTTCTATCGACATCGTGTACCCATTTGGTGGAACATAAAGACTCTGATAAGACTGCTTGGATGCGCAGGCTGATTTGTAAGCCTTTTACTATTTAGCATTAGCATCCCAGCAAACACACAACTTCACAACAACGTCGTTACAACGTCGCTGCAACGTCGTGACGTTGCAGCGACGTTGTTTCAACATTGTGTGTTTTCTGGGATTCAGTTCCCGCCTTGCTGTTTTGCGTGACATTTTTTTGTAATCATTTACATTCATTTATGTTTGTGTTTCTAGACTAAGAAAACATGCTGCGAAAATGCGGTTACCATGACAACGTAGATGCTACAAAGAAATGCAAAAACCAATAAAGCAAATGCACAAGTACATGCATATACGTCTTATATGGGCAGCTAATAACTAAATAAATAATAAAAACACACCAAAAGTTGTACCTGACAGCATATCTATATACACAATCCGATCACGATTTTTATTCGTTCACTATTTAATTTCTCTGATTATTCTACCTGTCAACTACTTTTGCCCCTTCCCAATTAAAAATGGTTAGCTATCGCGATATGATCTGCTACTGCGCTTTTGTTAAAATACGTTGAGATTCAGACACGACAAAGTAACCATTAGGATCAGCAGTCTCAATGCGTCATGATCCAGAACCAGTGGGGGGTGGGGGGGGGGGTGGGGGTGGGGATACAACCTGAGCAAGATCTACAGGCCTTTGTTTAGTACGAGAAACCAGTCTAGTTGTAAGTAGCACAAGTCCCGTGACGTCATGATGTCAATGTCAGTCTGATGATGGTTCTCGATGAGAGCCGAAACTGTCACAGTAAGTGAAATTCTTTTCTTTCTTGATACGATCAAAAGAGTTCTTTAAATTGATGTGATATTCTATCCTGATGGTTGAACCTATTCAGTGAGTCTATTTGACCCATAGTCAAAGTCTTAAAAAACAAAACGAAAATCAAAACAAAACAAAAAAGTATTCTTATATAACAAAGAGACATTTTTCTGTCATTTTTCATGATCACATTAAGCATTTGCTCAGACATGTCTGTCCAAATCTTCAGGACAAAGAACGCAGGCGTTTACAAGTCTACTTTTAATCATCAACTCTAAATGACTAAAATATACCTACATGTAAGGGTCGCAAATTCTTATCCTATCTACATTGTACGACACGAATTGTACATCACGAATATAGAAATTTTAGACAATTCGCAGGCATTTTTTCTTTCTCCTAAACATATCCGTCTGCGATAAAAGAATTGTCTTAAAATTTGCATAGCTTTGTCAGAAATCCCCGAACATTGAGCACAGAACACCACAAAAAGCAGTAAATCCGAAATCACTGAACATAGATCTATCAAAGAGACAGTCAGAACTATCTAAGAACTGCCGGACTGAGTAGCAAACCGTGTAGACCATACAATCAGATGCCGTTTGTCGCGGCGTCTGATCATGGTCTACACCATCTGCTCGGGTCCGTCTGTCAGAGTAAATCCGCTAATGGATAATTTTTCATTACCAATTTGACACACCCCTTTTTTCTTTAATGGCTTTATGATTGTTTTTTTTCTTTCGTCCAATATTGATTTACTTTAAAAAAAAAGGTTGTTCACGATAATACTACTGAAACTCAGAATACCAGTCAAACAGTTCTGCTCTGTGATAACTATAGTACAATGTAGTTTTTAATCCTGCTCTTCTTGAACACGACATGCCCTGTCTTAGCAAACAGTGTAGATCTAGATCAGTTGGCTTCTGAAAAAGCCAACTGATCTGGATCTGCACTGTTTGCCATTAAATATGTGAATTTCTATCAAAAACCCGGATCAAGTAATCTGATTGGCTGAAGCGGGCGTCGCATCTTAATCTATTCAGCATGACAAGGGTTAAGAATGAAAACTATATCTTTTACATATATGCAAAATTTAAGATAAAAAAAGAAAGAAAGAAAGAAAAAACAAACAAACAAAAAAACAAAAAACAAAAAAACAAACAAACAAAAAAAAAACAAACAAACAAAAAAAAAAACAAAAAAAAACAAAAAAACAAAAAACAAACAAACAAACAAACAAAAAAAAACAACAACAACAAAACAACAACAACAAAAAACAACACCTTACATAAAAGGAGTTAATGTTTGCTCAAGCATGACGGTCCAAATATAGTTGACTCTCGTTATCTGAAACACTGATAACTCAAGCCAAACAAAATTTTGGATAATGCTGGTTAAGTAAATTAGTGAACTCAGGAACTGATACAGGAACTGATACAATCAAGACCCAGTTGTTCAAAGCATCGTAAGCTTAACGAGCTCGTTAGTGATCAAAATCTTAGCTGTTCTAGTGGGTACACTATCTAATTCACAGGTATGTTTGCTGAAAAGATGTGAGTAAATGCAAAAGCTACTCACATTTTTTTTCAGCGAGTGTTCATATTTAATCCTCAAAGATTTTAACAATACGTTAACTAACAACATCGTTAGTTTTGAACAACTGGGCCCAGATCCATATTAAGCCCCCAATAGACAAATACAATTAAACAACTACAAAATGAACAGATGGCAAGCAGAGTTGGCAACCCTTTCTCAAAAAGGTGGCAACTCTGTAACCCGAACTTAACTGAATATACCTTAAACTTACGTACATAACTGTCAAAAGAAAAAACACCAGAAAGTGAAACACTACATAAACACCTTGGAACGATCAGTAATAAGTTACTGTTTTGCTTTATATTCTTTACATTTCCACTTCTGTTATCTCAAACTACTCTCATTTCAAACTGAAAATTCTGGTTCCGTGGAGTCTGAGACAACGAGAATCCACTGTACTTAAGATAAATACATTTATAAATACATAACAAAGAGCATAGAGACTAAGAAGCTTACTTTTTATCATCGACTCTAAATGACTAAACTACGCTTAAAGGTCGTAAATTCCTATTCCAACTACGACATACCTCACAGGTACAGAAGCGTTAGACAATTCGCAGACAGTTTTTTCTTCTTAACACATCCGTCTGCGATAAACGAATTTTCCTATATTTTGCATAGCGCCGTCAGAAATCCCTGGACACTGAGCAGAGAGCATCACAAAAAGGCAGATAATCCGAACTCAGTGAACACAGACTTGTCAAAGAAACAGTCTCAGCTGTTTAAAATCAGTTGCAAACAGTGTAGACCACGATCAGACGCCGCATTTCGCGGCGTCTGATCATGGTCTACACGGTTTGCTTCAGGTCTTTCTGTTAAGAGTAAACACCCTATTCGATATTTTTCGTGGGCAATTCTTAATAACATTTTGATTTTTTTTCTTGTTTCTTTTGTCAAGTATCGATTTGCTATTAAGAAAGGATATTCATTGCAACAGAGATTCAGCATACTAGACAAATATTTTGCTCTGTAACAATTAAATTTTTTTCAAGATTGAAAACACTATCTCTCTGACATATATTCAAAGTTCAAAATGAAACAAAGCGCAAATATTCCCTCACATAAAAATGCGTTTTCTTCTGGTCGTTTTGCATAATCATATTCTTAAGTGTGTTCTTAAGTTGGATGTTCCAATATTAATGATAAATACATTTTTATAAGTAAATAGCAAAGAGCGCAATAACTGACAAGCTCTGAATGATTAAAACATGCACAGTGGTCGTAAATTCCTATTCCAGCTAAGACATACCTCACAGGTACAGAAGCTTTAGACAATTCGCAGGCCTCTTTTTCTTCTTCTTATCATATCCGTCTGCGGTAAAAAAAAAATCCTATAATTTGCATAGCATCGTCAGAAATCCCTGAACGCTGAGTACAGAGCACCACAAAAGGCAGGAATTCCGAAATCACTGAACACCGACCTGTCAGAGAAACAGTCTCAGCTGCCAGGCGGCTGTACTAATAAACCATTCAAGAATACAGTTAAATATTTCATTGTGTTTCCATGAAAACAGCAGAAGTCCTGTCTATTACTGTGTTGTAATAGAAAATTGATTTTTGGATTTCTTCTCAGAGGCCTGTCATTGCCAGCAGTTCCCCAAGAAATCATTACAATATAAGTGTTATTTCCCTTGTTCTATTTGTTTAAGGGAAAACGCGCCTTTCGAGAAATACGTAAACATGCCTATGTAATGTGTATCCCTATATTCCCCATACTGTATAGTGAACACTTCGGTATTTAAGGGTCTACATTATCAGGACGATTCTGAGATTTTGTACATGTAGATTTTTAACCAGCTTTGCAATTTGGTTTTTACTTCTACCCGTAGCAACCTACCTTTTGTACTGCATACATCTTTCTTAATGTCCGTACATCGTAACAACCCAAATCTTCCTCATTTCGGATATTATACAGCCGACTCTCATTATTTCAACTTCGCTTATCTCGAAAAACCGCTTATCTCGAAGTGAAATCTGGTCCCTGTTTTCGACATGGAAATCTAATAACATGTAACAGAATATTGTGGAAAAGAGGAGAAATGGCTCCTGAGGAGCTACTTCTCTTTTCCACAATATTTTAAATATACTTCTTCAGGTGTGAAATACGGTTGTTTGATTTATTTTTTCCTCAACTTTGCGACTCTGATATGTAGAGGTACGGATATCTCGATTAGTTCAGTCCATTTGACTTCGAAATAACGAGAGTCGACTCGGTTCTTGGAAGGTTCTCGTTTATCCCTCTTTGAATAGCCTTGAGGCTATAGAAGGCACATGCGATCAGCGAAGACTGATCAGACTGCGCGGATGCGCAGGCTGATCTGAGTTTGCTGGTTGCATTAGTCTTATTGTAGGTTTTGTCGTGCTCTGGCACACGAATGAGCCACGACGTTAGAAAATGTACCTTCGGACTTGTGTGTCCAGTGAAGATTACAGTTTTCGTCAGCTCTGTTAAACAAACTACTGCTTGGAAATGCGTGTATATTTAAAATTAAAATACCTAATATCACACTGCGTAAAAAGTCCCGTGGCCGAGCAGTAACTGCTCCCGACTTCGGATAACGAGGTTTCGGGTTCGAATCCCGCAGTAAGCGGAATTCGGCTCATGACTGTACGGCGCTTCATTTCATAGAGCATTTCAGTATCACCTTATCACTAGTCTCGATATGACCATATATATCGTTCATCTGTCATTACTGACAATGACCAATCCTAATCAAATGCGTGAAAGGTTATTGTTTCAGTGTTCTAAGATGGCTGATGAGACCAATTTTATCTCTAAACAGCCTATTGCAGATAGAACAAGAGAGGTCTGAGAAAGAAAGCTCTGTTGATGATGCCTTAGCTCTGGCTTTTCGCTGTTTCTGCTCGGCTTCGCTAGTTCTTTTTGCTTCGTAATCACCTGCACCCCTTCTTGTGAGGCCCCGCCTGTGATCCTGTGCAATCTGTTCCCACGACTCTGTTGGTATTTTGAAGTCTTTAAGGACGGCTTTGAGGGCGTCCTTCTATCGCTCTAAGGGAGCTTTTACAACTTGTAGTTCTCCATAGAGGATTTTCTTTGGCAAAAAATATGGCTAAAATGATGTTGAAAGGGACTTAAAAATCAACCCACCGCATCAAACAAAAAAGATCCTGAAAAGGCGACACACTATGAGCCGTTTTGTCTAGGTCTACCGTCAACTCTTGTTAACTCGACTTCGCTTATCTCGAAGTAAAAATCTGGTCCCTGGTTTCAACATGGAAATCTAACATCAGGTAACAAAACGTGGTGGACAAGATGAGAAATCCCTTTCCACAATATTTTGAATATACCTCTAACTTCAAATTACATTATTAATTTGTGAAATATGGTTGTTCCATTTATTTTTTCCTCAATTTTGCAAATCTGATTTGTCGAAGTACGGATATATTAAAGTATTTCATAGAGTCCCTTGCAGATAATGAGAGTCGTCTGTATACTGTCTGCAAAATCATTCCACTGTCCTCCTATTTATTATCGCATGTGGTACCAACAGAGTTATTTTTTTCTTTGTCCACTGGTTTAAAATCATATTGAACATTATGATATGCAAAAAGTGATAGGGTTTGGAAATTGCAAACAATATCTTGTTTCACCTTAATCACCACTTTCTTGGCTAATTCAGCAGACGACCAACTGATGATATTTTTCTCGTCTGCTGAAAATTCTATCCAGACTGCTAAGCGTTAAATGTGAGAACACTTTACTGTTTAATAACGAGACCTCATCAGCCTATCTGAAAATCAGGATAGATTAGCGACAATGTTTTCTTTAGAAACTTTCAACAAACTCATTTTGCTTGTCTAGGGGTGCTCTACAGAAACAGACAAAATTTAGGCACTAAATGTAACTTTAACATCAGTATTTGAAATGATAGATGGCACAAAATGGCTTCTGGTTAGATTTTATAATCATAATGGAAAGCTTCTATTTAGAATAAAATGCTAAGATAAGTCTATTTCCAAACCACATTGAAAAAGCACAGTGCTAGACGGAGAAGTATCGTATAAACCCTATTCGTACATTCAATTTCTAACCATATTTGTCCTCATTCTTTGGAAGGAGACAGCACATCAGCAGAAGCGTTGTTTTGTTAATGTAATCAACAAGTATTGATTTTGCCACTGACTTCATCAACAGCTGTTGATTTTGACAATGTCATCAACAACAGCTGTTAATTTTGACAGTTTCATCAACAAAAGCTGTTGACTTTGAGACTGTCATCAACAACCACACCGGTTGATGTTGAAAGTGCTATCAACAACAGCTATTGGTTTTGAAATTGTCATAAACAACGCCAGTTGATGCTGAAAGGGTCATGTCATCAACAGCAGCTGTCAGTTTTGACAATGTCAACAACGTCTTCCATTTGTGGTGGTATCATCAACACGAACAGTTGTTTTTGACAGTGTCATCGACAGCTCTTGCTTTTGACAGTATCATTAACAACAGCTTACAATTATGACAGTGTTATCAATATTATCTACTGATTTGAACAGAGCCATAAAAAACAACTGTTGATTTTGAGACTGTCATCAACAATAACTATTGATGTTGCAAGTGTCATCAACAATATGGACAGAGCCCACAACAACAATGTTCATTTTGACAATGTCATCAATAACAGGAGTCAGTTTGACCACTGTATGATATCATGAACATCGTCCTTCATCAAAAACAACTGTCAGTTTTGATAATGTCAATAATAGCTGTCCACAGTGACCATGCCATCGTGACCGTGCCATCAACAACCTCTATAATCCTTGACAGTAACGCGGTTGCTTTTGACAGTATCATTAATAGCTCTTGATTTTGAAAGTACCATTAACAACATATGACAATTTTGACAATGCCGTCAGCAATATCTGGTGATTTTGACAGAGCCATCAACAGCATCTGTTGATTTTAAGGTTGTTATCGACAATGGTTATTAGTTTTGTTAGTGACATCAACAATATGGATAGTGACACCAACAGGAGCTGTTCATTTGAACCATGTTATAAACAACAGCACTCAATACGACTATATCAATATATCATTAACATCGTCCTTCGTTTTAACAGACTGAGTGTGATGAATAAGACCTTTTGATTTTGGCATTGTCATTTGTTGACATAATTAATAATGATCCACAGCTGTTAATTTTGAGTGATATCAACTACAGGTGATGATTTTTGATATAATATTCAATTAATTTTTAATCTGACATCAATAATAGCTATTGATTTCGACAGAATCTTCAACAACAACAGTTGACTTTGTCAGTGCAATCAGTACTATCTGTACATTATTGGTACTATATGTATCAACAAACAGCAGGTGTTTGTGCGTGGATGGCGTTTGTTTTGTCATTGTTTGTTCTTAATCTCCTTCTTTTGGTGCCTCGGGAAGGCTGTGCTTTGTGAGTATGGTATTCCCTGGGTATCTTTATATCTACTAAAATCTGTTATGAATGCCACCTTCCAAATCAACGTTTGAGGACACTGTCAAAATCTAATGAGGACAATGCCAAAATAATATATATATATATGTTAACAACAATGTCGAAATCAGCGGCTATTGTTGATGACAATGCCAAAATAATATATAGTCAAAAATGTCGACATCAGCGGCTATTGTTGATGACAATGCCAAAATAATATATATATATATATATATATATATATATATATATATATATATATATATATATATATATATATATATATATATATATCGGCTATTGTTGATGACAATGCCAAAATAATATATATATATATATATATATATATATATATATATATATATATATATATATATATATATATATATATATATATATATATATTATTTTGGCATTGTCATCAATATATATATATATATATATATATATATATATATATATATATATATATATATATATATATATATATATATATATATATTATTTTGGCATTGTCATCAACAATAGCCGCTGATTTCTACATTGTTGTTAACAACTCTTGGTAACATTGCTGTCATCAAACTTCAGGCTTTTGATTTTGATACTGCTGTAGCAATAGATTTTGACAGTGTCCTCAAACGTTGATTTGGAAGGTGGCATTCATAACAGGTATTAGTTAAGTTTGACAGTGTCATCAACAAAAGCTGCTGATTTTGACATTGTCATAAAAACAACCTTTAATTTTGAAATTGTGATCACAAACAGCTATTGATTTTGATAATGTTAATCTTACTTATATCCTCAACAACAGCTTTTAACTTTGACCATATAGTCAGCAACAGCTGAACCACAGCGTCAGAAATGGTTACTTCGATCATGTGCACCCAGCGAAGATTCAGATTATTCTGCATATTTCAGTAGTCTGATCAGAATCTGCCCTTGGCGCATTTCGGAAAGCCAAAGATTCAAATTTTCTTGATGCGGACAACGAAGCTTGATCAGACTGTGCAGAAGCACTGGCTGATTTGAGTCTTCGATGGATGCACATGACAGAAGATACGTTTTATCATGTCATCACGAGAACATACCTATATAATTTTGACCCCCTAAAACCCCACTTTTATATAGTAAAACTTGGGTTTACAGGGGTATACATTATTTTTCTTATTTCTGCTCAAAAACATAGATTGTGGGTACTCGTTAGAACCGCCTCGGCGAGGCGGTTCTAACGAGTACCCCACAATATATAGTTTGAGTTGAAATAAGAAAAATATCAGGGTTTTTATTCTAAAAAAATTCAGATTTTGGAGGTAAAATTTTCTATATATTTGAATAGGCGTGTTTTCGTAAGACTGCGATTCAGCAGATAGCTGTGCCAGTGTAGTCATCAGAAGCTGATTAGACTGCGCGGATGCGCAGGCGGATTTGAGAATTCTTTAAGCGAACATACAAGAAGGTACGTATTTTCACGTTGTGGCTTAGCTGGCAGTTGTGCCAGTGTAGTCATAAGTTGTTGATTTTGTCATTATGATGAATAGTAGTTGTTGCTTTTGACAGTGGCATAACCAACAGTTGAAAAGTATACTACTGGTGCAATCCATGACTCGAAGATTCGGGGAAGAAGTGACTCTGGAACATAGGAACGCTCCGACTGGTAGGCAAACTGCGCAATTAATATCCATAGGTATACCAATAATTTGCTTGTTAACACCCTCATAACCCATTTAAGCCTAACGTCCCATACAATGGACTTTGGCAAACAGTATAGACCCAGATCAGACGCCGCAGAACGCGGCGTCTGATCAGGGTCTACACTGTTTGCATTTATTTCAGAAATTTCTATAAAGTACGACAATAATAAAAAATAACCAGGCATCTTTTCTATTTGAAATGAACCGGTCTAAATTGTGAAAGAAGAAAAGTCTACTCGGCATACGAGTAAATGGGTTAAGACGGTTACAAATATGAGGTTAATGAACGCACAAGAGCCGCAACGTCAGAAAACGTACTTTCGGACAAGTGCGCCCAGCGAAAAGTCAGATAAGCCTGTCTATTTGAGCAGTACGTCTAATCAAAATTTTTCCTGGGCGTATTGTTTTGGACAGGTATGAATGCAATGTGTCTATCTATCTGTCAGAATTTTCCCTGGGCGTATTTTGGAAAGTTAAGGATGCAAAGTATCTAATAGTATCTGTCTGTCTATCTGTCTATATTTGAGCAGTCTGATCGGAATTTTCCCTGGGCGTATTTAGGATAGGATGCAAAGTATCTATCTATCTATCTATCTATCTACAAGCAGTCTGATCAGAATTTTACCTGGACGTATTTTGGATAGGTGAGGATGCAAAGTTTCTATCTGTCTATCTACCAATCTATATCTGAGCAGTCCGATCAGAATTTTTCCTGGGTGTATTTTGGATAGGTAAGGGTGCAAAGTATCTATCTATCTATATTTAAGCAGTCTGATCAGAATTTTCCCTTGGGGTATATTGGATAGGTAAGGGTGCAAAGTATCTATCTATCTATATTTAAGCAGTCTGATCAGAATTTTCCCTGGGGGTATATTGGATAGGTAAGGGTACAAAGTATCTATCTATCTATATTTAAGCAGTCTGATCAGAATTTTCCCTGGGGGTATATTGGATAGGTAAGGGTGCAAAGTATCTATCTATCTATATTTAAGCAGTCTGATCAGAATTTTCCCTGGGGGTATATTGGATAGGTAAGGGTGCAAAGTATCTAACTATCTATCTACCAATCTATATTTGAGCAGTCTGATCAGAATTTTCCCAGGGGTACTTTGGATAGGTAAGGGTGCAAAGTATCTATCTATATTTAAGCAGTCTGATCAGAATTTTCCCTGGGCGTATTTTGGATAGATAAGGATGCAAAGTTTCTATCTATCTATCTACCAATCTATATTTGAGCAGTCTGATCGGAATTTTTGCTGGGCGTATTTAGGATATGGTGCAAAGTATCTATCTATCTATCTATATTTGATCAGTCTGATCAGAATTTTGCCTGAGCGTATATTGGATAGGTAAGGATGCAAAGTTTCTATCTATCTACCAATCTATATTTGATCATACTGATCGGAAATTTCCCTGGGCGTATTTAGGATAGGGTGCAAAGTATCTATCTATCTATCTATCTATCTATTTATCTATCTATCTATCTATCTATATTTGAGCAGTCTGATCAGAATTTTCCCTGAGCGGGTTTTCGATAGGTAAGGGTGCAAAGTATCTATCTATCTATCTATATTTGAGCAGTCTGATCAGAATTTTCCCTGGGCATATATTGGAAAGGTAAGGATACGAGGTTTCTATCTATCTATCTATATTTGAGCAGTCTGATCAGAATTTTCTCTGGACGTATTTTGGATAGGTCAGAATGCAGAATTTTTTTCTATCAATCTACCCTTGATGAAATTTAGGAAAGAAAGAAAAAATAGCGGTAGGAAAAAAAGAAAATTTTGAGAAGTTTTCAACATGCAGACAATGAATACTAATCAGACTGTGCAGGCTGATTTGAGTCTTCTTCGGATGTAGAATTCAGGGTTGTGGAATTATCAAATTTTATTACTTGTCCGCGGACAAGAAACTTGTCCACGGACAAGTAAATGGTCAAAATCCACTTGTCCAACTAGGATTTACTTGCCAGAAAATGGCATTTTCGTTTCTTATTTCTCGAAGAAAATATATATTGTGGGTACTCATTAAAAGCGCCTCAGTGAGGCGCTTCTAATGAGTACCCACAACATGTGTTTGCTTCAAGAAATAAGAAAAAAAACCTTATATCATAATCTGGATACTCTTCACAGCTAGAGCTATGAAGTCCTTGATCCAGGACAAGTAAATTGAAATTTCTGTCTTGACCTCAGGGAAATGAGACAAGTTGGACATGGTATTTCCAGAGCCCTACGTAGATGTCAGAAACATGTGTTTTCTTGATGTTACGGCGCATTTGCTTCTAACTGTGTTATTGAAAATTCAATCAACGTATAAGACAAAAAAATACAACGTACAGTGTAACCGGATTCGTGTATCATACAGTGAAGTATTTTGGAAGGCCAAGGATGCAAAGTTTCCTCATGCGGACACTGAAGACACTGATCAGACTGCAAAGATTCACAAGCTGCTTTAAGTCTTTGTTGGGCACACGCATCAGAAAGTACGTTTTCTCAAGTTGCGCTAGTTTGTTTATAACACTGTGACTAATTGTGAAATATTAATTAAAATACGGCAATAAATACAATGTACAGTGTAACCTGAAACGCGAATTGTACATCGCATTTATTCTGTCGTGGATGAGTTCGCTTTAATTGGATCTTATTGGCGTCTGTGCTGTTGAAACTGCATCGAAAAGGGGGCATGGTTGGGCGAAATGTAAGTCCCGTCTCCTTGTAACAATCTCAAGTAGCCCTGCTACTGTGCTTTCGATTTCCGCTTTCAGAAAGTCAAATTTTGCTTGGCGCTTTACATAGAAGAAGAAGTAAATTTGCAAACTTTTGTCATGATTTAATGCAAAACCATTTGTCGTAACTACCTAAGCACAAAAAGGTTTTTTTTTTTTCTAATAATTGGTTTAAAAAAATCAATTATTTTCACTTTTTCCCATTGTAAAATTGAATGCGTTATGCAGAAATCTGGAACGGTAGGTAACTTGGAGGAGATTTTCAACAAGTTCCGCTTGTACAATATTTCTGACATTTTAACAGTTTTATTGTGAAAAATCAATAATTTAAATTCAGCAAAGTAAAATAAAAAATGCTTCCTTTGACATAAATCCAAAGAATAATTTTGCTATAGAAATCGCATAGGTCAGACTAATTTTTGTCCGTAAATTTAATTTTACTGTAAATAGTTAAGAATAAAACACAGAAACAGAAAAGAAAAATGTTTTCTGATTAGATATGGTCAGTCAGAACAAAATATTTTCATTTAAAATAAAACGCCAAGCAAAAAAAAAAAAAAAAAAAAAGTCTTTCCGAGAGATGTCGAAAGGACAGTAAGCCCTAACGTCCGGTTCTCATCAAGTAAGTATCAAACATTCATCTACTAAGTTATTTTTGTGGATAAATAGTCTGTCTTTCTATTGTCAGCGTGGGTACATGTAATTGGCTGTGGGGTGGTGTTGTGGACTTGTGATGTGTATGAAGTATGTGTATTTGCGTTACGTCGACTATAGTGGATTGGCATGGTTGTAATAAATTTGGTTTATCACGTACAGTATTCCGCTTATTTACTTTTCTAATCGTAGCTCAAGATAAGGCACTTTTTTCAATAATAATAATAAAAAAAAAAAATAGAACTACTCATACAACATGTGTTCGTGCGTGTGTGTGAATAAATGTTTACCCCGCTAATCTGGAGATATGAGTTCTATAGAACTACATTCATTGGGTCTTTCACAAGTTTTTGAAATATACATGTGTTATCGTCTCACGAAAGTGCGGCGTCTACATTCCAAATCCAGGGGCGGATTCAGAAGGGGTTCGTGGGGTTCAGTCGAACCGCTTCTTGACACAAAATTCATGAGAATGTTTTTATAAGTTTGTATTTACCATAAATATTCTCACCATAAATATTCTCACCCCATACTCTTTACCTCTTATGTTTTTCAAGTCCATTTTACTACCTGTGAATGTGTGTAAAATGGCTGGGTGAGTGGCAAACAGTGCAGACCCTGATCGTTTCGCGGCATCTGATCTGGGTCTACTCTGTTTGCTCAGGCATGTCTGTAAAGTAGAGTCGATTAATGTGAGTTTGATCAAATCGAACCCCCCACAGAAATGGTCCTGGAAATGCCCATAGTGGTTACCCAAAAGAAAAATATTTAATAATATAGAGCTTGACCATACTGATATGTGCTAGTCTGGGACCTCCATTGATCTGTCTGAATTGTAAGTTATGCGATACAAATTACAATTTAAGAAAGTTAATCGCAGATGAAAAGCTCCCGCCTAAGCAATTCGAATTAGTTCCCTTAACTAGGTGCGATATCGGTTATCATGTTTACATTGATATCGTGTGTATGCATATTATACGTCATCAAGCTGTGATGGCCGAGTGGTTAAGGCGTTGGACTTGAAATCCAATGGGCATTGCCCGCGCAGGTTCGAACCCTGCTCGCAGCGAATGTTTTTCTTTTTCTTCTCGTTTTCTCGCCTGTTCGAAAATTTAATTGTCACCACAGCTTTAGCGTTTGTTAAAGCTTTTTTGAAAGTTTTTATACTTTATACGGCTATATCACCTGGGCCTTTCTGTTAGATACTGGCCTAGAGTTCTATGCAGTACCATCCTGGTCCACATGAGTGACCTTGGGAGTCAAGGTCATGGAGCTATAAAAAGCATGTTAAAGTATTTGGTTTAAATTTTTAGGAGCAAAGCGCAATTCAGGCGAGGTACGGTGCCCTGCAACACTTCTTATTTTATATATATTACAAAATAAATCCCGCAAAACTAGTAATCATACATATACATGTATTATAGGAATCCGCTATGTCTTTTTTTTTTTTTTTTTTTTAAATTCATCATGCACCCATGCTTCAGAGTCGCGATTATTATACACAACTTATTTATCAAAATCATGTACCCATCACCTTTTAATCTCATCCTCTATGGGGCCGGTGACAGGGGCCCGGAAAATAGCAAAAACACCGATTAGTTTTTTCAGTCTGCGAAGCCCTGGAATATGGTCTATACTGCTTTTCAAGGCGAAAAATACAACGGAAATATTGTTATAATATGTTGTTAAGACTCAGCATGCACTTTAAATTCTAGTGACACCGAAAGGTCGGATTTAACCACGGAGCCAGCTTCTTGAGCACCTCGAGGAGGGGAGGAGAGTGGGGTAATTGTGGTACGGGTGTTCGAGCTAGTATTTCGAAACCTACCCCAATCATATACCTGTCCTTTGAAACGGACCCATTCATATACTAGATCGTCTTAAATGTTGACCCATTCATATACTGTCCCTTGATATTTTGTACCCATTTATTGTTGGTAGTTAGATAAATATAGCAGTCAATTCATTAAATACCAAGAGAACAAGTGCAAAATATCTGAACGAAAAATATGTGCATGTACCGGGATACATAAAAAAGTGGGGGCCTTTCATATACTAATCCAGAACAATGGGGCCAATCATATACTTCTTGTTGAAAGAAGGGGCCAATATCATATACTTGGCAGCGCTGAAAAAGGGGGCCATTCAGCACGCACATCCATACTATACCATATATATACCCCCTCACCCCCCCCCCTCGAGCTGAGCACAAGGTGCTCAAAGTGAGGTATAGTGATCGTCCTGTGTCCGGCGTCCGGCGTTCGATAACTATTTCTTCAAATGACATCTCCTAAACCACTTGCCCGATTTCAAAATACTGTATTTGACCTAAACACTTGTGCAGTTAGGTTTTTTAAAATAACTAGAAAAAGAAAATTATAAAATAGCCATCTAATAAGGATACAGAAAAAGACCAGCAGGGACTTCATGATAGGATTATTTAATGATGCTTACGTGGTATTTTTTTCTGACATTACGAAAACACGCCTATTCAAATATATTGAAAATTTCACCACCAAAAACTGAAAGTTTTCAGATAAAAATTCTGATATTTTTTTCATATTTCTGCTCAAAACTTATATTGTAGGCACTCGTTAGAACCGCCTCGACGAGGCGGTTTTTACGTGTACCCACAATCTATGTTTTAGAGCAGAAATAAGAAAAATAATGTATACCCCTGTAAACCCCAGTTTTACTATATAAAAGTGGGGTTTAAGAGGGTTAAAATTATATAGACATGTTTTTGTGATGTTTTCTGTTTAACTGTAGGCACTCATTTTAACTGCCTCGATAAGTCTATAAAAGCATATATTCATTTGTATTCATTTGAATAAACAAGTCGAGGCAATTCAAATGACTACCAACAACATATACTTTTATAAAGAAGCAGGTAAAAAGACATGGCTGTAATCTGAAGAATACGAAATGTTTGACTGTGCGCTTACAGGGGCATGTGCGGTAAGGAAATCGAATACGGTAATTTCTTACAACTGTTCCTGGTATGCCTCTTTACCAAAATTACTAAAAACGTTCCGCTCCATTGAACAAGTTGGTTGCCAGAGCTAAAAATAGAAAATCTTTAAACAACATTTAAGTACATAAGTGACACGTGCTATAAATGGGAAAAGAACGTCTGACTTTGGCATTTCATAGTTTTTTTTTCAGTGTCATTATTTGTATTAGTTTTACTTTTCGCCATTTATTGTGTGTTTAGTAAAGCTATCTTATTAGTTTGCTGCGATGACTATATCATTTATCACTGCTGTATTTTAATAATTCATTCTGAAAGCAGTTGAATTAAATGTTATACAAGCATGCAACGTATCGAAAGCAGTTGCATAATTGAAACAACCTGTATTCTTCCTGGGCAGCATTCATTGGAAATACTTTTGGTCGAGCATTTCTAACAAAACAAGCATCCTCTGCCTTCATAGCGAACATCATCAAAAAATGGGAACTTTTGGGGAGTACTTTGCTATATAACTCTCTGGGGTCTTGTGTGGGAACTTCCTATATATGGCATAGTACGGATGTGCGTACCGAATGGCCCCCCTTTTCAGCGCTGCCGGGTATATGATTGGCCCCCTTTTTCAACAAAAAGTATATGAATGACCCGATTTTTCTGGATTCCTATTTGAAAGGCCCCATTTTTCTGACATCCTGGTATATGCACATATTTTTTGCTGAGAGATTTTTCGAGACTGCTTGTTCTCTTGGTATTCAGTAAATTGACTGCGATATTTGTCTAACTACCAGCAATAAATGGGTACAAAAAAGCAAAGGGCAGTATATGAATAGGTCAGTATTTCAGATGATCAAGTATATGAATGGGTCGTTGTTTTTTTCAAAGGCTAGGTATATGAATAGGGTTGATTTTGAAATACCGGCTCGCACTCCAGTACCACAATTACCCCCTCCCCCAAGTTACACCCCCACGAGATATAACTCAGTTCAGTGCATCCTGTAATAACAAAAATATAAGGACAAAAAGTTACCTGAATCGCGTGTGTTTATAAATAAAAATCCGTGAACTGTGTCCTAATGTCACGTGGGTTTGCTACACTGAAGTGGCATAATAACTCTTCCTTAAATCGTGCTGTAAGTCGTATATGTTTCGTGAATTTTATAAGGTATGATATCAATTAAAGTAAATTAATGAACTCAGGAACTGAAACAATCAGATCCACACTAAGCCCCCAACACCAAAGGGAAAGACAGACACATGCAATTAAACAATCACAAAAAGGACAGAGTTGGCAACTCTTTTCCAAATAGGTCGCAACTCTGTTACCAAAAAAAAAGGTAAGAGAAAAGTCCAAGGAGTGCCACAATCACAAACCGTAGCCCTTCCCAGACACCAAGAGGAAGAGGAAACCGACAAATCCTAACTAGCACAAATCGAACAAACGTACAAAAAGCACTAAGCTTAGCTCTCTTCCCCAAGCGAGGTAATCGCAATGCTAAAAGGACAGAAAAAACATAAGAACAAAATGACAAAAGGCAAGACATAAAACAAGTCGCCTCGTAGAATAAACCACAAAGCAACAAAGAGTAAGACTAAGCAACAAAGAGTAAGACTAACACCAGGACCGCCGGTCAGTAGAGTAAACCACTGGGGCGGGGGGGGGGGGGGGGGGTGATGTTTAAAGCACTTTTACAGCTACCAACTTCACCCTGGGTCCCGATGCTACTCTTAGAATAAAGATACAGAAATACATAAAAATTCGGTTTGCATAAAGGCTCCCAACTCAGTCAGCGAAAACATAAAAATCAAATTAATCACTATAATAAACAAAGACGAGTACTCATGGCTAATTCTACTGATGCCAGAGTAAATGAAAACCAATAGTTAAAAATTAACTGAATATATCATAAACTTACATAATTGTTAAAAGAAAAAACATGTGTTAGTGAAATACTACATAACATTTAATCTGAATTCCTTCAATGAATGTACCGCCTTGGAACGGCCAGTAATAAATTACTCGTGTAGCTGTTGTATGTCTAGCAGTCTAATCACGGGAAGAGTGGGCTGCTTGTTCTGTTTTATGAACATATGTTTGTCTTGTCCAATTTCCTTATTTTACTCTGTCACTTGCTGCCTTGGGTGGATTGCGTCTTGTGACATTCTCTGGATCTCCCATTTACATTTCGTGGTATGTGGGCGTGACAGCTATAATAATCAAATGTTCTATCCCATTCAGGAAGTTAAAGGGACTGTAGTAAGATCTTGCCTATGTTGTTATCTTAAAACAGGCTCTACACTCCATTAACCTCGCTGTTTAGAGTTTATGGGACGCTTTTTTTCCATAGCAGCAGTTTAAGGTAGTGGAGAGCATTTAACTGATGATGGTGTATATGAAATGTGGATTAATAAAATAAACTGCTAAATCAAGATTAAAGTCTCGTCTGTGGGTTCTAAAACATAGAGGCTGTTTTTCGTCAGTGGAGCGACACCAGAATGGGGACATTTCATGCCCATTTACTATGTACTTCATTTCATGGGATGGTTTATAAAGTCACTGACGCTTCATTTCCGGACTGCTATAGTGCTTGTACGAAAGTAATTATATGATGCAGTTGTGGACTTGCATCTAATGCCTTGTCGTAATGGCTCTATTGTTGTCTGATAAGCCGACTGCCCAAAGAAAAAGACGGTACTAGCTGTGTGTGCACACAGGCTGATGATTCTCTTTCCAGCCCGATACACAGCGAAGTAGTACTCTAAGATTTGACCATTGGTATCCGCTATGTCATGTCTGATCCTGACATTGTACTTCGCTTATGATTATCGTCTGGATTGAGTCTGACCTCTTATCAGGACATCAGAGAGTTGATAAAGCCAGATCTTATTATCGCCAGTTTGATTCATCTAGCAACCAAAGCTTCTAAGTGTTCCATGTAAAGCTTACAAGGAAAATCAATGTCAGAGGACCCTACTTTTCCATTCTACTTTGCATCTCCTGCTCGGGTTCGGTTCTGATGCCACTTCTTGTACAAACGAATTCTGGAGTGTCAGTCTGGCTTGCATATGCTCAGCAAGTCGCTTATCTCGTATCACGCTCTGGATTGAACCTCTTGTCACCAATCAGACAAGCAGTCGAAACTCCAACAAGATCACAGAAAACAGGTATAAAGTAATCTAACTTAGTTGGTCCTTGAATATACGCCGTTGTTTAAGCCGAACATGACAGCTTTACTACCCAGCGTGTCTTTGTACGCCTGTGATCGACATAGGCCGCAGCAGTGCCACATTGTAACTAACCAGATATACAGGATTTCAACAGCTCTAGGACATCTCTGAATCCTCTATCCACGATGAAATTATCAGGCTCCTCCAAGTTAAACCTGTGTCCTTAGGAAATTTAGCTCCCGTGTCTTGCTTTGCGTCATTCATTTCTGGGATGCCTGGCGGTCCAAAAGGTCCTGTGTCTCCTTTATGTCCCATACTCACTTCAACATCTGAAAACAGCAAACGGTATGTGAACCGCGACAAGAGAAAAGGCGATTCAGGATATACGCGTACTATAAAAATCCAGATTAACAAATGAAACCAAATTCTCTGATAAGTATCTTTGCAATGCTATAGGGTTATTCCCCTGATTTTCGGAATATTGTCCCGAATTGGGATATGTCAATGGACGCGAGCTAACGAGTTTCGTCATTTGATAATCCCACTCGAGGCATAACCTTGTTCTGTAATTTTCAAGGATTGAGGAATTTTTTTGGGGGAGTCTTGTATTTTATATTACTGGGCCCAGTTTTTCAAAACTAACGATGTCGTTAGTTAACGAATCGTTAAAATTTACATCAAGTGATACGCAAATATGCTGAAATTTTATGCTGAAAAAATGTGAGCAGCTTTTGCAGTGCAAAAGCTACTCACATTTTTTCAGCAAAAAATATCAGAATATTGTGTATTGAATCCGCTAAAATAGTTAATGAAATGACCCTTAACGAGCTCGTTAAGCTAACGACGCTTTGAACAACTGGGCCCTGTTCATTAACAGACTCAGTAATAATAATCAATGGTATAAGCGAGAGCTTGTTGAGCATGCAGCCCAAAAAGAATAAAAACTGAGCATTTTTAGATTAGCTGATAAACGCATTTCTTTATATTGTCAAAATACAAATTTATTACCTCCTAAACTTACTTAAGTACTGAATTAAGTAACTATTTTATACCTTAATCTTTGTTATAGTACAAATTCAAAAATTTCCAAAAACTAAGACTGACTTGTCAAAATGAATGTATCTTAGCGGGTTCGGAATCCACTTTATAGGCTTATTTTGCTTTCTGTATGTCTTGCTGCTTGCCAAGACATGCGCATCATACGTTTCATTTTCAGTATTTTGGGGTTTAGCCACACTGATGAAGTTTAAGTAACATAAAGGTCTCTGTGGCACTAAATTAGGTATAGTTAAGCTCATATTACTCCTAAACCAAAGAGACGTCCTTACGTCACCTTAAACTAGGTATTCAAGAATTTCATAGGAAGTATGTTTTGGCTCCGGCATACAAGGCAGCAAACAATGTCGTCGTTGTTTGATGGCTCCATTACATTAATACTCTTAAACAAGAACTTGGTGGTACAAATGCCTATGAACTACAACCCTTGATTAAAGAGATGTCTGTGTTAATGATCGTACCTACCATTCAGCCACCGAGTTTGCTGTAAGTGTTATGAGAAGGCCAAGATCAGCGTCCTACGTTGTATTGGTTGCCTAAACTTCACGAAAGAGCATACAAAGTATGGCTTATTGAAAATTCAAGCTCTTGTACCACTACTGAACTTTCTAAATTGTTGACTTCTTGTCTTACCGCTATCAGAAAGCATAGCATGTCATTAAATATTGCGACACGGTCTATGAAAGATCAGGAAAGAATCTGTTTGGTCCATAAAAAAATCGATTGAAGTTTTGAATAAACTAAAATCCAGAAAATTTCGTGCATCAGTGTGTATGACTTTTTCCACGCTTTACACTATGCTACATCATAATCCTATAAAAGAAAAACTTCATAATTTAATTGAATGGACATTTCATTGGGAAGGTTCCCTCTGTCTTCCATGTGACGGAAGTAATGCTTTTTTTCACTTCCGAAAAGCAGATAGATTATACTTTATGGTCATGTCATAAAGTGTGTGAAGCGCTCACCTATCTGCTTGACAATATTTATATAAGATTTGGTACTGAGCTAGACAAATTGTGGGTATTCCGATGGGTACGAATTGCTTGTGGCTGGTTTGTTCTTGTTTTGATATGAAATACGCTTCATGATGTCTCATTCTGAAGAAAAGCAATCTGCAGTTATTGGAGCTTTCAGTTCGACGTCTAGATATTTGGACGATTTATCAAATATTGACAATAACTACTTTGATGGTTTGATCAGTCAAATGTATCCTTCAGAGCTTCAATTAAATAATGCAAATTCTTCTGATACTGAAGTCTCGTTTTTGGGTTTGCATTTGTCTATTTTAGATGGGTTTATTTCATTCAAAATGTATGATAAACGCGATGATTTTAAATTGTTAACTTCCCTTACTTGGATGGGGATGTTTTTCGAACATCCAGTGGTGTTTATATATCGCAACTAATTCGGTTTGCTAGAGTGTCTAGTCATGTTACTGACTTCAACACTCGAAATAAATTATTAACTACTAAACTTCTTAATCGGGTTATTGGTACTATAAACTCTGCCAAGGTTTTTCTAAATTTTATAGAAGCCATTTCGATTAGTTTCAAAATTCAGTGTGGGACTTAAATCTCTTCTGCAACGGGGCCTATCGGAATCTGAGTTTTATGGCAACTTGGTAAATAAATTCAGAAAAATATATGCCTGCAATGATTTTAGCACTAAATTTCGTAAACTCATTCTTCGATATACAAAGATTTGATACAACATAAATGTAATACGACACACTGCATGCATGGTAGTTAACCCAATCACGGTTAATAGCTTTGCTTCCCTCTTTTGTTGCACGCCACGGGTCGAACCTCAGACTGTATGTCGGTTCCGGCCTAAAGAACTTTAGGGCAATTCTAGAATTAATCATGGGGGAGGGCGGGAGGCGTTCTTTAAAAAAAAAAATAATAAAAATACCACCCATAAAATAGAATTTTCCCTGACCCCCAATACCCATCAATTTAAAAAAAAAATGAAAACGCCGCCACTCCTTAAAAATCAATACCCCACCCACGGCCAGTAAAATAAATTACACCTCCACAAACCAACCAACAAAAAAAAAAAGAAAAAAAAAAATACCGCTCCCCTTCCCAAGCGCAAAAGGAATGTTAACATGGTTGATACAGAGTGTGAAGTAGACGTCCAGGAGCGATTCGACAGAGCTATTTGACTGTACTCAACAGCTTTATTATTTTGTTTCCTTTTTAGAACATGCCATAGATGAAGAAATATGGTTTTCAAGATTATATAGTCACATCTGAATTAGTATAAAGGAGTGGGGTGCTGCTCAGGCGTCCATTAAAGTCACCTTTCTGGTTTATTCCTGTCAATTGAATGAGTAAAGGAATGAGACATCTCTGCTTGTCAGCAGAAATGTACTGTCCAGTTTCCTGACTAGTTGATTCTAGAGACTTGCATCAAATGGATTAATCAGGCTACAAGGCAGGTGTTTTGCATGAACTTTTGTCTAATTCTGTACTGCATATGTGCAAAGGGACAGACTCACCAGAGCCTTTGCTGGTGATAAATGCGACTGGTACCATTATCACATGCAATGGCTCATAGGAATGTCCATCAAGGTTGTTGTGTTTGGATTTTACGTTCCACTTACAACTAAGGTCATATGTAGACTCATCCGAAAGTCTGGAGAAGACAGTAATTGAACCAACGACTCTTAGTTTATGGAGCGAGTAGTTAACCACTACACCACGTCATGGTTATTGAAATCAGAGGGCCACATGAAGGATCAGTTTGTAATTTATAGTGAAAATCTTAAAAGAATTTAGACACCTAAAAATATGCTATACTTATTCTTTTTTTTCTCTTTTTTTTTTTGTTTAAAAAAATAGATTTGTACCTGACAGTGTTGTTGCTTGTGTTTGTTAGTCCTTTAAGGTGATTTGGAACACCTCCAGGTTTGGTAGCAGCTTTTTTTTTCTTCTTAAAAAAGTATTTTTTCTTTATATGGGGCTACTGTTGCAACAAAACACTGGTCCTAGAAGATGCAAATTCTTTCTTTCAAGCAAAATAAACCTTTTTAAAGGTGGGACCAAATTCAAGACAAGATTTACCTTCTCTGTTGGTGTTCTCGCTCACCTTGACATCTGTAAACCTTAAGACTTTTGCAATTTTCTCTACTTCTCTACAGAAAAATATCTATAGCGTCATATTAATGTTTGTTTGTCTAAGTAATATACATAAATGTTAGACTGAAGTCTCAGACAATTTTTATCTTGTACAAGTTTATAACCAATGCTATTAAATACGAGTATAATCCAGAAAAAAAAATTCCAGGGTTTACAATCGAGTTCCATTATATGAGTTAGAAGACCTCCATACAAACCAAACCATTAAATGTTTTGAATCACAATGAAATCAACAATTAAACGTTTTGAACCATGATGAAAGACGAGGGAGAGGGTTGTGATCTCGTATAATATACTCAAGCCCAGACCTCCATACAAACCAAACCATTAAATGTTTTGAATCACAATGAAATCAACAATTAAACGTTTTGAACCATGATGAAAGACGAGGGAGAGGGTTCTGATCTCGTATAGTATACTCAAGCCCAATAGAATTACTAACCTTTCCAAGTCAGTTCTTTGCTGTTCTGTGCTAGTTCCATCAATGTTATTATTTCATTTTTCTATTGTGTGACTATATTTGGTTTAAATAGGCTCAGTTAACAGAGTCGCCACCTATTTGGGGAAAGAAATGCTGACGGCTTTTCATTTGTTCTATTTGTTATTGATGTCATTTCATGTATTTACTACGGCTTTCCCTTTAATTTGGAGGGCAGGGTTTGAACTGGTTGTGATTAAGAGTGGTTTATTCTACTGACCGTTTTAAGGCGATGGTCCCGGTGTTAGTCTTATCCTTTGTTGCTTTGTGGTTTATTCTACGAGGCGGTTTGTTTTATGTCTTGCCTTGTGTTATTTTGTTTTTGTGTTTTTCAGTGCTTTTAGCATTGCGATTACCTCGCTTGGGGAAGAGAGAGAGCTAACCTTAGTGCTTTTCGTACGTTTGTTCGATTTGCGTTTGTTTGATTTTGTTTGTTGCCTCTCCCTCTTGGTGTCTGGGAAGAGCTGCGGTTTGTGATTGTGGCACTCCCTCGTAGAATAAACCACAAAAAAAACAAAGAGTAAGACCAACACCGGGATCACCGCCTTAGAATGGTCGGTAGAGTAAACCACAGGGGGGGTTTAAAGCAGTTTTACAGCTAGCCAACTTCACCCTGGATTCCGATGCTACTCTTAATACAGAAATACATAAAAATTCGGTTCGCATAAAAGCTCCCAACTCGGTCAATGCATCAAAGCGAAAACATAAAAATCAAATTAATCACAATGATAAACAAAGACGAGTACTCGTGGCTAATTCTACAGTATGCCAGAGTAAATGAAAACCAATAGTTAAACCACGGCGGGCCAAGCCAAAGACATATCGTCAAGCCCCAAACCACTGGTTAAAGTTTTACGAAATGGCCGTCATTGAGTCTGAAGCCCGAACCGCCGTCGTGCAATTAAAGAGTGAAGCGTAGCCATCAACAATGATTGGGTTGACTACTAGACAACCAGTCCCGCAGAACAAATACGTTCAAAGATGAATGTCACAAAGTGCACCGTCCTTCGGATCTGGACGTTAACTGGAGGCCCCCCTGTGCAGGGAGAATCATCCCCTGTGCAGGTTTAAGATTCCTACCGAAATTATGTAATGTGCACCTGCAAATAAGGTCAAATGTGACAAATCGCAGTAACAAAAGATAGATAGATAGATAGATCATGACCTTTACCCGTAAGTAGAAGTGTAGGTTAAGGAACCAGGTACATTCTGTAATCTATACATCTATCTTCTACCGAGTCGATCACATTGGACCATTACCTCAGTTAATCTGAAGTTACTTGTAGGCCTTCATTGAGCAAAACCGGAATGTAAAATGTACACCGTCTGTGAATGCTCCCCACGAGGTCGAGAGGTTTTTGTTTTTTTTTGTCCCCCGCCTTTTCGAAGAAAAGCGGAGGGACACTGTTTTCAGCTTTCAGTGATGCGTGGCGCGTGGTGCGTGCTGCGTGGTTCCGAATTTTTAGTAGGTACTTTGTCCCCTTAACTCCTCCCACAGTTTTTGTCCCATTCTTTTGAAACTTTACAGGTGCTTTAAGGATGGTCTGAAGATATGCATGTGTTTTTTCAGGATCCTGAAATTATTTTTTTTATCACTTTTTACACGTTTTGAAATTAGACATTTTTTGAGTTCTAATATTACAGGTCTATAGTAAGTGGGTACCTTGTCCCCTTAACTCCTCCCACAGTTTTTGGCCGATCCTTTTGAAACTTTACATGGACTTTTAGGATGGCCTGAAGATATGCATGTGGAATTTTCAGAATCTAAAATAATTTTTTTATTACATTTTCCGCATTTTAACTTAGACTTTTTTTGAGTACTAATACTACAGAAGTGTATAGGGAGTAGGTACATTTTTTTGAGTACTAATACTACAGAAGTGTATAGGGAGTAGGTATCTTGTCCCCGTAACTCCTACCACAGTTTTTGGCCGATCCTTTTGAAACTTTACATGGGCTTTTAGGATGGCCTGAAAATATGCATGTTTTTTTGTTTTGTTTTTTCAGAATCCTGAAATAATTTTTTATAACTTTTTCCGCATTTTTGACAGACATTTTTGAGTTCTTATACTACAGAAGTGTATAGGAAGTAGGTACCTTGTCCCGTAACTCCTACCACAGTTTTAAGCCGATCCTTTTGAAACTTTACACGTACTTTAAGGATGGTCTGAAGATATGCATGTGGTTTTATCAGAATCCTGAAATTATTTTTTATTACTTTTTACACGTTTTGAACTTAGGCATTTTTTGAGTTCTAATATTACAGAAGTCTATAGGGAGTAGGTACCATGTCCCCTTAACTCCTCCCACAATGTTTGGCCGATCCTTTTGAAACTTTACCTGCGCTTTTAGGATGGCCTGAAAATATGCATGTGGATTTTTCAGAATCCTGAAATAATTTTTTATCTCTTTTCCGCATTTTAACAGACATTTTTTTAGTTCTAATATTACAGAAGTGTATAGGGAGTAGGTACCTTGTCCCCTTAACTCCTCCCACAGTTTTTGGCCGATCCCTTTCGAAGAAAAGCGGAGGGACACTGTTTTTGGCTTTCCGTAGTGCGTGGTGCGTGGCGCGTGACGCGTGGTGCGTGGTTCCGAATTTTTAGTAGGTACCTTGTCCCCCCGTAACTCCTTCCACAGTTTTAAGCATATCCTTTAAAACTTTACAGGTGCTTTAAGGATGGTCTGAAGATATGCATGTGGTTTGTTCAGAATCCTGAAATTATTTTTTATCACTTTTTTAACATTTTGAACTTAGACATTTTTTGAGTTCTAACATTACAGACGTCTATAGGGAGTAGGTACCTTGTCCCCTTAACTCCTCCCATAGTTTTTGGCCGATCCTTTTGAAACTTTACATGGGCTTTTAGTATGGCCTGAAGATATCCATGTAGATTTTTTTAGACTCCTGAAATAATTTTTCATCACTTTTTCTGCATTTTTAACTTAGACATTTTTTGAGTTCTAATATTACTGAAGTGTATAGAGCGCAGGTACCTTGTCCCCTTAACTCCTCCCACAGTTTTTGGCCGATCCTTTTGAAACTTTACATGGGCTTTTAGGGTGGCCTGAAAATATGCATGTATTTTTTTCAGAATCCTAAAATAATGTTTTATTACTTTTTCCGCATTTTTAACTTAGACATGTTTTGAGTTCTAATACTACAGAAGCGTATAGGGAGTAGGTACCTTGTCCCCGTAACACCTACCACAGTTTTTGTCCGATCTTTTAGAAACTTTACAGGTGCTTTAAGAATGGTTTGAAGATATGCATGTAGTTTTTTAAGAATCCTGAAATTATTTTTATTACTTTTTACACATTTTGAACTTAGACACTTTTTGAGTTTTAATATTACAGAAGTGTATAGGGAGCAGGTACTTTGTCCCCTTAACTCCTCCCATAGTTTTTGGCCGTTCCTTTTGAAACTTTACATGGGCTTTTAGGATGGCCTGAAAATATGCATATGATTTTTTGCAGAATCCTGAAGTAATTTTTTATTATTTTTTCCGCATTTTTAACAGACATTTTTTGAGTTCTAATACTACAGAAGCGTATAGGGAGTAGGTACCTTGTCCCCGTAACACCTACCACAGTTTTTAGCTGATCCTTTTGAAAATTTACAGGTGCTTTTAGGATGATCAGAAAATATGCATGTGTTTTTTTCAGATTCCTAAAATTATTTTTTATTACTTTTTACACATTTTGAACTTAGACATTGTTTGAGTTCTAATATTACAGAAGTATATAGGGAGCAGGTACCTTGTCCCCTTAACTCCTCCCACAGTTTTTGGCCGATCCTTTTAAAACTTTACATGGGCTTTTAGGATGGCCTGAAGATATGCATGTTGTTCTTTCAGAATCCTGAAATGATTTTTATCACTTTTTCCGCATTTTTAACAGACATTTTTTTGAGTTCTAATACTACAGAAGCGTATAGGGAGTAGGTACCTTGTCCCTGTAACTCCTACCACAGTTTTAAGTCGATCCTTTAAAACTTTACAGGTGCTTTAAGGATGGTCTGAAGATATGCATGTGGTTTTTTCAGAATCCTGAAATTATTTTTTATCACTGGTTTCCTGCTTCAATGCTTAGGTCGGTGATATAGGACCATGGTCCTCTGGTTTACTTACCCATTTTTAACACCTCAAATAAAAATAAGGCGGGGGACATAAATTCCCCATGGACTTTGCTTGTTGTTAATGTGGTCGTTCCTTTTCGTGTAATACCACAACCAACTTTCTGAGCCTCCCCTGTACCCACATATCTTTCAGAACCTCCGCCGTACTCATACAAGAAAGTACATTTAAAAAACCACCTCTCGACTTTTAGCGGCCACAGACATCACTGTTTTGTTGATTTGGGTGGGTTGTTTGCCACTATTGACAAAGCTGTCTCCCATAATGATATTTTAATGACAAAAACGAGATCTCTGAATGGTCTATTTCCTGTCGGAGACCCATTCAGTTTGTCTATCCTTCCATTCAGCTGCCCAGTCTTGGGGAGGGGGTTAAAAACCAAGGCTTGGACGGAAATCGAGATAGTCAACCTATGCTGAGACTGGTACCGTTCGGTAGGACAGTCGATGTTTATTTCGGTGCGGGGTATTGTTTGGGCCATCAAACTTCGAGGGGCGCCTTAGAGAATGCCAAAGGCCTGTGTTTTACACTTTGGCCTATGGGCAAATCTGGGCACTGTGTCTGCGATAAAATTTCGAAAATGCCTAACGAAGTTTAAAATAACGATAGTCCTGCCTAAGAAATTTGGCAGTAAGGGCTTTATGACGGCAGTTAAAGTCACTACTACCAAAACTGGTTTGACGAAATGACGAAGAAATCCAGGGGCTCCTTGAAGAGAAACACCCAAAACACAAGTCATACCTTAGTGATACCATGCAGCTCAGTATCCAGTAAGGCGGCATATTTAAATTTATGCATGACAGTGCAGACTAGGCTCAGAGATATGCAAGACTCCTGGCTGAGCAGTAAGGCTGATGAAATCCAGTCCTTTGCAGATAGAAGGATATAGGATATGAAAAAGTTCTTTGATGCGCTAAAGACAGTCTATGGTCCCTAGAGCTCAGGAACTACCCCTCTTCTTAGTGCAGATGGAACTAGTCTTCTGACTGACAAAGAGGCTATCTGGAAAAGATATCCTCAAAAATTCAAGGATGCGTCAATTATCCACCTATTCAGACGAAAAGGGAATCCTCAGGTGTGTGATAATCATCGTGGCATCTCTTTATTATCAATTGCTGGGAAGGTCCTTGCAAGAGTTCTATTTAACCGACTGAATGAACACCTTGAACAGCCCGGGCTTCTACCAGAAAGCCAATCTGGATTCAAAAATGACAGAGGAACAATTCCATTCCCTGTGACAAATGGTGTTAAGCAAGGCTGTGTACTACGAGGGTCGTGCAACAAGTTCTGTCATTAATAGACTTCCTTAGTTTTATCCCAGGTATATTCTAAAATATCTCACGATACCCGTTTATTTCGTGCAAATTGCTTTCCAACTGACTGAGTTATTTCAAATTGAAATAGATGCAGTCATATACACTGACAAATTTACTTGTAACATTGGAACATGGACCAGAAGACTGAAATTCATAGCTATATTAAATGCCGCATTAGGCTTAATGTAGATTCAAAGTAGTTATTTAATGAATTGTGTGGTATATATGGACCTAAGACCATTTCAATGCGCACAGTTTTTACGCGAGTTAAAGCTTTTAAAGCTGGGAAATTTTCTGTTGAAGATGATACTCGTCCTGGAAGGCCTAAAACCTCTGTTACCAGACAGACAGACAACAGACAAACACTTCTGTTTCTCTCAAGCAAAAAACATGACATATGAGTAGTGACATATTAACAATACAGGCGGCAGATACTTTACAAATATATAACACAAGATTTTTTCTTTTGGTTAATATACTATTGGTGCCATGTCGTGTACCTTAATATACGCACAGAATACCAAGGCTAACATCGCTGCTGTAAGGATTGTGGTCGAACAGATTGTCTGTCAAAGATATAGCTAGTTGTACTGGCATATAAGAAGGCAGTGTGCAAACAATTCTGAAAACGCGTTTGGACCTGAGAAAGGTTTGCGCTAGGTGGGTACCTCATTTGCTCACTAAGGTGATAAAGACACAACGCCTTAAATGTGCCCGGGAACTTGAAAATATACAAAGGCTGTAATAGTCGGGTTATTTCTAACTTGCTAACAGGTGATGAAACCTGGGTGCATATGTTTGAGCCACAAAGAAGGGCTGATAATAAGCAATGGATGCGAAAAGATAAAAAACGCCCATATATTGCTAAGGGAACCATACGTTCGAAAAAGATGTACGCAGTTTTCTTTAATTCAAGTGGGCCAGTCGTTCAAGTACCTTGTCCATCTGGTCATACAGTCACAGGCCGATTCTACAAGAATTCCGTACTGAAGAAAGTTAAAGAGTTTTACAGTAAGAAACGATCAAACAAAGGATGGTCAGGAGTCCACCTTTTATATGACAACGCCTCCTCTCATAAGTATGATGTTGGTAAGTCTTTTTTGGCTTCTGAAAAGGTGAAAGTTTTAAACCGTCCACCTTATTCACCTGACCTGAGCCCCTGTGACTTCTTTTTATTTCCAAGGCTTAAAAATGCCTTCTGGAAATAAGTATACGTCTAGAAGTTCTCTTGGCAGCGCTATCTATCAGTGTCTCCAACAGATACCAAACGAAGACTATTTATCTGCTTTTCGCGACTGGGTAAAAAGGTTACAAAAATGTGTTTCAGTAAAGGGGGAATACTTTGAAGGTTTGTAATAAAAATATATTTGATAAAACGTAGCACTGAAGTAATCCGAACCCAGTAACAATTTTTTTTGCAGGACCCTCGTAGCCCCAACTCTGTTCAGCATGATGTTCTCTGCCATGCTTACAGCTGCTTTCCAGGATGGTGACAATGGTATACCTATTAGGTTTTGCTTTGATGGGAAGCTTTTCAATCTGAGAAGGCTGCAGGCCAAATCCAAGATGCAGACAGAGGTGCTAGACGAGTTCCTATTTGCTGATGACATTGCAAAGGGTGCTCCAACAGAAGAGATGTGCAAAAAGGTGTAGGTCAAGTATCTGACTCCTATGACAACTATGACCTCACAACCAGCATCACAAAGACCGATGTGGTTTATCAACCAGCACCTGGCAAGCCTTACAAGGAACCCACCATTACAGTGAAAGATCAAAGATTGCAAGTTGTTGGCGTTCACCTACCTTGGAAGCACATTGTAAAGAGTCGTGCACATTGATGATGAAGTCAATGCTAGGATTGCCAAAGCAAGTGCAGCATTTGGCCGACTACGTGGTAGTGTTTGGGATTGAAGTGGAATCAGGCTTGACACAAAGCTGAAAGTCTACACAGCTGTGGTGCTGCCAACACTATTGTATGCTTGCGAAACGTGGACAGTTTACCAACGGCACGCCAAAAAACTGAACCACTTCCATACAAGCTGCCTAAGAAAATTTTTAAAGATGAAGTGGCAGGACAGGATTCCAGACACAGAAGTCCTGAAAAGGGCAGGGGTGCAGAGTGTACATACACTCCTGAATTTGGCACAGTTAAAATGGACAGGCCATGTTACAAGGATGCCTGAGGAACGTTTGTCAAAGAAAATCCTCTATGGAGAACTAGAAATGGGCAAACTCTCCCATGGTGGTCAGAAGAAGCGATACAAAGACACTCTCAAAGCCTCCCTCAAGGATTTCAACATACAAAGAGAGTCATGGGAACAAATAGCACAGGACCGAGCAAAGTGGCGAGGCCTCATCAGAAGAGGTGCTAGTGAATATGAGGAAAAAAGAATCATCGAAGCCGAGCAGAAACGTACACAGCGCAAAGCCAGAGCTAAGTCATCACTAAAAGAGCTGTCTTGCTCTGACCTCTGTTGTTCTATCTGCAACCGATAGTTTAGAGCTAGAATTGGTCTAATCAGCCATCTTAGAACACACAAACAGTAGCATTTCTCATATGTGAGTAAGATTGGTCATTGTCAGTTATGACAGACGAATTATTATTATTAAAGTCACTAAGATTTGAAGAAGCTCGGCGGATCTAATAAGTTGAGATATGTATATCCCATAACAGGGGTCCGACTCAAACCACCTTGGCCTAGGCAGGTGTACCCCTTCTTAGCAGTTTACCAGTGCTCAAGTGACATTTAGTGTTTGGTCAATTTCAGCTCTGCGCGGAAGCACCATGCAGCCCATCTATTTCTCCAAGTCCCGATAAGCACAGATAAGAAAAAAGCACAGACAAGAAAAAAATCTTATCTTTATCATTTACGACAGATATAAAAGTCACGGTATACACATGTGCGCATTACGAAATTTGTTGTAATTAAGATACCAGTGGACCAGTTTGGTAATCAAGTGGGGACATAGTCAACTAACAAACTGTCTATTTTTAAACATTTTAAATTATTTCTTTTTATCTGTGCCTTCAAACACTTATTTCTGGCACATACAAATACAATAATGTGAGCAACTGTAAATAAAGGATTCTTAAAAGATGATGAAGAACAGCTTCTTTTATAACTTTACGAAGCAACACTTACCAAAGATCATAATGATATAGCAAATATAAGCCAAAGGGCGGGCGGCATCTGTGTACTTTTGACACAGGTCTAGTTGTTAATGACTAAAAGTTTTTCACTTTTGAAATAATCATCTATGTGCCGTATTCATATCATTAAAACAGCCCCAAAACCAACAGCATTTGAAACAAGAGGGCCATTATGGCCCTGGATCGCTAACTTGATCCATATTGTACAATGAAATGGTAGGCAATATGAGGTGCATTTTCCTGGTTTCAAAATCCATTCCACATGTTAAAGAGGAGAGGTTGTTTAAAAAAAAAAATTCAGCCCTGGCGGCCACCTTTTTCAGCACAGCAGACCAGTTTGAACAATTTTGGTTGAGGTTCACCCAAGAAGCATTTCTGTAAAATTATTTCAAAATCAGTCCAACATTTTAGGAGAAAAAGACGTTTAAAGATTTTTTTTAGCTCTGGCAGACATCTTGTTCTGTGGAGCGGAACCATTTGAGCAATTTTGATAGAGGGTCATCCAAGGAACATTCCTGAAAAAAATTATTTGAAAATCCATCTAACGGTTTAGGTGGAGAAGTTGTTTAAAAGTTTCTTTTTTTTTTAACTAAGGCTGTCATCTAGTTCAGCAGAGCAGAGCGATTTGAGCAATTTTGGTAGAAGGTTAACTAAGGGACATCATATGAAATAATTTCAAAATCCATCCACTAGTTTAGAAGGAGAAGCTGTTTTAAGGTTCTTTTTTTTTTTATTTTTAGCTCCGGCAGCCATCTTGTTCATTGAAGCGATATGGTTTGAGCAATTTAGGTAGAGAGTCACACAAAAAACATTTCTGTGAAATTACTTCAAAACCATCCACCGGTTTAGGAGGATAAGTTGTTTAAAGACTTTTCTATTTTTACCTCTGTTGGCTAGCTTGTTCAGCGGAGTAGAACAGTTGAGCAATTTTGATAGAGGGTCACCAAAGGAACAATTCTGTGAAAATATTTTGAAATCCATCCAACGGTTTTGGAGAAATTTAACATTTTTTTTCTATTTTGAGCTCTAACAGCCGTCTTCTTTCAGCGGAGCGGAACAGTTTGAGGAATTTTGGTAGATGGTCAGCATAGGAATATTTGTGTGAAATTATTTCAAAATCCATCCACCGGTCTAGGAGGAGTTGTTTAAAGGTTTTCTACTTTTAGCTCGGGCGGCCATCTTGTTCATCGGAGCGGAACGGTTTGAGCAAAATTGGTAGAGGGTCGCACAAGGAACATTTCTTTGAAATTATTTCAAAATTCATCCAACGGGATAGGAGAAGAAGTTTTTTTAAAGATTGTTTTTTCTTTTTCTTTTTTTTTTTTTTTAGCTCTCGCGGCCATCATGTTCGGCGGAGCGGAACGAACGGTCTGAGCAATTCTGATAGAGGGTCACCCAAAACACATTCCTGTGAAATTATTTCAAACTCCATCCACTGGTTTAGAAGTTGTTTAAAGTTGTTTTTTTTTTGTCTATTTTTAGCTCTGATGACCATCTTGTTCAGCGGAGCGGAACGGTTTGAGCAATTTTGTAGAGGGTCATCCAAGAAACATTTGTGTGAAATTAATTCAGAATCTGTCCAGCAGTTTCGGAGAAGTTGTTTAAAGCAAAAGTTAACGGACGTTCGCGCGCACGCACGGACGGACGGACGACGGACAAAGGCGAAGTGCTCAGGTGAGCAAAAAAGCCAATATTTAATTGCATCATAATAACGAACAATTATTACCTAATGATTAATTATAAATTTTGTTGTATTAGTAATTTTAGAATGCCAATTCTTTTGGTATGAATATTAGCTTTCTCGGCTACATGCTAGCAATGCCTCGACGATGGGTGGCGCTGCAGTCAGCTACGTGATGTACCTCATTGAACCAAAGGGAGGAGATGCAGGTCACTGCACGGCTGGATAGCTCACTTGAAGTTGTGCTGGCATTTTTTTATTTCATTCATTAGACCAAAGTCATAGATGGTCAGATAGAAATCAGTGGGACTGTTATGGCTACCATCATGCAAAATACAAAGCAATCTTCAGGATAAGTTGATGTGAGACAAAATATTGCTCCGTTGAGTGCAGTGTCAAGGTCAGAAACAAGACCTGATTTAAAGAGCATGTGATTTGGAGTTTATGTACACTAAATATGAACATCTTTGATTTCGAGTAATGCACAAACTCAAGGGTTGACGCTGGGATAAATGTATGTGCACAGACGGATGCATGGATTAACTAATGGACTGCATTTTCCGCCTATTACATTGCTAAAGCAGGCGCTATAAAATAAATTATTATAGTCGTGGTCTGTAAGTCCCTGACCTTGACCTCTGTTATATGCAGGGATGGGGATCGTGCCAATAAAACCTTTGGATTGGTAAAGTTACTCCCCTCAGCTTAGAATTAAATTTAAAAGCATGATTTTAATATGCAAATTGGAAGATGACTACCTTGACCTCAAATCCACCTGAGTGATAGGGCAGTTGAGTTGGGTTGAATCTGATAAAAGATCTGAACTTATCATACTCTGGATCTATCTTTAAATCAAATATAAAAAATCCCCATTGGGTTTGGAGATATAATGATGTCTTAACACATTTAATGAAAAAAAAAATAAATAAAATAACACACACACACACACACACACACACACACACACACACACACACACACACACACACACACACACACACACACACAGAGCAAAAAAAAAACAACAACAAAAAAAAAAAACACAAAAAAAAAACCAAAAAAAAAACAAAAAAAAAAAACAACAACTTAACATGCAAAAATCAAATTGTGACCTTGATTTCAGTCAGTGGTCAGGGCATGAGTGGTTTTGGTTCATACAAATATTAACCTAAGCCTCTACAAGGTTTAGATGTTATGAAGTCATGAAGATTTTAAGGCAAAAAATTGACATTGGAGAGGATGCCATTACCAGGGGTAGTTTTGATGCTAGAAACACTCCAGTCCACCAACACTATAAGACACATGCACTTGAAGGTAGTAAAATTGACAAATGACTTGATTCAGGTAACTACAGTTCATTACAGCTGCACAAGTTACATAAATGCACATTATTGCATAAAAAGCAATACCTCGCGTTATTAACAGCCGTGCATTATCCGCTACGCAACTTTCAATATGATCGTACCAGGGCCCAGATTTGCTGCCGTTACGAGATATGTATTGCCTGGCCCTAGAATGAGCATAGTCCGTGGAAATTGTGTTCGCTAGACATTGGTGAAAAGGCGAAACAAAATAATGCAAGAAATAACGCGAAATGTAGCAAATGTTTTCAGTTTTTATGCAACAATAACGGTCGAACATGGTTTTTCAATGCATAAACATTCGCCAAGTCCCTAGGGAGGTGTTGAAAACCGCGGCCTCCGGCCTCGGTTTTCAATACCTCCCTCGGGACCTGGCGAATGTAATGCATGAAAAACCATGTTTGATCCCTATATTGGTATCATATGCAATAGGCTGAACCAAATAGTAGCACATAAAACAATAGTTGTCAAAACTACGTGAACATCAATATTATAGGTACACACTTGAAAATGTTCATAAAATAAACTTAACAAAGAAAAGAACTGTAAATGTTTTAAACACTGTCACCTTTCAGTTACAATGAATTAAAGGGTTGAAGAATAATTATTTGATAAAGTGTGCCATTGTTTGACAATGTGATTTTGGTTAGCTTTTCAATTACTATTTAAAAGGCCAAGCACATACAATGTATTCCCTTGCAAATATAATATGGCAAGACAGTGCTCTTTTACCTTACTGGGCTGTGACAAGTCACGACTAGTTAGAGGTTCCACATTGCGAGAAAAAGCGACACTCATCACTTGGAATTATATTTACAACAGGTTTTCATATATCACGCGAATATTGCACAAATGTCCCGCGAGCCCCGGCAAAACTTTCTTGGGTTCTTACACATGTCGCTCAATTGCACAAATGTTTTTGTGAATGGCGCGAAAAAGTCCTTTGACAAAACCGCAATTTTCTGGCCCCCCTACCCCCGCAACTGGCAGACTTATGTCGTACAACGGTTGCACGACAGACATGTGTGATAAATGAGACAGCTGGATGAAAAAAAAAGAACATTGCCCCATTTCACGGAAACTAAATTGAGAGCAGTTTCAGACGGTATAAACGACACAAGCGACAACTCTTTTATTAATTTGAGAGAAAAGCTGTTGCTTCAAGTTTTTCGAACAGTTAAAAAAATGCAAAAGTCAAGCGACTGAAAAGCAAGGAATTGTGCTTAAAGGATGAAACAGGGAACACATTGCGAACGTTTCAATACATTTCTTTACCAAAAACAGGTTCTCAAATATTTTTATTCTTTCTTGTTTAAAACTCTTGAATGAGTATTTCCACCTGGCAATACTTAAACTTCTGTGTGCTAATACTTGCTATTTTTGTTTGCCCTAGGAAACATGTCAGCCTTGAAATTTTGGGAGGTGACACCTCTCTCTGAGTAAATAAGAAGTTTTTGTCCAAATTCCATGTTTGTCTATATAAATTATACATTTTTCTCCCTCAGCTGAAAATAAGGAGAAGTTTAACAATACTGGGAGACTATTTCCCCAAAGTCGCCCTCTAGCTTGTCCCCTTCATGTTTTTTTCGAGTATTATTTAATTATGAATAATCTTCTTCATGTATGTTTTTTCCACTGCACCAGAACCTCTTTATAACACTGCTGTTGGATTCCAAAGCACAAAACGTCTTAGTGAAATAACTGTGTTATATCCAGACAAAAATGTATAAACTAAATAGAAAAATGATTTATACATTTTTGCATAGATTATATAGAGCAATGACCATTTATGGTAATTTTTCTAGATAATCTTTACATTTTTTGGATTCATCTTTCAACCTAAAATATATCCAAAATCTTGATATAATGAACCGTGTGATGTGTATTGATGTGCATTTAGTCATTTTTAAAATAAGCAGCCACATTTTTGTTATTTGATGAAAAAAATAAAGATTTTACATCAAGTATTTCATCATTCTCTTTTTCATCATGGAAACATCTCCGTGCAATTTTTACTTCACAATTACTGCACTTATATATTGAAAAGCAGCTTTGCTTGGGTATAGAGGAAAAACAATTCTATGCATAACAATAGCTTCCTACAGATAACGATGATAATTTCTGTTAGGAACTACCAAGTTCAAAAGTATTTTAAAGAAATACTATGCTTATAGTGTCAGAAAATAAAAACACAGTCTTAAAACAATTATTTCATAAGTATTTACGGAGATGGCTGAGAATGCATGGAGATGCTTTCGTAATGTTTACATTGGAAAATTGAAACAAAGGGAAGTCACTAGTGTACCTGAAGATTAAGAAAATGAAACCTGTTGCTAAAATGCTTAAAATAATCTACAAATAATACTGAAAGCATACCGCAGGCTAAATGGTTTGGTCTAATTTAATAGCATTGCCTTAATTAAAATATTTATATTTTGATTACCTCACATGTGTATTGAAAACCACTGCTGAAATAAGTTTTTGACATTAAATTTTTATTTGCTGACCAATTTTCATAAATTCTGCGGGAAGTTTTAGGACAAAAGACTAAGGTCACCAAATACTGGAAAAGAAATACTTGCCTGGAGATAATTCATAATTAAGTAATATCCTAAAAACGCATTTCTGATCAGGAATTTTTAAAGGAACTTTTTGCTGAGGAAGCAGAAATGACTTGTCTTTACATGTCCTGTGTACAAGAAATACTAACTAACTTTCTTTCCAGTTCCGTGAAGTTTTGTAATGGTCCTGTTTTGTGGTCAATCAGTGCTAAAGTTAAAAGATGTAGGTGCGGGAAGGGGCGAAATTGGCCCTGTAAAATTTTGAAAATTAAAACACAGCGCTTTCAATGCAAGTGGTTATTGTTAATATAGTTGAAAATCATAGTTTTAGAAACTGTTTGAAATTTAATGGTATGTCCGTTATTAAGCATGCAGTAAGTCCTCAAACTGACCCTGGGTAAGGCATTTTTACGTTTTTTGTTTTCCTTTTTAGGGTGTTTTAGAGGTAATATAATAATGAGCGCATCAATGTTACAACATCAATTTTTGACAGTCAAGTCGGCTGTTGGTGTGAAAACAGCAGACAAAATAATAAATTGTAGCCTGGCTGCGCTCATAGTTAAAATTTATTTTTTCCATATTTTTTTACCCTTGAAATGCTCCAGAAAAAGGCAAAAGGCAAAATTCCATAAAAATGCCTGATCCAATGCCAATTTGAGGACATACTATAGGTTTCATAACGAACACAACATAAAAATTCAGTTTCTGAAACTAGGTAGTTCAGATGTATTAACAGTAGCAACACAGATAGGAATCGCTGCGTCTTGATTTTCATGATTTTTCAAGGCCGATTTTACCCCTTCCACCACCTACAACTTTGCAACAATCAGTTCATGTCGGCACAGATGTCCTCTTATTTAAAAATTGATGAAAAGCTTGTGGGTGGGGTAGGGGGCATAGGAGCGGGAAGGGCTAAAATCATCCCTGTAAAATGAAAATTCAAACCTGCGCCTCATATCTACGTTGTTATTGGAAATATATTTGAACATCTAGTTTCAGAAAGTTTTAGAATTGCGATGTTGTGTCTTTTTTAATGGCATAGTATGACCTCAAAATGACTTAGGGTAAGACATTCTCAGGAGGTTTTGCCCTTTTCGAGCGTTGGTTATTTTTAAATAAGCAAGAAGTATTTTTTTATTAGGACTGTAACTAGGTTAAAATTTTACATTAAGTCTGTAGATGTCACATCTGGACGGACATGGCAGTCAAAAAAAAATTGGTGTTGTAACCACGATGCGCTTGATGTATTACCTCTCAAACGCCCACAAAATGGCAAAAAATACCAAATTTCTTACCCCAGGACAGTTAGAGAAATACTGTACGCGTAGTAAGAGACACACCATAAAATTTAAACATTTTCTAAAACAAGGAAGTCCATATATATTAACAGTAGCAACCTGGTTAGACATTGCTTGTTTAGGCATAGTGGGCGCAGCTTACGTACCAAGTAATGCTTAATATCCGGGACGCCATATTTTACCTTTTTAATCTTGGGTCCTTGTCTGTTGGTCTAAACATTCTGATTATAAGTGGATAATGGCTCAGGTGTATTGACAACCAACTTTTTTTCAAAATTTAAAAGGGCCTATTTTCCCTTTTCCTCCACCTAAGCCATATAAGGGGGCGGGGCCTTAAACTGTTTAGTCTAGTTTTTTCGTTGGCACTACCCACATTTGTTTCAAGCATTTCACAGAAGGCACTGCAAAACCCCGGGTTGCTAGGGGTGTCATAACTCCCTAGGAACTCCCCTGTTTTGCCTTTACCACTTCTGCATCTGGCTATATGGAAGGTTACGAATCTATCTTTGTGCAGGTTCTAGACGGACTGCGGTCTAATGCCTGTAGAGATAAGCATGGACAATCATTTTATTTAATTTAAAGTGAGGAATCGGAGACATTTTTTTACTAACGGTACTGTAATGTTCCTAACCTCATGTACAGTACAGGTCTGCACTGTTATAAAAAACAAAAAAATAAATAAATAAATAAATAAATAAATAAATAAAATAAAAAAACATGGCCAACTTTGAACGGTAACCGCCCAAGATTTACCTGTGCGAACTACTGAGAAATGTAAAGACTTATATAGAAAAAAAAAAACTGTATTGTACATGTATTTTGAAAAGTATGAAAAATAATACAATATTTTTGCCGGTGCCTTTTGATTCCATTAAGAAATAAATTATTCCGAACCCGTGCTTAAATGCTTAAGATAAAGCTGTTTAGGTTGTACCCATTTGAGCACGAGCGAGCGCAGCGACAAATACACGATGGAAACAAGACGTAAAACGAATGTGTTTGAATGGTATAACCTGCAGAGGAACTCATCAAGTAAAAAAGTAAAAAAACTGCAATGTTCATCATCATTTTCTGGCTTACTAATATAATTTATTATGTATATGAATGTTTCGACCAACGTTGTAAGCTAGCGTCCATAGTTACCAGGGATGCAACTTTCGCAAAATATAATTGGTTTGCCGTTGATAGCGCGCGACGAAATTCCTATGATCAAATACCTTATATAAAGCACGGCTACAAATGTAAAGACAAATAAGGAACAACACGAGCAGGGGTGGTAGAATTAGTTTTATTTCATCTATTTATTAGTTGATATTGTTCATTTGTTCATAATCGTATAGATAGGTAGATAGATCGCAATATGTCCAGCGTGGAGCGGGCTGGCAATGCTTGTTAAATATGTAGCGTGTCCAGTATAGAGCAAGCGACTGTACAAATAGCAATGAGAGCGTATCCAGCGTGGAGCGGGACGGCAGTGGTTGTTATAGATGCAGCGTCTTCAGTGCAGCGTCTCCAGTATAGAGCAGGCAGCTATACCAGTACCATTGGGAATGTGTCCAGCGTGGAGAGGGCCGGCAGTGCTTGTAATAATGCAGTCTCCAGTATAGAGCAAGCGACTATACCAGTAGCATTGGAAACGTGTTCAGCGTATGGTGCGGGCTGCCAGTGGCTGTTTTACATGCAGTCTGCAGTACAGAGCAAGTGGCTGTACTAGTAGTATGGGGAACGTGTCCAGCGTGGAGCGGACCGAAAGTGGCTGTTATACATGCAGTCTCAAATATAGAGCAAAGGACTATACCAGTAGTATTGGGAACGTGTCCAGCGTGGAGCGGGCTGGCAGTGGTTGTTATACATGCTGTGTCTCCAGTATAGAACAAACGACTATACCAGTAGTATTGGGAACGTGTCCAGTGTGGAGCGGGCCGGCAATGCTTGTTATACATGTAGCGTCTCCAGGGTAGAGAAAGCGACTGTACAAATAGCAATGAGAGCGTATCCAGTATTGAGAGGGACGGCAGTGGTCGTTATAGATGCAGCGTCTCCAGTATAGAGCAGGCAGCTATACCAGTACCATTGGAAACGTTTCCAGCGTGGAGCTGGCCGGCAGTGCTAGCACTAATACAGTGTTTTCAGTATAGAGCAAGCTACTATACCAGTAGCATTGGGAACGTGTCTAGCGTGGAGCGGGCTAGCAGTGCTTGTTATACATGTAGCGTCTCCAGTATAGAGCAAGCGACTGTACAAATAGCAATGAGAGCATATTCACCGTGGAGCTGGCCGGCAGTGCTTGCAATAATACAGAGTTTTCAGTATAGAGCAAGCGACTATACCAGTAGCATTGGGAATGTGTCCAGCGTGGAGCGGGGCGCCAGTGGCTTTGTGGTTCCCGCATTGCTTTCCGTTTTTTTTTTTTTCTATATGTGTTGTGATGCTAGCATTGTGGTCACTGTCTTAAATAGCTGCCCACTTTGCTTTCTGTTTTACTAGTTGTGTTGTGATACTAGAATTTTGGTCACCTTCAACAGCTGCCCATGTTGCTTTCTGTTTTACTGTTGTATTAAGAGTAGCATCGGGACCCAGAGTGAAGTTGGCTACCCGATGGTTTACTCTGCTGATCGTTCTAAGGCGGTGGTGCCGTTGTTAGTCTTACTTTATGTTGCTATGTGGTGTATTCTACGAGGCGATTATTTTGTGTCTTGCCTTGTGTTGTTTTGTTCTTATGTTTTTCTGTCCTTTTAGCATTGCGATTACCTCGCTTGGGGAAGAGAGAGCTAATCGATTTGTGATTGTTTGGTTTTGTCGGTTTCCTCTTCTTCTTGTTGTCTGGGAAGGGCTGCGGTTTGTGATTGTGGGACTCCCTGGACTTTTCTCTTACCCTTTTTTGTAAGCTCACCTGAGCCAAAGGCTCAGGATGAGCTATTGTGATCATTCTCCGTCTGTCGTCCGTCTGTCCGTCCGTCCGTCCGTCCGTCTGTCCGTCCGTACGTTCACACCTTTGAACGACTTCTCATCTGAAACCCCTGGGCCAAATTTCTTCAAACTTTATGTGGAGCCTTGTGTTAAAGGGAGATTGAAAATATGTACAAATTGTCTAAGTCCGTAAATCAAGATGGCCGCCATGCCCATATATAGTTCCCATAGACTTATAATGGGGAAAACTTAAAAAAATATTCTTCTCCAAAACCATGAGGCCCACAGCTAATATATTTTGTATGTAGCAAGGTTTTTTTGTCCCCTACATAAAATCCTGCCAATCAAACCTCTGGGCTCCAAACTGGCTACGCCCCAGGTGGTCGTGAACTGCCATAGACTTATAATGGGAAAAACGTAAAAAAATCTTCTTCTCTGAAACCATGAGGCCCACAACTCATATATTTATTATGTAGCAATGTTTAGTGGTCCTCTATATAAATCCTGCCAAGCAAGCCCCCGGGGCCCAAACTGGCCACGCCCCGAGGGGGGGGGGGGTGGTCATTAGCTCCTACAGACTTATAATGGGAAAAACTTAAAAAATCTTCTCCTCTGAAACCATGAGGCTCACAGCTTACATATTTAGTATGGAGCAATGTTTAGTTGTCTCCTACATAAATCTTGTAAATCAAGCCCCTGAGACCCAAACTGGCCACGCCCTGGGGGTCATTAGCTCCCATAGACTTATAAAGGGAAAAACTTAAAAAAATCTTCTACTATGAAACCATGAGGTCCACAGCTTATATATTTAGTACATAGCAATGTTTAGTGGTTCCCTACATAAATCCTGCCAATCAAGCCTCTGGGGTTCAAACTGGCTACGCCCCGGGGGTCATTAGCTCCCATACACTTATAATGGGAAAAACTTAAAAAACAAATCTTCTTCTCTGAAACCGTGAGGCCCACAGCTTACATATTTAGTATGTAGCAATGTTTAGAAGTCCCCTACATAAATCTTGCCAATCAAGCCCTTGTGTCCCAAACTGGCCACGCCCTAGGGGCCATTAGCTCCCATAGACTTATAATTGGAAAAACTAAAAAAAAAATTCTTCTCTGAAACCATGAGGCCCAGAGCTTATATATTTAGTATGTGTAAAGTGGTCCCCTACATAAATTCTGCCAATCAAGCCCCTGGGGTCCAAACTGGCCACGCCCCGGAGGTCATTATCTCCCATAGACTTATAATGGAAAAAAACTTTAGAAAATCTTCTTCTCTGAAACCATGAGGCCCAAATCTTTCAAATTTAGTACATGGCAATGTTTAGTGGTCTCCTACAAAAATCCTGCCAATCAAGCCCCTGGGACCCAAACTGGCCATGCCCCAGGGGTCATTAGCTCCCATAGAGTTATAATTTGAAAAACTTAAAAAAAATCTTCTTCTCTGAAACCATAAGGCCCATAGTTTATATATTTAGAATGTAGCAATGTTTAGTGGTCTCCTACATAAATCCTGCCAATCAAGCCCCTGGGACCCAAACTGGCCATGCCCCAGGGGTCATTAGCTCCCATAGACTTATAATTGGAAAAACTTAAAAAAAAATCTTCCCTGAAACCATGAGGACAGAGCTTATATATTTAGTATGTTGCAATGTGTAGTGGTCTCCTACATGAATCCTGCCAATCAAGCCCCTGGGGTCCAAATTGCCCACGCCCCAGGGGTCATATGTTTATATGAAGCAATAATGAATAAAGAAACTTCAAAAATCTTCTTCTCTGAAACCATGAGACTGAGAGCTAATAGATTAAGTATGAAGCGATATTAACTGGTCTCCAACATAAATCCTGTCAACCATGCCCCTGGGGTCCAAACTGGCCACAACCCGGGGGTCATTAGCTGCCATAGACTTATAATGGGAAAAACTTAAAATTTCTTCTTCTCTGAAACCATGAGGCCCAGAGCTTATATATTTAGTATGTTGCAATGTGTAGTGGTCAACTACATACCTCCTGCCAGTCAAGCCCCTGGGGTTCAAACTGATCAAGTCCCGGGGCGGGGGGTGGGGCGGTGGGCATTAGCTCCCATAGACTTATAATGGGAAAAATTAAAAAAAAATCTCTCTGAAACCTTGATCCCCACAGCTTATATATTTAGTGTATAGCAATGTTAAGTGGTCCCCTACATAAATCCTGCTAACCAAGCCCCTGGGTTCCAAACTGGCCACACCCCAGGGGGTATATGTTTAAATAGAGCTATATAGCTAAAGAACATTAAAAAAAATCTTCTTCTCTGAAACCATGGGGCCCAGAGCTAACAGATTAGGTATGTAGCGATGTTTGGTGGTCTCCTACATAAATCCTGCAAACCATGCCCCTTGGGGTCCAAATTGGCCGTGCCTCGGGGGTCATTAAGTCCCATTGACTTAAAATGGGAAAAACCTAAAAAGTTTTCTTCTCTGAAGCCATGAGACCCACAGAATATATATTTAGTATGTAGCAGTGTGTAGTGGTCCCCTACTTAAATCCTGACAATCAAGCCCCTGGGGTCCAAGCTGGCCACAGCCCAGTGGTCATAATTTTATATAGAACCGTGTAGCTAAAGAACCTTTAAAATCTTCTTCTCTGAAACCATGAGGGTCAGAGCTAACAGATTTAGTATGTAGCAATGTTTGGTGGTCTTCTACCTTAATTCTTCCAAACATGCCCCTGAGGTCCAAATTGGCCACATCTCATGGGGTCATTAGCTCCCATGGACTTATAGTGGAAAAAATAATAAAAGAATCTTTTCTCTGAAACTATGAGGCCCACAGCTTAAATATTTAGTATGTAGCAACGTTTACTGGTTCACTGCACAAATCCTGCCAATCAAGCCGCTGGGATCTAAATTGGCCGTGCCCCGGGGGTCATTAGCTCCCATAGACTTATAATTGGAAAACCTTAACAAAATCTTCTTCTCTGAAAGCATGAGACCCACAGCTCATATATTTAGTATGTAGCAATGTCCCTGGGGTCCAAATTGGCCATGTCCCAGGGGTCATTTACTCCCACAGATTTATATTGGGAAAAGAAGATCTCCTTCTCTGAAAACATCAGGCCCCCAACTTATGAATTTAGTGTGTAGCAGTGTTTAGTGGTCCCCTAAACAAAACTTGCATCAGTAAAACATTTCTTTAGCCAGTTTTTATCTTGAAGAGGATAGTATTTAAAGGATGAGCCACACATATCCTATAACAAAAAAGATTATCCTAGAATTTGCTTTTCTTCACAAGTTCGAAGAATAAAATCTTGATTGATGCATTTGTGTTCAGAAAGCCTTTAAGAACATACAGTCAAAAGTTCATAGCGATCGGACGAAAACTAGCAGTTTTATTGAAGTCTCAAATATTTGTAAATCTAGAACCTTAAGGGATTTGGTTTACTTCCAGGGGTAATAATTCCTGTGTCCCTTAAAAATGGTCAAATCTATAAGGCAGAAATTCGCTCCGATAAGGAGCAAATTCTTTTCTTAAAGAGCAAACCCCTTTTCATAAGGATATTGTCGTGCAGTTAAACAAACAGAAAATCATAACTGTCGCCTCACTTGACGGAAATGGCAAAACCCCTATCAAGTGTACCATTTTCCTTCCCTCCCCCTCTCCTTCCCTACCGTACGATACCCTACTCTGCTATACATACATACATACATACACAGACACATGAACATACGAACACATACATACATACAGACATACAGACACACACATACATACATACATGCAGACAGACACACACACAATAACACACGCATACAGACAGACATACATACATACATACATACATACATACATACATACATACATACATACATACATACATACATACATACACATTCTCCCTTCCGCTGATTCAAGAAGGGCAGTTGTCAGTTTCTGGCGAAAGAATGCGCACAATACTGGTTAACCGCTTAGAGAACTAAGCCTGCCTAGTAAATGTGTGGTTAGGTAAACTGACCGCGCTCGATATGACCCCATTGGGTTGACTGGGCCGTAAAACCTCAACACTAACAAACAAACATACATACATACATACATACATACATACATACATACATACATACACACACGGTTATATAGATCGTTTTAACAAAAACTAAAATCACTTACCAGGCTCTGTGAAAGCGCAGGCTTATCAATATTTGTCTTTTCAAGCATGGGGAATATTGGTGTCCATCCATTTGGCCAGGTACAATATTAACTTCGAGTGCCTTCCAGACATACCAGGACAGATAGCCCAGATCAGCCTGTGTATTCACACAGTCTATTCAGGGCATTCTGTCCTCTTCCAGAATCACTGGATGTTGTAGAATATATGGATGGACGTCAAAAGCTCTCCTAAGATACATGTAGCGTAGATGCACGGGCTGACTGAGACATTTTATCATGTCGCGGCGACTCATTGTGAACTTAACCCTTATCCTGCTGAATAATTTAATTAGCCACACCCATTTCTGACTATCAGCCAATCAGATTACATCATATAATATTGTCGTTCAAATTCACAAACTGAATGACAAACAGTGTAGATCCTGATCAGATGGCTTCTTAAGAAGCCATCTGATCTGAATCTGCACTGTTTGCAAAGGTAGGGGTTGTCGTGAACAGCAAGGTAATGGTTAAGGTGTATTTGAGGATAATTCTTGGATAATAATGCGCAAATACGGCAGTTTCGTACTTGCATATTAGATGCAGACAACAAAGACTTCCAAACTCCTTCAAGACTATGGGCAATGGCGGTTGGTAGTACTGGGGAATTAAGGAGAAGTATTTGGCGATAATTCTGGGATGTTGTTTTCATATTTCTCCATAAAAAACATATGTTGTGGGTACTCGTTAGAAGCTACTTGCCGAGGACCCACAACATATGTTTTATATGGAAATAAATTTAATTTTATTTCCATATAAAACATATGTTGTGGGTACACATTATTACCAATATCTCAAAATTATCATAAAGCAATCTTCCGTAACTCCTATGCCGATTTTCATTTATATTTTTGCTTTCATCTCCAGACAAACATCACGAAAACATGCCTATATAATTTTGACCCCATTAAACCTCACTTTTATATAGTTAAACTGGGGTGTACAGGGGTATACATTATTTTGCTTATTTCTGCTAACATATTGTGGATACTCATTAGAACCGCCTCGCTGAGGCGGTTCTAACGAGTACCCACAATCCATGTTTTGAGTAGAAATATGAAAAATATCAGAATTTTTATCTGAAAAGTTTCATTTTTTTGATGGTAAAATTTTCAGTATATTTGAATAGGCATGTTTTCGTAAACTCGGCGAGGCACTGCTAATTAGTACATGTACCGCATATGTTGTTTTTTAATGGAGAAATAAGAAAAAAAACTCTGTCCCAAAGTATCACCATATATTTCTGCTCAACTCCTCTGCTTATTCTCTCTTATATTTTAGTTCCATCCTGTAGACAACTGGTTCACTGGTCCAGTCTGTAGAAATCTGATGAGGTTTCCGCTCATTTGGGATTTTGCAGGCCAGTATGATGATATTGAAACATGCCTGTCCTGGAAATTCCCCAGTGATATGGACTTTCTTTGAATCCTGAAAAAATCTCCATCCTTTGAATCTGGAAAAATCATTATTCTCTGAATCCTGAAAATTCGCCATTTTCTGAATCCTGAAAATTCTCAATTCTCTGAATCCCGAAAATTCTCCGTCCTCTGAATCCTGATAAGTCTCCGTTCTTTGAATCCTCAAAAATCTTTATCCTTTGGGTTTTAAATACTCTTCATCGTTTGAATCCTGAAAAACATCCATCCTTTGAAATCCTGAAAAATAATTATCCTTTGAATGCTGAAAAAATCTTCATCTCATTTCAGTTCAGAATGCTGCCACTGTCAAGGGAATCAAATGTCATCTTTTGACCCATACTTGTATAAACCTTCGCAACAGCATTCACATTTTAAAATATGGAAAAAATGTAAGTGAAAATACCAAGGAAATGCCACAATCACGAAGCACAGCCTTCCCGAAGCACTGGAAGAAGAAGAGGTGAGAAACAAATAATGACAGAAAAATCGCCACATATTAAATACTCATTACGAAAACGCCTGTTCAAATATATTAAAATTTTTACCACCAAAAACTGAAGGTTTTTAGATAAAAAAATTCTGATATTTTTCTTATTTCTGCTCAAAACATAGATTGTGGGTACTCGTTAGAACCGCCTCGCCGAGGCGGTTCTAACGAGTACGCACAATCTATGTTTTTGAACAGGAATATGAAAAATAATGCATACACCTGTAAACCCAAGTTTTACTATATAAAAGTGGGGTTTAAGGGGTCAAAATTATATAGGTATGTTTTTGTGAGGCAACTGAAGAAATTTCTACATTTCGCGTTGTAACATGCCTTAATTGTTATGTTAGTGCAATTTAATGATCTGACAAATAATAGAGACCCTACTCTCGTAGAGCAGTCTGTGTTTGGGATTACAATAGTCTATTTGCAGAGGTGTAATTTCGGGACGTTTGTAGATTAAGTTTTTTCATCTCCTTGCCATGCATCACACGTGCACAGCTGCACACGACTTTGCACTTAATTTACATCCGTTTGTAAACCGCAACTGTGGGCGAGATAAAGAGATTGTTTTTAAATTATAAACGTCCTCGGTTTTCATGCACATTTACATAGTATTGATAAGGCGCTTTTAGGTTGATTGTTTACAGTAAAGACGTGGTATACAAACACCAGAATTTCCTTAAGCTTGTTGTCCACATGATTATCATTGACCAATGAAATCGAACCGCGCGTCTGTACGAAATCCAGGTAAAGGTTATTTATAGCCGTTCTTTTCTTGTTGCTGTGACGTCAGAGTGTCGTGTAAAGAGGGTTATCTGTAAAACCTGGACTGGGACATTGGCAAACGGTGCAGACGCAGATCCGACTGGAGCCAGTCTACGGGGCTCTGATCAGGGTCTGCACCGTTTGCGAAAATAACAGATTGTTAAAGTTTAAATGAAACAGTCTTAAGTCCTAGTTCTGGACCATTTTGCCAGCCTGCATTCAGAGACAATCGATCCACCAGTTCCAGCAGTGCTTTATCTTCAACCAAAATGTATTGATTGGTTTCTTATTTCTTCTTAACCCATTGTAGACTGAATGAACTCCCCAACACTGTACATTGGGAGAGTCTAATTTTGATTTAAGGTATGCCAGGCTCTGTGATTTCGATATTCTAAGAGAAAAATGGTTGTACTATTTGCAAACAGTGGAGACCCTGATCAGACGCCGCGTTCTGCGGCGTCTGATCTGGGTCTGCATTGTTTGCCAATTACCCTTTTAGGCGTTCCCGACTACAATGGGTTAAAAACATGTGCTGTGGGTTCTTACAAGAAGCTGTAGAACGCGGCGTCTGATCAGGGTCTGCACTGTAAGCTTAAATTATGGGAAGTTGAGGGTTAATTGAATCAGTCTTACGAACCCATTCAGGACCATTTTCCCAACCTACACTCAGAGACAATCGACCAACCAGTGCTATAAATTTGTTTGTTATTACTGTTTTATTGAAATTCCCGTATTGTGTGCGAACAGTGTAGACCATGAGATGAGGCCGCGTTCTGCGGCGTCTGATCTGCTTCGCTGTTTACCAATGCCCCTTTAATGGGACGCACGTACATGTAGCTATTGAAATCTAGTGTGCATTTTACATTGAGATTTTTACATAATGTGTTGGAAGGTCCGTCTTCTTTTGGCACAGCCATGTTTTGCTTTTACCTTGACACGGTGTGGTTTTATTGCAACAAAAGATGCGTACATAATACAACATTAATGATTAAAAATATGTTTTATGATGTAATGACTAAATTTATTAACTCTTGACCTTGAGATGTCAAGCGGAAAATAAATATTTGAAAGCATTTTTGTTAATATTATAGCAGATTTCTTTTGTTTTACGGGAAACGATTGTTATTTCCTGTTCCCTTCATATAGGGATTCCAGGAAAACAATGAATTAAATAATACAAACTGTTGACGCAAGTGTAGATGCATGCATACTTGGAGAATTGTCAAGGAGCGGTAGGGCGTGGTACAAATGAAAGTGGGTTCTTCGAAGAAACCCAGGTGTTGCTAAATGCTGACACATACCATGGCTGTGATTATTAATTTTGGTAACCCGTTTGCAATTATGACAGAAAGCAATATGGAAGAATAAAATTAAACTAAACAACTGACTTCATTGTTACCATTTTAATATAATTATTAACCTGTTTATGCCAAGTCATTACGAAAACCTGCCTATTCAAATATACTGAAAAGTTAATCACCGAAAAATTGAAAATTTTCAGACAAAAAATTCAAATATTTTTCATATTTCTGCTCAAAACAGAGATTGTGGGTACTCGTTAGAACCGCCTCGCAGAGACGGTTCTAACGAATACCCACAATCTATGTTTTGAGCAGAAATAAGAAAAATAATGTATACCCCTGTAAACCCAGTTTTACTATATAAAAGTGGGGTTTAAGGGGGTCAAAATTATATAGGCGTGTTTTCGTGATGGACTCCTCATATTCAACTCTTTGGGCAGGTTCATTTTTTGCTAATTAAATCCCGTCTGGTTACTTTTTATTGTCCGCATGTTTTATAGAAATCCCTATATTTAATGCAAACAGTGTAAGTCCAGATCAGGCGCCACAGAAAGACCCGTAGACTGGCTCCAGTCTCCAGTGACTAAATATCTATTCTTATAATCCTGTTTGATAACCAACTAAAATAAAACCAAAGTAATATCATGACTATAAAGGCTGGTCTCTGACCAGCCTTTATAGTCATGATATTATATTAGTTTTATTTAGTTGATTATAAAACAGCATTATATAAAATAGATATTTAGTCACTGGAGTCTGGAGCCAGTCTGGAAGTCCCGATCGGACGCCGCGTTTTGTGGCTTCTGATCTGGGTCTACACTTTTTGCTAAAGCCTATCTGTCCCAATACTTAATGTAAGCATGAGTAATGGTAATGATGTTCTCATGGTAAAGTAAAGCGACCATACCTTTTACACGTGTGTGGTTAAAGTAGTCTATTACAGATTAAAGCAATAACTCACCTCATCTAAAACTCATAAACCATATATTTATAACTGTAATAAATGGACCATTTTTGCCATAATATACCTTAACAATACCTTGCAAATGGCGTTGCCTTTCACCCTTGTCATGCTGAGTAAATTAAGATACCACACCCACTTCTAATTCTCAGCCAATCAGATTGCTTGATCCAGGTTGTTGATACAAAATCACATACTTAATGACAAACAGTGCAGATCCAGATCAGTTGGCTTCTCCAGATGCCAACTGATTTGGATCTTCACTGTTTCCAAAGGCAGGGCATATCCGGGTTCAGCAGGACCAGGGTTAATTTTCGAGACTCTAGAATTGAATACGAGGTCTTAGATCGAGCCATGGAAGGGTGACTGTTTAAAAATCAAGATTGCCAGGGAAAGGTATAGCAAATGATCATTAACTTGATCCCAAAACATAAGGTTCCATGATTTGTTACATCTCCTATACATTTTAAGCGTTTGTATTTTTAGCTATAAAATTCAGTGAAAATAAGACATTTCATTCAAATTGTCTCCTCCTTCGGAGACGATATGATAAAATGTCATGTCCATTACGAAAACACGCCTATTCAAATATATAGAAAATTTCACCACCCAAAACTGAAAATTTTCGGATATAAATCTCTAATATTTTTCATATTTTTGCTCAAAACATAAGTTGTGGGTACACCGTTAGATACACCGTTAGAACCGCCTCGCCGAGGCGGTTCTAACGAGTACCCACAATCTATGTTTTTGAGCAGAAATAAGAAAAATAATGTATACCTTTGTAAACCCCAGTTTTACTATATAAAAGTGGGGTTTAAGGGGGTCAAAATTATATAGACATGTTCTCGTGAGTTATTTTCTATGACAATAAGAATCTTATAATCTAAATCTGGTGTTAGCTATAGTTGGCCGGTTAAGCTTTCAACTTCGGAACATCGCTAATGTTCTTGCGCAATGTTAGGCAAGGAAAACTATTCCAGCTATAAGAAAATGATATTCAAATATGAGCTATTCCCAATAAAACAAAACAACAAAAAATTCGTTTTAACTGAGGTTTTCATTTATATGTCTAAATTTACAAAAAAAAAAAAAAAGTTATAAATAGTCAAGAGAAAAAGCACAGGAAATCTTGAAAATACAATGTCATTTATTGGAAATTTTATAAATTCCCCTTATTGTTTGTCGTGCACATGTTAACAATACTTAGTCCCATTTCCTTTAGATTATACAGAGGAATTAAGAAGGAGTATTTGGTGATATTTCTGGGATAGTTTTCTCCAGTCATTAAGAAAACATGTCTATTCAAACATACTGAAAATTTTACCACCAAAAAATGAAAATTTTCAAATAAAAATTCTGATATATTTCATATTTCTGCTCAAAACATAGATTGTGGGTACTCGTTAGAACCACCTCGGCAAGGTGGTTCTAACGAGTACCCACAATCTATGTTTTTGAGCTGAAATAAGAAAAATAATTTATATCCCTGTAAACCCCAGTTTTACACTATAAAAGTGGGGTTTAAGGGGGTTAAAATTATATAGGTTTTTTTTCGTGATGTATCCATAAAACATGTGTTGTGGGTACTCATTAGAAGCGCCTCGGCGAGGCGCTTCTAATGAGTACCCACAACATATGTGTTTTATAGAGAAATAAGAGAGGTTATCGCAGAATCATCCCCAAATACTCCCTCTTAATTCCTCTGAATGAAGTAAGAACAATGGAAATTAGAACTTGAGGCATTCGTTTCTTTCTCGGTCCTATGTTTTTCAGACTACAGTAAGAAATACTAAACAAAATAAAATTTGAGGCCTTTCATTCTTTCTTTATTTCCAGTTTTGCTTATATATCCACTAACAAGGAGTGGAGGGACGACTTAGAGTGTTAGCTCATGGAAATCAAATCATTTTCTTGTACAAATATAATGTACAATGTATAACAATGTACATGTATAACATCGATGATGCCAGCGTTTGGAAAAGCCTGTAAACACGGTCAAGCTGCTTCCTTGTACATGTATTACTATTACTATTATAACTATTATTATTATTAGCAGTAGTAGTAGTAGTAGTAGTAGTAGCGTTATTATTATCATCATCATTATTATTATTACAGTCAAACCTCAATAGCTGGAACACAGGTGGCTCTTTAACCCTGGCAAATTCGAACTCGTTTTTGTGTCCCTATGAAATTCTTCTGATAGCGCAAGAAAACAAATATATTTTTGATTTGTTTTTATTTTGTCATGAAATTGTGTGTTGTTTGTTGTTGAATACAGTCAATATACAATTACTGTGTAGAAAATCGAAAAGATTCCCCTTAATTATGGCTATTTGCTTCCTAACCTGGCGCCATGATAAACCCTCAGTGGCGCGAACTAACCGTATCTGGAACAAATTTCTATGGTCCTAAAGATGTTTGAGCCATTGAGGTTCGACTTATTATTATTATAATTATTATTATTATTATAAAAACTTATTTTCAAAATAAAAGTTGTAGCAGTGCGCCCTACATTGCCATCACATCAAGAAAACATGCCTATATAATTTTGACCCCCACAAACCCCACTTTTATATAGTAAAACTGGGGTTTACAGGGGTATACATTATTTTTCTTGTTTCTGCTCAAAAATATAGATTGTGAGTACTCGTTAGAACCGCCTCGTCGATGCGGTTCTAACGAGTACCCACAATCTATATTTTTGAGCAGAAATCTGAAAAAATATCAAAATTTTTATCTGAAAATTTTCATTTTTTGGTGGTAAAATTTTCAATAGATTTGAATAGGCATGTTTTCGTGATGGGTAAAGATAGATCAAGGGGGTTGCAAGTTCGAATGCCAGCTCGGCCACTTAACTTTCGAGGAGTTGGTCATGAAATTATCTTTACTGTCATTCTCAAACTTCCGCTGATTCAAGAAGGAGACATTAATCAGTTACTGGCAAAAAGTATTTGCAAAAGTACAGGGACTAAATCTGCCTTGGAAACTTGTAAGTAGGAGCATATTAACGGATCTGCTCGACATGACGTTAACATCGCTGATTGAGCCGTAAAACTCCAACTCAAAGAACAAGAACCTTTTCATCACGAAAACATGCCTATATAATGTTGATCCCCTTAAACCCCACTTTTATATAGTAAAACTGGTGTTTACAGGGGTATACATTATTGTACTTATTTCTGCTCAAAAGCATAGATTGTGGGTACTCGTTAGAACCGCCTCGTCGAGGCGGTTCTAACGCGTACCCACATTCTATGTTTTGAGCAGAAATATGAAAAATGTCTGAATTTTTATCTGAAAATTTTCATTGTTTTTGGTGGAAAAATTTTCAGTATATTTGAATAGGCGTGTTTTCGTAATGGCACTTGAGGGGTGTTGGATAGGGGCCTTTTTCTCTCTTTCTAGCCTGTGTATAAAATTACGGAAAGAGTACATCTGGATATTGATATTACATGTATAATTCAGGCAATAGGATAAAACTTCCTTGTTTGAAGGTCAGCGTTATTTTTTTTTGTAAAGAAAAGAACGCCACAATCACGTTGACCGTATATGTCCTAGGTATTGGGACACCTTAACTCCTTACCATACATGTCCTATAATCTGAACACTGATGTTGTACCTGAAATATTAAATACATGTACATGTAGTTAGATGAGAAACAGATCATTCTGCTGCGTCTGATCTGGGTCTACACTGATGTCTGAGGCCTGTTTGTCCCTAAATGTAGGAGTACTTTGGTTTGTTGCTTACACCGAGACATTTCACAGAAATAAAAATCAGGTAGCATCTCTGTTCGGAGCAGAAACAAAATTCCCTGACTTTTCACAGACTTCCCTGAGCAAATTCTATTTTTCCCTGAAAATCACTCTATCAGACTTCCGCTCACCTTGCAGTAGATACCAGTACATAATATATACCGCCTTAATTGTTCAGTTTAAAAGTAAAATATTTTAAATTTTTTAGGCATACACTTCTAAAATGACCTTTTGAGTTTGTAATAATGTCGAGCGAGCGAGGAATAATTACGAGATTTTTAATCACTCAAAATGAATAAAATACATGCCAGTTTTTGGCCAAAATTAGGAAAGTTCCTGACTTTTTCCTGACTTTCTAGATATTTCTAGAATTTCCCTGACCATTTTGCAAAATTTCCAGACTTTTCCCTGACCTTGAGAGAGAGAGAGAGAGAGAGAGAGAGAGAGAGTGAGAGAGAGAGAGAGAGAGAGAGAGAGAGAGAGAGAGAGAGAGAGAGAATCCCTGAGACTCTTCTGACCTGTGGTCACCCTGACTTTGGTGAGGATATCATCTTTATGTAAGCCGCTTCAAATAGAAAGGGACCTTATTATATATCAGACCAACGCAGTCAATGACTGTCTGATAAGCTCAAACATATTTGGGCTTTATACATTCCATTAATGAAGAGCGTAGACCCTGATCAGACTGCGGTTGCGCAGGCTACATGTAATCAGGGTCAAGGCTAGCCTAACATGCCTTAGGTCTTTTTTTTTATTTGTAAAGTCTTGTATTTTTGTAGCAGTGATTACATTGTAACAGATCAGAAAATTAGCTGCTCGGCCCCCAATCTTTTTCTCTAAGAATAATGACTTTCAATGTTTCCATTACCTCAATATGTCTCTGCAATGCACAGCCCCTTACGCTTGCGACTATGTTGTGCTACAATACCCATCATCCAACCGCTCCGACCCTAGTTTTAATACCGTATTCTAAGTACAGTACTTACAAAAGTCAGGGCCCAGTTGTTCAAAACTAACGATGTCGTTAGTTAACGATTCGTTAAAATTTTAATCGAGTGATACGCAAATATGCTGAAATTTTTTGCTGAAAAAAATGTGAGTAGCTTTTGCAGTGCAAAAGCTACTCACATTTTTTCAGCAAAAAATATCAGTATATTGTGTATTGAATCTGCTAAAACAGTTAACGAAATGACCCTTAACGAGCTCGTTAAGCTAACGACGCTTTGAACAACTGGGCCCTGAATATTTTTGTAACTGGCAAGTACTAGATGTTTTTGAACAGGCGATGCTTGGTTAGTAGCATCTACAAAATTCTATTGTAAACATTTATGCAATGTCGATAAATAAGTAAATAAATAAAATAAATAAATAAATAAATAAATAAATAAAACAAAGAGCAACATTTGATCGAATCGCTTTTAATATCATACTACGCCTTTGCGGACTTTGAAAAATTCGTCTACATTGCACCTTACGCTGGGATAAATCCTTTTCTGTTCTGTTCTATTTTCATATCTGATCGCTAACCCAGCTCCCATTTCTATAAATATTCATATGCGGACGCCAGTACATGTAGACATGCGCACATTCTACATGTATTACCTTGAAAAATCGACAAAAATTTCGATGAAAATTAGACGAAATTTCCGTCCATTCGACTATTCGTCTTTCAACGTAAATTTGAACACCTGTCGCATTCGACGAAATATCGTATTCAATAAAGTGTTTCGATGAAATATCGTATTCAATAAAGTATTCGACGGAATGGCTTTCGACGAAAAATCATGGTTAGCGTATCTGTTCCACCATACTTTCATACTGTCCCCATTCATGTCAATGACGTTCTAATCAGTCATAATCAGTTCCCGCCAAAATATAGAAATTCTATTGTACACATCCACCCACTTACTAATGTGGAATGTCCTAAGAAAACCAGTCTTTCTACCCTACAAAAACCAGGGTCTATCCGTCTATAGTTGCCCGCATATGGAATATTTGTGGTTTTCTCGAAGCATCCCGAAACCGGGCCGAAGCAAAAACAACAGCATGGCATGTGTGAACAACAAAAACTGATCAGCCTGCGCATCCGCGCAGACTGATCAGTTTATGTTGTTCACAAAAAAACATCAACAGACGACGATGGGTCCACAGTACGGAAGCGAGGAACCCGGATGTGCCAACTGATCTGATTCTTCTCCTTCGCTGTGCGCACATGCTACTGTTGGTTTTTATGGCGACCTTGGCCAAATTTACATATACAACAACCTTAGTCAATAAATATTTACTGAGGTCACCCGTCTAGGTCACGTAAGGTATTAGTACTAAATCCCTTTAAAAAAGAAAATAGTGCCCTTTAGCACAAAGGCCAAATAATCCATATTTGATGACTTTTGAAAGTGTTTAAAGACTTAATCCGTAAGTTTAATCCCCAAGTTTGACAAGATCAGGACAATGAAGACAGCCAACATAATCCTTAATTTTTGCGAGGAGTTGTGGTAAAACAAATTTTATTTCCCACGTAAATGCCACTTCATTACTAGAATGCTCATCCGTACATCCGCGCAGCCTGAGAGCTTGGTCGATCACATTTATTCGACGTAACGCGAAAGATACGAAAACACACCTATATAAGTTTAACCCCCTTAACGCCACTTTTATACAATAAAACTTGGCTTTACAGGAGTATACATTATTTTTTCTTATTTTGCTAAAAACACAGATTGTGGGTACTCGTTAGAACCGCCTCGCCGAGGCGGTTCTAACGAGTACCCAAAATCTATGTTTTGAGCAGGAATATGAAAAATATCAGAATTTTTTAATCTGAAAATTTTCCGTTTTTGGTTAAATGTTCAAAATATTTCAATAGGCGTGTTTTCATAACGAGTGTGACGAATAGCGAACGTCGGCATTGTACACTTGGCGGATGCTCAAAGCTTGTCAGGGCCCTGGGTGTACGTATGTATCAGATCGGTTGGTTTTAAATGGTTTATGTAGAGACTAAAATGTACATATTTTTTTAACAAGTCTATTTTGGGCGGCATTTGATATTTAATCATTTACACTTGGCACGCTATGGTCAAATTCAGCAGACGACATTTTTTTTTTATATTTTTCTCAGAAAATTGGCTTTAACATTTCATGCAAATTGTCTTGTCTCCAAAACAGTTCTTATTTCTCCTTAAAAAACAGGCTTTGACTATACAAACATCGTTTCTCATTTTTCCCAGAAAATAGGCTTTGACAATTCATGCAGATTGTCTTCTTTTGGAAAAAATAAGGAAATATCATAAATTTGTCGCCAGCTAAATCAGCCCATAGAGTTGTAAAGGTTAAATCTGTTGCTTCCGCCGCCCACCCCGCAAAAGAAATCTAACTCATTACGAAAACACGCCTATTCAAATATATTGAGAATTTTACCACCAAAAAATGAAAACTTTCAGATGAAAAATTCTGGTAGTTTTCACATTTCTGCACAAAACATAGATTGTGGGTACTCGTTAGAACCGCCTCACTGAGGCGGATCTAACGAGTACCAACAATCTACGTTTTTGAGCAGAAATAAGAAAATTAATGTATTCCCCTGTAAACACCAGTTTTACTGTATAAAAGTGGGATTTAAGGGGGTCAATAGGCGTGTTTTCATGATGTAGTTATCAATGATAACGGAATTAAAGGTAATTTTATTGAGATTCAGCTCTGACCCCTCAGAATCATATTTCCATATAAGGTCCATTTTTCAACCAAACAGTATTTTCATACATTCTTATTTCTCCACGAAAACATGCTTCCTTATATATCAGAAAAAAAGAAGAAACATGAACCTGATACAAAATGTACCACCATTTCAGAATCATTTAGCCTACTGACTGTCAACGAACAACATATAAACCTTGGCGAAAACGCTGCCATGCGGAATCTGACCAACACTGTTACGCGTGACTGTTTAAATAAGGCGGAATGCCCACTTTGTCAGGGCGTAGTCTATACATATTATGCATGTCATTTGATTCATGTATATGTCATATCTATAAATAGAAGTGAGTCAGGAAAGCTATATACTTGACCACAAACTACAGTAAACAAAAAAAGCAAACCGGTCTTTGTATCCAAGTAATCTGTGCCTTGACGTGAGAAAATGCACCTTATGACGTGTGAACCCAGAGAAAAGTCAGATCAGCCTGCTCATTCCATGAAGTCTCATCAAGGATTAAGCCATTCAGACGCCAGTTCATTTCAAGTATCTGATTATCGTATATTAAGCCGACAATGAACGCCCTGATCAGCCTGCGCAAATGCGCTGATCTGAGTCTTCATTTTCCGCAACGCAATAAGCGTTCTTTTCTCATGCAACGACGCATTTAATTGCTGATGAAATTGCGGAAATATGCTACTTCGTACTGCGTTAAGTTACCTTCCAGTAGTGAAAAAGGTAAAAAATAAATAAATAAACAAATAAAAGATAGTAAATAAAAATTTGCAATTTGAAGATGAAGACGTATAATGTTAATTCTAGTCCTGCTGGTCCCGGATATACCCAGCCTCTGCAAACAGTGTAGATCCAGATCAGTCTTGATCAAGTGATCTGATTGGCTGAAAATTAGTAGGCGTGGCATCTTAGTTTATTCAGCATGACAAGGGTTAAGAGTCATTTGCTTGAATTACTGATAGCATAAGATCTCACCATGTACAATCAAAAAATAAAAAATAGATGAATAAAAATTAAATAAATAAATAGTGAGCGGGTAATTTGGTGTTTATCGGGAATGAGTACCTTTAACCCTTCAAGCGCCAAGCAAAATTTGTAGCAGACGACATTCTATTTTTTTTTTATTTTTTATTTTTCAGAGAAAACAAGTCTTGATATTTCCGGTGAATCGTCTGCCAAGCAGACGATTCACATGAAATTTCAAGGCTTGTTTTCTCTGAAAAATAGAAAAAAAAAGTAAATTAAAAAAAATGTCGTATTAGCGCTTTAAGGGTTAAACAAGAACTCAAATCAAACATAAAACCTTGGGTGGATTATCCGCCATTTTTTTCAAGGAAAATAAAATTTGTGAATTCCTGTTTGCTTTCTTGCACACACAAAAACAACACCCTTTTTAGAAGTAGTTTACCATAAAAGGAAAGGATTTGTTTCCAAGTGGTGTTTCCAAGTGGAGCAAATTCCTTCCTTATAAAGTAAATCTATTTTAGAAGAGCGGGAAAATATTTTGACAGAGCTGCCTGCGTCGAAAGTGCATACATTCCTGTAACATTTAAGTTTACAAGTATTAGCTTTGACAAAAAAGTTTGGTCCACGCTTAGCCTCCTATGTGTGCTAAGCATAGTCCAAGCACTTTTGTGAAAGCCAATACTTGTTTATAATGTTGATAAGTCTATGGTAAATATCATTGGACCAATCCATGGCCTTTTATAAAGTGCTTCCGGAACAATGACAGCCCATGGGCGGAGACAATTATACTGAAAAAAATAATATTCCCCCTGTGACTACTAAAACGGTCATTATGTTGATATCATCAAACGCCTATGTCAGACATGTACATGCATTGTTACAATGACACTAGATTCCGTATTTACTCTAAGTATTGGGACATAGGCCTGAACAATTGGTATACTCAGATCAGACGCCGTAAAATGCGGCATTTGTTTAAGGTCTACATTGTTTGTAACTCATCCAGCAGTTTTGTAGACAGATTAACAGGTAATTAACAAGACTTGGATTAAGTTTTAGGGCAAGTTGGACAAGGTGTCGCAATATTTTAAATGGGGTGAATATGTCTTAAAGGTTGGTAGATTTCGGTGCTACATTAGAAAATTGCAGGAGCTTCACTGTTGTTTTAAGCTGATTTTCCATCACGAAAACATGCCTATATAATTTTGACCCCCTTAAACCCCACTTTTGTATAGTAAAACTGGGGTTTAAAGGGGTATACAATAGTTTTCTTATTTCTGCTCAAAACATAGATTATGGGTACCCGTTAGAACCGCCTCGGTGAGGCGGTTCTAACGCGTACCCATAATCTATGTTTTGAACAGAAATATGAAAAATATCAGAGTTTTTTTATCTGTAAATTTTCAGTTTTTTGGAAGTGAAATTTTCTATATATTTGAATAGGCGTGTTTTTGTAATACACATCTATCTATCTATCTATATCTATTCAGATTTTTAACGCTACCAGGCAACTGAGACACATAGAGGCAACGCCTCTGATTTTCACAGACTGTTGTTTTCATAATTATATTGTCCATAAAATTAGTTAGAATAAGTGCTCTGATACTCTAAGTTTCACGCAAATAATTGATGCTCTCACTGCGGTTCTGAAGAATCTGCACACTCATTCAGAAAGAAATAATAAAATTATATAAAATACAAATAGACCAAAAAACTTTTAAAGAAATTAGATAATAATCACAATTTAATTGATAACATTGTAATCTCTCTTGATCTAACTTGGCTACGTAGCCCAGTCAGAAAACTACGTAGTTTGACAATATTTTCTCCTGTTATACTTTATTGCACAGTCCTCAGAAGCATTTTATAGCAAACTAGGGACAGCTAAATTTCATTTGGAAATAGTATTTTAAGACAACAGAAAATAAGGAAATTTCAAAATTATCAACCTTTAACAAAACGCATATTTACCTCTAGAAGCTTATTTATTTATAAGACAAAGCATCCATGATACATGTATCCATGAAGATTTCAATGATTCCTGTGACTCAGAATATATTCTGTCAAAATACGTGCACCTACCGGTAAAATGCAGAACTTTGCAACAACGTCATCGTCACCGCAACAACGTGACGCTGAAACGCCGTTGTAACAACGCTGTGGCTTTATTGGGATGGTCCTACTCAGCTTCCATAGAACTCGAAATATAGATATCATAACTCCAGATAACAAGGAGTACATGGATCAGGTAAATATTTTTGTTATTACTCTACGAAAACATGTTGTGGATAGTCATTAGAAGCGCCTCACCGAGGCGCTTCTAATGAGTACCCATAACAAATGTTTTCCATTTAGAAATAAGAAACCTATCAATACGTTTGGTTGAAAAAAACAAAGCAACTCCTATCTTCTGGAGTTATGGCATTTGTCTACTTAGAAAGACATTTATTTTCTTTTAACTTAAAATCATTGATTTTTTCTTGTTTCTCTATAAAAAAAACATGTATTGTGAATACTCACTGAGGCGCTTCGAATGCATACTCACAACACGTTTTCGTAGAGAATAAGAAAAAATATCAATACATTTTGTTGAAATAAAAAAAATACTTATCTAGAGCTTCGATAAATGCTTACCTATTAAGACATTTAGTTTTCATCCTTGTTTGAAATTTACACAGCTACCAATAAATTCAAGACAACTGCGTAAATTTAAATTTTAAATATGCATGGGCTATTGTCATTATCATGCAACGCACGCATGACGTGAGCTAAAATTACATTTCATGACAATCATGGTTAAGTCAAATGAACCGGTTTCAACTCTTAAGTCTTCTTATTAAAAGCTTGTACATGAAAATTGTCTCTGTTTATCAATACTTATAAACGAAACAAATTATTTAGAGTGCATGACGTGATTTTATGAGTGAAACGAACCAGTTTATATATGTAAAATTGTCTTTTTGTTATCATTTTAGAGTGGTATAGTAATTTAAAAGACGATATTTTAAATATAATTTTTCACGTGATATTCAACTCAAACAAACTCCCTTTGGAGACATTTGAACAGAAGTTCATGCATCTTTTTTTTTTTTCTAGGGAATCATTACGTTTTCCATGTTACATGTATGTACTGTTCACTTCCTTGTTCTCCTGCATTACATAGTGAAAACAAGGGTATTGAGGGGTATACATAGTTATGCGAATTTTCGGATTTGTATCATTTGTAAAGGTTTTTTTTTTTTTTTTTTTAAATAGTCCTACAATCAAATATTTCCCTTTCTCAGTATTATATAGTGAAACGTCATGGCTTACATATCTCTAGATAAATGGGGTGTCCAAATATTTTTTTTTTCATATTTCTCCTTCAAAACGTATGTTGTTGGTATTCATTAAAAGGAATCTAGGACGATTCGGCCAGTGGACGATTCGGCCTAGGACAATTCGGCCAGCCAAAAGTATGGGTAGGACAATTGTTGGCTTGTCCAAATGGACAATTAATGTTTTGGGATTTGTTTCTAATATACAGCATTCATTGACTTTTCAGAAGGAAAATTTTAAAGAAGAATTAAATTAAAAAAGATTTTTTTTTCAATATTATTACTTTTGGCCAGCCAAGACTCTTTAGTGGCAAATTAAACCTTCTCTTGCTGAACACGACATGCCCTGTCTTAGCAAACAGTGAAGATCCAGATCAGTTGGATTCTGAAGAAGCCAACTGATCTGGATCTGCGCTGTTTGTCATTAACTATGTGAATTTCTATCAAAAACCCGGATCAAGTAATCTGATTGGCTGGAAATGGCAAGTGGGCGTGGCATCTTAATTTATTCAGCATGACAAGGGTTAATAAAAGTTGATATTAAAAAAGATAAAAATATTTTGTTCATTATAATAAGACTTGGCATTTCATGCTAGGCAGACAATTCGCATGAAGTTTCAAGTATTATTTTCTCCAGCGAAAAGAAAAAATGAAAGTTTCGCCTGCTGTAGTTGTGAATAACCCTTTCTAGTCTTGAAATGACTCAAAGGGTATTTGGCAAACAATACAGACCCCAAGATCAGACACGGCAGAACACAGCATCTAATCAGGGTTGCATTCAACACAGGAATTTATATAAAACATTAGTGATAAAATCTACCCTGCTATTGGAAATAGAATATTCCAAAGACACAATATAGTTAGATTATATATTTAATGAATTGTAGTTACCTGAATACTTTATTTTTTTTATCTTCCCTATCCCTCTAGTGACTATGTTCATACTTTTCTTTTTATTGATACAAAAACGAGCAGACAATATGAAAACAAGTTGAGAAATAGAGTTACCATACTAACCCCAAGTATTTGGACAGAGAAGCCTTTGTAAACAGTGTAGACCCAGATCAGACACCACAGAAGGAGGCATCTGATCAGGGTCTACACCGTTTGCAATACATCTAGCAATATTTTAGACACATCAAAAGGTAGTAGAATGGACTATTTCAAATTTTAGGACAAGTAGAATATGTAAATAAGGTGTCTCATTAGTTAGGATAACATTACGAAAACATGCCTATTCAAATACACTGAAAATTTTATCACCAAAAAATGAAAATTTCCAGATAAAAAAATTCTAATATTTTTCATTTCTGCTAAAAACATCGATTGTGGGTACTCGTTAGAACCGCCTCACGAGGGGTTCTAACGGGTACCCACAATCTATGTTTTTGAGCAGAAATAAGAAAAATAATGTATACCCCTGTAAACCCCAGTTTTACTATATAAAAGTGGGGTTTAAGGGGGTCACAATTATATAGGCATGTTTTCGTGATGATATGGTAATGCCCGAATTGTGCAAAGGCAAAACAAAAAAAATAAAAATAAAAAAAATAAAATAAAATAAAAAAATAATAAATAAATAAATAAAAAAAAAAAAAAAAAAAAAAAAAAAAAAAAAAAATAAAATAAAATGACAGCTAAAACAACTGAAAGAATAGGAAATATTTGATGAAAACATATTACCAAAAGAAGAAACTGCTCAAATTTAAAGACAGTTTGTTCTTCCAAAAAGTAATAATTTTGAAAAAATAAAATTTCTAGTCATAAAATTCTACTTAAAAAGTTTCCTTCTAAAATGCCAATCAATTCAGTATATTAGAAACAAACCACAAAGCATCAAATTATCCATTTGAACTAACCATCATAATAATCTGGCCGAATTGTCCTACCCAATATTTTTGGCTGGCCATATTGTCCTAGGCCGAATCGTCCGCTGGTCGAATCGTCCGTGCACCCTTTAAAAGCACCTCAGCGCTCTGAGGTGCTTTTAATGAGTACCTAAAAACATATGTCTTTGTGTAGAAGTAAAGAAAAAATATAAGTATTTCTGATCATTACGAAAACATACCTGTTCAAATATACTGAAAATTGTACCACCAAAAATTGAAAATTTTCAGATAAAAATTCTGATATTCTTCACATTTCTGCTCAAAACATAGATTGTGGGTACTCGTTAGAACCGCCTCGCCGAGGCGGTTCTAACGAGTACCAACAATCTATGTTTTTGAGCAGAAATAAGAAAAATAATGTATACCCCTGTAAACCCTTTTTACTACATAAAAGCAGGGCTTAAGGGTGTCAAAATTATATAGGTGTGTTTTCTTGATGGTCTGTAGAAAAGTGCATAAAACTAAAACTTATACCAGCTGTAACATTTACAGGTTATCTTATTGTAATACTAATCAACATTTAAGCAGAAGACATTTCAAAATAGTTTTCTTATTTTCATCAAGAGACTGGCATGACAGTTCACGTGACTATACAGTCAAACCTGTGTTAGTGGTCACCTCTATTAAGCAGCCAACCTGTATTAAGCAGCCAGAGGAAATTTGCCCCAAAATTCATAGACTTATATATTTGAACTGTATTAAGCAGCCACCTGTCTTCAGCAGTCACATTTTAAGCTTCCCATTGGTGGCTGCTTAAGACAGGTTTGACTGTATATATAAATTTTGAACAAAAGTTTCTTCAAAGGAAGAATAATTAATTATAATGTCTTTATTGTACACCTATATTAGAAAATTATAAGAAAAATATCAGGCATCGTCTGCTAAACTCACCTTCAGCGCATAAAAACGATAAGCGTAAATGTTCTGTATTACAAACTATCATTACGAAACCACGCCTATTCAAGTACATAGAAAATTTCACATCCAAAAACTGAAAATTTTCAGATAAAAAAACTGATATTTTTCTTATTTCTGCTCAAAACATAGATTGTGGGTACTCGTTAGAACCGCCTCGGCGAGGCGGTTCTAACGAGTACCCACAATCTATGTTTTTGAGCAGAAATAAGAAAAATAATGTATACCCCTGTAAACCCCAGTTTTACTATATAAAAGTGGGGTTTAAGGGGGTCAATATTATATAGGCGTGGTTTCGTGATGTGATAAAAGATAATATGTTGTTTGAGATCTATTTTCGTGAGACCAAATGTAGCATATCTGAGTATTACTTAAGACATATTTCACTGCACCACCATCATTTAACATTAAACCCACAACAGACGATAATCATGATAGCAGACGACAAAATTACTTTAACCCTCAAAACGCCCAACCACATTTGCAGCAGACGCATAAGTAGATATTTTTTTTTATATTCGTCAGAGAACATAAGTCTTGATATTTCATGTGAAGACGATTCACATGAAATACCAAGGCTTAATTTAGGGTTAACGGTTAACCTACTATAGACTGTAATCTCGATACCAGACGACAAACGTAATTTAACACCATTGTTTTTACTATTCGAATGACAGTTTTCAACTTTTGCCTTATTTTCAGAAGTAAACTGAACTATTTTATATTGTCGTCTGGTAATGTTCAGCATGTGCTGCCCTAAAGCCTTACTAAAATTATGATGCAAATTCCTTGTTTTGATGTCTTAATGCGTGACCTTCAGACATGTGTTAATATAACGACATTAAGAAAATCATTAGTACTATTGTCTTTTCGATACACCGATTAACTCCCAACCCATACATGTAACAATCGTCAGATAAGGGAACTGGGGCCACTTGGTAGGTTTTCGGACATCTTACAAGAGACAACTTTTATGACTCCCTGTTTGCTTTGAAAACGAGCCTACTCTGAAAGACGGAAAGATTAGTCCCCATTACGAAAACACGCCTATTCAATTATATAGAAAATTTCACCTCCAAAAAACTGAAAATTTTCAGATAAAAATCTCTGATATTTTTCACATTTCTGCTCAAAACATTGATTGTGGGTACTCGTTAGAACCGCCTCTGCGAGGCGGTTCTAATGACTACCAACAATTTATGTTTTAGAGCAGAAATAAGAAGAAGAATGTATACCCCTGTGAACCCCAGTTTTACTCTATAAAAGTGGGGTTTAAAGGGGTCAAAATTATATAGGCGTGTTTCTGTAATGCCTTGGGAGCAAATCCTTCCCTTTTAGAGAAGAACCCTTTTATAAAAAGGGAAACAAAGCAATTTCGACAGTTACCTCCCCTGGAAGTGTATGAATTTCCCTTAAGTTATTAGTTGTAGGTCTTATTTTTCTCGTGTCATCACGAAAACATACCTTTATGATTTTGATCCCCTTAAACCCCACTTTTATATAGTAAAACTGGGGTTTACAGGGGTATACATTATTTTTCATATTTCTGCTCGAAACATAGATTGTGGGCATTCGTTAGAACCGCCTCATCGAGGCGGTTCTAACGAGTACCCACAATCTATGTTTTGAGCATAAAAATATGAAAAATATCGGAGTTTTTGTATCTGAAAATTTTCAGTTTTTGGAGGTGAAATTTTCTATATATTTGAATAGGAGTGTTTTCGTTATGTTTTATTTTGTGAGTTTTGTCATTGAGATGTATGAAATGACAGAAATCAGTAACAGAATCGATTCACACCCCTGATGAGATGCCGATAGCTACCTGGGGTGTGAGTTTTGTTACTGATTTCAGGTGCTACATATAGCTAATAGTCTTTTAAATAAATAAATAAATAAATAAAAAAAATAATAATAAATAAATAAAATAAATAAATAAATAAATTAAATAGATAAATAAATGAATAAAATGTCATCTGCTATTTTCACTGTCAGAGCACTATAGGTTAAAACAAACAAATAAATAAATAAATAAATAAATAAAATGTGGTCTGCTTTTTTCACTGTCAAGAATACTATAGGCTAAAAATACCTATTATACATATTATATATTATATAAATAATAGATATAGAAAGGGCTCTCAAAGGTGATGGAAAAAAAGAGCGGGGAATGATAACAAAATCGTATCTTACCACCTATTAAAATATCCGTCATAAAATCCATAAGTTTAATTATATATAATCATTTCTATATATTTATATAAATATATGAATTATATAGAATTATCACATATCCTGATTATATAATTCAACGCAGACAATAATCTATATCCACGTGGTGTCCTTACTGTGGTCAATTCAGTACTCTAAAAGCAGACGACAGCCAGACTTCGTGGGACAGGCGCCAAAATAAAAGAGAAAGAATGGACTTCAGAATTTTGATCGATCATTAAACGAACCGCAACGTAAGAAACCGAACCGTCGGACATGTGCGCCCAGCGAAGATTCAGATCAGACTGCGCATGCGCGCAGTCTGATCAGAATCCTCACTGGGCGCACTTTGGATAGCCAAGGATGCAAATTTTCTAAATTCGGACAATGAAGACTGATCAAACTGCGCAGGCTGATTTGAGTCTTCGTATGGCGCGAGTATTAGAGGTACGTTTTCTCACATTGCGACTCGAATCACTATGGCGAGAGGCGAGTTTGTTTACAATAATAAAATATGTCCGGTATTGTTTGAATTAGAACATTCATTTACTTTAGCATAACCCGATTGCGAAATATTTCCTCAACGTAATTAGTTTAAAATCATGAATTCATTGATTTTCGCTATGATTTTTTTTTTTCTTTTCAATTTTCGTCTGCTTGTAAAGTACATTGATTGAAAGACGCGCGATCACTGAAAGGTTGCGAAATGAATTTATAAATCATTTCATCTAAATAATTTACACAATACACATGACAACATTAAAATCATGCCTGAATGACTAAGAGGTTTCATATCATTCATGATGATGTTATATATAACTGGGTAACCAAGGGGTTTCCCGCCTTCCGCATGATAAAAAAATTATTCGGCGTACATTTGTACTTACGGTGGTCTATTTCTACCGATATCATTCGTTTTCTTATCTAGAGGTTTACAGTTGTCAGTGCTTTAAAGCCCAGTAAACGCACGGCGATATAACAACGCATTTTCATGGGAAATTTTGGATGAATTTGGAAAACCATATTTCGCTCTTACGGGTTTTTTTTTTTTTATACCATATACGTTTCTTTAACCAGTTCAGTTTGCTACCTGTAAGGGTGTGTAAAATTGTTGTGTGAATGGCAAACAGTGTATACCCTGATCAGACGCCGCGTTCTGCGTTCTGATCTGGGTCTACACTGTTTGCTCAGGCCTGTCTGTCCGAATACTTAGAGTAAGTACGGTTATTTGACCTAATCGAACCCCTAAGAAATCATCTTGGATCCGCCCCTAATTTTGCGTTTACAAGAGTTGAATATCTGATTAGGAAAGAACAGAATGGAATGTCTTAGAAAATATTTTTTTACCTTTCTTTGCTGAATTTGAATTATTGATGTTTCACAGCAATACCGTGAAAATTTCAGAAAAATTGAACAAGTGGAACTTGTTGAAATTCTCCCTCCAAGTTACCTACCCAACAGATTTCTGCATAATTTACATCCATTTTTACTATGGGAAAACGTGAAAATATTTGAGTTTTTAAAAACCAATTACTAGAACAAAACGTTTTATGCATAGGTAGTTACGACAAATGGTTTTGCATAAAATATGACAAAAGTTTGCAAAAAAAACAACAAAAAAAAAACAAAAAAAACAAAAACAAAAACAAAAAAACAAAACAAAAAAAAAAACCAAAAAAAAAAAACCAACCCCCCCACCCCCCAAAAAAAAACAAAAACAAAATAAAAACAAAAAAAAAAAACAAACAAACAAACAAACAAAAAAAAAAAAAAAAAAAAAAAAAAAAAACAACAACAAAAAACAAACAAACAAAAAAAAACAACAACAAAAAAAAACAAACAAACAAAAAATAACAAAAAAAACAAAAAAACAAAAAAACAACAACAACACAAAAATCAAACAAACAAAAAACAAAAAAACAAACAAAAACGACTTTCTGAAAGATGTCGAAAGCACAGTAGTGTGTCCATTCACCTTATAGAGCAATCCGATCATCTGAAGACGTAACTGAAAGAAGGACATTAACTGAAAGCAGGACAGGATGGCATCACGTCCTTCTTTCAGTTACGTCTTCAGATGTGCACGTGATCCTCCCAAGGCTATCCCGACTTGCACCACATTTTCTGGTGGTCCATTACGAAAACACGCCTATTCAAATATATAGAAAATTTCACCTCAAAAAACTGAATTTTTTTCAGATAAAAAACTCTGATATTTTCCACATTTCTGCTCAAAACATAGATTGTGTGTACTCGTTAGAACCGCCTCGGCGAGGCGGTTCTAACGAGTACCCACAATCTATGTTTTTGAACAGAAATAAGAAAAATAACGTATACCCCTGTAAACCCCAGTTTTACTATATAAAAGTGGGGTTTAAGGGGGTCAAAATTATATAGGCATGTTTTCGTGATGGCTTGGTGAGCGGCCTCAGATTTAATATGCCGTATTTCAACAATGGCATTTCCCTTTACTGGTACATGTAAGCTTACTACGGACTTATATGTATAATAACACAACAAATTGGTCCCGTACGTTCAACGACAGCATCTCTGACGTCCCATTGCGTCCGCTATGTTTAAAAGGTTTCTTACATCAACATAAAACTACGGAATAAATAAATAAATAAATAAATATATAAAAAATCAAGAAACTCATAAGATTGGAACAGACGTTTTCAACTGTCGGACATAAAGGGGCAACCAGAGATTCGCGTCCAAAGTCCAATTGTATGTATGTAATACGTAACTTCAACTCCATATGACTGAACGTTTTAATCATAAGGACATCATATGATACATGTATAACAAATGATTATAAACCTTTCTTTGTTTTGGGTCGATTTTTCACAATTGAGCCAAAGTATACAAACACCAAAATTTTATTAAGGCTGTTGTCCACGTGATTATCATTGACCAATGTAATCAAACCGCGCGTTTGTACGAAATCCAGGTAACGGTTATTTAAAGCCGCGCTATTCTTATCACTGTGACATCAGATTGCCGTGTAAAGAAGGTTACATGTATTAAAACCTCGGACTGGGAAATTGACAAACAGTTCAGATCCATATCAGACGCCGCAGAACGCGGCGTCTGATCAGGGTCTGCACTGTTAGCTTAATCTACAGGAAGATAAGGGTTAAGTTTTCAGTCTTAAATCCCCGTTCAGGACCATTTTTCCCAGCCTACACTGAGAGACAATCGACCCACCAGTGCTGTCAGTCCTTTGATTTTTCAGAAGCTCTACTAGCAATGCTAATATGGCCAACCGCACTGAGTTTTATGGAACGACAGGTACATTTGTACAAGTATATGTATTTTCCTAGTCATGCCCGAAAGCACAGTTTTCAAACGGAATTGAACAGTAGCGGTTCTTCACGGGTCTTTGAAATTGTATGTACTGGTATGTCCTACCAAACTTGTTTTAATTAGGGTCACAGAACTATTGTATTTTACCTGAATATGATATCATGTTTTTATTCTTAGGTAAATTCCCAAACTGGGACGTTATGTATGACACCTAATAAAGTTCTCTTAACCCGTAAAGCACTAAGCAAATAGCAAAATTGTAGCAGAAAACTTTCTATTTTTTTTTAAATTATTTTGGAGGAAAATAAGATTTGATATTTCCTGTGAATCGTCTGCAAGGCAGACGATTCACATGACATATCAAACCTTATTTTCTCTAAAAAAATAAAAGAATAAATCATAGTATCGTCTGCTGGAGATGTGATAAGCTCTTTAAGGTTTTAATAATGACCGCAGCATATCTTGAAACATCACAAAAACATGCCTATATGATATTGACCCCTTTCAACCCCACTTTTATACAGCAAAACTGGGGTTTACAGGGGTATATATTATTTTTCTTATTTCTGCTCAAAAACATAGATTGTGGGTACACGTTAGAACCGCCTGATTTGAGCAGAAATGTGAAAAAAATATCAGAGTTTTTATCTGAAAGTTCTCATTTTTGGGAGGTGAAGTTTTCTATATATTTGAATAGGCGTGTTTTCGTAATGGAAAACATTGGCAAGACTAAAAAATCCTACCTACATATAAGAAACATCTTTGATTTTACACGGGTCTGTAGCAAGGAAATGTGAAACTGTTTACTCAACAACAACAACCAATAATAATAATAATAATAATAATAATAATAATAATAACAACAACAACAACAACAATAGAAATAATAATAAACATAATTATCATAATAATAAAGATAATAATGATAAAATATTACTACTACTACTACTGCTACTACTACTACTACTACTTATAATAATAATAAAAATAAAAATATAATATAACTAATGATAATAATGTTGATGAGGATGAAGATAAAGATGAAAATAATAATAATAATAACTAAAAAATTAGTGACAAGAAAAGGCCTATCTACTTATAAAAGAAAGTTTTGTTTTTGAATCTGTTAAAAACATCACCATATGGGTACATGTATGGGTCTTTAGCAAGAAAACGTGAAAGTGTTAACACGACAACAACAACAACAACAACAACAACAACAACAAATAATAATAATAATAAAAATAATAATACAAGAAATAAAAAGCAGAAAGTCACTCAGAACATCTGGCACGACTAAAACAATTCTTTACTATAAATATACATTTGTGTGTGTGTGTGTGTGTGTGTGTGTGTGTGTGTGTGTGTGTGTGTGTGTGTTTTCAGAGAATTCTGAACGATGGCAGTAGCATATTTTACCCAAAAGTGTAGACACGACTTCCCAAACTGATCAATTACGCGGAAAAATCGCATTTATTATGTAACAGAAAAAAAACAAATGGATGTGCGCAGTCTGGTCAAGGTCTTCGCTGTCTGCTTGCAGAATTTCAGAATTACATGTATGTAAGAAATGACCCTGATCACAGACTGCACGGATGCGCGGAATGATATATACCATCGAAGTTCAAAAGTATCTCGAAGTCGCCTGGTCGCCTGGCATGGCTTATTTAAATTTTGATTTATATACAAATACCGTAGTCGACCTGATTACTGCACATGCTCCTTTAAGCGCACAGTCAAGCAATTTAGTAGTCTTTAGATTACAACCAGTGTACTTTTGTCTACTTCTTTACAAAAAACATATGTTGTGGGTACTCGTTTGAATTGCCTCGACAAGTCGAGGCAATTCAAACAAGTACCCACAACATATACTTTTATAAAGAAAATCAGAAAATAATATCGCATAAGCATCATTAAATACGCTCTTCATGAAGTCCTCTGCTGATCTTTCTTCCAAGTGTGCCCTTATTAGGTAGATATTTTGCTACAAGTGTTTCCAGTTATTCTGAAAAACCTAAGCGCACAGTTCGGTAATTAGGTCGAATACGGTAAATAATTAAGGTGTCGTAAATACTTAAATACTGTGATACCTTAACCTGTATTGAATCTGAACAATTCCACCTGACTAACTGTTAATGAGTCTAAAATGTGTCTAAAAAATGTTGGACAAGAGGCAAACAGCGTAGACCCTGATCAGACGCCGCGTTCTGCGGCGTCTGATCTGGGTCTACACTGTTTGCACAGGCCTGTCTGTCCAAAAAAGCTTCTGTTAAATATTGTTACATAAAAGATTGACAATGGCATATCACTATGTATTATGAATGCCCGTATTATTTATTTGTTCATACATAATCACACATGCAAATATTAAGAATATTTTTCTCATATTTTCCCGCCACCTGGCGCACCTATCCAGTACCTCAAGGAAGTGAGATAAGAAGTTGGCCTTGAATGAATAACCTTGGGTTATATCGGGTTAACCTTTACCACTCTCTGGGCAAATTCAGCAGACGACAAACTGATGATATTTTTCTTATTTTTACCAGAAAATAAAAAACTTTGACATTCCATTTAAATTTGGAGACAATTTGTATGAAATGTCAAAGCATATTTTCTGAAAAAAAAAAAAAAAATGAATAAATAGATAAAACATAAATAAAAAGGAATTTTTTCATGTTTCGTCTCCTGAAATGTTTACTCAACATGCTATGGTGTTAACTAAATAATACGCAATGTTAAAACATTCTCTTTTGTGAACTTCATTTGAACTAAGATTTTATCAGCTTAAATTTATGTCTCAGCCTAAGAAAGAAAGTATCTAACTCATTAGTACATTAGTATCAATGGTGCTAATCTCCAAAGCGAGCGACCATTTGATTTTTATCGTTGCCGGTGGGGGGGGGGGGGGGGGGGGGGGGGGGGGGGGGGCAGGGGGGGGGGGAAGTGGGGGGTGTAGTTAGTTAGAAAAATAACTAGGACATGGGTAAATCTATTATACCCTTTTAAAAACATGAATGCAGAGACAGGCTCGCGTTACGGAAGAAAAATAATCCAGGCCCGAAACCATTTCCTGCCCCCAAACCCACCCCACCTCCCATAAAAAAGAGGCGCCTTAGCCGTGTATTTTATAGAACATTTGAATGCGGTGCTGAAGATAGGGTTCGATCCCAGATGTCTGGAAAACTCTCTGTCCACCATTCAGAGAAGTTGTACATGTACCCTTTGCGGGAAGGCTGAAGGTAGCGAAGGGAGAAGATTTCACCCGTCTTTCATATGCTGTAGCCTTACTCCCCAGCCCCACCCAATGACCACAAAGCTATGGGACAGAGTGACCTTTTATCTTTACACTTTGAGAGAGAGAGAGACAGAGAGAGAGAGAGAGAGAGAGAGAGAGAGAGAGAATGTGCATGAAATGTCGATTTCCTAAGAAAATAGAAATACATATCAACATATCTATGTCTATATATACATGTATTAACATACCTATGTAATGTCACCCTCTCCTGTTGTCTCGTAATATATAGGGAAAACAGGGACATGCAAAGGTAAACATCATGAGGCGAATATACAGAATTTATCATTTTAAAAATTCCAATTTGTATTTTTATTCATATCAACCGTTTGCTTTGCACAATAATCCACCTTATTCTTACAGAGCATTTTTTTTCTGCTACCCGCCCTATGGATTTGATGAAAATGGCATGGCTAAGTTAACATAGTTTTAGATAAGAGTGGTATTCAAATAAATATTTGTTTTTTCGTATTTCTCCACAAAAAAACTATATGTTGAGGTATTCATGAGAAGCGCCTCAGCGAGGCGCTTCTCGTGAATACCCACAACATATATTTTTTTGGAGAAATGTGAATAAGTGTCATTTTATAATAAAGAAAACACCTAATCTAATACTAGTAGACAAACTTTCGTCATTTGGATATTTTTAAACCTTTTTATTTAAATCCGTTTCGTTATTTCTACACGAATTTGCATCGCACGAACCTATTTGTATAAAAAAAAAAAAATGTATGCACTTAAAACCACTTTTCCATAACCTTTTTTTTTCTCATTAACATAAGCGAACATGACAATATAATGAATCATTCTCTTTTCTTGTGTTCCGAGAAATAATAAAAAAAGAAAGAAATTACATCCTGTTTGTTTAAGTTACAACAGCCAATGAGAATCTTGCGCGGGACTTTGGGTTTGTCGGTAATTTACTGGGGTAATTTAAAAAGGTTTCCAGGCCGACTCTTTTGGACCGGATTTTTAACATTTTGTAGCCAAGCCTTTTCTGTTTTATGTTTTTTTTTGCTTGTAGTAAAAGATAATAAAAAATGATGACATAATAGCTAAAATAAGCAAGGCGGGAAAGTATCGCAGGGAATGTGGTGCGAATAAGCAAATTGTTATCATGATATCATGAGTGTTGAAATAAAATACATGTGTTTAAACTAATTGTTGTAATCAAAGCACGCGAACCGTCAGTTACGGTGATTATATTAACTTTGTAGATTTTCCACATTTGTTTGCAATGGGAGACATTTTTGTGACTATCTATTTACTTTTATGTACACCAATTCCCTTCTGAGAAGGGGTCTACACTAAAAGGAAAGAATTTGCTCCCAGTGCTTTCCTTTTAGAGTACATGTATACACCTTTTCAAAAGGTTGGCAAAAATTTGACAAAATTCCCTCTCATTTATTTGAGTTCCTGTCTAACGACGCATCAGCCTTTGTGGGTCATTTTGTGTCATCTCTCAGAGAAAAGGAGAAAACAAATTATAGAAGAGCTACATTTAGGAGAGATGAAGAGAGACAGAAGTAGAGAAAAAGGGAATGGCACTGCATATAAAAATAATACAAACATTCCATATCTCTCACCCCCACCTGTAAGCAGGCCTGTACCACGATTTTCCTCCATCAAAGTGTATCAGTACTAGTGCTCGAGTGTTTACTTTGTGGATAGTATTGCAGACTTTCCTCTTTCCGCATTACAAATGCGGCGAATGTAAATATTTGCTCTCCTGTACACCAATCCCCTTCTGAAAAGGAGTACACTCTTAAAGAAAAGAATTTGCCCCCACTGGGAGCAAATTCTTTCCTTTTAGAGTATACTTCTTTTCCGAAGGATGGCAAAATATCTTTGACAGAGTTCCCTTCCATGAAAGTATAACAGTTCCCCTTATATCTTACTAGTGGCCGAATATTAACTGTGTGGAAAGTTTTGTAAATTTTCCTCTTTCCGCACAGGTAAAACACGGATTACAAATACAGCGATTTAAATAAAAAATCTGAACAATTTCGTTGACGAGTTGAACTACGGCGTGCACTCACGTGATAGCCATGTGATCATGACTGAACTTGTCTGTCGGCGCATCGAAAATACGAGTCTGAATAAGTGATATGGGTACCCCACTGTACCCTTTTCACAGACCAAGATCAAAGGATACAACAGGACTGGTTTACCTCGTACAGAAGTTTGACAGAAATAACATACACAATAAAATAGGGTTGAAACCTGCAATGTTCTGGAAAAATCGCATGAAAAGTTGCCCAACAATGTAGACCTTTGCATAACCTTATTTACATGCAGCATTATTAATGTGATGAAGAGCAGAACCCCCCCCCTCCCCCCCCCCCCCCCAAAAAAAAAAAAAAAACAACAACAAAAAAAACAAAAACAAAAAACAACAACATATTTTCTGCAAAGAGCAAGCGTCTTAGTGCGGGCTTTCAATGCCTGTCCGCATGTTCACAGTGGAAAATATGCGACATGAACTAAATAAGCTCTTCTGCTTTCGTTTCTAATCCAATTGTTGTATTTTTGTATGTTTTGTATATGTAAACATTTTGGAAATAAATATGTTTAAACCAAAATATGCGAACTGACAGAATAACTAGAGTCTTCTAAAAACCTTCTCGAGAAAAGGAACTTCAAAAGATTGACCCAAATGTGGATATCGCAGGAGGGATTTACTTGGGTTGATTAATTTACCATTTGTGCGCGTTTATCACCTACATGTAAGTTGTTTAGGTAGAATCCACATACAGTCGACTCTCGTTATCTCGAATTCCAAGGGTCTTTTTGAAACACTTCAAGATATCCGTACCTCGACATATCAGAGTTGCGGAATAGAAAAAAAAAACAACAACAATAAACCGAACAACCACATTTAACAAATGATTATGTAATTTGCCTCCTGAAATTACAGATATATTGAAAATATTGTGGAAAAGAGGAGAAATTGCTCCTTAGGAGCAATTTCTCCTCTTTTCCACAATATTTTGTTATCTGTTGTTGGATTTCCATGTTAAAACAAGGACCAAATTTTCACTTCGAGATAAGCGTTTATTCGAGATAAGCGAGGTCGAGATAAGGAGAGTATACTGTATTTGGGACAGGAGTCTGTTTAATCAGACAGAGGCGGGACCGCAAAATACATAAAAAACTACGCCCTCCCCACCCACCCCGGAAAATCAGAAAGTGATGAAATCTGACTGTGAGTTTGGAGGATTATTTCACTGACTGGCCTTGAATGCGGACAACCGAATGTTTTGTTAAAGCGCACACATCACTTGTTATATCAAATAGAACCTGTTAAATCACCCTGGTATATCACATCCATCCCCTGTTATATGGGGTTTGTTTCTGGAGGTCCTGAGATACACTCAAGTAGGCTTCATCTTTGTTTTTCTGTTTTCTTTAAAATTTGAAATTATGAGAAAAACAATAACAATTCTTTTTTTTTTTTTTTTTCAGTTACTTCTAGCACAGACTCAATCAATTAGTCTATTTCTTCTCATCCATTACGAAAACATGCCTATTCAAATATACTGAAAATTTTAGCACCAAAAAACTGAAACTTTTCAGATAAAAATTCTGATATTTTTCATATTTCTGCTCAAAACATAGATTGTGGGTACTCGTTAGAACCGCCTCGGCGAGGTGGTTCTAACGAGTACCCACAATCTATGATTTTGAACAGGAATAAGAAAAACAATGTATACCCCAGTTTTACTATATAAAAGTGGGGTTTAAGGGGGTCAAAATTATATAAGCATGTTTTCGTGATGCATCTAGAACCTGTTAAATCACCCTGATATATCACATACATTCCCTGTTATATGGGGCTTATTTCTGGAGGTCCTTCATTTTTGTTTTTTGTTTTCTTTAAAATTTGAAATTATGAGAAAAACAATAACAATTCTCTTTTTTTTAAGTTATTGCTAGTGTGGTTTTAAGGCACAGACTCAATCAATTAGTCTGTTTCTTCTCATCTGTATAGATACATCACGAAAACATGCCTATATAATTTGACCCCCTTAAACCCCACTTTTATATAGTAAAACTGGGGTTTACATGGATATACATTATTTTTCTTATTTCTGCTCAAAAACATCTATGTTTTTAGCGGAAATATGAAAAATATCAGAGTTTTTTATCTGAAAATTTTCAGTTTTTGGAGGTGAAATTTTCTATATATTTGAATAGGCGTGTTTTCGTAATGCATGTATCGGATTCCTACAAATGTACAAGTTGTTGAATTATCTCTGACAATCTTTTTACACCTCAGAAAATTTCACGCCTGCTCACAAAGCATAAATATTTTAAACAAATCGATAGCATGTCGTCAACCACTTGTGACCTGTTTATTTTTAAATTATGATCTCACACGCAAATTAACTTCGCAGCAAATGTTCATATATCAAAAAATATATTTAATATGTAAATGTGTATTCATGTACATAATAATTAACGGGGTGGGGAAAGATGTGGGCGCTAGTGTGAACCCAGTAAGCATTCTTTATAAATCTATAGCGGGCCGGTATCAGCCCGCCAAGGTAGCTAACGGGCCGATAAGGCCCGCTATAGATTTATACAGAATGTTAGCTAAGAAAATATTATATAGTAATAGAAGTATTCGATTTTGTTGTTGCTGTACACTGAAGTAGTGAAAAATTGGTTTAAACATATTTTTTTTTTCATTAATGGCTAAATTGATAATGTGATTCACAGTATTCAAGTATGTTGTACATGTATATCAAAGGGCATAAAATAAATAAACAAAACAAGATTTGTCATCACGAAAGCAGACATCTTTTATATAGTAAAACTGGGGTTTACAGGGGTGTACATTATTTTTTCTTGTTTCTGCTCAAAAACATAGATTGTGGGTACTCGTTAAAACCGCCTCGGCTAGGCGGTTCTAACGAGTACCCACAATCTATGTTTGAGTACAAATATGAAAAAATATCAGAATTTTTATCTGAAAACTTTCAGTTTTTGGTGGTGAAATTTTCAATATATTTGAATAGACGTGTTTTCGTAATGTAAAGATATTTTACTGAACGTAAAGACAGGTTAAACAATATCTACGTTCTTCGCTTGCAAAATCTCGCACATGATTGTGTAGTGTAGTGAACAATATGGTGCTATGTAAGTCATCTCATTTTCGCCATATAATATGGAAAATAAGGAAGATTTAGATTATTATGCACTTTTAGAAAGCCTTAACAAGCAATGTGAAGAAAAAAAAAGTTAAAAACAACACTAAACTTTTGAACATCCTTGCAGTAATGTAGATCTCTACAAAACACTGTATTTTTAAAATGCAAATTGTGTGTGTGTGTGTGTGTGTGTGTGTGTGTGTGTGTGTGTGTGTGTGTGTGTGTGTGTGTGTGTGTGTGTGTGTGTGAGGTAGGATGGTGGAAGGAGCGGGGGCAAGGGGGTTAACATTTCACAGACTTGCTAACAGCAGGCTTTGTTTCTTTTGTTTTACGGTGTATTGATTTTTTTTTCTTTTCTGCATGACATGAATAATATTCGTCCATAGATCATGTTCAGATAGAAATAGGCTTTGGCATTTTTGTATTTGAAGCAAAATATGTTTAATCCAATAACAAAAATCTTCCGCATGGATCGGAAATAAATTTTGCGAAACTATATCTGATTTAAGGTATTAACACTAAGACAAACGCATTAACTGAGGAAAATATCGTATTAACTAAGGAAAATATAAAATTGCAACTTTCCAAACACGACAATAAATTCTGTGTTCCTTTATAGTCTAGATACAAAAGAATATCACAGAAAGGAAAATAAACAACCACACATTAAAACGTTTTAAATGAAAAGTGGGGAATCTATTATCCTTTACTTTGTGGGGTAGACTTCCGTACCAGTGGCGTAGCTAGAACGGAATTATTTGTACACCAATCCAGGAAAACTCTTGAAAAACTATGCCTGGAAGCCGTTTTAAATTTAGGGCTACTCTCAAAGGATAGAATTTGCTCCCTTGCTCCCAAAGGGAGCAAATTCTTTTTTAGGGGCTACTCTTAAAGGAAAGAATTTGCTCCCTCTGGGAGCAAATTCTTTCCTTTAAGAGCAGCCCCTAATGTAAAAAACCAAACAGTTTATATCAATGTCATTTTATTGCAAAAATGTTTCTTACGCATGTTAAGCACATGCGTATGTGCGTAATGAACGTAGAAGCCTATGCGTACAGCCTGTTTTCAGGGCTTTACTTTCCATCGATACTTTCACCATCCAAGGATTAGTGAAACGGACACTGATAGCGCTGAGCAGGCAGTGTGCGTGCATAAGCTGATCCGGGCGTACTTTATACATGTACACAAATGCGACAGTCATCCCTTTTTTCACTACACGACTCATACACAAATGCGACAGTCATCCCTTTTTTCACTACACGAATCATACATTGTATGTATGTTACATGTTTATTGCGGAGAGTCAGATCAGCATAGAGCTTCACGCAGTCTGAACAGATCATTCGCATATCGTATAATGAATTGAGTTAAGACGAAACGAAACAGACTCTGGTAGGACAGCGTGGTTGCGCAGCCAAATCAAGGTATATTCACATGCGTGATAAAACATTTTTTTATTGAATTCAGTATTCTCTGTGGACAAGGGGAAGAAAATGCGCCATGTATTAAAAAAAATAAAACAAACATGCAGACAAAGAAAACAACAAAGAAAACAAAGGAACGCCATTGAAACAATGTACCAATCACGAAAACATGCCTATATACATGTAATTTTGACCCCCTTAAATCCCAATTTTATATAGTAACACTGGAGTTCACAGGGTATACATTATTTTTCTTATTTCTGCTTAAAAACATATATTGTGGGTACTTGTTAGAACCGCCTTGCCGAGGCGGTTCTAACGAGTGCCCACAAAAGTATGTATTGAGCAGAAATACTAGTGAAAAATATCAGATTTTTCTTATCTGAAAATTTTCATTTTTTGGTGGTAAAGTTTTCAGTTTATTTGAATATGCATGTTTTCGTAATGATAATACTTTTGTACATGCAGCTGTCAATAAAATAAAATAAAATAAATGTCGGAAGTTATTTAATTCGTTTTACAGGCTAATGAAATGCACAAGGGATCTAACATTAAGAAGGTTCTCGAGTTCAAACTAAGCACACTAAAGTGTTTTGATAAACTTTGGTGTTTACTCGAAATTGAGGAAAAATGAATAACTATAACAAAGATAACAATTAATTAAATAAATAAAATCAATTTTGAAGTTGAAGTGCAAATGGGGGTTCCAGGCTACAATCAAAAACAGAGTAGCAGATAGTATATAGTCTGATGATCATCTTGATCTACACTGTTTGCACAGGTATTGGTTTTGGATCTGGAGGGCTGAAAGAGTGAAACCGAGAACGGTAGACCACAAAACCACAAAGACGGTCTCTTGGGGGTGACAAAGACATGCTGTTTAACATTTAAACTACAAGTAAATTATGCACAGTCTATTAAGTTTTTCAACACTTTAAATACAATTTGATATAATTATAATATTAAACTTACCAATAATTCACCATGTCTGTAATTTATTAAATCGAGCGTACATCTTTTCACATTGGGCGCAAACCCACAAAACCACGTGCTCTCCACTGTGCGCCGCCATTTTGGGCTCTCAACTAGTACGCTTACCTCCGTGACGCAACCCGTTATAAGCACATTTATGATTTTTATCATATAATATGAAACCGATCAATATGCTATTTCCTGTTCAGTTGTGTAAATATTAACGCATTATTCCCATCATATCGTTTTGCATAACCAAACAGTCAAATCTGAATAGCGTCTGCTCCAACTAAAGTGTACCTTTGAATAGTATAACGTTACCACTCTTAGGTAATTTGAAATAAATATGATTAATAGAAATATAAGGTGACACGAGTTTGTCATAACTTTGAGGTATACTATTTTACAATCGTTCAGGTATCAAAGCTGTCATTTTTACCGTAAATATTCGGACGGACAGGCATAAGCAAACAGTGTAGACCAATATCAGACGCCGCATCAGGGTCTACACTGTTTGCCACTTATTTGGCAGTTTGTTTAGATACTACAAAGTGAACTGTTCAACATTTAACCCTTATCCTGCTGAATAATTTAATTAGCCACATCCATTTCTGACTATCAGCCAATCAGATTACATCATATAATGTTTTCGTTCAAATTCACAAACTGAATGACAAACAGTGTAGATTCTGATCAGATGGCTTCTTCAGAAGCCATCTGATCTGGAGCTACACTGTTTACAAAGGTAGGGATTGTCGTGAACAACAGGATGAGGGTTAAGATAACTGAAAAATAGAATATCGCTTAAACGCTTAAACCAGATTTAGTGAATTTAAATTCTGAGGGTAGGATAAAGATAGGCATTTGGACATCTTAAGTTTGATAAGGGGTTCGAATATTTAGCGCAACGACGGTAGATACGAACGTCCAGTGAAGGATGTAGAAGGGTGTTATTTGGATGTGGTAATAGACTTTATTTGCTTTAATATTGCATGTAATAAGAAAGGACCACCAACAATACACTTTTAGATTGTTTGGAAACACATCCAACTCACTTAAATGTTTAAGTTCAATATCAGTATTTGGTGTATGACTGTAAAATGTGAGACAAATGGATCATTTGAAAGCCTATAACACAGTAAAGAAATCGGAATTCGGCTTTATTGTGTTAGTTCTATGTGAACAGTAAATTATAGATGCAATATGTTATACTGCAAAGACATTTGTAGGCTTTTGATTGGATAGCGCAAGGGGTATTATTTTCCATGTGTCCCGTGAGCAAAATCTTGCCCTGTCGCGCTCGCCTTCACTGAAAAGCTATGTCTGCCATCTTGGATTTGATGCACATTTGATGAGAAGTAAAAGCAAAATAATTCCATGCTCAACAATAATTTTCAACTAATAAGTACCAAAAAAAAAAAAAAAAAAAAAAACCAAAACGTTTGATTGTTTTAATCCATTCGGTTCTTCATTTCACTGTTTTCCTTTATTAAACTCTCATTCTAATATTTAAACGTTTACCCATTTCGCTCAATGGAAACGTCACCGTGATCAAACTACAATAATTCACGTCATCAACGTAGTGCGTGCAAAAGGGCACCACGTTTGATGACTTCTCCTGACGTCCGCTGCAAAAGAATTCTTTGGAAAACATTGCAACAATGTACAAGTTGCCGTGAAAAAAGCTTTGCAGTACAACAAATTTGATATTTTTGTTTCTTGCCGGGGAACATGGGATCGCATTCCCAAGAATAAAATATAACAAATTTTGTATTACTGCGCACGTCTCCTAGCGATGGCTTAGGCGATATTCTATATTTACACAATTCACAATAAGCCAAACTCCTGCCAAAGGCCCAGATTATATAAAGTACACTGCGATGAAATACGGAGAGACGTTTAACGTCAGTCACACGGCAGTTAAGACCAGAACTAGTGAAAGAAAATTCTGAAGAAAATGAAAACAAAGAACACACTGAAGAAAGTGAAACTAACAGAGCTTCTTCATGGACAGCGTTGTAGTTTGCAACAATAATCACGCCAATAGAACCGGCGTAAGTGACGTTCTATTATCAAATTATTCACACTGAGGCTACTGATGATAAATGGCAAGAAAGTAAAAAAAGGTAAGAGAAAAGTCGAGGGAGTGCCACAATCACAAGCCGCAGCCCTTCCCAGACACTAAGAGGAAGAGGAAGAGGAAGAGGAATCAGACAAAACCAAAACCCGCACAAATCGAACAAACATACGAAAAGCAAGCATTAAGATTAGCTCTCTCTTCCCCAAGCGAGGTAGTCGCAATGCTAAAAGGACTGAAAAACACAAGGACAGAATAACACAAGGCAAGACTTAAAACAAATCGCCCCGTAGAATAAACCACAAAGCAACAAGAGTAAGACCAACACCGGAATACAATATATATTTAATACATTGTACCGATTATAGTGAAGGTAAATACTTTCTGAGCAGCATGGATCCGTTGGAAGCATAAGCCAAGGATTCACTGAAGAAAACGAAAATTGCAGAGTCGGTTATATTGAATCTGTTTATGAATTAATAATGTAATTTACCAAGCTGCTGATGCCTCCCAAGTTCTGGCTTGATCGATAATAAAAAGCAAACGAAGAAGCTGCATTTGACTGAAGCATACGTTTATGTCCTTACACTATTTTTGCTCTCAAAGAAGAATAATTTTGACCCATTTTCAATCTGTAACGTGTTCTTTGTTTCCAAAGGCAATGTTTTAGAGTTTTATTAGGATACATCACGAAAACATACATAATAGTATATGATCTTGACCCCCTTAAACCCTCCTTTTATATAGTAAAACTGGGGTTTACAGGGTATACATTATTTTTCTTATTTCTGCTCAAAAACATAGATTGTGGGCACTCGTTAGAACCGCCTCAGAATATATTTGAATAGGCGTGTTTTCGTAGTGTAAAGGATGGTGGAATTGTTTATTCAGTCTGATTATGTGTCTTAAAATGATTCAATTTTATGCAAAGCATACTTTTGTTATTATATAGAATTTGTCGTTAGATTTCCTGTTTGGTACTTACATTTTGGCCGACGCTAAGAACCTATAAGTGCTACCATAACGTTTCCAAAATTAGAGTGGAACTTAATTTTGGACACTATCTTTTACCAGTAATCAGCAAAATTAGCTTTCATATGATTATGAGATACTGGTACATGTATCTGCAGATACATGTATGAAAATTTGAAAAGTATTATTCCATGAAAGGCACCATGCAATTAGTTATTTATAAAAATGAATTGAATTTTTACTATTCTGATATGAAGACAACAATTTATTTAGTGTAATTTCAAAATGCTTTCGAATAAATAAAGAATTACGAGCATGTTTGTGTTTGACAGAGCAGTGGAAACGCTGAATTGCAAAAATTAAATTTTTGATATCTACCGATTTAGAGGCGGCAATACTAAAACTCCTTAATGTTCTTAAAGCTGCAGATGATGGTGGTAGCCTCTTTATACATGTATACGTTCTGCGCTAATCCTGATCACCAAATCTAAGTTTTGAAGCCAAGCCATACTTTGAAAAGAATTTTTAAATCCAAAACTGTTGCAAATTGGGGATGGCAGTTTAAAACCCAAAACAGAACGGCAAACAGTGTAAGTCCTGATGAAACAGCTCGTCATCGTCTTATCTGGATCTACGCTGATTCCAAAGGTACCTGTTTTGGTCTGCAGGGCTATAAGGGTCCACCCCAGTCAGCATTCTGCGTAAATCTATATCGGGCCGTCATCGGCCCGTCAGGGTAGCTGACGGGCCGATGACGGCCCGATGTAGAATTACGTAGAATGCTAGCTGGGAATATAAATGTTATGCGCCCAAAATAAGTCGTTTGCAAACCGTGTAGATTCAGATCGCATGCAGCAGGTCGATATGTCTAAATAGTGTGTACACGGTTAGCCATGCATTCTGCGTTCACAAGAACAGAAAAAAATATAAATGAACTTCATCAGGAAAGGCCACAACCACGAAGTACAGCCTTACTGAGGTACAGACAGAAGACAAGAGAGGGAACAAGTAATGACAAGCATAATGAAAACAACCCTATTCAAATTTATAGAAAATTTTACCTCCAAAAATTGAAAAGTTTCAGATAAAAAACTCTGATAGTTTTCATATTTTTGCTCAAAAGATAAATTGTGGGTACTCGTTAGAACTATGTTTTTGAGCAGAAATAAGAAAAATATTGTACACCCTTGTAAACCCCAGTTTTACTATATGAAAGTGGGGTTTGAGGGGGGGTCAAAATTATATAGGCATGTTTTCGTGATGACAAAGCGAAACAGTTGCCATAAGCAACCCGCAAAGAAAGAAGAACTGCAAAAATGGAATAATCTGGGAACAGTCTGCAAAACATATAAACTATTTGTACGAAATATCGCCCTTAATTCTTGCGCGGCTTCATATTACGAATATATGGTCAGTCCGATTAGGGTCCCCTAAATCATTATTGAAAGAACACGGTAAAACATAAGTAATTACAACATTGCGATAAAACTTCGTGGCGATCTGAAGAGAGAGCAAAAGAAATACACAAGAAGGCACAATAGCCTGGCGCCAACATATTAAAACAGATAAAAAAATGTGCCATCATTCACTTTGAACAAAAAAAATATATCATTAATTGAAGATACATGTGTACCCGAGAAATACTACAATCAAGAAACACAACCTTTCCGAGGCACCAAAAGAAGGAGATGAGAAACAAATAATGACAAAACAAACGCCACATGTGAAACCACCGGCACACAAACAAACAAGAAGTGCAACAGAGGAATCGCCTTGGAACAGCCAGTAGGAAAACTATTCGGGGAACTAAACAAGTTTTACACGCGCGAAACCTCACCGATTCATAGACGTTAAATTAGTAAAGGAAAACCGAAGTTATCCAATTATAATCACGAATTTATAACTATGTATACAATTAGCGCGTAACATTTAAATTGTAAATCATTTTTGTAACGATTAACATTGTTCCGAAAATTCGCAAAATGGCGAATTTTAACTAGATAAACAGAAACGGAACACGCGAAGGGAGTGACAGGGATTATGATTAAATTATTACTTACTTATTTATCAAGCGTGTTCAGCTTAAGTTAAGATAAAGCTATCAAATTACTCCAACTAGACCGGGTAAAAGTTGCTACTCGAATGATGTCATTTTGACCTTCTTTAGCCGGAACTCATGAACTCTCGTCTCGTCGAACCTCTGCGAGAATGGAGAGGAGCGTTGTTCGTTCATCTGAAACTCTTCCACTCAGCTAGTTTAAATAGTTAACTCGAGACGCCCACTATCTTCTGTTCTAGCTGCATGCTCACCATGTGTGTAGTATCCAATTTAAATATTCGGACAGACTCAAATCATTACGGAAACACGCCTATTCAGATATATTGAAAATTTCACCACCAAAAACTGCAAGTTTTCAGATAAAAATTCTGATATTTTTTTATATTTCTTCTCAAAACATAGATTGTGGGTACTCGTTAGAACCGCCTCGACGAGGCGATTCTAACGGGTACCCACAATCTCTGTTTTTGAGCAGATATATATATAAAAAAAAAATATTGTTTACCCCTCTAAACCCCAGTTTTACTACATAAAAAATGGGTTTAAGGGGGGGCAAAATATATAGGCATGATTTAGTGATGCAAAATAAATACTCATCAGTTATAGACACATTACCAGGTAGTCAAAAGCGATTGTTCAGTGTAACTTCAGTTGCTCGAACATATTTTGGACCATGAAATTTTTTTATCGATCCTCAATCTTGGTGATATATTGTACTCATTAGAATCGCCTCAATTAGGCAATTCTGATGAGTACACAAACACAAACACACACACACACACACACACACACACACACACACACACACACACACACACACAAAAGAAAAGCATTTTTATGATAAAACAAGAAAATATCCTTAAAATATTCCTAAAGATTTGTTTTCGTCAGCTATTGGATCGTTTCCTGAGAAACGAGAAAACGAGCCACGGTTAACGTCATCGGTGTTCGAGTCATTGAAGTTTAACTGTAAAAGGATGAGTATGTTGAGGAAATGACCCATATATGCCGAGTGGACTCTTCTTTCATAAATAGAAAGGAAGGCAATGATCAGGATTCGATACAGTCATCTAACACCTTCCGTTCCAAGAAACCGAAAGGAAAGAAGGACGCACTTAAAGTAACGGCACCACAATCAAAACACTACAAGCAGATAGCCAAAAGAACAGTTTCTTCCCCCAAAAATGGCCAAACGGCTGTCCAAAAAAATATTTCACCAAGACATACATGCAAAGACATACAGTGACAGATATAGTAAACCATAGCAGAAGCACCGCTTTGGAACGATCAGTCAAAATATTACTGGTTGGTGGCTGGGGGTGGGGGAGGGGGGAGGTGGGGCTTCAATCGATACTACGTGGCCACAACCCTCGCCCTTAGTTCTGCTGTTGTAAACGCAAAACATTTGTTCCTAACTCATCCGTGCAATATTTCCGAGAACATAAAAAAAAAACGAATACAGAGATGAAACAACGATGGTGACTCGACACCAAGAAATAACTGATATGCTGAAGCAAAAGAAAACCAACAGTAGGACTCCGGTAGACCCTACCAGAGCAAGAGCATCAGGCACCAACCGACTTACTTAAAAGTCTTTAGGCCGGAGCTGTCATAGAGTGTGAGGCCCGCCCCGCCGGCGTGCAACCGAAGAGGGAAGCAAAGTTATTAACCATGATTGGGTTAACTACCATGCATGCAGTCTATCGTATTACATTTAAGTTGTACCCAATTTTTATATATCAAAGAATGATTTCACGAAATTGAGTGCTAAAATCATTGCAAGCATATATTTTTCAGAATTTATACTCTAAGTCACCATACACTTCAAGTTCCGATAGGCCTTGTTGCAGAAGCGATTTAAGTCCAACATTGAATTTTTAAACTTAACCGAAATGACGTCTATAAAATTTAGAAAAGAGTTTGCGGAGTTTATGGTACCGACTACCCTGATTTAGAAGTTTAGCAATTAAGAATGTATTTCGGGTGTTGAAGTCAGAAATATGACTAGGTACTCTGGCGTACCAAATGAGTTGAGAGATACATGTATAAACACCGTAGGATGCTCAACGAAGAACATCCCAAACCAAGTAAGGAAACTTTACAATCTCAAAATCAAAATCATCACGTTTATGATAAATTTTGCATGAAATAAACCAATCTAAAACAGACAAATGCAAATCCAAAAAAACGGAGCTTCAGTTTCAGAAGAATTTGATTTATTTAATTGAAACTCGGAAGGATAAATTTGACTAATCAAACCATCGAAGTACTTATTATCAATATTTAATAAATCGTCAAGATATCTAGACGTCGAGCTGAACGCTGCACAAACTTCAGATTGCTTTAATTCAGAAAGAGACATCATGAAGTCTCTTTCGTAACAGAACAAGAACAAATCTGCCACAAGCGGTGCGCAATTCGTACCCATGGGAATACCTACAATATGTCTAAATAGCTTAGTACCAATCTTATATCCGCGCTCGACATGACCCCATTGGGTTGACTGGGCCGTAAAACCCCAACACAAACAAAACCAAATCTTATATAAATATTATCAAATAGAAAAGTGAGAGCTTCACACATTTTCTGAAATAACCATAAGGTATAATTTCTATGCTTTTCGGAAGTGAAAAAAACATTTCTTCCGTTACATGCAAGATAGAGGGAACCTTCCCATATTAAATGTCCATTCAGTTAAATCATGAAGTTTTTCTTTTATAAGATTATGAGGTAGTGTAGTGTAAAGCGTGGAAAAATCATACATAGACAGACTAGATGCACGAAAACTTCTGGATTTTAGTTTATTAAAAACTTCATTCGAATTTTTAATGAATCAAAACAGATTCTTACCTGATATTTCATAAATCTTGTCGCAATATTTAATTACATGCTATCTGATGGCAGTAAGACAAGAAGTCAACAACTTAGAAAGTTCAGCAGTGGTACAAGAACCTGAATTTGCAATAAACCGTGCTTTGTATGGGTCCGTTTCCAATATGAGGTATGTCTGGTTAGTTTTCATTATTAACATCTTTTATAGAAGTTTCTATATTTATAGACCAGTGTAGACCCTGCTCAGACGCAGCGTCCTGCGGCGTCTGATTTGTGTCTACACTGTTTGCCAATGTCCCTTTTATGGGACGCCAGGCTTAAATGGGTTAAGGTCTTCACCTAATTAGGCTTAACAGGGTAGGTAGCATAAAAGTACACAAACACTCACAATCGTTACTAGCCATGCTAAAGAAACATATCAATGGTGTTTTCTCAAATGCTATATTTGCGATACCTTCACCCTTGCCTTGCTGAATAAATTGATGCCACGCCTACTTCTCATTTCCAGCCAATCAGATTACTTGATCCGCGTTTTTGATAGAAATTCACATATTTAATGACAAACAGTGCAGATCCAGATCAGTTGGCTTCTTCCAAAGCCAACTGATCTGGATCTACACTGTTTGCTAAGACAGGGCAAGACAGGGCATGCCGTGTTCAGCAAGAGAAGGGTTACTGATAGAGCTAAATTCTTATATTGATAGCAAAGACACAGACCAGCTTGATCAAAAAGCTTGAAGTTCACGTTTCTTCGTGGTCTACAGGATTAAATGACAACATGTAAATATCGGCCTTACCTTGTTCTGGGTCACTGATTATGGCGTTTGCGTTCATAGCGAGGTTCATTAAAACATTTGAATTTGTTAGTTTTGTGGTTTGCATAATAACTGTTTCCTTATGATATCCTTTCCGCCATTGTAAGACTTCGGCTGAAATGATTGACGTTACTCGTACGTTTTTAGTGCAACTATACCGATTTTCGTACAGAATTTGTAGCACACGACATTCTGTTTTTATTTTTCGTAGAAAATAAGTCTTGATATTTTTATGTGGCAGACGACTGACTGACTTGAAATGTCAAGACTTTTTTCTCTATGAAAAATAACAATAATGAAATGTTTAAAAGTGTCGTCTGCTGCAGGCAGATTGGTGCTTTAAGAGCTAAACAAGTTCATCTCTTCTGAAAATATGAATGAACTAAATACGCTACCAACTGGCAAGGAAAAAACATGTTTCAAGGAACTGAAGATCAACTACTAGATTCTCGAGCAAAAGGAGTTTTGTTAGGTTGTACAATACAGTTAAAGCAAATAAAAAAAAAAAAAAAAAAAAAAAAAACAACAACAAAAAAACCAAAAAAAACCTCAACATCAAGCAATCATCGAAAAATGCATATTTTATTGTGAAAAATGGAAAAAAAAAAAAACAAAAAACAAAAAAAAAAAAACACATATAACTGAAAATAAGGCCAGGTGTGCATGCAACGTAACTGTTTTTTGCTCTACTGGTACAAGGTGGTACAAAGAAAATAAGTGAACTCAGGAACTGATACAATCAGATCCACATCAAACCCCCGATACCAAAGGGAAAGACAGACAAATACAATTAAGCCGCCACAAAATGAACAGATGGCAATCAGTGTTGGCAACTCTTTCCCCAAAAAGGTGGCAACTCTGTTACCCAAAGCTTAAACGTATATAATCGTTAAGGAAAATACATGAGAAAGTAAAGAACTACATTATAATTAACCAAAAGTGCCACAATGAAAGTACCGCGGAGATGCTGCACTGATGAGTTAAGAACCCCTCACGCGGATTGAATAAATGCATCACGAAAACACGCCTATATAATTTTGACCCCCTTAAACCCCACTTTTGTATAGTAAAACTGGGGTTTACAGGGGTATACATTATTTTTTTTTATTTCTGCTCAAAACGTAGATTGTGGGTACTCGTTAGAACCGCCTCGGCGACGCGGTTCTAATGAGTACCCACAATCTATGTTTTGAGCAGAAACATGAAAAAAATATCAGAATTTTTATCTGAACACTTCCATTTTTTTGGGTAGTGAGATTTTCAATATATTTGAATAGGCGTGTTTTCATAATGTGTATACCACGGCAGAACTAAGGGCGAGGGTTGTGGCCACGTTAAATCGTATTAAACCCCGCCCCCAGTGATATTTTACTGACCGTTCCAAGGCGGTGCTTCTGCTGTGGTTTTCTATATTTGTCATTGTATGTCTTTGCATGCATGTCTTGGTGAAATTTTTATTTTGGATAGCTGTTTGGCCAATTTTTAGGGAAGAAGCTGTCCTTTTGGTTTTCTGCTTGTAGTGTTTTGATTGTGGTGCCGTTACTTTAAGTACGTCCTTCTTTCCATTTGGTTTCTTGGAACGGAAGGTGTTAGGTTATTGTATCGATTCCTGATCATTGCCTTCCTTTCTATTTAGAACGGTTAGTAAAACGCCGTCACAGGAACGACACTTCATGGAAAACAGAACGAACAAACGAAAAGAAACTGCAGTGGAAATACGGCAAAGGAACGGTCAAACTTACATCTGTAAGCCAGATGTAGTTAACCTTTACCATCCTCTTGGCAAATTCAGCTTACAACAAATTTACAACAAAATTTTTCTTATTTTTCTAAAGAAACAGAATTAGACATTTCGTGAAAATTTTCTCCATTGGAGACAATTTGCATTAAATGTCAACTTATATTTACTGCGTAATATACTAGACAGTTTGCATAAAATGTCAAATGATATTTTCTGACCTCCCCACCCCCACAACCCAAAAAACAAGGATATCTTAAAATGTCCTCTGCTGAAAAAATTACCCAGCGTTAACATACTGTGCATCTGAGCTATGCATGCCTGTAGAACGATTTGCCGCTGTGTATTTAGCATCTACGATTCATGAAAAATGTTTTAAAGTATTACAGTTCTACTTGAGTTAGTAATATTTTTGGATCGCCTTTGCAAAATTTCTGGTATTTCAAGGTCGTTTATAAGCACACCTTTTTTCCGTTTGATGTCACGTTATTATGATACCGTGTGAAAAATATAATCTTTACTTCTCTTTCGGCCAATAAAGCAGATGATAAACTGGTGACTTTCTCTTTCATTTTATATGCTAGATAAACAGGTTTTGACATTTTACGCAAATTGTCTCCATTGCCGACAATCTGCATGAAATGTCAAACCCGATTTTTAGTAAAAATGAAAAACAAGCATTTTTCAAAGTGTCGTCTGCTGTAAAATATTCCCAGCATGCAAAGCGTTTAATAGATCACAAAATTCACCCGGGATAACCCACGCAAACCACAAAACATTATCACCCACATAATATCAGTCCTCTAAGGATGCGAATTTCCTCTTTTTGATAATTAACCCATTAACGTTTAGGATGCTGGGTAAACACATAAAATGTATCAGCAGACGACATTTTAAAATAATTTGGAAATATTTTAACATGATTTCATATGTCATGCAAATTGTCTCCTTAGGGTTCAACTTGTATGAAATGTGAAAGCCTACTTTCTGGATGAAGACAAGAGAAATGTTAACATTTTGTCATCTGATAAATTTGCCAAGAGAGTGGTAAAGGTTAATGGTCCAATGTCTCAGACATATGTCCTAAAGGTGTGGACCCAGATCAGAGGTCAGAGAACATAGTGTCTGATCAGGCTCTACACTGTTTACATTGAAATATGCATTTGCTCTTAAATTATAGAACCAAATAAACTTTATTTCTCAAAAATACCCAGCCCTTTAAGCAGTCAAAAGACCTTTCCAACAGTCTTGATGGACGAGTTTATTGTTGAAATTAAGGTATAAATGGATCAGTGAGACCACATCAATGCAAAATATATTTATGAACAACGTCCTAGATCAGACGAGGTACAACACATCATCATCTGTAACTACAATGTTCACATATACTAGAAGAAGCATTTCGCTTGGTGCATTCCAGTTATGCTAGTGACAAAATACTCGTTACGAAAACAGCTCATCAAAAACATCGCCCTCATTTAACGTACATGTATAATAATTAGCGTACACCTGATATATGTTGTGAGACTGAATCCTATAAAACATTTTACATTGCAAAATTGGTAGAAAGTCTCATCCATGAAAAATATTAATATTTTTTCTTTCTTCTTTTATGTCTATTTATATCACCGTATAATTGACAGTGGTCTATCTTCTAAATGTTTTTCTCAGAATACTTAAACAGCAATTTTCCGTACAGTCTTCTATGAAAAGGACTTGACAATCGCATTGCCTGCCAAAAAGTTTGTTAAGAATTTTAATTGAATGTCATAGCACGCTTTAGACAGAAAAGGAAGGTCTGTTATGAAATGTTAAAAGAGACTGAAATAAAATTATAATCCCATTTTCAAGAATGCAAATTAAACTTTGTATAAGTATCTTAATAATTATATAGTCAATGAATTCTTACATCATGAAAGTCAGAAGTGTTTGTTATATATTTAAAGAGGATTGCTACAAATCGCAGATTTTCTACAAAAAACGTTTTTAACTTCCTGTTTGTTTTAGATGCTTACCAAGCCCTTTTGAAAAGGTGTCTACTCGAAATAGGAAAGCTCACTTTGGGAGCAAATTCTTTCCTTTGAGAGTAGAACCCTTTTTAGACGAGATCAATTGTTTTGACAGAGTTATCTCCCCCGAAATTGTATCTTTTATTCTTACACGGATGTTAATAGAAATTGCTCAAGGACAACAGTGTGAACCCTTTTCTCCATTTGGGAGCAGAGTCATTCCTTTGAGAGTAGATCCCTTTTCAGAATGTTTTGACAAGAGTTGCCTTTCCTGTACGCGTGTCCATTCCTCTTGAATGGGTGCTATATCAGAGGAATTGTTAAGGACAAGTACTTGATGGTAAAGATGGGATAATTTTCTCCAGTTCTTTATAAGAAACATACGCGAGGCACTTCTTATCAATACCCCCAACATGTGTTGTTTTTTTATTGAGAAATAAGAAAAAATATCCCAGAATTATCACCGAACATTCCTCCTTAACAATGCCTCTGTATATAGAAATCGCTTTATTTGCTCAAAGCAACAGTACAAACATGGATCAGACACCATGATCTCACATCTGGGTCTACACTGTTTACATAGTCGAAAATAAAAATACGATAAGTTTTTAACATAAACCCTCCCCAGAATTTGCATTATATTCCAGGTGTCCTCGATACAGAAATGGGTTCGTAATTGTCTGCAGTTCTTCACGAAGAAACCGGTAAAGATTACTATCGTTGTTTCATTAGCGTTTCATTTTCCAGAGAAAAGAATTCTAATTTAAACGTTAATTAAACAAGCTAACACTTATGATAATATAAATGAAGTTACACGGGAATGCCTTAATCACGTAGCACACGCTTCTCGAGGCACCAAACGAAGGCAACATCCCAGCTAGCATTCTTTATAAATCTATAGCGGGCCATTGTCGGCTCGTCAGCTACCCTGACGGGCCGACAACGGCCCGCTATAGATTTATAAAGAATGCTTACTAGGATGCGGAAAAAAGAATGACAAGACAAAACGACACAGCTGCATTATCCGACAAACAGACAAAAATAAACTCCAACAGAGAAACCACCTTTGAAACAGTCAGCAGAAATGACCACTGGGGATCTTAAATTACAGTCGACTTTCGCTATCTAGAAATCCAAGGAACTCTCTTAAATATTGCGAGATATCCGTACCATAACATATCGGATTTGCAGAATTGGGGAAAAAATAAATCGAACATATTCATTTCACAAATGAATATGTAATTTGACTCCTGAATTTAAAGATATATTAAACATATTGTGGAAAAGAGGAGAAATCGCTCTGATTTCTCCTCTTTTACACAATATTTTGTTACCTGTTGTTAGATGTCCATGTTAAAACAGGACCAGATTTTCCCCTCGAGATAAGCGGTTATTCGAGATAAGCGAAGTCGAGATAACTGGAGTCGACTGTAGTTTTGATCGATCGAAACCTCGACCCTAATTCTTGGAGCAGCTCCGGACATGAACGGAAAATACAAAAATAATGAAAGTACAAACAAAAATAAACCAGAGAGTAAAATGGCTAGCCTCTGAAGAAGTCCACTATTCCTTCTCTACGGCTATATCCGCAAAGTTGTTTCTTTCCATAGAATGATGTTTCCTGTATTACACTACCGTATTAGACAGTGTTAGCAAAACCAAGTTTTCGTCCTGCGCTATGAAATATTATATCTGTGAGATGGGATCATCATTACGGAAGAGAAACTTCATATTATATGTTACTGTCCAATCAAGCAAGGGTACTGTATTACTGAAACAGTAAACAAATATGCTACAATATATATATATATATATATATATATATATATATATATATATATATATATATATATATATATATATATATATATATATATATATATATATATATATATATAAACAACTTTTGGACGTGTGCGCAGAACGCTAACTCGGACCAGCCACCGATTTATAAAATTCATAGCTGGTGCCCTATGGATTATAAGAATCTATCATGGGTGTGAGGGGTAGATAAAAAATATCCCGAGGGTTACTGTCTGGCATCACGAGGCTTGCCGAGTGATGTCAGACTTTGATCCCGAAGGACGGGTTTTTCTATCTGTCCTTCATATTCATGACAGATTCTTTTTCGTGCATAACTTTCATTTCTGAAAGTGGATTTTTGATAATGCAGTCACCCTGATTGCATAATTCCGGCATAATATGATGACAATACCGTTACGTTAAGTGACGTCATTATGATGAGTGACGTCAACCCCAACGATTGCATACCGTGACGTCCTATACAACCGGTGTACAGCAAACACGTGAAAAGACTCGATTTTTATGTTTCCCACAGGACGGATAAGGATGTGAAAGATACGATTTGCTAACACCTGAGTGTGTAATTTTTTCAAAAATCTTTATCCGGTATGCAAGAAAGTTAAGGATACAACGTCTCTTCAGGCGGACATAAAATACTCTGATCAGACTTCTCGGAGACAAAGGCTCATCTGAGTATTTACTGGGCGCACGTCATGTGGCAAAATTATTCGTCACTGCAACGTCGCTTCTGTATGTGAATATGCTGCAGGTTAATCGAAGAAAGCGTACAAAATCTCACGCGATTAAAGCAAACTGATAAACAGATTATTCGGTTGAATGAAGACATTTCTCGCAACACAATTTTGAAGTCAAATTTATGTTTCAAACGCATTTTCGGCGACATCACAATTAATGTCAAAGGAGATTTTATTTATTTGTTTTCTATTTTGTGTTCACCGTGACTTTATATGGCAATGATTTTGTAACCTAATGTATCAAAGCTACATGTATGTTATTAACTTTTTTATTGCTTATAATTTGTAATTAGTTTTAACCCTATATTCTTTTTGGGCTTCAAAGTTTTGGCTTGGCCCCAAGAAGTTTTATCAATGAAGAAATAAAATAAAATAAAATAAAAATAAATTACAAAAAAAGGGTAACAATATAAAAATTAAATGAAATAGAAATAAATAATAATAAAAAAAAGCAACATAGGTAAGTGACGACATTTTTGTCACATGAGTGCACATTTCTCATGTTATAATCCAAGACACCTTAAGTGACACAAGCCGCGTAATGATAAAAAAGCCGTTTTAGCGTATGCGAACAGCAAAGGTTCAGGCGAGCCTGCGCGTCCGCGTAGTCTCGCCAGAACCTATACTGTTCGTTCACGTAAGCGGTAGGCCGAGGGTTAGACTGGCTCCAATCTCCAGTAACTAAATATTTTTTCTTATAATCCTGTTAGATAATCCACTAAAAAAAACAAAGTAATATCATGACTATAAAGGTTGGTCAGTAGCCTTTATAGCCATGATATTATTTTGGTTTTATTTTAGTGGATTATCAAACAGAGTTATAATAAAAATATTTAGTCACTAGAGACTGGAGCCAGTCTAGCTGAAGGGACACTGAACGTGTGGCCGCGCTACGGAACAGGACATGCACACTGAAGGATTGATTCCACGGAAAGTCCGAACAGCCTTTCTATCGCGACGCGGCTCAATATATTAAAAATAATTGTCATGCAATCCATAGGTACATGTCGCTTCTAGTCCGAGCTAATGTATCATGGCATTACGAAAACACGCCTATTCAAATATACTGAAAATTTCACCACCAAAAAATGAAGATTTTCAGATAACAAATTCGGATATTTTTCATATTTCTGCTCAAAACATAGATTGTGGGTACCCGTTAGAACCTAACGAGTACCCACAATCTATGTTTTGAGCAGAAATAAGAAAAATAAAATATACCCCCGTAAACCCCAATTTTACTATATAAAATTGGGGTTTGAGGGGGTCAAAATTATATAGGTATGTTTTCGTGATGGCATTTTAGCCGCAACGTCAGAAAACATACCTCCCGACATGTGCGTCCAACGAATACTCAAATCAACATGCGCATCAACGCACTCTGATCAGAGCCTTTGTTGTTCGCATGAGGAAACTTTGCATCCTGTGCTATCCAAAATGCGCCCAGTGAAGGTTCTGATCAGCCTGCGCGAATGCGCAGGCTGATCTGAATCTTCGCTGTGCGGACATGACCGAAGGTACATTTCTGACGTTGCGGCTCTTTTCATTTCGAAACCCAGTAAAGAGTGGGAAATCCCGATTCAATTTCATCTAAGGTAAGATATTTATTCACATATCAAGGACCATTTTACACATAGTACGTAATATTCATCCATACCTCTATGCAATGTGTACCGCTATGTTCCCCCATAAAATATAGTGAAAATAGGGTTTCTTTTTAACAATTATGTAGGTTGATTATATATTCAGTAAAGTTTGGGTAACAGAGTTTCCATTTTTTTTTGGGAAAGAGTTGCCAACTCTTCTTGCAATCTAGTCATTTTTTGGTTGCTTTATTGTTTTTGTCTGTCTTACCTTTTGGTGTTGGGGCTTGATGTGGATCTGATTGTATCAGTTCCTGAGTGTTTGTTTTATTTACTTTGTAGGGGTTTAAATTATTAGAGAGATTATTAGAGAGGCATTTCCATTGATCAGTGGAGGGTCTCTATTGGGCTGTTTCATCACTGCATCTCAAGCAGCAAAAGTTTGTTCACAATAACCCTAAATCTGTACTCATTGTTTATTCTTTTTATGTCGCTTCAAAAGCTATTTTTATGTATTTGTCGCCATACGTATACTCTTATGGTTTTTAATTTTTGCAATCTACAATGCTTCTTTGTGATTCTTCTTTTATTACTTCAAGCCGGAGATATTGAAACCAACCCAGGTCCTGAAATTGTGCATGAGCTTTCAATTTTGCATTTAAATATCAGGAGTATTAGAAACAAACTAGATTTTATACTTGATAATTTTTCTGATTTTAATATTTTGTGTTTTACGAAACCCACTTAGATGCAAACGTTTCTACAGACATGCTTTCTCTCTCCAACTGTTACAGTACACCATACCGAAAGGATAGAACAAATCATGGTGGGGGTGTTATGGCGTACATAAACTCGAGCCTTCTTCATGTGAGAAGACTAGATCTTGAGATCTTTTGCGAAGAATCAATATGGATAGAAATCAAGGTAAAAAATGAAATATTTTTAATAGGTTTATTTTATAGCCCCTCAACAGCTGATGCTCAGTTCTTTAACAATTTAAATTTAAACATAGAAAGAGCCCTTGAACATTCCAAAAACCTTATTATTGTTGGAGACCTAAATGAAGATCAACTTAATCCTAATTTTCATAACTTAAAGGATGTATTACTTATCAACTCCATGTCAAATGTTATTAATGAACCGACCCGACAACAAGCACTTCTTGACCCAATTATTATTCCAGAGGACTTGCCTTTTCTTGACTCTGGCACCATAGCTGTTCCAGCCAATATTAGTGACCATAAAGCAACATATATAACATTACCCTTTCAATATGATACAGAAGGTGTTTTCAATAGATTGATTTATTTATATAAAAGGGCAAATTTTACATTACTGAAACAAAAAATATCTAATTTTGATTGGACTTGTCTAAGGGAAGGAACTCTGGATGAAGCCTGTTCTAAGTTTAATAATACTTTTCTTAACTTTGTTAACTTGTGTGTTCCATCAAAAAATGTACTTATCAGACCTGACGATAAACCTTGGTATGATTGTGAAATAAGAAGAGTGTCTAGAAAAAGAGACAGGTTAAAACGTAAATTCAACAAATCAGGAAATCATAACATTTTGGCAAGGTACAAGTTTTTTCGCAATAAAGTTAATAATTTAAAACGGCATGCAAAAGAGCAATTTTACAATAACTTGGAATTTTCCATATCTGACTTTCACTCAAATGATAGAAAACAATTTTTGAAGGTTGTACGTCACTTTCTTAAAGGAAATAGCAGCTCTTCTTATATTCCACCTCTCAATTCCTATCCGGTCACTGGTCAAAACGACTTCTGTTTTTCAATTGAAGATAAGGCTGAATTGTTAAATAAATATTTTACATCTATCTCCACTGTAAATGATGAAAATGCAACATTGCCTGCTTTTGAATATAAATGTCAAAATAGAATATCCAGTATAACATGTACATCAGATGAAGTTGCTTCCCTCATTGAACTTTTAAATCCCAACAAGGCAACAGGGCCAGATGGAATTAGTAATAAAATGTTAAAAGCTGTTTCTAAAGAAATTGCTGTACCCCTTAGTATTCTTTTTAATAGATCTTTCAGGGAAGGTAAGTTTGGAGAAATCTATAAATATTCTAATGTAATACCATTACCCAAAAAGGGAGATAACTCTGATCCTTCAACATTTCGACCAGTTTCACTCTTAAGTAACGTTGGTAAGCTGCAGGAAAGAATAGCTTTTAAACATATTTATAACTTTTTACATGAAAATGATTTACTTTATAAATATCAATCTGGGTTTTTGCCTAATCATTCTACAACTTTCCAACTTATTGACATATACCATCACATCTGTCAAACTTTTGATAATAATCAATATTCTTGCATGGTTTTTTTAGATGTTTCTAAGGCTTTTGATAGAGTGTGGCACAAGGGACTTATCTTCAAATTAAAACAACTTGGTATAGAAGGGGAATTACTCGAATGGATAAGTGACTATTTAAGTGGGAGAAAGCAAAAAGTTGTTATAAGAAACAGCTCATCAAGCTTGAGGAGAGTTAATGCTGGGGTTCCTCAAGGTTCTGTTCTTGGCCCTTTATTATTTTATATCAATGATATATCTGAATCTTTACTTAGTCTTACACGTCTATTTGCTGATGATAGCTCTCTATTTTACTCTGCAGCAAACATTAAAGACATTGAAGGTATTATCAATCACGACTTACGTATGTTAGTTAGCTGGGCTGCTCAGTGGTTAATCAATTTTAATCCCCTTAAAACTGAAGCAATGCTTTTTACCCTAAGACTTATTGAATCACTACCAAATTTAATTTTTGACGGTACACGTATCAAATTTGTAACAGAACATAAACATTTAGGTTTAACATTTAGCAATAATGGACAATGGCATAACCATATTGAAAATATCCTTAAAGGTGCTTCTAAAGTTATTGGTATAATGAGGAAACTCAAATATACATTTAGTCGTGTTGCTCTAAACCAAATATACCTTTCATACTTACAGCCCATCATCGAGTATTCTTGTGTTGTATGGGACGGCTGCACAGAAAGAGACATTGAGTCTCTCCAAAAACTTCAGAATGAAGCTGCCCGCATTGTTACAGGCTTAACAAGATCAGTTTCCTTAGATAACCTTTACAAAGAGAGTGGGTGGGTGTCACTTATCGAACGACGGAAGCAGCAGAAACTTATCTTCATGTATAAATCAGTAAATGGTCTTGTTCCTTCATATGTGTCTGATTTAATTCCTCCGCTTGTTGGAGAAACAAATGCCTATAATTTACGAAATAATAACAATATTACTGTTCCCTTTTGCAGGACAGAAATTTCCCGAAAATCATGTATTCCTTCGTCTATTTCGGCATGGAATTCGCTTGACATAGAATTACGTAATTCACCGTCTTTGTCTAGCTTTAAGTATCAGTTGAAAAAAACACAAAATAATTCAATAGTTCCAACATACTACAAAGTTGGTAGTAGATACATCTCAGTCCTACATGCAAGAATTAGAAACAACTGTAGTAATTTATTTTTTGATCTATATATTAACCATCTGTCACCAAGTCCTACATGCAGCTGTTCTGAAGAAGTTGAAGATGCAGAGCATTATTTCTATAGATGCTCACACTTTATCAATGAACGAATTGCACTGTTTCGATCAACGAGGAATTTCAACCCACTAAATGTTAATAAACTTTTGTTTGGAAATGAAAATCTCACACCAGAAGAAAATGTTACTATTTTCAAAGCCGTCCAAACTTTTATCAAGGACACCAGAAGGTTCACCGATTAGTCTGCTGTTCACTAAGGCCAGTATGACAATTCATCTTATGACATTCCATTCCATTATCTTATTATTTATTTGATTTGTATATTATTTACATTATTATACCTTTCACTCCATCACCTTTTCGTATTTTTGTAGTGCTTACATGTTTACTTTGCCATTATCATGTGTCTGAATATTGCTGTAATGAAGTTCTGTTAGGGGAGGGCCGTAACTAATGTTGGCAGAACTTGTGGCCCGACCCTATTGCTTGTTTAAATGCAATAAAATATGTTTAAACTATTAGAGAGATTTTCAGAATTTTCCCGTTTTTAAACCAGCTTTTCCGTTTGTTTCTTACTTCCAACAACTTTTTGATGCACAAATCAGTCACTGATGCACAAATCAGTCTGTCTTAATTAGCTTGATAACGAAAATCTTACTAATTTCCCATATTATATGCTGAAAAATGTCATGGCGTATATAGATAAAAGGAGTAATAAGAGGCGCTTCTAATGACTTTTAAAGTCTTTGAGGCGCTTCTGAGGACTACCACAACATACGTTCTTGTGGACAAAAATGTCGATGTACTATGGTTAAAAAGTGTGTTATCCAGGGCGATGACGTAGAAGTATACATTTCACATAAGTGTGTTAATGTAAGTAGACCTATTGTGCTTTGTTTCCAAGAGGAGAATCCTCAGAGGGAGGGTCACGGCAATATTGTTGAAAGCAATCATTGAAGACACTTTCATCAGCTGCGTTCGATCAGGGTCTACACTGTTAGTTATAGGTATCTGTTTAATAGTTATCTCAATAACAGTTTGTTGAAACACTGTTGGTATATTTTCAAATGTCACTCTTTGTTAAAACAATGAGAATATTATCATTATAGTATTATTTCGAAAGCAAACGCAAATCCGAGACAGACAGTGCCAGAGTACTCTTTGTTAGACAAGCAGAGCTACTGATCAGATACATATTTGTTTAAATATCCAGATCCAGATATATATTATTTCTCTTTCTTCAGGAAAACATATGTTGGGGACTTATTAAAAACATCTCGGGAAGGCGACTCATTTTGTGGACAAATAGGAAAATTTAATAACTTAATTTTTAATTTTTGTTTGAAAAAAAAAGGCGCTTTGTAAAGAGCCATGACAAAGTCAGTGTCTACATGCCAACAGAAAAAAAAAAAAAAAAAAAAAAATAAAATAAAAACCTTTCATATAACTAGAGCGAAACATATAACGCTTTCGAATAGTACAACAAAATTGCTCATCTCATATGCATACACAAATACCTTTAGTTCTTTGAACAATTGAACGCAGTTTGATCCAAAACTAAGATAATTTTAGCACTAGACGTGTTAGACCATACATGATAATATAATTGCCTGGTGGTATTTCAATGTCTTTAGAAAATTTTGACACCTTTGAATAATGGTGATTAGCGAAATACAATTACAATCCCGTAATGTGATCATATCACGAAATTCAATGACCCTTTAGTGTAAAACAGGTTAATTAGCCATGCCATTAAAGGCAAACTGAAAACAAAGTAATGGTTACGAAATGGACGGGATTTCTTTGAGGGTTAGTCTACTTTCTAAACATCCCCTCCGAAACAACAACAACAAAAAAATCACTATCAAACCGCTTTACTTAGCCAAAACGCATTTTCCCAACTGTGGTCAACTGTGTCGAGTTGTAGACATTCATTTGGTTCATTGTGCCAACACGCCCAATTCTCTCTACATTTACAGTATACGCCAATAAATACATTACGAAATCAAGCCTATTCAAATATACGGAAAATTTTACCACAAAAAACTGAACATCTTTCAGATAAAAATTCTGATAAATTTCCTATTTCTGCTCAACACATAGATTATGGGTACACACAATCTATGTTTTTGAGCAGAAATAAGAAAAATAATGTATACCCTGGAAACCCCAGTTTTACTATATAAAAGTAGGGTTTAAGGGACTCAAAAATTATACAGGTATGTTTTCGTGATGAAATCATTTCTGGAGATGGGTTCAGATTATACTATTGTTTTATACAAAGACAGTGAAACGTTTTGACTGTTCATCAACTGTTTTTCAGCCATTCGTTTTGTTCTTATTGTTTGGATGACAATATTGTATAATGCAGAACTTTCAGCCACTACAGGAAGCACTGACCTTTCTTCCTATGCATTTCCATTTATTCCATTTGTCTGGGTGACAATAATAGACAATTTTGATATTTCATTAAACGTATTTCAGCTATTTTGTTTGTTCCATTTGCCTGGATCACAATAGGAGACCATTTTGATCTGTTATCAAGTTGATTTTAGCCATTCTGTTTGTTCCATTTGCTTGGATAACAAAAGGGGACCATTTTGTCTTTTATCCAAAGTGTTTCAGCCATTCGATTTATTCCATTTGCCTGGATAAAAATAGGGGACCATTTTGAACTTTCATCTAAAGTAATTCAGCCATTCCGTTTGTTTTATTGCATGGGTAACAATAGGTCAATATTTTTTACCTTTCATCCAAAGTATTTCAGCCACACCGTTTGTTCCATTTGCAGGCGAATATTATAGTAATATGATATGATAATAGCGAACCATTTTGACCTTTCATCCAAAGTATTTCAGCTTTTTCATTTGTTCCATTACATGGGTACCAGAAGATCACGATTTTGACCTTTCATCCACAGTAATTCAGCCATTCCATTCATTTAATTGCCTTTATAACAAGCGGTCACTATTTTGACCTTTCATTCAAAGTATTTCAGCCATTCCATTAGTTCAATTGCATGGGTAACAATAGGGGAATGTTTTGACCTTTCATCCATTGTAATTTTGACATTCGATTGTTGGACATTGATATCCGCCACATGCTCTTTTGTGTGGTCTTGTGTTATTCTTGTGTTATAATCTTTATGTTCATATGTTTTTGTTCGTATGTAAAATTGGCGAGACACCTATCTATCTATCTATCTAAGATAATAATACATGATTGATGCATACATATATATAAAAAAAACACGAGACACGGTTTTCAAGTGTTTGTTCATCTGTGAAGGGCTGCAAAGGCTGTTCCAAGACTGCGTGTATTCATGACTTATCCGAACCTTCCGCTTTCTCGTGCAACCATAACAGAATGGTGTAATATTATGTTGTAAAAACTGTAGCAGAGAGAGAGAGAGAGAGAGAGAGAGAGAAAGAGAAAGAGAGAGAGAGTAATAATATTTATTCTTACATTACGGCAAACTTCGGTCACGGAGCATTAAGCGTCCATTAGGTGGCCACAGAATAGGCATGCATGCGGTGGACATATGTGTGCGTGTGCATGCGTGCGTGCGAAAAGCATGTTCACACTATCTGGAAGCTGTTGGATGATCAAATTATCGCCTATTATCATGGCCAAGTTGACTTGTATGTATATCTAATGGTACAGTTTCCACCAAAATTTATGATAAACGGGACGATTTTGATTTTGATATAGTCAATTTCCCTTTTCTGTATGGCGATGTCCCCCGGCGTACCTCATATGGGGTATATATATATCTCAACTTATTAGATTCGCCAGGGCTTCTTCAAATCTTAATGACTTTAACAACCGTAATAAAGCCCTTACTGCCAAACTTCTTTGGCAGGGCTATCATTATTTTAAACTTCGTAAGGCGTTTTCGATTTTTTTTTCGCAGACACAGTGCCTTTTCAGAAAAATATAGCGTCAGTCTGAAAACACTTCTGCAACAAGGTATATCGGAATCCGAATTTTACGGTGACTTAGTGTACAGATTTAGAAAAATTGTAGGTAAATCTAACTTTTCGGAGCAATTCAGAAAACTTATTAACCGTTATAAAAGAATTGGCTATAGCCTGGATATTATGCGGCAGACTGCATGCCTAGTTGTCATCCCAATCATTGTTGATGGCTATGCTTCCCTCTAATTGCACGACGGCGGTTCGGGCCTCAGACTCAATGATGGCCTCTTCGTAAAACTTTAACCAGTGGGTTGGGGCTTGACCATATGTCTTTGGCTTGGCCCGCCGTGGTTCAACTATTGGTTTTCATTTACTATGGCATACAGTAGAATTAGCCATGAGTACTCGTCTTTGTTTATTATAGTGATTAATTTGAGTTTTATGTTTTCGCTTTGATGCATTGACTGAGTTGGGAGCCTTTATGCGAACCGAATTTTTATGTATTTCTGTATTAAGAGTAGCATCGGGACCCAGGGTGAAGTTAGCTAGCTGTAAAAGTGCTTTAACCCCCCGATGGTTTGCTCTACTGACCGTTCTAAGGCGGTGGTCCCGGTGTTAGTCTTACTCTTTGTTGCTTTGTGGTTTATTCTACGAGGCGATTTGTTGTATGCCTTTCCGTGTGTGTCATTTTTTTCTTGTGTTTTTCAGTCCTTTTAGTATTGCGATTACCTCGCTTGGGGAAGAGAGAGCTAATCTTAGTGCTTTTCGTACGTTTGTTCGGTTTGTGCTTGTTTAGATTTGTCGGTTTCCTCTTCCTCTTGGGGTCTGGGAAGGGCTGCGGTTTGCGATTGTGGCACTCCCCGGACTTTTCTCTTACTTTTTTTTGTACATGCCATGTTCCTTATTTAGTAAATAATTTGTTTATTCAAATAATGTACATGCGTACGCACGTGTGAGATAACGTGAGCACCCGTAGGTATGCATGTACTCATATTTACATATTCACACACGCGTGTGTGCATGTGTTTGCATTTATACGAAGGAATGATCGTGTATCACCCGGCATTTGTTTCTTCTCAGATATGTTCCTTAAGACATAGTGTAGATCTTAATGTATTTCCATTTGTCCAAATTACACTTAAATAAGCACTTATTGATTTATTTAAGTGCTTATAAGTAAAACATAATTAATTTTTATTGTATAAAGTTAATACATGTATCCGTCCAGACGCACGTTGATAAATGACCTACAAATTTTGTACCTTCAATGCTATTCTCCATCATGATTAGACTGATGGCATGCTGTGTTACGCTTCAAGTAGTTTCAGAAATTTCTTAAAATTTGCATCACAGTACTACCGCCTTGAAAAACTGCTCATGAATGACTGCATGCTTTTGTAAACCTGAGAACTTGAATAAACTTAAAGAATTGTTGCATAGGTGGCAAAGGATGACTATTTTGTCACTATTAATTAACCTGTTTTTACACTTAAGATCATTTTGGTTATTCGATACGTTCCTTCAACTGAATAACAATAGGTTACTATTTTGAACTTTCATCCAAAGTATTTGAGCCATTCCATTTGTTCCATCGCATGCGTGACAATAAGGGACTATTTGACCTTTTATCAAAGTATTTTAGCCATTCTATTTATTTCATTTACTTAGATAACAATAGAGGACCAGTTTGACCGTTCATCCAAAGTATTTCAGCCATTCAATTCGTTCCGTTTGCCTGGATAATAATAGGGGACCATTTTCATCCAAAGCTATTCCATTCGCTCCATTGCATGGGACTATTCGGACGTTTCATCCAAAGTATTTCAGCTATTTCATTTGTTTCATTGCATGGGTATTAATATGGGACTATTTTGACCTTTCATTCAAAGTGTTTCAGCCATTTCATTTGTTCCATGAGCTTGGATTACAATAGTGGACCTTTTTGACCTTTTATCCAAAGTATTTGAGTCATTCCATTTGTTCCATTTCATTTGGGAATATTTTGACTTTTCATCCAAAATATTTCAGCTATTCAATTTATTCCATTTGCTTGGATAACAATAGAGGACTATATTGACCTTTCATCGATAGTATTTCAGCCATTCAATTCGTTCCATTGCGTGGGTAACAGTAGGTCACTATTTCTTTTACCTTTCATTCAAAGTATTTTAGCCATTCCATTTGTTCCATTTGCCTGGATACTAATAGGGGACCATTTGACCTTTCATCCAAAGTTTTTTTACCACTCCATTCGTTCCATTGCATGGTAAACAATAAGGGACAATTTTGACCTTTCATCCAATGTACTTTAGCCATTACGTTTGTTATATTTGCCTAGGTAGCACAGGATGACTATTTTGACATTTTATCCAATGTACTTCAGTGGTGTAATTTCTAGGTAACAATGCCATTTTGACCTTTCACCTAATGTACTTCAGCCATTCCATTTACTGGATGACAAATAGGTGACCATTTTGACATTTCAACAGTTTCAAGCATTACAGTTTAGCATTCCATTTGCCTGGTTGACAGTAGGAGACCTTTTGATACAGTAGACCAAACAGAAATAGACATTCAGAGGGTAAACGTGGACCCTTATTTGTCTGTTTATAAGGAATATAGGGAAACGTTGAACGTTCAGAATTACGAGTAAACTAAGCACTAGAGTGGGTGGATCTTTCTTTAGACATTTTAGAGCCATTGAACGCCCTAATCTGACTAAACACGAGTGTCCGTACATGAAATAAGTGGTATTTGCACCGGCCGAGACTAGTCTAGAATAAGTGAATAAACATCTTGCGCAGAGACAATATTGAAATGCAATTTAACACTTAAGTACCAATCACAATTGTAATCATTTTGAAGTACGTGCATTTTTAAAAGTATTTTTCAGATAAATAGATGTAAAATGCGCGGATGCGTATGGTGTATGAAACTGCGCATAGTATATGGCGGATAGAGAATATCCGAAATATTACTTCAAATTTTGCAGGTTCTTTTTTGGAGCTCATCATTATTTCTTAACTTATCCATATGAAGAATAGTTTGAGCAGTTGTAGTAGCAATTATCTTCCAGTGTTACATTTTAAAGCCATGCCATTCCGTTAACATACATATCATTAGCCATATCTCTAGATACGCTGACTTTTAACCATATTTAGAGGATCTTACACGAGTGGTCACTTAGTATGAAATTTATGAAACGAGCCTTTGGCGGGCTTCATAAATTTCATATGAAATGACCACGAATGTAAGATTCTATTAATCATATGACCATTTAAATTGGATTTTATCGCCTTTAAAGTTAACAGTTGTTCAACAGAAAATGCAAGATTGACATGGACGTCGTCATGACGTTACTTGTTCCCGCCAAAATGTTATGTAACGTGTGATCATACGATTTTTATGACATGACGTTATGCCACTGAATAAAAGCGTCGTCATATGATAAATATTGACATTTTATCGAATTCCTGCACAAAATCATATTGTTGGGGACACTCATTACCAGAGCCTCGCAGAGGCTTTTCTAATGATTACCCACAACCTATGTTTTGTGAAGCAACCTGACAAATATTTATCTTGATACCCTCTCTAACTGGAGCTGTCAAAGCCAATGCATTTTCAACATATAATATAGGAAATGGGGAATGGATTGGTTAATAAGCAAACCAGTGCAGATGTATTTAGTAAAGCAGTTGCGGTCATGGTACCTAATCCATAATCCAGACTCAAAAATCCGTTAACAAATGACGAATCAGAATGTTCAGACCAACAGACATGGACCCCAGAATAAAGGGTGTATGTAATCAGGCGTCAAGTATTACTTGGTAAGCAAGTTTCGCCCACCATGCCCATAGGCCTGAACGAAGGAAATGTCGGTAGAAGCGTATGTCCGAGATTTTGGAAGTCTACTTATTTGCTCGTCATTGGCAAAAACATCAGAAACAATTCTGGGAACTGCCACATTATAGGGATTGACAAGATCATAATGTCTCCTATAGAACTTCTTAAGTGTTGCTACCAGTTTGGTTTTTTGATACCCCTGGCTCAACAACTTTGTAGTGAGCATTTTTCCACGCTCCATGAAGTCCTGATAATTTGAACAGGCTCTGGCATAACGGATTAACTGTGAAACGTAAACGCCGTATGCTGGTACAGAAGGAATATTACTGCTCAGGAATGGAAAGTTAACAATTGGAAAATTGAAGTCATCCCGTTTGTCGTAAAAAAGACTGCTAGAAGACCAGAACACATTGAAGAGCAGGCTAAAAAATCAGCAGTCTGAAAATCCTTTAAAAATGTATACACGTCATACCCCTAATTTCATTATATATTATGGTGAAACATGGTGTAAACATTACATAGACTTATTACATGTAACGCAATGTTCTGCACATGGATTTACAACCATCACGTTTTGACGTCATTCAGTGCTGTAAGGGACGTCAAGAGACTATGCTGCATCTAGAACTATTTGGGGGGTTGCTGGCAGCAATGTGGAAATTATGAGGTAACGAAGACGTTTGCAAAATAATATTTTCTTGTTTTGTCTAGGCATGGTACGAAATTTGGTAAGACCTGTACACCGTTGTTGCAGGACGCGAATAACCATATCCATTAAAACGATGAAGTGGACCAAAGATCCACTTCCGCACTAATTCAGACAAAAATATGGTTTGGCGTAACGGAAAACAAGCCTGCAGATGGCCTTGACAAGAATAACAAAAATACCGCTTGTCTAATGACTAAAACGTCCAAGGTGTTAGGTGAAAATTATTTGATTGAAAGATAGGATTGTTCAGCTCTAATAACATGTCACTCAAACTTTTTTCTAATAATACTGAATGAACGATTCGCACTAGAAAAGACAGATCATAGAATAAGAAAAAACTTTTCGATATATTTACGTTTCCTTCCTGTCGTTACAAATATGCTTGAGTTAAGGTCTTTATCCCATTTACGTCGAGTGGAATCTTCTATCACAACTCTTTGGACCGGTCTGTTTCCAATAGCAGGGTGTCTGATTAGTTTTTATTATTACTATGTTTTACAGAAATTCCTGTATTTAATGCGTTCTGTGGCGTCTGATCTGGGTCTGCACTGTTTGCCAGTTTCCTTTTGGAGATTTCCCGACTGAAATGAGTTATTTGCATGATCATATACTGAAAGGAAAAAGAAACGCAGGGTAGAGTTTTTTCCTTCTTATTTTAACCATTTTTTACTGTGTTTACTATAGCCATACACTTTTACAGATTGTCCTGTGAATGTGAACCGCGGGTATACGAGTCTTTGGTCGATGTGCTATCTACCCAGTGTGTGAAATCATTCAACCGTGCACTACACAGTGCATTGCACGGACAATACGGAAAGCCAAAATTTCGTGCAAAACAAGCATGTTTAAACCTTCAGCACAAGACTTCCTCACACCATTTGGTACACTTCAACGATACACAACGCTCTTCGATTCTTTTACCGATTTTTCTTTTCATTTTTACGCTACTTTGAACTTTTTTCAATCATGGTACGATTGACTGATGTTCAGAGGGGTAGGGCAATTGCGTTGCTGATGCAGGGTCAGAGGCAACAGCAAGTTGCCAATCATTTTGGGGTTAACGTCTCAACAATTGAACGTCTTGTTAGACGTTTAAGGGAGACAGGGCATTTAGCAGACCGACGGCGGTCTGGGCGTCCACGCGTGACGTCGCGACGCCAAGACAGGACAATCCGTCTGGCACATTTGCGGAATCGTCATCTCACTGCTACCGAAATTGCCCTTAATACAGTAGGTACGCATAATCGACAAATTTCTCCGAAGACTGTTGGAAGTCGATTGCGTGAGATTGGTCTTCGAGCTCGTCGTCCATACGTTGGTCTGCCTCTGACCCAGGCACGTAGGTTGCGTCGTATGGCGTGGTTGACGGCGCATGCGCCCAGGCTATTTCCGATGAGGCAGTGGAGACGAGTTCTTTTTACGGACGAGTCTAGGTTCACTCTCTATCGCGCAGACGGTCGACGTCGTGTGTACCGACGTCGCGGAGAACGCTTTGCCGACGCCTGTGTTGTCGAACGGGATCGGTTTGGGGATGGCTCCGTTATGGTCTGGGGAGGCATTGCTCACGGGATAAAATCACAGTTGATTATTGTTGCGGGCAATATGACCGCAGTAAGGTATAGGGATGAGATCTTGCGCCCTGTTGCAGTCCCGCTTGTGCAACAACGTAATCTGATTCTACAGCAGGACAATGCCCGACCACATGTTGCCCGAGTTTGTCAGGATTTCCTGGCAAACAATAACATCGCACCACTAGCATGGCCACCGTACAGTCCAGATTTGACCCCAATAGAGCATATGTGGGATGAGCTGGACAGAAGGGTTAGGAAGCGCCGAAATCCCCCCGCAACCCTCGCACAACTAAGGAATGCGTAGATCGATGAATGGAATAACATCCCGATGCGAACTGTCAATGCTTTGGTTTATAAACTCTATCCAAAGGAGAATTAGGGCAGCAACGGCAGCAAGAGAGGGGCACACCCGATATTGATTTTCAGTTTGATTTTTATTTCAAGATTTGGGGGGTAGCTACCAATGAACTTCAATAACTCGAGACTTGTTGATCACAAACCAATGAAATTTGGAACTTTTGTTCCATACATGTACCGTTTTGTAATCATAGTAAAATATTTAACAAACTTTTTCAAACTTGAATGAAATTTAGGAATAAAATTTACCCTGCGTTTCTTTTTCCTTTCAGTATATATGTTTTTTGAATGCAGCAGAGCTAAAGTTTAGAAAGTTTTGAAACCAGACTTACATGCATAATACATATTGAACGTTTTCCACACAAATGATTTATATACGTATGTAAAATCTTAAAGATGTGTTTGATGCCTTTTGGTTTATAACAAACACTCGCATGGCTAATTAAAAAGTTTCTAAAAAGGGGGCTTTTTCAACCAAAAGTATTGACATTTCTCCATAAAACAATTTTTTTTTGTATTCTTAAGAATATGCTTCTAAGGAATTTTTGTATTCTTAAGAATGCGCTTCTAATGAATACATGAATCTGTGATATATTTTCATGTAGAAATGAGAAAAGCAATTATCCACATTTAGCCCTCTTACTTGTAATTATATCCCAGCTAGCATTCTTTATAAATCTATAGCGGGCCGTTATCGGCCCGTCAGCTACCCTGACGGGCCGACAACTGCCCGCTATAGATTTATAAAGAATGCTTACTGGGATAATACATCAACTTGTAATATATAATACAGAAAAGTGAAAAGTAATCTGGTACATTGAAATAAGCAAATTAATACAAAAAAGATAAGAGGGGAATCCAGGGAGTGCCACAATCACCATCGGCAGCCCTTCCCAGACACCAAGAGAAAGAGGAGATAGAGAAAACTAAACAAGCGCAAATCAAACAAATGTACGAAAAGCACTAAGATTAGCTCTCTCTTCCCCAAGTGAGGTAATCTCAATGCTAAAGGATTGAAAAACACAAGAACAAAATAACACAATGCAAGATTTAAAACAAATCTCCTCGTAGAATAAACCACAAAGCAACAAAGAGTAAGACTAACACAGGGACCAACACCTTAGAATAAACCACCGGGGGTACAGTACAAAGTATTGATAGGCTATTATACAGTTTAAAACGTCAAAATTCTAAAACATTGCCCAATAGTGTTTACCATATTTTCATTATAAATTATGGAAGAAAAAGGAATACACATTACAATGAATATATATTTGTTAAGAAAATGATCAAGTGACATATATAATCGCAAACAATGTTTACCATGTTTTCACTATAAACTATGGAAGAGCAAGGAATACACTTTACAATGTACATATACGTGTTAAGGTTCTGATCACAGTGACACATGTAATCGCAAACAATGTGTACCATGTTTTCACTTTAGACTATTGAACGCAAGGAAAACACTTTACAGTGTACATATACCGGTAAAGGTACTTATCACGGTGACACATATAATCGCAAACAATGTGATCATTTCGAAATCACGCCTAAAACGAATAATATATCCTTGTGGGATATCTTTAAAGGCTCCATATTCCTAAAAATAGACATTTTATTATCCAAGAAAGGTTTAGTAAATTAATATATGGTATTAATACAATAAAAAAAAAATGTGGCACCTGACAGTCTGTAAAATTCTAGTTAGTCTCTCGTTCTTGAACTGGATCAAAATGACATGATTTTTTATCGTTTTATCGTACCTCTGAATTATTGTTGCCAACACGATTCACATGAAATGCCAAATGATTTTTTTCTGAAAAAGAAAAAAAACATAAAAATAAAAAATGAATCGTTTTCAGCTGTAGTTGTGATTAGTGTTTTAGGGTAAAAAATTATTCCGATTATTAGAGTAGATTTCTTGGCCGACTAAGCTGAAAAACATATACATCAGACGACATTATCATTCAAAACTGGACACTTTGCAATTAAATGACAATATCAAAGCCATCCCGTGTGTTCTTATAATTAAGAGCTTAAACAAAAAGGTAATGATATATTTATAAATGATGATAATGATAACATTACGAAAACACGCCTATTCAAATATATAGACAATTTCACCTCCAAAAACTGAAAATTTTCCGATAAAAAACTTTGATATTTTTCATATTTCTGCTCAAAACATAGATTGTGGGTACTCGTTAGAACCGCCTCGGCGAGGCGGTTCTAACGAGTACCACAATCTATGTTTTAGAGCAGAAATTGAAAAATAATGTATACCCCTATAAACCCCAGTTTAACTATATAAAAATAGGGTTTTGAGGGGGTCAGACTTATATAGGCATGTTTTCGTGATGATGATGATAAACATAAAACTAAAAAGAACTTCGTTGAAGTTTATGTCACACCTGTATACTAAAATGTGAGAAAACGAGCACCAGCGGAGTAAGAGTTGTCATCCTTGTTAAGCTCAGTGAGATAAAATAATCAGTGAAGTGAAATTAATGGTAAAGTTTTACAGTTTATAGCCTTCATTTAGGGCGGAGGTTAGGGTGGATGCTAGGTTTGACGTAAGTACAGGGATGAACGGACGGACGGAAGCATGGGCCCATAAGTCGCTCATGCTAAAGCAGGTACAATGTACGACAATATAGGGATCAAGCATGATTTTTCATGCATAACATTCGTCAGGTCCCGAGGGAGGTGTTGAAAACCGAGGCCGGAGGCCGCGGTTTTCAACACCTCCCTAGGGACCTGGCGAAGTTTAATGCATTGAAAAACCATGTTCCATAGCTATTATTGCATGAAAACTGAAAACATTCGCTACATTTCGCGTTATTTCTGTCACTATTTTCTTTCGCCTTTTCGCCGATGTCTCACTAACGCAATGTTCACGGACTATGCTCGTTCTAGGGCAGGGCAGTACACATCTCGTAAAGGCAGCAAATCTGTGGCCCCGGTAAGAGCATATTGAAAGTTGCGTAGCCGTGCATTAACAGCGCGTGAATTGCCTTGTGTTAATACACGGCTTTTCGCCGGTTAATGCACGGCTGTTAATAACGTGCGGCACTGCTTTTTATGCAATAATAATAATAATGATGTTGACAACTTCATAATATATATATATATATATATATATATATATATATATATATATATATATATATATATATATACAGTCGACTCTCGTTATCTCGAATTCCATGGAACTGTCTGAAATACTTCGAGATATCCGTACTTCGACATATCAGATTTGCAGAATGGAGGAAAAACTAATTCGATTAACCACATTTAACAAATATATGTGTAATTTGACTCCTGAAATTAGAGATATATTGGAAATATTGTGGAAAAGAGGAGAAATTGCTCCTTAAACTAGATTTTCAAAACATTTTATCATCATATAAAATATAAAGAAAACTTACCCAGGAAAGTCCACAATCACGGAGCACAGCCTTCCTGAGCCACCGGAATAAGAAGAGACGACGAACAAACAAAGGAAAGACACAATGGCATAGTTGCAATAGCCGACCTACGAATGCTGATTGAAAAAAAAATGTGAGCCTCACGAGGGCTGATTAAAAAATTGGAAGTCTGACTTAGCGAGATAAGGTAAGGGGATGTTGAATCAGTTCAAAACCACAATCATTGATGGCAGTCATAGCAAAGACAGACGTGTGAGTTGGAGCATTGTCATAGTAAAACAACACACCTTTAATGAGTTTCTCATGGCGCTTTACTTTTATATTTTCTCTTAACTGCCTAAGACGTGAAGCATAATATGTTCCATTGATTGTTATTGTCTGCCTGTTTTAGAGATAATCTACCATCCACATCCGCAAAAACGAGGCCATAACCTTCCCAGTTCACGGAACAGTCTTTGTATTCTTTGGCGGAGGTATGCCAGGATGCGTCCATTATTTAGGCTGTTGTTTGGATTCTAATGACGGATCCAAGTTTCATCCACAGTCACAAACCTTAGTAGACACTTGTCAGGACCTGTCTCAAAAAGGGTCAGAATAGCACGCAATATATTGTGTCTTGTGTGCTACTGCTCAACTTTCAGAAGCTGTGGTATCCAGCGTGTCGAGATTTTTTTTTTCATATCAAGGTCTTCCATAAGAATGGACTGAACCTTTTCCTGGGAGATCTCAACGGCACTAGCTATGTATCTCACTGTAACTCGTCTGTCACTCATAAGCATATCATGGATTTTAGTGACTATTTCGGGAGTTGTCATAGTGACAGGCCTTCCAGTACGGGGATCATCCTCAAGGCTCTCCCTGTCACGCTTAAATTCTGCCACCCAACTTTTCACGTTAGCATATGAAGGGGCATCCTTCAACAGTGTTGCTACCATATCAGCATGAATAGCTCTAGGCGTAAGACCCTTTTTATGCAAATATTAATTCACCGCTCGTTCAGGCATCCCTTTGTCCATTTTGCAAAAGTGGCATGCAATGTTTACTTCTACGTGTTAACATTTTGACCTAAACTGACCAAATGACATAGGCTGTTTGTTAAATAACAGCTAATAGTCAAGGAATAATAGGGATGAAAATAGCTCTGTTTAAATCCTTCAACACAAGGCCCAAAATTTATCAATCATCCCTTGTAGTCGTAAAAACAAAGAAGTATTATTGCATAAAAAGCAGTGTCGCGCGTTATTAACAGCCGTGCATTAACCGGCGAAAGGCCGTGTATTAACAAGGCAATTCACGCGCTATTAATGCACGGCTACGCAATTCTCAATATGCTCGTACCGGGGCCACAGAATTGCTGCCGTCACGAGATGTGTACTGCCCGGCCCTAGAACGGGCATAGTCCGTGCAAATAGCGTTCGCGAGACATCGGGGAAACGGCGAAACAAAATAGTGCAAAATTTAATGCGAAATGTAGCAATTTTTTTCAGTTTTTACGCAATAATAGGGATCGAACATGGTTTTTCAATGCATTAACATTCGCCAGGTCCCCAGGGAGGTGTTGAAAACCGCGGCCTTCGGCGGCCGCGGTTTTCAACACCTCCCTGCGGACCTGGCGAAAGGTAATGCATGAAAAACCATGTTTGATCCCTATATTGCAACAGAGAAACCGTCTACGTCTATCGAAATCTAGGTACGACGGATCTTAGTGGCTTGAACATCTTTCGAATCATAGACATTTGTTCTATACATGGGTGATTCGAGCCACTGAAGGTTAATCATAGCGCCAGGTCAGGAGGCAAATATGAATAATTTAAGGATTCCTTTTCGATCTTTCATAACATAATAACATACTGAGTGTTCTCATTAAAGTCGCCTCGATGATGCTTTTCTAATGAGTACACACAACAAACATTTTATGATAAAATAAGAAACGTTCTCTAAAATATTCCTTTATATATGTTTTTATTGAGCCATAGGAAGAATGCCTTAGGATCTCAAGAAGACGAGTTTGAATCAGCCATGGTAAACGAGCCATCGGTCTTTGAGTCATTGAAGTTTTATTGTAAGATCGTAATGTATATAAAATGTTTGATCAGTTTTTTTGTCTGTTCCGGAAATATCGGCTTCGGTGGCTCAGTTGGATGCGCGTCCGACTGATGATCAGGAGGTTGCGGGTTCGATCCCCGCCGGGTCGACAACATTCTTTCATGGAAATTTGATCATGATTTTTTTTACGGTCATATTCTCTACGTTCCGCTGATTCAAGAAGGACACTTGTCAGTTTTTGGCGAAAGAATGTGCACAACACTGTTTTTTTTTTTTTTTTTTTTGTCTGTTCTGGAAATATCGGTCTCGGTGGCTCAGTTGGATGCGCGTCCGACTGATGATCAGGAGGTTGCGGGTTCGACCCCCGCCGGGTCGATAACATTCTTTCGTTGGCATTTGATCATGAAATATTTTTCTACGGTCATTCTCTCCCTTCCGCTGATTCAAAAAGGGCAGTTGTCAGTTTTTGGCGAAAGAATGTGCACAACACTGGTTAACCACTTAGAGGACTAACTGCCCAGTAAAAGTGTGGTTAGGTAAACTGACCGCGCTCGACATGACCCCATTGGGGAATGGGCCGTAAAACCTCAACACAAACAAAATCTGGAAATATCAGGGTAATATTTAAATAACTTGGTTAAAAAAAAATTATCACAAGTAGACATGTTTTATATTGATGTGAAATTTGAAGGACGACGTGCCCGTATAAATTAAGTTCTGCAAAAGCACATGTAACAGCTTTAAGAGTCATGTGCATTTTCAAATTCTGGTTCGAAATGACATTTTAAAGAAATCATTAATCATTTCAAAGAAACGCAAAAAATAAACCCCACAAAACTCCAGGTTAACTCCTACATAAACCACAAAAATGTAAATGTATGCTTTTCTGAATCAGTCTACACGAGTCGCGACTTACTATTCACTATTATGCCAAGATTAGCTTAGTGTCAGTTTTTTGCAGCTTATTGAAAAGGGTATAGTTACATGTAGCATGTATTGTAACGCCCACGGCTGGCGAACGGCACGTCGGTTGATCTTTGACTGTGCATTTCGCATATAAGTACAACTGAGCAGCAGCAAGAGGAAACATACGTTCTTTCTGACATATGCTCCCAATGAAGACAAATCAGCCTCATTCGCACAGTCTGAATGAAGAAACTTTGCATCCTTGGCTATCCAAACTGCCCCCAGTGAAGATTCTGATCAGACTGCGCAAATGCACAGGCTGATCCGAATCTTCGTTGGGTGCACATGTCCGAAGGTACGTTTTCTGACGTTGGGGAAGTACCTTACACAGTCAAGCCTTAAAAGCTATTTTTTTTAAAAAAAGAATTTAAGCAAAAACTTGTCGTATGGAGCCAAACACTCCTTATCCCAAAAACAACCTCAAAAGCAACTTTAGCAAGTAACTTTAAGTCTCTCCCCTAAATTGCTTGTTTGGGATAAATTTGACGGTAGAAATATATAACCTAGTAAAGCCATAATAAAATGTGTTTTCGGGCGTATGTGAACAGTATCTTTATCAGCCAGCCAACCCATATATTCTCGTCCGGAACTTTGCTTTAAGTCATTCTTTTCTATAGTAGCCTGTCATTTAATGGTTCTGTAAGCATCCAGCACAGATGCGTAGTCGCTCTGGATAGAAGCTATCTCTACATATGCCCTAAAAGACACAAATTCCCACGGCCCAGCTTACACATTTGAGCCAGCGCACGACAAAACCTACAATAAGACTTGTGCGGTCAGCGAAGACTGATCATTCTGCGCATCCACGCAGTCTGATCAGAGTCTTCGATGATCACATCTGCCATCTACAGCATCTGGGCTATCCAAAGAAGGATAAACGAGAACCCTTGCCATTGGTAGATATACAGGCTGATCTGAGTCTTTGCTTGTCACACATATCTTATTGTTTTGTTGTGCTCTGGCTCATTTGTATTAAAAGATGAGACGCGACGTGAGTAAACCAACCATCTGACATTTGCTCCCAACGAAGACTCAAATCAGCCTGTGCAGTTTGATCAGAGTCCGCATGAAGAAACTTTGCAACCTTGGCTATCAAAAGGCGCAAAATGAAGATTCTGATGCGCGTATCTAGTTGAGATAATAAGTGATGCAACTAAAATACTTTTTGATGACAACGACTATGACAAGATGCTACAGTCCCGATAACGGTCAGGCTAACAATTTTACCGGTACCAGGTAGTTCCGAATAATAATTAGTTCAAGTAGGGTATTTATGAGATGGAACTATTAAAAAGTGGAAAGATATATTTTTTTTTTTTTTTGCCTAAGCGCTCCTGCGTTCGACTGTCATTTTCTTATTAGCAGTGTATTATATGACAACGATTTATGAAGTATATACAGAAAAGAAGTAAAAAGTTTCAATTCGAGCAGCATCAGATTGAAGGGTAAAACTGGTTGAAACCTCCCGTATTTGTCTACTTACCGTTCAAAGGTGGTTCTTTTGTTGAAGTTCTAGTTTGTTCGTGCGTCGGTGGATTCATACGTGGAGTTTGTTCTGTGACTGTTGTTCGCTCGCTTCTTCTCCTTTTAGTGCTTCTCAATGGCTGCGCTTCGTGATTATGACATTTCTTTACTTATATTTTATGAAGAAGTAAGAAGAAATATTTATCATAATGTTCTTCTTATCTAGGGCTATGTAAGCAATGACTTTTTCACCAAATAATATGAGAAATGTGGAAAATTTTGTTTATTAAGCACATCAAGAAATGAAAATCTGGTTTAAAACACTGCAAAATTCATAAAGCAACCGTAATAATGTAGCCCCCTAACCCCCACTCCCCCGATCCCAACATGTCCCTATTCACTATACAGTCGAAACTCAATAGCTCGAACACCGATGACTCGTTTACTATGACTTATTCGAACTCGTTTTTGAGTCCCTACGAAATTCTTCCGATAGCTCAAGAAAATAAATATTTGTTGAAATTTTCCAATTTTATCTTGAAACTGTATGTTGTGTGTATTCATTAGAATCGGCTCATCAAGGCGATTCTAATGAGTACAATCAACATATAATTATTGTGTATTAAATTGAAAAAGATATTTCTAAATTACTGCTTTTCGCTTCCTGACCTGGCGCCATGACTAACCCTCAGTGGCTCGAACTACCCATATCTCGAACAAGTTTCCATGGTCCCAAGGATGTTCGAGCCATTTAATTTCGACTGTATATTACTAAGAAAGTAAAACGTAATGTGGAAATCAGACGGCACACATGTATTGCACCGAAAGACTACAAGAAGAGAATGACACCGAAATTCAAACAAATAAAAGAAAGGAGGAGGGATAAGGAACAAACATATAAAACCACGGACGCGAAAGAAAAGAACTGCAACAGTCAAACCTCTTTTGGACGGCCAGTAGAAAAAACAAACAAAAAACAAACAAACAAACAAACAAACAAACAAACAAAAAAACCCAAAACAAAACAAAACAAAAAAACACAACAAAAAACAACAACAAAATAACACACAGAAAGAAAAACAACAAAACAACAAAAACAAAAACAAACAAAAAACAACAAAAAACAACAACAACAACAACAACAAAAAAGAAAGAAAAAAAAACAACAACAAAAAACAAAAAACAAAAACAAACAAACAAAAAAAAAAAACACACACAAAAAAAACAACAACAAACAAACAAAAAAACAAAACAAAAAAAAAAACAAAACAAAACAAAACAAAAAAAAAACACTAGGGGTGAAAAGGAATGATCGTGTATATTTCACGCATGTGGATACATAACAGATGTGTCACATATGCGTACAGTTACAAATTGCTACGTTTATGAGCAAATGTACGCATATGTAACATATGGCAATGTTGATGTGTTACGTTTGCGTAAAAGTATACGCATATGTAACATGTGGACTATTTAGTGTGACGCGTTCGCACGATATGTCGAACCCTACACATATGTAACACCAGTTCATTAATTGAAGGAGAGGTCACCATCTGGAGAACGATTGCTGTGACTGATTTGTTTTGTAGTATGCAAATTTTTATTTGACACACGGCCCTTCTTACAAAACCGCGCTTTGGCATCTACATGTATATGTGTAGCACAAACATTTATGTTTAATGTATTATGTAACGTGCATTATTATAAAAGCTTCTAGTTGCACGTTACCACTTACCCAGTTATTGATTGGCAGACTCAGCAGATGCCATTACGAAAACACGCCTATTCAAATATAAAGAAAATTTCACCTCCAAAAACTGAAAATTTTCAGATAAAAATCTCTGATATTTTTCATATTTCTGCTCAAAACATTGATTGACAGTCTATGTTTTTAAGCAAAACCAAGAAAAATAATGTATAGCCTTGTAAATCCCAGTTTTACTGTATAAAAGTGGGGTTTAAGGGGCGGGGGGGGGGGGGAGGGGGGGGGGGGGGTCAAAATTACATAGGTGTGTTTTCGTGATGCCACATTGATGAGATTGTTCTTATTCTTTCTAGAAAATAGGATTTGACATTTCATGCGTATTGTCTCTTTAGGAGACAAATAAGAAAATATTTCAAAATTTAATTTGCTAAATATTTTACCCAGCATGCACAGTGTTGAGCATGTATGCAAAGATATTGTAACCGTTTGATTTGCATGGTTTCCCAGGTACACATGTAGATAACATTTGCGTTGCTATAACAAACTTCAAGTTGCAAAAATCATATTTGAAGTGTGGTACTTTTCGTTTTACCTCATGCTAGAATATGACCTTTATGCGAATTGCAGCTGAAGCATCAAAGAATCAGTATTCGTATTTGATGTAAATGCTGTTACTGGTACACTTTACATCACGAAAACATACCTATATAATTTTGACCCCCTTAAGCCCCACTTTTATATAGTAAAACTGGAATTTACAGGGGTATACATTACTTTTGTTATTTCTGCTCAAAAACATACATTGTGGGTACTCGTTAGAACCGCCTCGACGAGGCGGTTCTAACGAGTACCACAATCTATGTTTTGAGCAGAAATATGAAAAATAGCAGAGTTTTTTATCTGAAAATTTTCAATATTTGGAGGTGAAATTTTCTATATATTTGAATAGGCGTGTTTTCGTAATGTGCTATTACTGGTACACTTTAACCGACATTATGGATACATGTGTCTCTTTTGTTCTGAAAACAGACAGCTTACATTTGCTTACATACGCACGTACAGGACCCGTGCCATGAACAAACCAGCATTAGTGGCATGAGAGCAGTGTAGATCCCGACTAGCCGTCATGTTGCTACCATAACTTCTGATCAAGTTTTATACTATTTAAATTGATATGAGACCCAATGAGTGACAAACAGTGTAGACCCTGATCAGTCGCCACGTCTGCTCAACACAATCCAACTGTATGGCTATTTTCTTGCAATTTTATAAGATGTGACGATTTCGTATTGTTTGTACATGTGCAAAATTGGACACGTGACACTCATACACATATGTAACTGTTACGTATGTGTACAATTGTATGCATATGTAACATATATCTGTTACATATTTGTATGTGTGACATATGCACACTCACAGGGTGAGTTCAACCTTAAACCAGTTTTATTCGCGTGAAATGTCTTCCATATTTCTTAAAATATAACGTACAGACATGTGGTCGTTCCGCATATGAATCCTCTACCTCATCTGTGAAACATCACCGTGAAATACATATAATCATAAACATTGTGACAAGCTACAAAATAAAAACTCCGTGAAATACATATAATCATAAACATTGTGACAAGCTACAAAATAAAAACTCGTTATGTAATTACGCGTCGTCATCACTTCACGTGGGGTACTACTCCATTATAATATAGTGTTGCTTCTTGATCTGACAGGCACGGTAGCAAAATAATATTGGAAATGGTAGACATAACCGCAAACTTCGTTAATGATCAGACATGCCAAAACACTAAATAAATTTGTACAATGCCATTAAAATAAACACTGTGATATCAAATCATCAAGGTCAAACGACAGAATTGGATTTTTAATATGTTTGCTTCTCTAATTCGCTATAAACGGCATGGTTCATTCTGAAGTTAAGATCTGCATACTATTATTAAGGTAATGCACACAATAGCAGGGAAAGGCAACCCTGTCAAATTATTAATGCTTCTAATCTGAAAAGGCATCTATTCTAAAAGGAAAGAATTTGCTCCAGTGGGAGCAAATTCTTTCCTTTTATAATAGAACGTTTTTCTGCCGGACTTGATATATAGCAAAGCAAATAGGAAATCATAAATGTTTGTCTTTCTTGTAAGAAATTGCAGAAAGACTAACAAGGGCATCAAGGTTTCTTAAGTACACTTATTTAGTCTTTGAATTCGGTAAATGGTTAACGTTTAAGATGCGTGTAGATATGTATTTTTGGGCGACGTCATTTGACAAAAAATCAAACCTTGACAAAAGTGAAAGTAATTTATCAGCGGACATCAGATATGGCAAACATCATTACGAAAACACGCCTATTCAAATATATAGAAAACTTCACCTCCAAAAACTGAAAATTAAGAATCTCTGATATTTTTCATATTTCTGCTCAAAACATAGATTGTGGGTACTCGTTAGAACCGCGTCGGCGAGGCACTTCTTACGAGAACCCACAATGTATGTTTTTGAGCAGAAGTAAGAAAAATAATTTATACCCCTATAAACCCCAGTTTTATTATATAAAAGTGGGGTATAAGGGGGTCAAAATTATATAGGCATGTTTTCGTGATGTTGAGTCATACGGTCCTGTCAACGGGCTTCCATCACCAGCATGATTCCAGAGAAATTCGATGTGACATTACGAAAACATACCTATTCAAATATATTGAGAATTCTACCACCAAAAAATGAAACTTTCAGATGAAACATTCTGGTAGTTTTAATATTTCTGCTCAAAACATAGATTGTGTGTACTCGTTAGAACCGCCTCGGCGAGGCAGTTCTAACGAGTACCCACAATCTATGTTTTTGAGCAGAAATAAGAAAATTAATGTTTACCCCTATAAACCCAAGTTTTTATTGTATAAAAGTTGGGTTTAAGGGGGTCAAAACTGTATAGGCGTGTTTTCGTGATGACAACTGTTTGAACAATTTCATTTCTTTCAGAACTCTGTGCTGATAATTGCATCCTAAGAAAAAAAAAAAAAAAAAAAAAAAAAAAAAAGTGAGAAAATAAAGAAATGTGTACAACGCAGCTACAACATTTGGCCAATTTTATTTCGGTCAGAGCTCTGTGCTGTTAATTGATATCCGAAAAAGAAAAAACAGAGAAAATAAAGAAATGTGTACAACGCAGCCAAAACCATTTGAACAATATTATTTCAGTCAGAGCACTGTGCTATTAATTGCTATCCTTAGAAAAAACAGACAAAATAAAGAAAGAAATAACAGTATCTTGAACTGTTCGGAAACCCAACCTTACCATTGTACAATCAACTCTCTTTATACCGACACTCGATACATCGACACAATTCGTTATAATGACAATTTGAATGTCACCAAACCTTCGCTCAAGAGGTGGCAGTTGATGTAAAATTATGCAAGAACATTGCATAAGAATTTCAAGCAACATATGTTTTGGATATTAACAAATATCTAAAACATATGTTCTCGTACATTTTACTACCTACTAATGCATCTTTAACCGCTGGATGAGGGACAAACAGTGTACACTTGTTCAGACATGATGTTCTGATGGCAAAAGAACAGTTTGTTTCACACACGCGAACAGAATCGTCCAAAACAAGTTGCACAGCGACCGAAGTGATTAAGCCATAGGCCCTACTGGCCGTTCACAGACACTTTGGGGTCAGAAGAGCATATATATGGTCCGAATTTGTAGATCCTCCAAGTTTTACGTTTATATATTACTACACAAAAAAACAACAAATACAGAAACAAAAAAAAAAAACCCCAAAAACAACAACAACAGAAACAACAACAAAAAACAACAACAGCAAAAACAACAACAACAATAAAAACACACAAAACAATAACAACAACAAAAACACTAATCAAACAAACAAACATACAAATAAACAAACAAACAAAAAATAAACAAACAAAAAATAAAAATAAAACAAAACATAACATAACAACAACAAACAAACAAACAACAAATAATAATTGTTGGAAAAAAGTGCATAGATACGTAGTTTTCCAGCAAATATCTTTTTTTTTTTTTTCAAAAGGCGTTTTTCGCCTAGACAGGGTAAACATATGCTGACTTCCTTTATTGTTAAAAAATATAAAAGTGCAAAACTTAGAAGATAAAAATGCAAGAGGTCAAATTCGGACTATTTACGCTCTACTAACCCCAAATGTCTGTGTATGAATTAACTCTTTTAGTGCTAAGCAAAGTTGTACATTTTCGCAGACGACATTCTAAAGATTTTGTTATTTTTCATAGAAAATAAGACATGAAATTTCATGTGAATCGTTTGCTTGGCAAATTTGTAGCAGACGAAATTCAAAAATTGATTTTAATTTTTCAGAGAAAAATAAGACTTTACATTTCATGTAAATCGTCTGTTTGGACAATTTATACATGTAGCAGGCAGCATTCTGAATTTGGTTTTACTTTTCATCGAAAAATAAAACTTGATATTCTAAAATGAAATATCACCCCTGATTTTTTCTCTGAAAAAGAAAAAGTAGTTCAAAGTGTCGTCTGCTATAGCTGTGATCTGCGATTTAGGGGTTATTTTCCCTTTATTACATTTTCATTAGTGATTTACTGAGATTTGTCAGTGAGTTACATTATCTTCCGCTAGATGGCATTTTTCAAATCTTCGAAGAATATGACATGCGCAGACAATGCAGTGAGTTATAATCGATAATTCACTGAGTGAATTATTTCATTTCGAACGCTTTGCCGTCATAATTGCTAGGCGACGTTGCTGACGTTGTTGGTAACAACAATAACAATAGTTGACGTTTGCGGAAAATTTGATAAAATCATGGAAAACAGACTGCAATTTTCACGCTAGCTGGCGTTTTTGAGGAAAGACCTGCAACACAAATATAAAGTATTATATTCTTGATAATCTAGTTCTACTTTCGCGACATTGTTGTGTCTGTATTTCAAGCACATGATGATTTATACATTAAAGTGAAAACAAGATGGCGACTGATTTTCAAACTAAACCACGCCTCCTGAAATTCATGCACGGATTGTAACTATTTTGGTAGGAAGTCATAACGGCTGAATGTGAAAAATTCAAAGGTAAAATATGAATGAAAATGTAATAAATAGTTTATTTTGTTATTTTGATAATTACGGATAAATTATTCACGCGTGTTCTAAGGTTTGCTTGTGAAAAATTCATTCGATTCGCTCACTCGTTTATATATGCGCAAGCCTTAGAACACTAGTGAATTATTTCACCGTAATCGATCAAAACAACCAAATAAACTCTATTTTTCCGTAACGCGTGTAAGAACATGACATGCAAAATGCATTGCACAGGTTAGTGACAAAGCTATTTTGGACTTGGAAAGCGGTATTTACATGGCCCAGAGCGTATGAAAAGATTTACTAGAGAACAACAATGGTCTAGAATTATCTGACATGTGCATCTGCGCATGCTGACACAAATGCCATCTGCTTTCGCTACCATTACCAAAGGTATGCAGGAATACTATGTGTGGATATAAAATAGATCATGATCAGACTGTGCGAATTCGAATTAGTACATGTAGATTCATTAGACCCCCGTTGCCCGCTGTGTAGCGAGTACCTTTTACCCGTGTGGTGACTCATTCATAAAGGCGAACATGTTAACCCTTGTCCTGCTGAACCCGGATATACCCTGCATTTGTAAACAATCTAGATCCAGATCAGAAGAAGCCAACTGATCTGGATCTGCTCTGTTTGCCATTAAGTATGTGAATTAATATCAACAAGCTGGATCAAGTAATCTGATTGGCTGAAAATTAGAAATGGGCGTGGCATCTTAATTTATTCAACAGGACAAGGGTTAAAGCTTAGTATTCTGGGTAAATTTTTCAGCAGACGACATATTGTAATATTTTCTTTTTTTTCCCAGAAAACAGGATTTGACATTCCATACAAAGTGTTTCCAGTGGAGACGGTTTGCATGACATGTCAAATCCTATTTTCTGGGAAATATAAGAAAAAATATCGCTACATGTAATTGGTCGTCTGCTGAATTAGCCCAGGGAGTGGTAAGGCTAAACATGTGGAACTGCCGATAAAATACTTCGCATATGTGGCGCTTTTGTTAACAAATGATCTCCTGTACAAAGGTGTTATTTTACTTGTTCATGCTAATGAATAAGTACCATGTATTATCTTTGAACTTGCGTGCACCTCCGCGTTGTTCATAATTCATTCATACTTACAATGCGAAATTTCTGTAGGTACATGTAGTCGAACACCTTGCATAACTTTTAAAAGAAATTGGTTACATTTGAAATGGCTAATTAAAGTTTTACTGAATCAAAGTATCATGTATTACCTTTGAACTTGCATATACCTCCGCGTTTTTTTTTTTTTTTTTTTTTATAATTCATTCATACTAGTCTTGCAATGCAACGTTTCAGTTGCAGTTCAACACCTTGTATAACTATTACATTTGCACAAAGCTTTTATTTTTGGCATTTGAAATGGCTAATTTAAGTGTTACTAAATAAAATTTGCTTAAAGTAGTTAATACTTTCTGGTCTTTGCAATCAATGATCCCATTTGAAATACCGTATTAACCCTGTATATTGGGACACCGAACTTTTTTACTTAATCATACTCGGCCTAAAAATTGAACAAACCCTAGTTTAGAACCTGGTGAAGTGTCTTAAAAATTAGTAGATGGATGGCAAGCAGTTTTGACCCTGATCAGACGCCATTAAACGCGGTGTCTGATCAGGGTCTCCACTGTTTGAACAAACGTGTCTATCCCGATACTAAGGGTTATTACGGTAATTTGAAAATAGGATATGGCTCAAGCCGGTGCCAGGAGAGGTGAGCAGTGAATAACTTACATTACTGTTTATGAAGAGTAATAAAACCGGGTCTGCTATTTTCGCTTTCCTGAGCTCTTGAACTGCCAATCATAACAATTGTCGTCTGCTTTATCATCTACTTGTGATTTTAAGTCATTTTAGCACACAGTGTGGACCCAGATCAGACTGCTCCTGTAGGAGCAGTCTGATCAGGGTCCACATAGTTTGCCTGTATGTAAAAATAGGTTTGAAAAGTTTGCAAGAATATTCAGCAGACGACATTAACAGACGAAATTTTCAGATGCAGGATTTGTTGGCATTTAAGGATTAATGTGTTCATTACTTTCAAGGGATCTTGTTGTTATTTAACAATTAAGTCTCTTTTTTTCCCACCCTTTAGACTACGGAATGTCAATGCACATATATATGCATATTTTGCTGTAACGAATACTGTTTAATCCATTTATGTCTAGCATCCCATAAAAGGGACTGGTAAACAGTGTAGACGCAGAACATAGTTTCTGATCAGGGTCTATACTGTTTGCATTTAATTAAAGAATTTCTGTGCAACATAGCAGTAATGAATACTATCCAGACACCTCTTCGACTAGAAATGGACCTGTCCGAAAACCTTAAGTAGAAGATTCCACTCGGTATAAATGGGTTAAGGGGACAAGATATACTGGATACTGAAAACATTCTAATGACCCCCTTTTTCTTTGTACTTCAAAACCCTGCAGAAACAATTTTGAAATTGCTTTTACTGAAGTATATCTACACCCCTTAATGTTAATTCACTGTTGTCTTCACAAGGGCTTATAATTCTAACGCGTTATGATCCTTGCAATGACTTACAGGAGGAAAGTGCCATGTCTTTCTTTGACTAGCTGGCTGTAGCAGTGATAGGCGTTAATGTGTTTGTATACCCCTTGCTACAAATTCTGGGCAAATTCAGCGGGCGACAATTTGATGACGTTTTTCTATGCATCGGGATTGTGCATAAAAAAAAACACAAAAAAACACAAAAAAAAAAAAACAAAAAAAAACAAAACAAAAAAAACAAAAAAACAAAAAACAAAAAAAAAACAACAACAACAAAAAAATGCCTTTCCATGGTATCTTCTTTTACTTTGTTTAGTCAAAGATAAAACAAAAAGAATGACAAACATTGAAATCTGGATGGGAAGTCTGATTTTGGCAGGTAAAGTCGAACCTCGTTATCTCGACCTCGCTTATCTCGAATAACCGCTTATATCGAAGTGAAATTCTGGTCCCTGTTTTAACATGGAAATCTAAGAACAGGTGACAAAATATTGTGGAAAAGAGGAGAAATTGTTCCTCCTCTTTTCAACAATATTTTATATATATTTCTAACTTCAGGAGTCAAATTACATTTTCATTTGTTAAATGTGGTTCGATTTATTGTTTTCCTCACTTCCGCAACTCAGATATGTCGAGGTACGGATATCTCGAAACGTTTCAGAGAGTCCCTTGGAATTCGAGACAACGAGAGTCGACTGTATATACACTCACTAAATACAAAACAGGATATGCAATGCAGTTGTCATATCAACCCAAGACCAGCATTAACTTATACACGTACAAGTAATTACAAAACACACAACATGTTGTAAACCTGAGCTGATAGCCTCGTTAGTAGGCTTTTAAGCCTCTGTGTCTTCCGAATTTATGTAAAAACCGACATTTCACAAAACGTGAAGAGACGACAAGAACACCACTGCGAAAGTGATTAGGAGGTACACTACGACAACATTCAGGGTTACGTAAGAAATCGCGCAAATATAACATGCACTTCAATAGTTTACTCTGGTAGTATTTGTCCAATCTGACTAGAATCTATGCATCTCGACTAAACTCTGTTGCGAATGGTACTGACCACGACAGGGCTGTCGGCATGCACAAACGCAGCAGGGATTTGGTATACAGGAAAGCAAGCAGTAAGTCATAATTGTTTTCTTCTGTGTAAAAATGGCAAACAATCTAAGAATTGTATGCATACGCCTTAATACGAGCCAAGTTCATGCGAGCATACGTCTTTGGTGCTTATGCGGTCAACGAAGGCCAAGGTATTCCGAACATAAGAAGCTCTGCTATAAAGCCAAGATATTCCGAACATAAGAAGCTCTGCTATAAAGCCAAGATATTCCGAACATAAGAACCTCTGCTATAAAGCCAAGATATTCCGAACATAGTTATTCCGAATATCTTGGCCTTCGTTGAATATTGTAGTATATATCCAAACACACCAAAGGCTTTTCGTCGTACTGTGTAACGTCATTGGCTGAACTGCATCTGTTATGTTCACACAGGCCCCGAAGGTGTTGCTCATGACAGGGTAAAATTGTATGTTATTATATCCTGTCTACCCTGGTCCCTAAATGATACCTGTGCCACCAATAAAGCCTCCAGTAATTTATTGACCTGGTATGTACATGATCAACTGGAATCTCTGTGGCTTCATGGGTAACACTTAGCGATTATTAATGATTTCACTTCTGTTTCTGCACTGGACTCCTTCCACCTTGACTATGGACATGCCCATTGTTACATATACGGTGAGCCGGACCTAAATCTAAATGACGGTTCCTTCTTCAGTCTGGTCAAACTTGTGAATTTCTTTTGCACTGGCCCCGAGGTTATAAAACATGTTTCATGCTTAGCTCAGCTGAGCTGGACGCGCATCACAGTGATTCACCGAGGCCGATCTGTTGCCATTCTTCTTTGTTCGTGTGTGGGTGATTGACCGGCGCAGGAATCGCGCCGGCCTCTTAATATAGCTTTGGATTTTTATATATGGTAGACTACTCGATTTGCTCACTAAGGACTTTTTATTTTTGCAAAATGTATAAAAAATCTTATAACAGACTGGGTTATAAACAGATTAATGTCTATTTTATTTTCATTTCAATCAAGAAATTTCATAAAGCTTAATAAAAGCAAACATTATAGAATCACATTTACTCGTTACATTGAAAATTTATTGAACTTTAGTATACCCTTGTCCCATATATCTATGTAAACATGAACAAAATTTGCGCCGGTGCTTAGACGTTTACGTCTAAATATTTTGTCTTGTTTCATATGTTGCGTCTATTTAGTTATTGTATGATACTATCCTTTCTTTCTTATGGTGCCCGTAAAGGCTGTACTTAGTGACTGTGACATCCATTACGAAAACACGCCTATTCAAATATACTGAAAACTTTACCACCAAAAAATGAAAGTTTTCAGATAAAAATTCTGATATTTTTCATATTTCTGCTCAAAACATAGATTGTGGGTACTCGTTAGAACCGCCTCGCCGAGGCGGTTCTAACGAGTACCCACAATCTATGTTTTGTGCAGAAATTAGAAAAATAATGAGTACCCCTATAAACCCCAGTTTTACTATATAAAAGTGGGGTTTAAGGGGGTCAAAATTATATAGGCATGTTTTCGTGATGATTGTTTTTTGTTTTTGTTTTTGTAATTGAAACCATAACACTTTAATTCCAGACAAAATGATATCTTTACAGATATTTTACCACTGATTTTAGAAAGAAAGCTATACATGAGGACTAAATTAAGAAGCACTGTAATTTGTTTGTATATTAAGAAAGCGACTGATAAGTCTACTAAATCACTATGTTTTCTGGCGAAAGAATGTGCACAATACTGGTTAACCGCATAGAGGACTACGCCTGCCCAGTAAACGTGTGGTTAGGTAAACTGACCGCGCTCGACATGACCCCATTGGGTTGACTGGGCCGTAAAACCTCAACACAAACAAACAAACAAAAATCACTATGTACATTTATGTAGCTTAATACAGATTATGAACAAGTTACTGCAAATCCATAATATTGCGGAATTCTCGATTGAATCAAAATTAAGAATATTATGTTTGACAATAGATAATACATTACGAGAGGCATGCTCTAAAATGAAACAGGAAACATGATCCTTGTAAATTGTTTCTTAAATAATAATAATAATAATAATAATAATAATAATAATAATGATAATAACAATAATGTATAGAAACGGCTAATAGAGACACAAACTAGATATAAAGGAGTTAGATATAAAGGGGAAACATTTGTTTGGTTTTTCGCGATTGTTTACAAGGAAGACAACACTTTTGTTTACTCCCAAATGGCTTTTCTGTACCCCAAGTCCATTCTGAAAAAAAGGTCTTCTTTAATATGCAGTAAAACCTCGTTGACTCGAACACCGAGGGCTCATTTAGCTTGGATGATTCGAACTCGTTTCTGAGTCCCTACGAAATTCTTCAGATAGTTCAAGAAAACAAACATTGAGGGATTTTGTTTTCTTATTTTATCATGAAATTGTATGTTGTGTGTACTCATTAGAATCGCCTCATTGAGGCGATTCTAATGAGTACACTACATACTATTATTGTATTGAAGATCGAAAAGACTTCACTAAATTATCACCATTTGCTTCCCATCACGAAAACATGCCTATATAATTTTAACCCCCTTAAACCCCACTTTTATATAGGAAAACTGGGGTTTATAGGGGTGTACATTATTTCTCTTATTTCTGCTCAAAACACAGATTGTGGGTACTCGTTAGAACCGCCTCGTCGAGGCGGTTCTAACGAGTACCCACAATCTATGTTTTGAGCAGAAATATGAAAAATATCAGAATTTTTTGTCTGAAAAATTTCATTTTTGGTGGTAAAATTTTCTGTACATTTGAATAGGCATGTTTTCGTTATGCTACCTGGCGCAATGATTAGCCCTCAGTGGCTCGAACTACCCATGTCTCGAATAAATTTCTATGGTATCAAAGATGTTAGAGCCATTGAGGTTTTACTGTAAATGTAAGGGAGCAGATTTATTTTGTTTAGTGTAAACCCCTTTTTCACTAGTAGATTGCATTGGCGTAAAGCTCATTACAAATATTCACAATAAACACACTGGTAAATCAAAAAGCACTGGTGGTGGATGCAACGCTCCGGAGTCGGCTTTTTAACGCACTGGAGTGGGGCGAAAAATGGCGGAAAAGGTAAACAAAAGATATACGTGTTCTTGTTATAACTTTTATCTGAGCTTATTTCGGTTTTATTTTTAAGGGCACTGGGCGCACGGAACACCGAAAAGACTTCAGTTTATGATTATGTAAGGCATTTGGAGATTTATTTTATCGTTAAGTCGGCAAATTGGCTGCAAGTTTAGCACGTGTCCTTGCGATGTCATGGTTTCACCTGTAATTTCTTTAAAATGCTACTAAAATAAGCATTTTCGACACTGTTGTTGTTTCATTCCTATGGTATTACAATGGAAAACACGATTTCTACATGCCAAATTTTTCGCAATGATTTTCTTATACTTTTATTGTCCATTTTCTATTACAACGCACTGTGTGCTATTTTTGAAGCATCGCTACAACGCACCGGCTGTGGCACACACATTTTGTGGCTGTTTGTTTATCCCATGTAGGACTTTTATACGCACTGCAAGCGGTTGAAATCCAGGCATACATATAATATTTTTATCATTCAATAGTATTGAATATAAAACGTCTCGACAATTTCATTTAAAAATATGTCTAATTTGTTAAACTTTCCAAATGACCTCATACAACGAAGACTATAGAAAGCTAGTTTACCAGGGCAAATATTTTTCTGTTTTTACAAGTCCAAAAAATAATGTGAAATGGTACAAAAGTCCTGCTTCTGTCAGCTTTTCATGTAGCGATGTCGATATATTCTTTGTTTGTTCCAGAAATCGTTTCTTCAACTTAATCTTATATGATGTTTTCACTGATAACTTTCGGACTGGGATTGGCATAAATATGATTTTTTTTGCTACGTTTGGATAATGATTCAGGAGTGTTGAGTCTTTTAAATGCACTAGATATGTTGTTTTTTTTTCTTGGAGTGACAATCGCAGAAATGTTCTTCTTTGGCGTTACGAATCACGGGAATCGTCTTTGTTTCGGCATGTGCACCCAAATGGTTGATTTTCTTCGTTTCGGCATAGCTTAAATATAACCATACTTATCATTAATATCAAACAATACATGAGACACAACTGAATTCGCCTCAAGACAATTCGCCCCACATAAAACTAGCCCCAAAACAACTCGCCCCACACTCATAAGACAACTTGCCCCACAAGTAAAAGCAGATGACATTTTGAAATATTTTTCTTATTTTAGTCCCCAAAAATAGGCTTTGACACATCATGTATTAATCCTTAGGAGACAATTTGCATGAATATCAAAGCATATTTTCTGAAAAGAGAAAGAAAAAATATTTCAAAATATCGTCTGCTAAATAAGCAAAATTCTGCTATTACAATAATGTGCTTTTACCAGCGTGGGGCGAGTTGTCTTATGAATCTGGGACGAGTTGTCTTGGGGCGTTTTATGTGGGAAAGATGTCTTGGGGCGAGTTTTATGTGGTACGAGGTTGTTCTGCACCTGTACAACTTATACTCAGTTTGTAATGCCTGCGTGATAAGTCGTGTACTGCATCGTACCCGAGGTCATCCCAACACAACCCCGCGAAAATTAGAAGACATTAAAAAACAAATGTCATTGTCGAGACGTTTTATAGTAAATATTATTCAATGATAAAAATGTTATCTGTACGCCTGGATTTCAACCGCTTGCAGTGCGTATAAAAGTCCTACATGGGATAAACAAACAGCCACAAAATGTGTGTGGCACAGCCGGTGCGTTGTAGCGATGCTTCAAAAACTGCGCACAGTGCGTTGTAATAGAAAATGGACAATAAAAGAAAATCATCGCGAAAAACTTGGCGTGTAGAAATCGTGTTTTCCATTGTAATACCACAGGAATGTAACAGTAACAGTGTCAGAAACGCTTATTTTAAGAAATTACAGGTGAAACCATGACATCGCAAGGACATGTGCTAAACTTGCAGCCGATTTGCCGACTAAACGATAAAATATATCTCAAAATGCCTTGCATAATCATAAACTGAAGTCTTTTCGGTGTTCCGTGCGCCCGGTGCCCTTAAAAATAAAACCAAATTAAGCTCAGATAAAAGTTATAACAAGAACATGTATATCTTTTGTTTACTTTTTCCGCCATTTTTCGCCCACTCCAGTGCGTTAAAAGGCCGACTCCGGAGCGTTGCATCCACCACCAGTGCTTTTTGATTTACCAGTGTAATAAAGTGACAATAACATAAATATTTTGCTTCTTAACCACAGGGGTTGCTCTGGGAGCAAATTCTTTAAGAGCTACCCCTATTCTAGAAGCGATTTTAGGCTTATTTTACTTCTTAACCTTAGGGGCTGCTCTTAAAGGAAAGAATTTGCCCCTATTTTCGAAGCGATTCTAGGCATATATCTTTTTAAAGACTTATCCTGAGTGACCGTAAAAATAATTCCGTTCCGGCTGCGCCATTGGATTGTACAGAAATAATCGTATTCTGCAATTCCGAAGTGAAAGTCGTATTCAGGTTTGGACGATGCACTGGCTCACCTAGACATTAGCATTTTCAAAATCAGCAATGCCAACTGAAAAGGAGTTTTTGGAGCACATGTGTACAGCGATAGCCCAGATCACTCTGTACCTTCTATTCTATCTGATTTATTATTTGGTCAAAATAATCTTCAGTATCCCATGATGGTGTAAGCGGGCGGCGAAGGCCCTGATCAGACCGCGCGAAGGCGCGGGCTGATCTGGGCCTTCGTTGTCCGCGTATGCCCAAGAGTCACCGTTTTACATGACGCGGCTTAAATGCCAAAAAGTCCCTTTTTAGTCGAATGCGGGGCATTTGAAATTAAAATTTTGCGATATCATAGCAATAGTCATTTTAAAATGGCTCAAACAGGAAGAATTTGTCTATAAAAAATCCCTGTATTATTTTGAACGAGTTCATTTGGTTGTGTAAAATATTTACATATGTAACATCTGGTAAATCTGCCTTACTCTAAAGTGGCCAAAACTAAGGAAAATATATTGTCATTTTCACGTAGCTAACCCTCCATGGATCAATTTTGTAATCCGCATTTCTATGAATTATTTTCCCCCTTTCGTAAGCCTCTAAATCTACAAGTACTTTTTCCTTTCTTTTTGGATTCAAGGTCATGTCAGGCCAATCCTTGAACAGGAAATATGCTTTAAACTGTTTGCTTTCACAGGAAAATATTGACTTGTACCTCACACAACTACCTGTATAACTTCATTTATCGGTCCTTTTTAACTCTTAGCATATTGGGCAAAGATTGCAGCAGACGACGTTTAAAGTGTTGTTTTTTCTTCCTTTTCTTATTTTGCCAGAAAATAGGATATGGCATTTCATGCCAGTTGTCTTAAATGAAGACAATTTTATTAAATGGCAAAGCCTATTTTCTGAGAAAAATAGAAAAAACATCACAAACTTGTCGTCTGCTGAATTAGCCAAGAGAGTAGTAAAGGTTAAAGAGACGCCACGCAAAAAATGGGTTTGGACGCGTGAAAACGTACCTTATAGATTTTTGTCCGACTGCACATGGACGCCAACCGATTAAGCATGTATGCCAATTATAGATTCTATAGGTCTCGGATGTTGGCTTAGCAAAATGCCCAGAACGCGCTCAGCCTGCGCGCATGCGCGTAGTCTGATCTGCGCCTGGGTATTTCATAATGGAAAAGTACCGTTTCGTGTGTGTCGCATTTGAGTTTAAATTACTTCAAATAAAGATTTATTTCAAAACATACCTAAAGAGCATAAATCAGATGTTACATCTTAAGACCGTGGATAAATTATTGTCCCTGTCAGTATTAAGATAAAAAAAGCTCGAAGCTGGTTTAGGCCCTGTTGTAGCGGACTTCTGCAGATTCTGGACAATTATTTTAAAAATGCATTTATGCTAGTTTTAAATACTTTGAAATACCTTGATAATGCACTTATTAGAAAAAAATATGTTAGATAATAATTATAATAATATTAATAATAAAGGAAAAGAGGTATACGAAGAATTATCACATAAGCCATTAAACAAAAAAAAAAAAAAAAAAAGAAGTCCCTTGATAAATTGCATGATCCAGTTATGCTGTGGCCAATCGCATCGCATTCGTGATTATTTCGATAAAAGACGCTGGACGACACTCCTTACTATTACTACTACTACTACTACTACTACTTTTAGTGAGTTGACAAAGTCGAACCATTTAGTTCCTTTCCTTAAAGTACCCATAAAACAAACAACAAAAACAAACCAGCAAATAACAACAACAACAACAATAAAAAAGTATAAATAGAAATAGTATAAATAGAAAACGAGTCACATGTTACATTTTTCTGGTTATCATTACAAAACAGAAAGCGCTAGTTGACATCAAACAAAGATACAGACAAATAACAACAACAACAAAAACGAAAGAAATTAAAAAAACAACAAAAAAACAAAAACAACAAAAAAAAAAAAAAAAAAAAAGAAAAAACAACAACAATAAAACAAAACAAAAATAACTGTTTAAATGAAAGAATGTAACTCAAGAAAGACAACTGTTGTTAATCATCTTAAACTAGTTTAAACAATTACCCGTCTTTCAGCTCTTGGTATTACATTGTATGCGAACGTTGCAGTGGGTAATCTGACTGCAGTAAAGCGCAGGATAGGATCAGTCCCCGTTGATGGCGATTCAATAATGATACGGCCAGTGTTTCATGGAACACAGTCTTATCAGTGCTTGCTCACCTCTGCTCTTCTTCGACACATTTTACAGTGTATACACATTTTGCTGTCAAAACTCTTACCAATTACGTAATCACACAGGAACGATATTAATGCGAGGTACGTTGTATCGAGTCATATGATGACAGATACTCCTGAAGTTCAATTTTAAAAATTACAACTTGTTACATTTAATAAGTAAGTAAGTAAATAAATTAGTAAATAAATAATGGTAACAGTAAAATTTACGATTAAGCATTAGTTCATTTACTGGGATACCACCCAGTAATTCATACGTTGATGTTTTGAGTTTTGTTACTTCCCTTATTTATCTAGTTTGCAGTGTGTCGATTCGATTGAAGTAAAATGGCATGACCCCGCCTCTTTTTGGGGAGATTTGATAGAGAAGAAAAATACCTAGAGTGATCTGTGTTGGTCGTCTACGTATATTGAACTTATTTGAATATAAGAAAATGACAGTTTAGTCAAAACAAAAGTATGTGTAGACTGGCTCCAGTCTCAAGTGGTTAAATATTTTTTCTTATACTCCTGTTTAATAATCCACTAAAATAAAACCAAAATAATATCATGACTATAAAGGCTGGTCACTAGTGACCAGCCTTTATAGTCATGATATTATTTTGGTTTTATTTTAGAGGATTATTAAATAGGATTGTAAGGGAAAAAAATATCTAGTCACAATCACGACTATAAAGGCTGGTCTATATATATATATATATATATATATATATATATATATATATATATATATATACATATATATATATATATATATATATATATATATATATATATATCATGGCTATAAATCTGGTCATTTGTGACCAGCCTTTATAGTCACGAAATTATTTTGGTTTTAGTTTAGTGGAATATCAAACAGAATTATAAGAAACAACTATTCAGTCCATGGAGAACGGAGCCAGTCTAAAGTATGTGTGGCGGTCGTAAAACCTCTCTTTAGTGGAAATCACTATTGATTCTCTCCATCAGGGGTCCTGCAGCATCCTATAACGGGTCCTGCCATATTGATTTTATATACACTAATATTTAATACAAGACCAGATAATTTTATAATACCTGCACAAAATCAAAGCACAGGGCGATTTCACAGCGTCCATACAAGTAGAAAACGAACCGCTTTTACCATCACAAAAAAAGATGTTACTTGTAGACTTATGCTTATACTTAATAAAATATACAGCATCCCGTGGTCTCTTTACAACCCTTTAGCGAGTTTCTATTTCAATTTTACATTCGGCTTTTATATATGCACTCACTAAAAAGGACCAGAAACCCTAACCAAATTAGCACAGTACTGAAATACGGGACCTTTTCATTACGAAAACATGCCTATTCAAATATACAGAAAATTTTACCACCAAAGAATGAAAATTTTCAGATAAAAAAATCTGATATTTTTTATATTTCTGCTCTAAACATAGATTGTGGGTACTCGTTAGAACCGCCTCGGCGAGGCAGTTCTAACGAGTACCCACAATCTATGTTTTGAGCAAAAATAAGAAAAAATAATGTATACCCCTGTAAACCCCAGTTTTACTATATAAAAGTGGGGTTTACGGGGGTCAAAATTATATAGGCATGTTTTCGTGATGTAGGTAGAAAACACGGATCTGAAGCTTGACACAGTGTCCCTTGTCTTCTACGCTTTATCTTGATTTGTTTCTTTGTTCTGCTGTTGTGTCGTTTTGTTTCAGGGATCCGTTTATTGATAAAGAAAGGTTTTATTCGTCGAGGCAGAGGAACGGATGGCAAAGTCTTGTAATAGTGATACTGAAGAGATCAGGTATTTAGTTTTAGTTATACACATTAAACCAATTATTAAGGGGGGCTTGACACACTTTCATGAGAGACTACTCTGTCAAAATTGTTTTTCAGCCCTTCTGAAAAAGGGGTCTATTCTAAAAGAAAATAAAATTTGTTTCCCATGTAAAGGGATCTACTGCAAAAGGCAAATTCTTTCCTTTTGGAGTAGAGCCCTTTTAAGAAGGAACTTGATGCCTAGAATAGGGATTCTTCCGAAAAGTTATCTCTCTTATTAAAAACAGCGAAAAATCTGCCAGGTTTATCTACCCAGTAAGCATTCTTTATAAATCTATAGCGGACAGTTATCGGCCCGTTGATAGATAGGAATAGCCAAAATCGTTACGATCCAAAAACCAAGATGACTTGTAAGGTCGCCATCTAAAGATCGTTTTTGAAATTCTACTGAACCGAAAGGCCATTTGACTCGAAACTTGGAAGAACGTATCGGGACAAGTAAAGATAAAGAAAAAGCTGAAATCAAAATCCAAGATTGCAGCCATCTTAAAAATCTATTTTGAACTTTTCTTGAACCAAAAGGCCACTCCAAACTTGGTAGGAAGTATCAGAGCGACATGAAGATAAAAATAGCTAAATCGTTTCGACCAGAAATCGAAGATAGTCGCCGTCTTAAAAATCTATTTTAAATGTCACTCTTCTCCTTAACCGAAATACCAGTTCTCGTAGCTTGGTAGGAAGTATGGGGTGACTTGTAGATCAAAAGAGCAAAAATATTTCCGATCGGAAATCTAAGGTTGCAACTACAGCCACCATTTTGAAAATTTACTTTGAACTTCTCCTGAACTGAAAGGCCAACTGACTCAATAGGAAGCATAGGTGTGACTTGTACATTAATATAGCTAAAATATTTTCGATCGGAAATTCAAGATGGCCGCCACGACTGCTACTTGAAAATCTATTTCGAAATTCTTCTCCTTTACAGCCGAAAGGCTAATTGACTCGAAACTTCATTTGAAGTCTAAATGGGCCTTGCTGTCCATAAGCCCCAGTGAGTCTTTTTTTAGCTGGTGGTCTTTTTTTAGCTGGTGCTTCTCAAATAAAGACAGTTTTTTACGCCACTCATTAAACAAATAATGTTATTGTCATATAGAAAGATAAAAATAGACAAAATTTGGCCTACTGATCTGTTGTTGACCATAGGTTTTTAAACCACATCAGGCAACAAAGATAAACATCACGAAAACATATTTACAATTTTGACCCTCTTAATCCCTATTTTGTATAGTAAAACTGGGGTTTACAGGGGTACACATTAATTTTATTATTATGTTTTGAGCAGAGGATATGAAAAATATCAGCGTTTCTTAACCTGAAAATTTTAAGTTTTTGGAGGTGAAATTTTCTATATATTTGAATAGGCGTGTTTTCGTAATGAAATCCTCATCTTAGTAAATGTAAGTGCCGCATGACGGCCGCAAAACGTCTTTTCGTACTTCATTATAATGTAGTTAATATTTTACGATCTTTTTAGATAAATGATCCAATTTAGCGAATTTTTGTAATAAAAGTAAAAAAAAAAAAAAAAAAAAAAAAAAAAAAAAACAAAAAAAAAAAAAAAAAAAAAAATGTCTTTGGAAAGAAAGAACACATGAAATCACAAGACTCGGTTTATATGAGAGCCATTGATGAGACCTAGTTAACCAAAACTAACTAGTCTGACCCGGAAGATATTCGTACTTCAAGAACTTTTAGTTTTCTGTGTGTGCTCAATGCTCTCAAGGGACATTCTTGTTAGAATCGAGTGCTCATTTCCCTCTCCTTTTGCAACTGCATTAAAACATTATTGATCTGGTTAATTTTGTAGTTTTAGTGAAGTAAAAACAAAACGTCCGAACTAATCAATTTCTTTTTTGCAGGTTCTTCCTGTAGATGACAGCCAGCAGTATGCTTCTTCAGTGACACAATTACTTGTCTGGGCAACCTACAATGCAACATAATATTAGGCCTCAATTAATCAGGAACATCTGGGCTCTATGTTATTAAAGTTTTTTTCGTGCACAACTCAGATGAACATGAAATTTGTCCAGCTGATAAATCTAAAATTACTATTAACTTGTATTTTCTTTCTTGCTAAACATAACTGAGATGAAAATGTCTCTGCTAATAAATATGAAAATGCCAACTATTATGCCAACTATTGTTAGCATTTTCATATTTATTAGCAGAGAAAAATTCATTTTCATTTGAGTTGAGCATGAAAAAAGTTTGATAATGTCGGGAACTGATCTCACCTTTAAAACAAATTCCTGAGAAGTCATAAAAATTCCTATTAGTATTTATAAGGGCTATTCCATTTAGAACTTATTTATATGTGTATAAACGGCGTTGCGTAACTCCTGAGTTCAGATGTTTACAATAACTGCGCATGCCCAGAGAGACAATGTCTTTCTTGTCGACTGAAAGGAGAAGAGATACACTTTCGATGTTGCAACTTTCTGTAAAAGGGTCTTCTTTAAAAGAAAATAATTTTGTTCGTTTTAGAACAGAGCCCTTTTTACAAGGGAACGAGCTCCAAGGAAAGCACAGGAAGTCATAAAAGTTGTAAGACATGGCTAAAAATCTATCATGTATATACAGTCACTTTGAATAAAGTGTGCATTCCCAAACCACATTGCATGTTTACACATTCTTGTCTGCGCATGTGAAGTTCGCATATGACTGCAGGCAGGATTTGGCGTCATGCAAAGTCTGTGGTCGGGCTCATAGTGGATCTCTGGTTTTCTGGTGTTCTGCCTTCAAATCGCCATAGAGCCCTTACTTTGTTCCATCAAAGTGTTTGTGATTATATGTGTTCCACTATGATATTTCATAGAAAAGATAGAGGACCGATATATGCGGACTGAACATATGTTTGTAATTTGGAGCTGCATCAGAATCAAGGGTGAGGTTTCGCGCGAGTAATTTCTTTTTTGTTTTTTCCAAACCCAGTTGGTTTTCTACTGCCCATTCCAAGGCGGTTCCTTTGTTGCAGTTCATCGTTGTTTGCGCATCTGTGGTTTCTTATGTAGCGTTTGGTTTGACCTTAGTAGTTCTCATCCCTCCTTCTTTTGGTGCCTCAGAAGGGCTGTGCTTCGTAAGTGTGGCATTTCCTCGGTATCTTCACTTATAGTGTTTCGTGTTATCTTTTTTTTTTATCAAACTTAAAGCTTGGCACAGGGTAATAATTTCAACCTTTTAGAACAAGTACATCTGACAGATTTATCAAACGCTAGCTTCTTTCAAATACCAGTAGAAGATAGTTTGCAGATGTATATAAGAGATACAGTACTTAATGTTATAACATCGTTTGGCCTCGCTTTCGGGTGCTTGTTGCACTAGACATCGTCTACCAGATTTATATGGTCGTTTAGGATAGAGTTTGTGGCTTGGTTAGCACTGCCCCTTTTGACGTTTGGTCACACATCTCCTAGCTGATATATGCTACTGCTTTGCAATACATTGCGACTGATCTGCACTTTAACATTATATATTCTACGGTGTTTGTTTATTGAAAGCTTTTAAATGAAGGTTTGCCAAAATATTGCTGGAGGAGTGGCAAACGGTGTAGATCCTGATCAGATCAGAGAGCTCTGCGGCATATGATCTGGGTTTACACTGTTTCCTAATACATGACTGTACCTATACTTAAGGTTATTACGGTAATTGCGAAAAGAGTAGGTAAGCTAACATTTACTTGTTCCGCTTCCCTCTGTTTAAATGTTTCGAAACCAAAGAGTGCATAAGCATAAAAATATTAACAGCCATGTTGCTTCTTTTTAAAATCAAATGCATCATATCGAGGGTTGAGCGCAAGACTGTAGTAACTCAAACATATTTCTGAAACCCTTGTTTAGGGGCAACTTTGACCCCTATGTAAACAATGCAAATTTAGGAGCAATGGCACCTAGAATCTCATTGTTTACAGAAAGAATGTTGTAATCTTCATAACGCCTTCATGGTGAGGAGATTTAGTACTGGGAAAACAACCATCTGACTTGCTACAGTCTTGCGATCAACCCTCGACATATAATACTTACGACCAAGTTCAGAAAGGTCATATCTGTTGAATTCGTTGTCAAAACTAATACCTAGTGCTTTATATAAGTCTTTCTCAGCAGCGCACCACTTAACTCTGTTTGGCGGAAATTCGTAAGTGCAAAATGCTACTGTCCATGGTGCATCACAGTATATTCGTCTACCGCCCCTTAAACAAAAATAGCTTGTAAAATTTACTTTGCATTTACATATACGGGTATACTCGTATCAATAGGTTTTTGAGCCTGATATATGTAGCCTAGGGTGATGTATAATCTTTTTTATATATATAATTTCTCAGGTATTTTTTATTCAATTAACGTTTTGCAAATTTCGTTTTTTAATTTGTTCCGTGTTTCCAAGTATAGCCTTTAGAGATTATATTTAACCTCACTGCAGCCGGAATTATGTGACGTGTGGCGGCCATAAAATCACCCGTACTAAATTACAGTGCAATTTTTATTTAAAATATTTTATTTTCCATGGGATCAATAAGCCTATTCTTCTATCTCGGAAAATTGAGTTTCGCTTAATAAGCTGGTGATAGAGGGCATACACCTACAAACGACAGTGTTACCATATAAAGAGTCTAACAAAAACCGTGATTCCAAGTTTCGTTCTTTCACACGTTCTATATTTCAGTGGGCAATCTCTATCAATTTATTTTGCAGAGTTTATGTATGATTGGTATTAAAGATTTTAAGCAAGTGTTGTGTCACCATCCTCGCGAACAGTTAACTGGACAAAAAGAATTAAAAATATAAGAAAAAATACCCAGGAACTGTCACAAAACACCCCCAAGGCACCTAAAGAAAGAGAGATGAGAAACAAGTTAGACAGAACCAACAGCATAAAACCACAGACGCACAAACAAATAAACAAAACAGAGGAACTGCCTTAGGACGGACAGTAGGAAAACTATTGGATAGATTCAACCAGTTTTACTTGCGCAAAAGAAAGTGATGACGATTTTGACTTTAGAAGGTCAGTTTTCCAAAACTATCCACATTGTTTGGTTGCAGTTAATTGTGGATCGTCTCCATCTAAAGGTGACAAAGGAGTTTCGATGTGTTGAAGATGACGTCCGTTCTGGACGACCATGAATCAATATAACCCAAGACAATATTCACACTGTACATTAAGTTCCTTCTAACAGGCATATCATAAGATAGCGGAGACTACTAGTATCTAGTGTGGTTTCATAGAAAAAATACTTCATCGTCATTTACATTTGTCAAATATCTGTGCAAGATTGGTGTACAATTGCTCACAGCTTAAATGAATATAAGTGGAGTCACCAACAGGTATGCTCTGTTAACTTGGTATTATTGTTATCATAAGGGCATACACTTTAGATTAGTAAGATGAAACTTGGCTTTACCACTATCATGGAAGCACTTGACGTCACCACGGATCAACAAGTTCAAAAAGTCTGGATCTTGCAAGAAGTTTATGACCACTGTGTTTTGGGATAGAAAAGGCATACTCCATGTAGATTATTTACCATATGGGACGATAACAAATATTACCTTGGCGAATTAAAGCGTGGTGTTTTCGTGTAACAGACCAAAGGTTGTGGTCATAACAGCCATACTGCACTAGAAGCTATAAAGGAACGTGGTTTCAAATTGTTGCCAACCCCGTCTCATTAATCTAGCATTGCCCCTAGTGAATACAATCTCTACCAGATACAGGAAAAAAATCTGCGTGAAAAAAGGCACTGCGCTAATATCGAGCTTATAGATGCTCTTCGGGCTTTGGGTTAACGCCACAATTCAGACTATTATAAAGACAAGTTATAATTGGAATGTTATGCAGCAAAATGGAAGCAGGGATTTAAACCATCATATGGTTGATAACTTTGCATCTCTATTTTGATACATGGAGGAGAGTCAAACCTCAGACTTTCAAAATCTAATGTAGAAAGTAACGCTACTCTACCGCTGTTTATGGTCAGACCCGTTGTCGTGCAATGTGTGGTTTTCATTTGCTTTGGCTTCAGATTGCCATGAGCCATTTACATTGCTTTATCGCTGCTTCGTGACTATTTTTGTGTTACTGTAACCTTTATGTTTCGCTAAAAAGGTTTATAGTCTTACGAGGACCAACACATATTTGCAATTTTGAGCTGCATCAGAATCAACCTTGTCCTGCTGAACCCGGTTATGCCCTTTCTTTGCAAACAGTGTACTCCAGACCATTTGGCTTCTGAAAAAGCCAACTGATCTGGAGCTGCACTGTTTATCATTAAGTATGTGAATTTGTATCAACAACCTGGATCCATTAGTTTGATTGGATGAAAACTAGAAGTGGGTGTGCCTTCTTTATTTATTTAGCATGACAAGGGCTAAGAATGAGGTTGCAATTGCGTAAAAAAACCTAGTTCAATACCACAGTCATTATTCCTGCTGATAAAATCGTTAAAGTTTGCCCTTGGAAATAAAGTCTATAACTATTTCCCTCTTTTGACAATGTAGGCGTCTTACCTTTTTTTACCCATATTTCACGTATCAAGCAGTTTAGAGATATTTTCAAGCAGTCAAATAGAATTGAAGAAAATTTACGACGACTAAGGTAAGGGGTTAAGGTATTCGTATATTAAGGACCCACAACATACAATTTCATGATAAAAGAAAAAAAATCCCTGAATATTTGTTCTCTTGATCTATTGGAATAATATCGTAGGCACTAAAACCCAAGACCGAATTAGCCATGGTAAATGGGCTATCGATTTTCGAGCTATTGAGGTTCGACTGTATGTGGTATATAGTATTACGACCATGTGATGCTACCATTGCTCTTGTCGCTAAGCATGTTTTCTACTATTGATGAGAGTGAAACTCATTTACCTGACATGTTCCCGTTCTCTATCGAGACAAATAAAATAGAATACATAGTCTAGCGGGTTGGAGGAGAATATAGATAACGTGGTCCCTGCTCCAGTAGTTGGAAACGGGTCGCCTGGAATAATAGACACAGACAGTAAACTACATAGTCTTGGGGGTTGGAGGATAATGGAAAATAAAGATAATGGTGTGAATGTTCCTGTAGCAGGAAACATGTCGTCTGGAAAAAGAGACACAGAAAGTAGAATTCATACAGTCTTGCGGGTTGGAGGAAAATGGAAAATATAAATAAAGTGGACCCTGTTCAAGTAGTAGGAAACGTGGACTCTGTTCCATAGTAGGAAATTTGGTCCGTGTTTCAGTAGTAGGCATTATGAAAACACTCCTATTCAATTATATAGGAAATTTCACCTCCACAAAATGAAAATTTTCAGATAAAAAACTCTGATAATTTTCACATTTCTGCTCAAAACATAGATTGTGGGTACTCGTTAGAACTGCCTCGGTGAGGCGGTTCTAACAAGTACCATAATCTATGTTTTTGAGCAAAAGTAAGAAAAATAATGTATACCCCTGTAAACCCCAGTTTTACTATATAAAAGTGGGTTTTAAGGGAGTCTAAATTATATAGGCATGTTTTCGTGATGAAACGGATTGCCTGGAATCCAGAAAATTAATGTATACCCCTGTAAACCCCAGTTTTACTGTATAAAAGTTGAATTTAAGGGGATAAAAACTATACAGGCGTGTTTTTTGTGATGCTGGTGTCCACTTATGGAACATCTTTGAGACAAATAAATCGGAAGTCAAATAGACTTGTTGACATCCATAATGAAAACCTGCCTATTCAAATATATAGAAAATTTCACCTCCAAAAACTGAAAACTTTCGGATAAAAAAAACTCTGATATCTTTCATATTTCTGCTCAAAACATAGATTGTGGGTACTTGTTAGTACGAGGCGGTTCTAATGAGTACAACAATCTATGTTTTTGAGTAGAAATAAGAAAAATAATGTATACGCCTGTAAACCACAGTTTTACTATATAAAAGTGGAGTTTAAGGGGGTCAAAATTATATAGGTATGTTTTCGTGAAGTAAGACAAGTATGGAAAGAAGTTAAAATCTTTGAATATCTAGAGTAAATACGGTAGTCAACTGTCAGTTTGGGAAATCAGAACACTAGCTGTTACTAAGAGGTGACCGTCAGTGGAGGTTCACATATATCAGGAGAGTTTGATACCTCGAACAACGTTCGTGTGCATATTTTTGACAATAAAACTCACACTCGGAACTGTTATACAAGTACAAAATTAATGTTTATTGAATATATATTGTTTCTTTTGGTCAACATTCCGATTAAATTTTATATTCATAAGCATAAGCTACAGCAAACTTGAACCGCGCATATAAGCCTTTACGGCTCAATTGGCGAATTCAGAAGACGATACATTGATATTTTTGTCTTCTTTCCCAGAAAGTAGACTTGACGCTTCTTGCACAAGCTACAACAATCCCGAAACACGACTATTTATCTTTACCACTCTATTGGTATATTCAGCAGACGACATCTAGAATTAATTTTCTTATTTTTCCCAGAGAGGAGGCTTCTGACATATCATGCAAATTATTTCCTGTGAAATGTCAAAAAATATTTGGAACAATAAGAAAATGTTTCGTCTGGTAATTTCTCTTACTGGAGGTGTACACAGCTCTGTTGCCTTCTTCCGGAATACAATCATAAACGAAAACACCGGCCACGCAGACGTTATCAATTCTAAAATAAATATACAATACAAACAATAAGTATTAACGTTACGATATCACGCCATGTGAAATGTATACGTCTTTGCCATAGCTCTGTTTAAAAATCATTTTTTCATGTAAGGCGCTTCTAATGAGTACACACAACATACGTTTTAGTAAATATACGAAAAACAGTTATCTGAACACCTGTCTTATCCTTGGTTTTCAAATTTAATTATATTGCTATTCAATGAAGTAACCGATGACCTTTTGTATTGTTTTGTAATGTGAATTATGTTTATTTTTGAATCTATCCTTTCGAGAAAAAATAAAAGCAAATAAAACATAAATGCGCTTAATTTATGTCTTTAACAAATAATTTGCATGCTTTTTACAATTATTATATTGTCTGAATCTATTGTATTTAGATATTCAGCAAAACGGCTGTTCCTATTACGCGCAAACAGTCAGTATCACATAGTATCAACTAGTTACTTTTGAGGCTCTCCGGTTTCTTCTTGATATTGTTTTTGTATTGGCTTGATACTAAATTTTACCAACAAATTCTTGATAAACTAATGGGTACAAATTGTAACCGCCAATACTCTTTTGTTGCAGATCTATTTTCTGTTTTGTTACGACAAAACCTTATGTTTGTCTTTTTCTCACGAAAAAACATTACGATAACAAATCTATTCAAATATATTGAAATTTTTACAACCAAAAAAAGGAAGTTTTCAGATAAAAAAAATCAGATATTTTGTCATATTCCTGCTCAAAACATAGATTGTGGGTACTCGTTAGAACCGCCTCGGTGAGGCGGTTCTAACGAGTGCCCACAATCTATGTTGTTGACCAGAAATAAGAAAATAATTTATACTGTATAACCCTGTAAACAGCAGTTTTACTACATAAAAGTGGGGTTTAAGGGGGTCAAAATTATATGGGCGTGTTCGAGATGAAGGGCAATGAAAGTGAAAATGAAATTGAAAGTAAATAAGAGTACTCAGAAACTGATACAATCAGATCCACATCAAGCCTTCAACACCAAAGGGAAAGACAGCCAAGTACAATAAAACAGCCACAAAATAAACATATGGCAAGCAAAAGTAACAACTCTTTCCCAGAAAGGTGGAAACTCTGTTACCCAAACTTAACCGAATATATAATCATTCTATGTTGTATACATTTTTTTTTCCAGTAAATTCTTTAAGCTAGAGCATGAACTCAAGCCAGTGGCTATAAAAATCGAAATAAAATTTGAATTGCTAAACGCCTTTAGCAAGGGTACCTGTATTATTAACTACGCAAAATGTTTTCTCAGTTTTATCAGCATCATTTTGAATTAATTTCCAAATACATGTATAACTTTGGTTTTAAAATACGTCTTCAAGGAGGTCTGTCGGAACTTGAATTTAATGGCGACTTAGTCTATAAGTTCAAAACGATTGTTTGCAAAACTGATTTTTTCCGAACAAATTTAAAAATTGTCACTCGCTACAAAAAGACCAATATGGATATCCTGCGGCAAACTGAATGCATTGTTGTCAAACTAATTATGGTTGCTTCCTTTTTTTAATTTTCTCGACATTGAGCCAGTCCGCAGACGTAATGACGGGTTCCTTTTTAATCTGGCTCGGAAGTTGGCACCTGACTATCAATATCTGTGGTCGGCCCATTGTGGTCCTGTTTGTGGTTTTCTTGTTTTCTGACTTCAGATCGCAAACGAGCTATTTGCTTTGCTTCACAGTGTTTGCACTTCCTAAATGCATTTAGAAATTCTGAATTTCGAAAAACAATGGTAAGCAGTCATGTAATATTGCTATCTAACAGTAGATTGTATGCTTTTTTTTTCATTTTTCTGTTTCAGTTTATCCCCAATATGTAAATGTGTTGTGCAAGAATTGTGTTGCCTCGTTTAAAGGACTTGATACACTTGGCAGAATCCTGTGTGACAAGAGGTACAACGTCTGCGACTTCCTGTTTGGTGTTAAACCTTCTGGGGCAATTTCTTCACATTTAGAGTTGACCGCTTTTCAGAAGATCGACACAAGAAAATTGATTATGTTGCATTCCCCTGAAACTTTTGATCCATTCCCTCTTAGTGAACACTTTTTTCTACTTCAATAATCCCCTAGTATGAAAATACTTGTATGTTAGATTAAATTAAAGCGATCCGTTTCTGGTGATTTCCAGTATCGTTGATGTTTATATCTCAATATATACTAGAAGAGTATGCTTATATTTAACAACTTCTAAATACTACACGATGCAGAAAAAAAGCCAACATTGCTACACTGGTCTCTGTCATTTTTATTTTCTTCACACATAGCCCTCAGGATAAGGAAATATTTTACACGGTTAATAAGTATAATAACCTTGCGCGTTTTATACCACAAAATATTGATATGTTTTCTCATTTCTTTTTCCACACACACACACACACACACACACACAAAAACACAAAAAACAACAAAAAAGCAACAACAAAAAACAACAACAACAAAAAAAACAACAAAAAAAACAACAACAACAAAAAAAAAAACAAAAAAAAAAAACAAACAAAAAAAACAACAACAACACAAAAACAATAACAGAAAAACAACAACAAAAAACAACAACAAAAAACAAACAAACTAACAAAAAAAAAAAACAAAAAAAAAAAAAAAAAACAAAAAGACGAAAACAAACAAACAAAACATATGATGTCGATACTCATTTACAGCGCCCTTTTGAGATTTCAGAAAATGTTTATCTAATTCCCCATCTAACCTAGAGACGTATGTGAGCGTCACGAAGCAAAGAAGTTTAGCAGATATATTACAAAAAAGATAATATATCAAAGCCGCACCACTCCTGTTGGTATTTTTTTAAATCCTGGAGCGCTTTCACATAAATGATCTTAAGCAAGAATGGCGTTGTTAAAACTGTGTACAACAAGTTAACCTCATGAAATTCCGGGAAACATTGACATCGAAAATAAATTCATTGATAATTGAATTATTAACGTTTTGTCGCGATTTTTGATGTCAATGTTTCCCGGAATTTCATGACGTTAACTTGTTGTAGTTACTGTTGTTGTTCTGACGTCGTCATTAAATGGCAAACGTAGTCGTAACGCAGAATTTAACCGTATTACAAAGCGAGACTTTTTACTATAAAAAGTATACGAGATGTCTAGCAATAGCCAAAATCATAGAAACTAACAATAACAACAAACGAAAGAGCAAAAAAAAAAAAAAAATAAAATAAAAAAAAAAAAAAAAAAAAAAAAAAAAAATAAAAAAAAAAAATAAAAAATAAAAAATAAACATATCCAGAAAAAGCCAAAATTGCGGAGCACAGTCCTCTAGTGGCACCAAAAATGGGAGAGATGAGGAACAAATAATGACAAAACAATCGCCACATATAATCCATAGACGGACAAACAAAAGAGAACTGAAACTGAGGAATTGTCTTGGAACGATCAGCTGGAAAACACCATGGGAATTAAATCAGTTTTACTCGCGCTAAACTTGACCCTGAATTCTGATGCTGCTCTAAATTACAAATATATGTTTGGTCCGCTTAGGAATCCTCAACCTCATCTTTGAAACATCACAGTGAAACGCATATAATCCAAAACACTGTGACGAAACAAAGCAAAGGGCTTGGTGGCAATATCATCACGAAAACACGCCTATATAATTTTGACCCCCCTTGAACCCAACTTTATATAGTAAAACTGGGGTTTACAGGGGTATGCATTATTTTTCATATTTCCGCTCAAAACATAGATTGTGGGTACTCGTTAGAACCGCCTCGCCGAGGCGGTTCTAACGAGTACCCACAATCTATGTTTTGAGCGGAAATATGAAAAATATCAGATTTGTTTTCTCTGAAAATTTTCAGTTTTTGGTGGTAAAATTTTCAGTACATTTGAATAGGCGTGTTTTGGTAATGTGGAGCCAGAGTACACGTAAACCATGAACAGAACAATGATAAGCTCGAGCACAACCATTGATAGTCAGCCGCAATTATAGAGGGAAGCAAAATAATCTCCTATAACTGGGTTAACAATCATGCATGCAGTTTGCTGCAGAATCGCCATGTTGTAATCTTTCCCATTTTAGCGAGTGGAAATCTTTTTAAATTGTACCGAAAAACTTTCTGAATTTACGGACTAAATTGCCGTAAAATTCAGGTTCGGACAGAACTTCTGGCAGAAGTGTTCAGACAGACATTCTTGCACAAGCCACAGATCAAAGAAAAGCAAAACAACCAGCTCCCTGTTTTCCAATAAGGTGACCACAATGCTAGACAGGATTAGGTTCTAACGTTGTAAAAATAACACCAACAAAATAATTATTTGGCTTACATAAAGGCTCCCTAACTATATCAATGAACAATCACAGTGACAAAACGTGGATGAAGGCCTGTAACAATCAGTTCAGATACTAGCAGCCAGGGCTAAAGAAATTCACTAGTTGATCCGTGGAGGTTCCGAACAAAGTTATAACATCAGAATCAGTGTCAACGTCTTAATTTCCAACAGCGTTTAATTGGTCTTTATTTTTATCATGGATTTGTTTCCGAAAAACTCGGATTTCTTACCAGTGACATCGGCTTTACCGAACTGATGAAGCAACGCCTAATAGACGTTGTATATGTATACAGTTCATCCTCCACGATTTCTATCGGATAGAATTTTTGCTTTTGGAGTATCAATTTACCTGGCGAGCCATGTGAAGTTCATACCCGCTGCTGTGCTTACGAAAACAGCTTCACCGTCTCTGGGATAAGTCGCGTTGAATGGCGGATTAGAAGTTCGGTAAATGGGGTATACCTTTTTGCCAAACATCTGTAACGGAAAGAGGATTTCAATAGAATCAGCTGAACAATATTAATGATAATTCATATTTGAAGGTACGTGACAGTAAAAGTTAATGGGGTGATGCCTACTTATTTCTTTCTTACCCTAAGAAAGAGGCACAGAAATATCAGTTTTATGTTGCATAACATTTGGAATTTCGGGACAAATTACGAGTAAATTCATACGCTTTAGAAACAATATCACAATAATACAATACTTCTAAATGGTCTTTTTTATCTGAAATAACAGAGGAATCTAAGATATGATAAATCGTTCCGGAAAAGAATAACCGTTTCTGCATTACGTTATAAATTGTGTGTCCCCATTTCTTCCATAATATATACTGAAGGTATGCAGGGGTCTGAGTAAATAAGCAAATGTTTAGAATTTTGCAGTCGTTTAAACAGCTTTTCAGTGTATTAGCTACTTGCTAGCAACATGCTTAGTGTCTTAATACACTTATTAGCAAACATCGTCCTCGTCCCCCATATTTTATTGTGAAATGTCATTGCTTACATAGCTCTATATAAGAGGTTAATCAATATTTACTTTTCTATTCTTTTTTTTTTTTTGTAATAAAAATATATGTTGTGGGTACTCATTAGACTCAATTTATGTGACAGGCGCCTCTAATTAGTACCACCATATACCCTGCGGGTACATGACGTTTATACAACAGCGTATCAACCTCAATGCAACGTCATGACGTTTCATCGATGTTGATGCGCCGTGGTCTTAACATTGCATGCCAGCTGGGTATGTTTCTGTAGAGAAATGAGAAAAGAAAATATCAGTAGTTTTAGATACTTGAAAAAATGCTTATCTAGAACAATAGCCGAGATGAATACAGTTAGCACAGTTGTTTTAACATAATGATCAAGAACAAACATTCAACATGCCGTCTGTTGAATTTGTACCCAAATGTGCTAAACGTTGACACTTAGAAAATAAATGAATTCATAAATTTGGGTAGGGGGTAAAATGCACAAAATGAGGTAATAGTAGGAAAATATTTGACATATTTTAGGAAGCGTCTGTGTGTCTCAAACAATCTTATTATTTGAGCCACATCTGGCAAGCATGGGTCCTTAGGGCCCCCAGGCCTGAAATCCAAATCACGCGTTACTCATTATGTTAAGATACTTCTGTGAAACGTGTGTAAATCTTAGGTATATATCTAGATAATGCATCTGTATGAAAAATATTAATATGTTCTCTTTTCTCTACAATATATTTTGAAGATACTAGAAGAGTATCTTATGAATACTCACAACAAACGATTTAGCGGAGAAACACGAAAATTCGACCTTACACTGAAAAATCTAAGTTTCTGTTTCTTTTATGCTTTTATTCACAATAATAAATTTCTAGTGTTAACACTCTTCAACACTTACGTCGGGAAATTAACCAGTTTATGCTTAACATCCCAAAAAAGGGACATTGGCAAGTAGTGTAGACCCATATCAGACACCACAGGACGCTATGTCTGATCAGGGTTTACACTGTTTGCATTAAATACAAGAATTTCTATAAAATATGGTAATGATAAAAATCATCTAGACACCTTTTCTATTGGAAAAGGACCAGTCCAAAGAGTTAAGGTGAATGAATCCATTCGGCATAAATGGGTTAACCGTTTTCCTAGCCATTTCGCTTCAATTTGGTCTTGTTCAGCGTGTTCAGGGGCTTAATATTTGGTATAAAACCACAGTTCAATACCTAGAAAACGGGGTCCAAATAAATTTTAAAGCAATATTCTGCAAGAAATTGAGACAGAGAAAATACTATATTCCGCCTGACGGCGTTCGCAAAAAAGTTACGTCAGCGCAATAAGTGACTTCAGCGGTTTTTCATATAATTTCAGACTATACAACGTCTTAAACCTTTTGGCGAGATCTGACCCAGAATCATAAAGACTCAGATTTTATAAACAGTGAAAATAAAATTGATAATTTTATAGTGACCACTAGTTGGATTACCGATTTCAATTTCACTGGAAAGTCTAAGTAATTTATTTAAAAGCAAAAAAGAAACTGTACATTTCGTGTAAATGGACGGGTTTATATGAGGTTTTGCTGTTCGAAAAACCTTTTTTCGTGGCCATTACGTGTACATACATGCTCCCTCATAATATATTGTGAACACAGGGTATGTATATGATGTAGGGATCTACAGTATTACGGGACTTCCAGGATCTGCTATTATCGATTCTCTGGCAAACGTTTTTTATTGCACTTTCTGACTCTGTTTGCTTATGAATCGATTTAATATTCATTCCCTGTATTATGTGGTAAAATGCGAAGACTTTCATAGCTCTGGAAGACAAGCATTTTTTTCTGATTGCTTCACATTTTTTATGGGTACGCATTACAAACGTTTTGCAGTATGCACAACATGTTTGTTGGAAAATATCAGAAAACATTTTTTTTAAATATTATTACTTTTGGTTAAAAATGGCTTACCTAGAGTTATACCAAGAAACGTAGATTTTCCATAGGCATGTTTATGTAACGGCGGAAGTTTTATAGCTGACTTCTCAGTTATATATGGATGAACGTTAACAATTAAAACTGCTTTAATCTTACCAGTCTCTCAGCAGCACTTCTAGAAAGAGGTCGGCTTGGAAACTTTACCCCATCTCCCAGTGACATCGGCCGCTCTGTATGATGTGCAAACGCACGGTGTTTCTTATGTGCATGCACATGACTTCCTTGCAATATACTAAACACCAGCACTAAAGACAAACATAAAAAATTCATTTCAAATGAACAACGTGCCCAATGACAAGGAAACCACGTCTTTATATCATCAAATGTAATCGCCAATAACCAAAGAGAATCAGTTAATGTACTTTGTTTGGGAGTTCCCATGTATACTTCCCATGTATATTGCCGATAGCAATTTATCATTTATTATATTAGTACATGCGTATACATTAGACACTTCAGCTCTAAGTATCGAATTTCCCATTTTACAAAATGTATTTAGAGAGCACGTCAATAAGGCGCGCTAAAGGTAAACATTTCATAAACCTTTAAAAACCCAAATTAAATAGAATACCTTAGGCCATCAAAGTATTGCATCGAATATGTATTTCTGATAATTATTTAACCACTATACATGTAACTGCAAGATAACGTTTATCTTTGTACAAGTATTTGCATTGTATCTATCATGTTATATGTTTGCATTATTTTCATGTATTGCATTGTATGACGTAATGTTATTTACGTTAAGTAACGCATGTTTACTATGCAACGTAAACGTTATGACCCCTGAAGATCAGTTAAAGCACTGAAACCGGCAGAATATATATATAAGAACTATCTGTAAAATCGGACTCAATTGTGTGTTATATTTCTTTTATATAGTATTTCCTTGTATGCGGATATTTTCTTGGATATAGTTACACAACATGCAGAAACCCTAACAGACGATTCACATGATATCCAAATCTTATTTTCTCTGACAAATACTAATATCAGTGTTTAAGAATGTCTGCTACAAACAAGGTTAGCGCTTTAAATGTTAAACCTTATAATAATATTTTTTAACTGTTTGTAGCCCGCATATTCATATTACGTTTAAACCTGGCATTAATCAATAATAGCAGCCGAATTTTAAATTTTTCTTCTAATCTTTCTCAACAGATAAGCTTGGTATTTTATTCAAATTATCGCCACTGAACGACGTGTAAATATAAATAGAAAAGATGTTCAGACATATCTACACTGACAGAACATAGCCTACCAATAACATCAAGAGGACGAGGAAACAGGTAATCATCACGAAAACATGTCTATGTAATTTTGACCCCTTAAACCTCACTTTTATATAGATAAAATGGGGTTTGCAAGGGCATACATTATTTTTCTTATTTCTGCTATAAACATAGATTATGGGTACTCGTTAAAACCGCCTCGATGAGGCGGTTTTAACGAGTACCCACAATCTATGTTTCGAGCAAAAATAACAAAAAGATCACATTTTTTCATCTGGAACTTTTCGTTTTTGCAGCCATGAACAGTGCCATTATATTGAATGGGCTTGTTTTGTAATGATGACAGACAGTATACAAGCCCCAAATCAAAGAAAAGTAAAGCAACCAGCTCCCTCTTCCCCAACAAGGTGATCACAATACAAGACAGGAGCCACAGAACACAAGACAACGAGCAGGACAAGGCATAAAAAGTAAATAAGTGAACACAGGAACTGATACATTCAGGTCCACATCACGCCCCAAATACAAAAGGGAAAGACAGACAAGCACAATGAAGCAGCCACAAAATGAACAGATGGAAAGCAGAATGTGCAACTCTTTCCTAAAAAGGTGGTAACTTTATCACCCAAACTAAACTCTAAACTGAATATATCATATACTAACATAATTGCTGAAAGAAAAACATTAGATAGTGAAACTATCAGACTCAATGACGGCCTCTTCGTAAAACTTTAACCAGTGGGTTGGGGCTTGACGATATGTTTTTGGCTTGGCCCGCCGTGGCTCAACTATTGGTTTTCATTTACCCTGGCATACAGTAGAATTAGCCACGAGTACTGGTCTTTGTTTATCATTGTGATTAATTTGATTTTTATGTTTTGACTTTGATGCATTGACTGAGTTGGGAGCCTTTATGCGAACCGAATACGGCCCGCTATAGATTTATGTAGAATGCTAGTTTGGATTATTCTTGAAGGTGTAAATCAAGAAAGGTAACTATAACTTAATTATCTTAAAGTACCTTTTACAGTTATCTGCCTATTCTCCTGTTCGTTGCCTTACGATTATATGCTTCGTGCGAAAGTTGATTAGATACTCTAACAACAACAAAGCACAAGCTGGTTACGTTCTTTGTTGATAACAAAGTAAATGGACATTACCGGTGTTTCTTAGAACATCGTCATGGCTGGCGCACCTACGTTCTTCGTTGATACATTTTAGAGTACACATTTTTAGTCTCAATTGCTGTCACACACATGCACACGCATGAAGAAACTAACACACGCATGAAGAAACTAACACACGCATGAAGAAGCTAATGCTAACGTTTCAGTTTTACGAGTTAGAACTTGGTCTAATTTTGACAAGATAGTTTCAATCCTCAGTTCTACAATACTGAACATGTGGCTGCTTGTTTTTGTAAATACAAATACATATGACATATGGAATTTTTACAATACCGGAATACCTTATGTATTTGTATCTACACAAATACCGTAAGTAAATACATTCTCATTACTGTACAATCCTATAATTTATAATTAGTTTAGAGAAACGTATTTTAGAGAGAGCAATATCGAGAACACCGAAAGTAACAGGTAACATAAACAGTATTATGTCTTTTATGCTCTTTCAATGGAATTCCTAGTAAGCATTCTACATACATCTATAGCGGCCCATTATCGGCCCGTCAGCTACCCTGACGGGCCGATAACGGCTCGCTATAAATTTATGTAGAATTCTAACGGGGATATGAGGAAGGCGGGGTTTGTTGTTTTGTTTTGTTATTGTACATTCGTTGTTGATTTTTCTTTCTTTGTTTACAAAATGCCAATTGGTCCGTGCCATGCGAAAACGTGTCTTCCAGCATATGCGGATAGCGAAGGCCAGGATCAGTCTGCGCATTTTCGCAGTCGGATCAGGGCCGTCACTGTCCGCTAACAGAATCAATGGATACTACAGAATGTATCAATGGAGAGCAAAGACCCGGATGATATTTTTGCGCATGCGCAGGATGATCTAAGTCTGCGCATTTGGCGCATGTTTAAAATAACTTTTAAGCTTGACACGTTATTAGTAAGACAATGATGCCGTTACAAGCGATGCTTTCTTTGGTTGCGAATCCTTAGGCAATCATGTTTTTTCCCAAATCTGTGGTACTTTTGAACTGCGACCGGGCTAGAAACACTGCTCGGTCAGAATGCTTCGGTAATGGTGCCTGATTTATCTCATTTGGGCTGTATTTTTTAGTTGTTAATGGAATACTTCATGAATTAGAAAGCCCGAGAAGCCCGGTTTTCCTGGAGAGGGTCTATACAATATATGGGCCGTGTCAAGCGAAAATATGCCTTAGAGCATGGGCGAAATGCGCTGATTCACATGATCTTTCACATGCGCAAAGTCTTATCCGGGCATTTGCTCTCCATTGATGCATTCTATAGGGTTCAACCATCCACCACCATACGCCTTGCACAATATACAAACACACGGCAAGCAATAAACTCTGTCAGGTGATCCGGGTAACATCAATTGCTAAAGTATTGGATGTATGCCCACCAAAAACACAGATCGGCGTGTGTTAGTTTGATCAGATTATTCGCTGTCCGCCTGAAGACGCTTTGAATCCTTGGCTTCCCACAGAATGCCTCGCGAAGACACTGATCAGACTACGCGGATGCACAGGCTAATCGGACTATTCGCAGTGCGCATATCCAACAATGTAGGAAATGCTGTGTCCTGGCTCAGTTGTTTACTTTGAGTAAATGTCTTGAGACGCGTTATGGGCATAAACTGTCTTCTATATGCATTTCAGTCTTGCATACATGTATGTCCTTGCTTGCCATTAATATATGTTACCGGATGACCATTTGTGTTACTGTGATATCGCATGCGCTAAAATTCAGCATTCAGCTAAGTGCTAATATGTTAATTAAACAACATGTAGACCGTGATATGCACTTGCAAAAACTGTTTACTAAACATTTTTTTCTCTAATTCGTAATCTATATACAGTCATTTTTCGTTATTCGTTATCTCCAACGCCAAGACCAGAATTATTAGTTTAAGATAACCGTAGTTAAAAAAAGGGAGTTGAAACATAAGGATTACAAAATGTAATCCAATATTGCCCTTAATTTTGTTTGACTTACGGATTTGTTTGAATAATAATTGTTTGTATAATGAGAAGTGACTATACGTGCATCTAGAAAATGCATTTGTCTAACATATTTTACGACGCTGCTTCAATGTGCCTCGGGTGGATGGTGATGTTAAAATCTGCAAAGAAGACGTTTGAAATCGACGGAAAATTGCAGTTGAATGATTTAGCTAAAACAAGTAAAGCACACTATTTTATTTGTATGGCAGTATCTTATTTCGTTATGCAATCAATTAGTTTCAATTATTATTGAAGAACACCGAACTATAAACATTGTCATCATGAGAGAACATTGAGGACACGTCAACCCATTAGTGTAGTTATTGATGTTAGTATTATTGTTATGTCCAATATCTACAATACTAGACTATATCAAATCCGCTAAAACAGAGCATAAAACAATTTCAAGATATTTTTCTTAACCCTGGTGCTGCTGAACCCGGATATGCCCTGCCTTTACAAACAGTGTAGATCCATATCAGCCGGCTTCTAAAGAAGAAGCCAATTGTCATTAACTGTGTGACCTTGTATCAACAACCTGGATCAAGTAATCTGATTGGCTGAAAACTAGAAGTGGGCGTGGTATCTTAATTCATGCAGGATAGCACGGGTTAATACTGAAAGGATCAATAATTTATCCGTGGAAAATCAGCATCTTAAGATTTTGTCCGATCAGATTTATGTTCTTTGGGCAAACTCTGAAATATGATCTCTTTCTTTGCAGTAATTTACATTTTCAGACGTGACATAAACAATAATATAAATGATTATACCCAGGAAATGCCTCAAAAACGAAACACAGCCCTCCCCAGGTGTCAAAACAAGGAGAGATGGACGAGGAACAAATAATGACAAAACAAATCCCACAACTGAAACCTCAGACGCACAAAGAAGAACTGCAACAGCAGAACCGTCTTGAAACGGTCAGTAAGAATACTACTGGGGGTTTAAACCAGTTTTACTCGCACGAAACATCACCCTTAATTCTGATATACGGATGGTATGCCAAGGGATATTCTACCTCATCTGTGAAACTTCACAGTCAAACACATATAATCAAAAACACTGTGATGAAACAAACCAAAGACATCAATGGCGATCTGAAGCCAGAACACAAGAAAACTAGGAACACAAACAAAAGGTACGTATCCCTTTTCGTAATGCCCAGGCCTAGATCAGCCTGCGTGTAAATACACGTGAAGATCAGGGACTGGACACTTTGCAAAGCCAATATTTCAGACTTGTAGAATTTGAATTTACATATAACTGATGGCGTACAAATGCAAGTTTAACCCTTGTCATGCTGAATAAATTAAGACTCCGGGCCCACTTCTAGTTTCCAGCCAATCAAATTACTTGATCCGGGTTTTTGATAGAAATTCACATATTTAATGACAAACAGTGGAGATCCAGATCAGCTGGCTTCTTAGCCGGGCCCACTTCTAGTTGCCAGCCAATCAAATTACTTGATCCGGATTTTTGATAGAAATTCACATATTTAATGACAAACAGTGGAGATCCAGATCAGTTGGCTTCTTAGCCAACTGATCTGGATCTACACTGTTTGCTAAGACAGGGCATGTTGTGTTTAGCAAGAGAAGGGTTAACTGGTTTGTGTCTATGAAGTGTTTTATGGGGTTTCATGCGTCTTTCCTTTTAGAATTGAGTGTTCGTTGCCTCCCCGTTTGCACATGCATTGAAACAATATTGGTCTGACTAATTTGTAATTTGAGTGAAGTGATGACACAACGTCCGATTTGAGTTGATTTCTTTATTAGAAACTCCTTCTTTAGATGACATCCAGCAGCATGCTTCTTCTGTGACACGTTTACTTGTCCGGACAACCTACAATGCAACAGAATATGTTAGGATTCCATTAATCTGGAACATCTGACATCTAACCTTAACCCATATATGCCTAGCGTCCCATAAAAGATACATTGGCAAACAGTGAAGGCCCAGATTAGATGCCGCAGAACTCGGCGATTGATCAGAGCACACACCGTTTCTATTAAATACAGGAATTTATGTAAAACTAGGTAATAATAATTACTAACCAGATACCCTTTCTGCTGGAAATGGACCGGTCCACTCGGCATAAATGGGTTTAGGAAATACCTGTGAGTTTATATAAGCCATATTGCGATAACGCATATGTTCAGATTTATAATCAAAGCACTGATAGTACCGGTGGGCAGATTGTCTCTGAGTGTAGGCTGGAAAGTGGTCCTGAACGGGGATTTAATACTATATCATTTAACACTTAACTTGCTGTAATATGAGCAAACGTCTGATCTAGATCTGCACTGTTTGCCAATGTCCAGTCCAGGCAACCCTCTTTATACGGCACTCTGACATATCACCCAATACTACGCATGCGCTGACAGTCGTTGCACCTTGTCTGTTTTAAGGAAAATGGATACACTTTCAGGGAGGCAACCCTGCCAATATTGTTTTGAGCCTGCTGAAAAGAGTAGTTTCCACTGGGTGAGACCCCTTTCCATTTTAGAGTAAACTCCTTTTCAGATTGGGATTGGCGTGCAAGAAACCAAACAGGAAGTCGCAAAATTTGTCAGCCTGGAAGACCATGACTGAAAATTTTCAAAGAGTATCAATTCACCTAAAAAAATTAATTGTGCATCCCCAACCCGATTGCCCGTTACACTTTCTTGTCTGCAAATGGGGAGTTCGCATATGACCGCTGACATGTGTTGCCGTCACGCCTTACATGCTCTACTTTTTATGCTACTTGGCATCCTGAGTAAAAGTTTCAGCAGACGATTTTCTAGAGTGAATCAATTTGCCTGAAATGTCAAATGCTTATTTCTGTAAAATGCTAGAAGCTATTTTGAAGATGTATATACATACGAGATACATGTAGCATTCGTTTGGCGTCAGTGGCGTGTGTTTGCTACATTGAACAGCTTCTTTAGATGTCTTCAGTCGTCTTGCTTCATGGGAGGGGACAATGATGAGGCTCGTAAGGTGCTGCCTTTTTGAGGTTTGATCATGCCCTATCTGATATCTGTCATAGTGCTTTGTGAAGCATTGCGGCTGCCAATATGCGCACTTCAACACTTGTTTATCAAAAGCTTCTACAATGAAAGTATTCTAATACCTTGCCTAATGTTTACTTTAAAATTGCACGATGAAGCAAGTAAAATGTCCGTACATTTATATTCACCAGTTCAGTAGAAAATGTATATTTGTTTTATGTTAACACCTATGTATACATCTGCTGGTCAATTACTTCTGAAAATCTACATGTAAATGCCACTACTAGGATACATATCAAAATTCTGTCTTATATAATTAGCTTTTTTCTGTGTTTCTTCTGTGAAAACTTATGCATAGCTAGAGATGAAATTAGTCCTGATCGTAATCCATATGGACGTACCACAAACGTTCCAAGCATTGTTCATGATCTGTTGTCAATGTACATGTATATCGGAGATATCAATGTATATACTTAACATACGGAAGTTGGATACAATGTGTAACAAAACAAAAACACCAATAAGAACCTCTGATATCCAATAAACTTGTTTAGTCCGTCCTTTTGAAGGGCTCTCATGTTCCGCTCCCTTCTTCGGTCAGCCATTTTGATATGCAACGACTTTTCAATTTAAATGGATTTTAATGATATGTTGATATATTTCATAAAGTTAAGATAGATCGAAATAAACATAGAATTTACAAAGTGTCTTGTATCTATTTGTGTCCATTAAAGTGATTGAAAGTCCACAAAAATTTGCAGATCAACCTCTAGATTCTGTGGGGAGCCCTAACGTTAGTCCCAAGAAAGCTTATGAAACAGCAAAATATCACGAAAACATGCCTATATAGTTTTTACCCCCTTAAACCCCACTTTTTGACCCCCTTAAACCCCTATTTTATACAGTAAAACTGGGGTTTACGGGGTTATACATTTTCTTATTTCTGCTCAAAAACATAGCTTGTGGGTACTCGTTAAAACCGCCTCGCCGAGGCGGTTCTAACAAGTACCCACAATCTATGATTTGAGCAAATATGTAAAAACCACCAGAAGTTTTCATCTGAAAGTTTTCATTTTTTTGGTGGTTAAATTCTCAATATTTTTGAATAGGCGTATTTTCGTAATGATACCACCGGTAGCATACATGTATTGTTTTTACATCTTTAAAGCCGTATTCAAATGGTATACAATTTGTCTTTAGTCTTTTAATGTAAACCGATCGTCAAGATATGTCAACAAAGTGGCCGAATGGTCTTAAATCGCTCACCTGAGTTTCACTGTCTCATTGTTCAAATTTGATGTGGAGTGGTAATTTAGCTACAAGGCAGTAACTAACAAATGACGTCTTGAATCAGGGAAAAAGGAAAAATGACAGTAGAAATTATTTATTATAGCCATGAAGGCATGTAATCTTGCTGTGTTTCTGGTTTGAACAATCTTGTTGGAGGTCACCAAAAGAATATTTCTGTTAAATTATAATGAAATCGTCCAGTGGAGTCTAACAGTCGGGTTTCTCAATTCCTGTATCTTGCAAAAAAAAAAAAAAAAAAAAAAAAAAAAAAGTAAATAAAGACGTAACCCTACAATTGAAAAAATATACGGCTGAGTTTTTTTATATATAAAGCTTGGATACTTGCTCATACAAAACTGCTGTATAGCAATACGGATCTCATTGCATTTTGGAGATACGCATGCATTTTGCATGATACTGGTTTAGAGTTTTGCCAAGAAACCGTAAGTTCTATTAAGCGTATGGTACACATGTACGAGCTCGTATATACTTACAGGTAAAATACGCGCAATATACACCCAACTCGCGATAAATTAATCTGTACAATGATGTCTCAATATAAATTTGCAATGATTGCTTAAAATTCTTGTCGAGTGTTGTAAAACGGCGAGTATTTTTATGGAATTTTGATGAACATTTTAGTTTGCGGAAAGAAGGGTCACCAAAGAAGCGTTTCTGCCACAGTATATTGAAATCGGTCCTGTGGTTTCTGACAAAACGATTAAAAAAAAATCAATATAAATATATAGGAAAATAAGCCTGACCCCTAGCGACCATGTTTGTTTTTGACAAATTATCATTGCTTAAATAACCTTGGTACAGGGCCACCAAAAGAACATTTTTGTCAAATTATAATGAAATCCTTTCATTGGCTTCTGACATATATATATATATATATATATATATATATATATATATAGGGAAAATAATCCCCGCCCCCTGGCGGCCATGTTTTTTTGACAAATCAATATGGCTCGAACAGTCTTGGTATAGGGTCACCAAAGAAACTTTTCTGCCAAATTATATTGAAATTGGGCCGTTGGTTTCTGACAGGAAGATTTATTAATTTTTACTTATGGTTGCCATGGCAACCAGAATCCTGCCTGCAAGGATCCAATTCTGTGGACAATTTTCAGTTAGTATCACCCAAGGATCATTCCTGTGAAGTTTTGTTAAAACTAGCTCGGTGGTTTAGGATGAAATGTCAAATATTATTAGACGACGGACGACCGATGACCGATGACGACAGACGGACGACTGATGACGGACAACGGACACCACCTGGCCTATCAAATTAGATCACATTGAGCTTTACGTGCTTAAGTGAGCTGACTGAAAATTGTCCACAGAAAAATTATTAATGGGCGAAAATAGTGTACTGAAGGGCACGTAACTTCAAAATCAAAAAAAACAGTTTGGTCCATATTCGAACTTTAGGTTTCATGCCTGTCCTGGATACCTACTAGTATAATGAGGATAGGATAAAAAAATGATGGCGTTATCATCCGGACAATATTTCTCCATTATAAAAAAATAGAAAGGAAGGCAATGATCAGGAATCGATACAATTATCCCACACATCCCATCAGAGACATCAAAGGGAAAAGAACACAAACACGAAATAAATAGACCCAAATGGAAACATCACTAGCAGAAAGCCAAACGGACAGTTACTTTCCCACAAAGAGGCCAAATGGCTATCCAAAACAAAAAGATGTAAGCGACACACACATTCAAAGACGAACTATAATAAAAATAAACCTGCCAGTAGAACCGCCTTGGAACGGTCAGTGAAAAGTATTTCACTGGGGTGGGGTGGGGGAGGGGGGGGGGGAGGCTTAATCGATTTTTCTGCCGCGGTTTAGACACGTAATTGGTTCAGTCCGCATGAAGGCGGATATACCTTACAGAACTCCAATTAAATATAGCAAATTCTTCCGATACCGAGGCACCTTTTTTGGATTTGAATCTATGTACGAGTAATGGTACAGTTTCCACCAAAATTTATGATAAACGGGACGATTTTGATTTTGATATAGTCAATTACCCTTTTCTGGATGGCGATGTCCCCCTGCGTACCTCATATGGGGTATACATATCTCAACTTATTAGATTCGCCAGAGCTTCTTCAAATCTTAATGACTTTAACTACCGTAATAAAGCCCTTACTGCCAAACTTCTGAGGCAGGGCTATCGTTATTTTAAACTTCGTAAGGCATTTTCGAAATTTTATCGCAGACACAGTGCCTTGTTAGAAAAATATAGCGTCAGTCTGAAAACACTTCTGCAACAAGGTATATCGGAACCCGAATTTTACGGTGACTTAGTGTACAGATTTAGAAAAATTAGGTAAATCTAACTTTTCGGAGCAATTCAGAAAACTTATTAACCGTTATAAAAGAATTGGCTATAGCCTGGATATTATGCGGCAGACTGCATGCCTAGTTGTCTACCCAATCATTGTTGATGGCTATGCTTCACTCTTTAATTGCACGACAGCGGTTCGGGCCTCAGACTCAATGACGGCCTCTTCGTAAAAACTTTAACCAGTGGGTTGGGGCTTGACGATATGTCTTTGGCTTGGTCCGCCGTGGTTCAACTATTGGTTTTCATTTACTCTGGCATACAGTAGAATTAGCCATGAGTACTCGTCTTTGTTTATTATAGTGATTAATTTGATTTTTATGTTTTCGCTTTGATGCATTGACTGAGTTGGGAGCCTTTATGCGAACCGAAGTTTTATGTATTTCTGTATTAAGGGTAGCATCGGGTCCCCAGGGTGAAGTTAGCTAGCTGTAAAAGTGCTTTAAACCCCCCGGTGGTTTGCTCTACCGACCGGTCTAAGGCGGTGGTCCCGGTGTTAGTCTTACTCTTTGTTGCTTTGTGGTTTATTCTACGAGGCGATTTGTTGTATGTCTTTCCGTGTGTCATTTTGTTCTTGTGTTTTACAGTCCTTTTAGTATTGCGATTACCTCGCTTGGGGAAGAGAGAGCTAATCTTAGTGCTTTTCGTACGTTTGTTCGGTTTGTGCTTGTTTAGATTTGTCGGTTTCCCTTTCCTCTTGGGGTCTGGGAAGGGCTGCGGTTTGTAATTGTGGCACTCCCTGGACTTTTCTCTTACCTTTTTTTTTCCCTAACTCATCAGTGCTACATCTCCTAGAACACAAAAATTCAAATAATTACAGAGATGTAACAACGACGAGGACACGACAGCACGAAACAAATAAAATATTGGAGCAAAAGAAAACCAACAGTTAGACTCCGGTGGACCCGACCAAAGATAGAGCATCAAGTACCAACCAACATTACCCAAAATTAAATTTCAAGTAAGCCATAACGCTGGAACCATCATAGAATCAGAGGCCTATATGTAAGTCTATGGATAATTTTTGTTTTACGCTCAAGGGCACCTAGCTCAAGAGTAAATAATTGGATGTGACCCAAAATCGAACTTCGTCAATCTATATACCTGACCTGGTATGAAGCCGATCTGTAAGAAAATAAAGTCGCCATCAACGGGACAACATTTTCCCCATTATTAGTCAATGAGAGCTATTTGTTGCCATGGTAACTGCAGTTTTCGCCAGTTTGCCCCAAAACCTAACGCAGCCTTTCTTCCAGCCCCATGATGCTACATGGTAAATTTGAACAAAATTAGCCAACTGGCCTTGGAGATATGCAATTTACATTCTCCTATTATAAATGCATGGGAAAAATCTGAACTCAAGGGCACAATTAACTAATATTGCCCATGTTCCAATTTTTCTTCATGTTATGCATGTCGTGGTCAGAACTTCACCTACATTTTATGTCTGTCCTTGTCACCTATAAGTATAATGAAGATTGGATAAAGACTGAATGCTTTATCATTCGAACCACATTTCCCCATTAGAAGTATATGGGCGTTTTCTACGCTCATGGGCACATAACTGCAAAGTCACCAATTAGATCCGGCCTGAAATCGAACTTCACATAGATTTTATATATGTCCTTGTAACCTGCAATTTTGAAGCTGATCTGTAAAAAAGTAAAGTCACCATCATCCGGACAACATCTTCCCCATAATAAATCAATGGGAGATTTTGGTTGTCATGGGTACCACAGGTTTGGTAAGACATGTTTCAAAACCTAACGCAACCTTTTTTCCTTGACAAATAATGCTACACATGGAATTTGATAAAAATCGGCCGACTGACATTACAGCTATACATCTTTGAAATTGTGAACGTCGAACGCCATTATAGATGCACGGCAAACATTCGTGTACTCAAGGACACGTAACTACAGAGTCAATCGATTAATATGGTCCATATTGGAGCTTCAAGATTTCCTGCATTTCCTGGACACCTACAAGTATAATGAGGCTCAGATAAAAATTTAAGGCGTTATCGTCCGGAAATTATTTCCGCATTACATGTATATGGGCGTTTTTTTACGCTCAAGGGCACATTACTCCAAAGTTAACAATTGGATCCGGCCAAAAATTGAACTTTACCTAGATTTTATACCTTTCTTTGTTACCTACAAGTTTGAAGCTGAATTATATTAAAGGAAAATCGCTATCCTCCGAACAATATTTCTCTATTATAAGTCAATGGGGAGATGGTGGTTGTAATTGTTACCACAGTTTGACCAGGCATGCCTCAAAACCTAAAGACATCTTTCCCCCTGTCCACTGATGCTTCACATGAAATTTGATCAAGATTAGCCAACTGATATTAAATATACTTCTTTGAAATCATGGATGACGGCCGAAGACGGACGAAGACGGACGACGGAAAAAGCAGCATTGCCATACTACTAGCTCATTTAAGCCTTCGGCTCAGGTGGGCTCAAATGACAAGAAAAGTTATCGAGCATTAAGCGCGTATAATGTAGTTGAATTAATAAAAATAACTATACTCTTTACTAGTCTACCTGATGATAAACAGTGTTAGTAATTAGTTTTTGTATGAAATTATATGTTCTGAGAAAAAAATGTGAAGACTGAAAAGGTTTCGAGCTACAATTAATAATAATAATAATAATAATAATAATAATAATAATAATAATAATTAATAAATGAATAAATACAGAAATAAAGAAAGAATAACGGTCGCCAATCATTTAGCATCATGACGGCAAGAGAATGAACTGTCATTGCGTGACGGACCCAGAGTGGGGATCAGAGGGTTCATTCGACTCATCCCAATTAACCCCTTTTTACGTAATTGCAATTATAAATTTTGCATTGAGAATCATGGAACTTTCTAAGAATTTTCTAAAATCGCACCCTACCTAAAAACCTTCGCTCGGCCCGGTAATGATTAATCATAGATATAGAGTCCATTACAAATAATGCACCAACGTAGATGTCGACTTTCCTCGTAATATAGTAACTTCGTAGTGACAAGAACCAACATGATTCGTAAAGAACATAAGGACATAAAAATGCTAGTCTGAAATCAAAGACGTGTCAGCTTTGCAGCTTTTAATCCTACCCACTGAGTAAAGAAAATTTGAACTTCTCTACATATATATTCAACATTCCAAAAACACACCTATTCAAGTAATAGAAACATTAAAATACAGAAAATTTCATCTCCAAAAACTGAAAATTTTCAGATGAAAAACTCAGCTGGTTTTCAAATTTCTGCTAAAAACATAAATTATAGGTGCTCGTTAGAACCGCCTCGGCGAGACGGTTCTAACGAATACCTTCAATTTATGTTTTTAAGCAGAAATAAGAAAAATAATGTATACCCTGTAAACCCCAGTTTTACTATAACAAAAGTGGGGTTTAAGAGGGTCAAAATTATATAGGCATGTTTTCGTGCTGTTTAATATTTCGGTCAGCGGTCTGTTTTGAGGAAAACACGAAACATTCAGTTAACTATATTTGGCTATTATATTAACACTGATGGCATAACAGATTCGTTTTAGTTAACAGGAAGCAGGCTACGCCAGAATTATGGGTAATCGGCATCACAGTTGTATTCCTCATGTTAAACAACCATTTTTATTTTCTTTCTTTCTTTGTATATTTGACGAACTTAAACGTAAACTATATCGCAACATTATCTGAAATACTAAATGATTATTTAAGTTTTTGAGATATTCAATTAATTTGGGTAACAGAGTTACTACTGTTTTGTGGCAAGGCCTGCAAACTCTGCTTGTCACTCTGTACTTTTTGTGCTGTTCAACTGTATTTCTCTTCTTTCCCTTTGATGTTGAGAGCTGGTTTTACAACGTATCAGTTCCTTTTTACTTATTGGTTAAGATAGTTTAGATAAATTTGCCAACTTGCAGAAAATAATTCAACTATGGAATATTTTATGATTATAATTAATTATTATATTTGAAAATTAATTTAGAAAAAGAAAAACTCTTGCTACTTTTTGTCGTTTCGTAACATTTCATGTCGCTTGCTGACGCTTCTTGATGAAAACAGTTCGAAATGTCTTAAATACCACAGCGTTTTGGCATACATTTGCATTTACCGAGTGTAAGAAACAAGTAGACAAGAAATGGCGTCACATCACGTCAGTGACGACGCCATCAAATAGAAAGAAATAAGTTGGCGTTAAAAGTTTGAATAAAGGATCTCCATCAGATACAAATTCTGAAAGAAATGCAGATGACGCTTCTGGACAACTTTTAGAGGGACTTTTTCGTAAAGTCTTCGAGCGTTGGGATTTTTATGGGCATTGTTAATGCAATTAAGGTAAAAACACGAACATTCGAAGAAAAAGTCAAACACGTTGATCCTGTACAATAAGGGTAACATTACTACTCCTTCATAATCGTTTGATGTCTTCCTAGCGACACAGAATATCTTTCAACTAGGCGATACATTTTACAACGAAATTACAAGTGATCAACTTCGATACGCCCAGTTTATCTCAGGATTTAAATGAACTTTTCCGATCATACATATAGGAAATATCGGCTAAAATATAAGTACGCATAACAAAATATGAAAAGTGTAAAGTAAATTCAAAGACTGTATGAATGATGCTTAAATAGGTTCTCGGTATTCTTTGATAACTTCAAACATCCTCGACCTGGCAAAGTAATATATTGTGAATGTCTGTAGAAGCGAGAGAAACGTTGCTAGGCGTCGCCAAGTGTTTGTTCTCCAAAGAAGTTAAGAAAGAGAAGTGTAGCGTTTGCCGGGTCTTTCAGGAAGTCAAGCATCGCTGTCACCCATCCAGATATTAACTGCATTGAACATTGCTTAACTTCTTAAAAAAGCCAGTCACTCTACCCACGTCGCCATATGTGCTGGCGTCCACAGCAAGGCTGTAAAAATGATCTATATACCTAACCCGTAACAGAAGCATAGTGTTGTGTATGAGGAACGAAGATATACAACGGTCGGATGCTTTGGTATTTCTCGAATAAGGTCTTGTTTATTAACAAATGCATACGTAAAGTATTCTACGGTCAATCAAATTCTGAGACAAAAGTGATCTGGATGATAGCAAGTTTTGTAATATGCAGCATAAATAAAAAACGTAATAAAATTTGGTCATTTTGGTTTCTTATTTGTTTGCACAGTTTATCAAAACTATATTGATTTTGCAGATACTTTGAAGCTTTGATGGCTCTATTAAACTGATTCGAAACCAAACAGTGCACAATGGCAAATAACTATCTGCAGCAATGCTGCTTCTTATTAAAATCATGTAAAGCACCATATACTATACTTACGACCCAGTTCAGATGGCTCGTATCTATTAAATTCGTTGTCAAAGGTGATACCTAGTGCTTTATATAAATCATTCTCAGCAGCGCACCACTTAACTCTGTTTGGCGGGAACTCATAAGTGCCAAATGCTACTACCCATGGTGCATCACAGTATATTCGTCTACCGCCCCTAAAACAACAACAACAAAAAAAAAAAAAAAAAAAAAAAAAATGCAAATTCAGAGAATTTATGCACTCATCCTTATAAATATCCTCCAAACGTACATACTATGTTTACAGTTTGATAATATAAAAGCTCGAAAAATAACTAAATAAAAATGTGAAAACGTGAAAAAAAATGACTAAATACAAAAGGCGGAAAAAGGAATAAAAGTTTAATCTGAGGATATCCGAACTCCATGCATATCTTCGGAACACGACAAGAACACCTGTACAGTTTAAAGAATATCAGCATACAACTGTCGAATGAGTTGCGGACACAATGTACCCACCACCTATACTTTGACAGTATCTGAGCCTGAAAAATCATTAAGTTCAGAGTTCAGAATAAATAATAAATAATCTGAGGAGTTTATCCAAATCACACGTACATCTTCAGACCATGACAAAACTGTCGGCATAGCTTAAAAAAGATCTATAAAAACTGTAGGAGCAGTTACGGACACAAAAAACATACTGTCAGGCTGAATATAAAATAAATAAGTCACAACATTTTGCCTTCATCTGTCAAACAATCTGCCATCAAGGTACTTACGCTATACATTGTAGAAGACAAGAACTGTATAAGTATTTAATGCTTTCCTTCTAATTCTATATTGTTTGTGTGGCAAATTTGTTAGCATATTGTATAATAAATTTTGCAATGAAATATATTAAACCAAAGCTGAATACCGTATCTGCTCACTTTCTTTCGGAAAGACGGGGAAAATCTCTGGTCAAATTTTATTTGCATCGAGTATCGAGTATACCTCGTATATCAATGCGTTTTGAGCCTGCTCTAACTAGCCTCAGAATTTGTGTAAAATATTTTATATACATAACTGCTCAGGCTTCTTCGTTTATTTTTCAGGCTCTGCGATTTTCATTTTTTAATGTGTTCCATGTTTCTAAGGGAAATCTTTATAGATTCTATTTTAGTTCACTGCAGCTGGTGTTAAGTGCTGGGTGGAGACCGTAATAAGTCTCCCCATACTTCATGATAGTGCAGGTTTTATTTTCATTTTCTTTGGGATCATTGAGCCCGATCTTGTTAGGACAGATAAGGCAAGGAGTAAGAGGTATCCGAATATTACGATAAATACGTCAGATAATATGGTATTCAAGTTGTTTCAGAAATGTGGTCTAGAACTTCCCTTTGCATTCTGTGGCATACAGTGTTACAACCATGTAATATCACAATTGTTTTGTCGCCCTGCACGTTTTTACTATTAACCATTTAGACTGAACAGACTCCCCTACATTTTATATTGGGAGAGTCCAATTTCTATTTTCGGTATGTCAGGCTATGTAATTTGGATATTCTTAGAGAAAAATATGGGTAAACTATTTTCAAATAGTGGAGACCAAGATCAGACGTCGCACTCTGTGGCGTCTGATCTGGGCCTGCACGGTCTGCCAATTTCCTCTTTATGGGTCTCCAGACAAAATGGGGTAAGGACGGTGAAATCCCCTTACCTGACAGTTTCCTTTTCTCTATCGAGACACAGAAAGTAGAATATATAGTCTGCAGGGTGGGAGGAGAAGGCAGATACCGTGGATCCTGCTCCAGTAGTTTTAAATGGGTCGCCTGGAATAAAAAAATATAAAGAATAATAATAAGAATATAAAGAACTTCGTTGAAGTTTATTTCGCGCCTGCGTACTAAAATTTGAAAACAAGCACAGAAGAGTGAGAGTTGTCATTCTTGTTTAGGTCAGTGAGCTAAAACAATAAGTGAAGTGAAATTAACTGTAAAGTTTTACAGTTTGCAGACTTCATTTAGGCAATATGCTACATGTAGGATGGACGTAAGTGCACGGATGGATGAACGGTCGGACGGAAACGTGCACGCCTAAGTCGCCCATGCTAATGCTAATGCATGTGCGTAAACAATAACAATGATTATCTGATTGGCTAATGAGTCTAGCGTCATATTCATTTATACACACCGTATTTACACTAAATATTTAGACATCCGGGCCCAGTTGTTCAAAGCATCGTTAGCTTAACAAGCTCGTTAGTGGTCAAAATGTTAACTGTTCTAATAAGTAAAATATCTAATTCACAGTTATTTTTGCTGTACATTTTTTTTCAGCGAAATATTAGCATATATACCATTTTAAATGATCAAAGTTTAAACAATACGTTAACTGACATCGTTAGTTTTGAACAACTGGGCCCAGAACTCCATAAAATACAGTCAAACCTCGTTATCTCGAACTCGCTTATTTCGAATTACCGCTTATCTCGAAGTGAAAATCTGGTCCCTGTTTTAACATGAAACTATGACAAGAGGCAACAAAATAATGTGGAAAAGAGGACATTATTTTATATATATATTTCTAACTTCAGGAGTCAAATTACACATTCATTTGTTAAATGTGATTGTTCAAATTGTTGTTTTCCTCACTCTCTCAACTCTGATATGTCGAGGTACGGATATCTCGAAGCATTTCAGTGAGTCCCTTGGAATTCGAGATAGCGAGAGTCGAATGTACTTCCAAAATTTTAGGGGAGTAGATACACTTGGTAGATTTGTCACTATTTCCGTCAAGGAAGACAGTTTTTTTATGACTTCCTGGTTGCTTTACTGCACAGTAAACCCCTTTTGAAAAGCAATCTGCTCTTTAAGGAAAAAGTTTTCTCTCTCTTCTTCAAATGATAGAGTTGCCACCCATGAAAATGTATCATTACCCTTAAACAAATCTATTTGACTGTTTGATGAAGTGTGCAAAGCTGCTGCATGGACGGCGTCTGAAAATGGTCTACACTGTGTTCCTTTCATAGAACATTTGTCAGGCAAATCAATAGGAAGTCAAATAGACTTGTTGACATTTTAGGACAAGTATGGTAAGGATTTAAAGTCTCAGAACATTTAAGGTAAATACGGTAGTGAACAGAACACTGGTCGTTACTGGTAAGTGACTAAGTGGAGGTTCTGCTGTGCATCAAGAGAGTTTCAAACCTTTAACAAAAGTGCATGTGTATATTTTCCATAACAGCGCTTACACATTGAAACTTTCTACAAGTACCAATGTTTCTAGAACTTATGTATTCTTTTGACAAAATCAGAGTGTTCTATATTCATGAGCAGAAGATAAAGCAAATCTGAAAGAAGTATATAAACTTTCAGCATGGTTGGAAAAATTCGGCAGACGGCATTTTGAAATATTCGTCTTAGTTTTCCCGGAGAAAAAGCCAGGCTATCGTGGTCTAATTTGTGGTTTTCTTTGTTTGAGGTTTTATCTTTTCAGGGTGATATTTCAATGTTGAGATACCGAAAATATGTTTGTAATTGTAGCTTTATCAGAATTAAACCCTCCGTATTCCTCAAAAATAGACATTTTTATCCAAGAAAGTTTTAATAAATTGATATATGGTATTCACAATACGAAAACATGCCTATTCAAATATATAGAAAATTTTACCTCCAAAAACTGAAATTTTTCAGATAAAATATTCCGATATTTTTCATATTTCTGCTCAAAACATAGATTGTGGGTACTCGTTAGAACCGCCTCCGCGAGGCGGTTCTAACGAGCACCCACAATCTATGTTTTTGAGCAGAAATAAGAAAAATAATGTATACCCCTGTAAACCCCAGTTTTACTACATAAAAGTGGGGTTTGAGATTCAAAATTATATAGGCGTGTTTTCGTGATGATACGATAATAAAATGTGGCATCTGACAGCCTATGAATTTCAGTTAGTCTCTCGTTTTTGAACTGGATCAAAAATGAAATGATTTTTTTTATCGTGTCTCTGATTGAATGCTGGCACTATTAATTCAGAGCTATGATTAAAAGAGAAAACATTTCATTTTTGATCCAGTTCGTACCAACATTAATTCAGAGATACGATAAAAATCATTTCATTTTTGATCCAGTCAAAGAATGAAAAACTAACTGAAATTTGACAATCTGTCAAGTGCAACATTTTATGATCGTATTAATACCATGTATCAAACCTTTTATTAAACCTTTCTTTGATAATAAAATATCTATTGGAACCTTTAAGTGCGAAGCATCGCCAACATGAAATTGGTTTAAGCCCCACCTAGATTTTCTACTGACCGTTTGAAAGCAGTTTCTCCGTTGCAGTTAGATTTTGCTCGCGCGTCACTTCATTCAACCGATGCGTTTGTGTAGACATTGTATGTTCCTAATATTTTCTTCTTTTGGTGCCTATGAAATGCTGAGCTGCGCGCTTTTGTTATTTATTGGGTATTGTCACTTATATTTCTGACATTTCACGCAATTTATCTACTTTGAGACAATTTGCATGCCGGTTATCTGCTTTGGCATCACGAAAACATGCCTATATAATGTTGACCCCCTTAAACCCCACTTTTATATAGTAAAACTGGGGTTCACAGGGGTATACATTATTTTTCATATTTCTGCTCAAAACATAGATTGTGGGTACTCGTTAGAACCGCCTCGGCGAGGCGGTTCTAAAGAGTACCCACAACCTATGTTTTTGAGCAGATATAAGGAAAATATTAGAATTTTTATCTAAATATTTTCATATTTTGCTGGTAAATTTTCCAATATATTTGAATAGGCTTGTTTTCGTAATGGAGATAATGCGTATGAAATATCAAAGCCTGAAAAAGAAAAAAATATATTGAGTTTGTCATCTGCTAAATTTGCCAAAGAGTAGTAAAAGATAAATATAAGCGTGTATTAAGGGTTTGCCGTTTCTCTTACTGGAAGTATACACAGCTCTGTTGCCCTCTTCTGGTATACACTCATACACTAGAACTCCGTCTCTGCACACATCGTCTATTCTAAAATATATGTAAAAGGCAGTCAATAAATACGTACATTACGTTAATACATTTATTTAAAATGAATACTTCTTACCCATAGCCCTAGATAAAAAAAACATTTTACAGGCGAGTCGCTTCTAATGAATACCCACGTTTTTGTGGAGAACTACGAAAGCAATTATTTACATAACTGTCTTCTCCATATTTACGAAGTTAAAATATACTGATGAAGTTACCTAGGTATATTTTATTTATTTATTTATTTTTTTTTTTTTGTTTTGTTAAAGGTATATTCTTATTTTTAAATCTTGTATCTTGGCGAAAAATGCACATTTAGCTATGTAGTTCATAAAGAACTCACATTGACTTTACCAGTTAGTACAAAACCTTTCGTTTTTGACATAGTCAGCAAGATGGCACTTTGATACCCAGAAAACAGCCTATATTGCATGATACCAACAAGGCAGACTGACTGTCCTAATGAAATCAGCAAGGTAGACTGACTATCCATAGAGAACCACATGGTATCAACAAGGTACTCTGACCCGAGTCGACCACTTGACATCAATAAGGTAGACTGACTGTCTTAAATGGACCATATGTCATCAACAAGATAAAGAGACTGTACCAAGGGGATAATTTGGTATCAAACATGATAGACTGGCTGACCAAATTGGACAATGTGGAATCAACAAGGTGGACTGACTATCCAAGTGGACTGTACGGATGGTATCAGCAAGGTAGACTGACTGTCCCGTGTGATTATATGATATCAACAAGGTAGATTGGCTGTCAAAAGTGGATTATATGGTATCAACAAGGTAGACGGACCAACCAAGTGGCATATACGTTATCAGAAAAGAATACTGGCCGTCCCAAGTGGGCTATATGATAGTGAACAATATAATATCAACAAACTGTCCCAAGTGGATTCTCTTGTATCAACAAGGTGGACTGGCTGTCCCAAGTGGATCATCAGAAAGGTAGACTGACTATTCCAAGTGGACTATATGATATCAACAAGGTGGATTGATTATCCAAAGTGGAACATAGGGTATCAACAAGATAGACTTCTATCTCTTTTCTCCTTTTCTCTGGGAGATGACACTAAATGGCCAACAATGGCTGACTTGTCGTTAAAACCTAAACACAATCAATCAATCGTGATGTGGTCTCTGTATTGTGGAAAACTTGGACTCTGCCATTTATATAAAGTAATATATGTTTGGTGAGTTTGTTTCATACTCTTAAGAATACATATTGCAAGAGTTTCCACATGTTTACACTAATCTATCAACTTTACATATTTGTTTTAACATATTAATTAAATGCCATCTGCGTGAAGCTATACAAATAGTGTAAAGGCAAGGCAAGGTTTTACTTTAAAACTTTAATGTTTCATGACCTATTTAGTTGACTTTCTTCACACATAGCCCTAAGGATAGGAAATAGCTTCGCAAAGTTAGTATATATGAGTGAAAAAACATACATGTACGAGTATATATATGTGTAAAGTTAAAGTAGCACAGTAGAAGCAATGTTAATAGATAAAATATTTTACTAAATAAAACAAATACACTGTACATACCATTAGTATGTATTACACGTCTTACTTTTCGTTAAAAGTTTAATATGATAAACCTAAATGCATTGCGCTCAACAGCTTGTCATAGTAAAGCATATATTCAAAATTATTTGCGGTCTATTCACAATCCTAATATATAATAAGAAGCGTCGGTTAAAAGCAGGTAATAAAATATGTTTCCTTATCTGATCTAGTGGCAACAGTATCTGTTTTCATTTTACAAATTGGAAACATGTCAAATTTTGGTTCTTGTTGCAACAACTATCAACAAGCTTGCTAAGCGTCATATGTCTTACCATGAGCTCTCGAATCTATTGTGCATGAAGGGCACGCCACGTACGCATTTTGTCCCCCAAGGAGACAATTTGCATGCCGCCTCATTCAATCTGTTTGCGAAAAATAAGAAATATATAGTCAATATGTCGTCTGCTGAATCCGCCCAGACAGTGGCAGAGGTTAATTATAACAGAAGTTTTAGTAAACAATGGTCACTGACGTCAATTCTGATGTTGCAATTACTGGCAAAGTTTGTGGTCGTTACGTACAATTTATCCGTTTAACAAAACGAGAACTGTTACCGTATGTCTCATTACCCCTGAATATTTAACTAGACAACTCTGAGTAAAAATTGTAGACCGAAATCAGACGTCACAGGCGTTTGATCAATGTCAACATTATTTGGCACTCATCCACTACTTTAAGCAAATGTGTCGGTAATAAAATGGACGTTCAAATTTTAGGACGAATACTGTAAAAACTTCATGTGTTCTTATTCTTAGGGTAAATACGGTATTTTCGTTTTAATCGTTTGTCTTTCCAACAATACCAAACTAAGGAGGCAATGAAGCAATGCCTGCAAGACACTCTATAAATACAGTCAACCCTCTCTATAGCGACACACGATACAATGCCAAAATTCGTTAGAATGATTATTTGACTGGCACGAAATATTCGGTCGAGAGGTGACAGTTAATTAGAAATTATGCAAGAACATTGTATCTACTTCTAATACCTATCAAACAGATGTTTTAGATATTTGTTCGAGCTCTTACTGAGGCGACTCTAACAACGATTGCTAATATTTTCTATTAGGAAATAATAATAAAACAAAGTTTTTTGCTTACAAATCATTCTACTCATTAAGGATTATTTTAATGGCATCATCTTTGGGAAAAATGTTATCGTTGTAACGAGGGTTCACTGTATGTTTGTTACAACGAATTCTATGGGATAAAGGGATATCTACATTTTAAGCACGATTTACCTAGCCAGCCATGTGAAGTTAAAACCCCCTGTTGTGCTCACAAAGACAGATTCCCCGTCTCTAGGATAAGTCGAATTGAATGGTGGATTAGACGTTCGGTAAATGGGGTATATCCTTCTGTCAAACATCTGTAAAGGAAAGAGCATTTCAAATTAAAACCAGATAAAATTGTTTAGAATATTTTTTCTTAAAGATAAGAATCAGTAGAAGTTAATGAGGACATGCCCACTGATTTCTGTCATAATCTTAGAAAGGATACTGTTCAGAAATACCAGGTAAATGTGGCATAAAATATTGACCATTTTACTTTATTTTGATTGTGTGCAAAAATCGTTTATGGAAAGTATATATATATATAGTAAAAGTAATGATATGTAGGTCGGCACTTTTAAGCAGATATTTAGAATTTTCCAATGTATTAAACAGCTTTTAAATGTATTGGTGACCTGTAAGCAACATTTTGGTGTCTTTAAATGATTAATATCCAAAATATCATTCATTTCCAATCCCTTGCATAGTTCTAGATAAGAGTGTTATCAAGATAAATAGTTTATCGTTTTAAAATGTTCTTCTGTTGTGAAAATTCAATAGAAGCGTCTATCAGAGTGATAGGCGCTTCTAACGAATTTCCACAACAAAAGTTTTCTGTGCAGATATAAGAAACGTTTTGGCTAGAATGACTTATATAAAGCTATGGGTAAGAAGTAAACATTCCACAACTTGACACGTCAGCTGTGTCCAGTTTTGTAAATGTTTTCATTGCCCTCAAGGGTCACTCTTTTTAAAAATCTATTTATAATCACCACACTTGATGTTAGAGCCTTGCGGTGGCCGCAAAACAACTCCCCGTACTTCTATATAGTGTATTATATATTTATTTTCTGATCCTTTATGACCATATAGCCAATTTCAGGATTTGTGAAAATTCTTATAATTATACAGGCTGCCTTCATTACTGCATACATTTGTCTTTGTCCGCTTAATAACTATAACTTCCTCATTTAGCGTAATACTGACATAAATTTTACATAGGTGTGTTAACATAATGATGTGACGGGTTTCTAAGAATACATATAACTACACTCTTTAATCCAAACAATTTTTTTTAACATTTCCCTGACCAAATTTCTTGGGATACGCTAAACAAATTGTTTGGGTTAATGTGATATTCTATTTTGATGAACTTAATCAGTTAACTACTCTCTTATTTATGAATAAACGTTTACAATTAATAATACCATAATCTTACCATTCTCTCAGCAGCACGTCTAGACAGAGGTCGGCTTGGAAACCTTATCCCACATCCAGCTGACATCGTCCGCTCTTTATAATAATGGTTTTTCTTGTGTGCATGCACATGATTTCCTTGCAATATAGCAAACGTCAGTACTAAAGACAAAAATAAAACTTTCATTTTCATCTGATACGCAAGTAAACAACGTAACAAACGGGTCTTTGATATTATCAAGTCTGATCGCCAATAACTAAATTACAGTTAATGTATTTTGATCTGAATTTTTGGCCATTCCCATGCATTCTGCCTGTAGCAAATCATTCATATCACACATCAAAAAACACATTAAGCCATAAAGCGGACAAACAGACAAATATATATATATATATATATATATATATATATATATATATATATATATATATATATATATATATATATATAAACCCTAACAGGCACCTGATTTATGCCACAACAAACATGAGTTGTTACGTTTAAAATCTGATATATATATATATATATATACACATATATATATATATATTATTACAAATCCTACCTTTGGTACACAGTAGAGCGACCTTTCCGCGCCATTGTCGCGGATCACACACACACACACATATATATATATATATATATATATATATATATATATATATATATATATATATATATATATATATATATATATATATATATATATACTCCAATGTTGCGGTTGTATAGAAGAGTACCTGAGAAAAACAGGCGATACATTGCGACATCGAATGACAGTACATAGACATCAAATAGGACATGCTGTTGTCAGAATGCTATATGTTAGCAGCCACCTTGCTGATTATGCCTGAGACTTTTCTATCGAATCCAAAGTACAGTCAAACCTCTTTTTACCGACATGTGATACAATGACAAAATTCGTTAAAATGACAATTTGAATGTCACGAAACCTTCGCAAAAGAGGTGATTGTTAATTGGAAATTATGCAAGAATAATGCATTAAAACTTAAAGCACATATGTTTTGGATACTTGTTAGAATCGCCTTACAGAGGCGATTCTAAGAAATGTCCAAAACACATGTTCTATGAGGAACTAATAATAAAACAATGTCTTTCTTACATAACTTTTCTTCCATTAAGGCTTCTTTATAACAGAAAATTCATTTCAGTGGCAACACCTTTGGAAACATATGATGTCGTTGGAACGAGGGTTCACTGTATTTCCTCTAAATAAAATAAAATAAGACAAATTAGCTATTCGAAAATTTAAGAAATGTTCTTAATAGAACTGTTTCAATGAAAGCTCATCGACACGTAACACAGTTGTACTTTTGATGCATGTATTTATACTCGACGTTATTAGTAATGACGTTGCCACGAGGCTAAGTAAATCAGTGGACTAGGTAAATAAGTGATAACTCTATTATCAAAATAACATCCTGAAGATCTTTGTAATAATGAAGGAGGTTAAGATAAAAAAAAAGTAAGTGAAAACATATCCTCTCTCTCTCTCTCTCTCTCTCTCTCTCTCTCTCTCTCTCTCTTTCTCTCTCTACGGAATACTTCAATTACGTTTATACACCTGACAAAGCTTCACAAAATATTCTCAATAAATAGCAATGAGCAAGAATTAAATCAGACTACCATATCATAATCATGTAAAAGCCAAAGTTTGATGCTGTAAAGATTTTGCTCTACAATTTTATAGTGAGCTGGGCCTTTTAGCTACAAATCAGACATCACAATAACATAAATTATCCCTTGTCAAATCTCCATGGTCATTCGCTTTTCAAGAATACATAGGTATATCTGGTATTATTACATGCTAAACTTTATGTATTTGTATGTATTGCGTCATTAACAAGATATGTTATTTAAGGGGACTGAATGCAATTGATAGATTTATCGATATTTCCGCTAAGGTAGTCACCTTTTGTGACTTCCTGCTTACTTTACTGTACACTAAGTCTTCTCTGATAAAAAACAACAACAACAACAAAAACAAAACAAGTCTATTCTATAAGGAAAAAGATTCTTCCGTTTAGAGCGGATTCAGAGCGGGTTTGTCAGGGAGGAGTAAAGTCGAACCTCCATTTGACTCAATATTTCATTTTCATGGGAAATTTTGGATAGATTTGATAAATTTGGTATACCGTATTTACCCTTAATGTTCACACCCCTTACTCTTTACCCAAAACTTCTTTTCAACAATTCGATTTAACAACACATCACGAAAACATGCCTATATAATTTTGAACCCCTTAAACCCCACTTTTATATAGTAAAACAGGGTTTTACAGGGGTATACATTATTTTTCATATTTCTGCTCAAAACATAGATTGTAAGTACTCGTTAGAACCGCCTCGACGACGCGGTTCTAACGAGTACCCAATCTGATTTTGAGCAGAAATATGAAAAATATCAGAATTTTTATCTGAAAATTTTCATTTTTTTTTTTGGTGGTAACATTTTCAATATATTTGAATAGGCGTGTTTTCGTAATGACGTAAATGTATGTAAAATTGCTGGGTCAGTGGCAAACAGTGTAGACCCCGATAAGTGGCGTCCGATCTGGGTCTACATTGTTTACTCATGCCTGTCTGTCGGAATACGTCATGTACATGTGTAATTTGATCAAATCGAACCCCTCAGATATAATCCTGGATTCGCCCTGAGCCACAATTCTGAACACTTAACATTGGCTGTTACAGGCGGTACCACATTCTTGTTTAATACAGAGCAAAACTGTTCTTCGAAGGAATCAGAAAGGTGGACGTTATAGGGAGGCAACTGTTGTTGAGAGGTGACCGTTAAGGAAGCAGCTAAACGTAGCTTTTGATTCGTCTAAGCATCAACAAGGGAGAGCAGTGTAGATCCTGATCAGACGCCACGTTCTAATCCGAATCCGCATTATATTTTCACGCCTGTCTGCTCCAGTACTTAGCGCAAATACGTTAATCCGTCCTAATAATAAGGCAACTGGATTGCTTGGAGCCTATTAACTGACGTCTATTTTAAGCAGTCCAATGAAAGCCGCCGCCAGACTCATATCCGATAGAAAACAATTTCAGGCAATTAGAGTTGATTTTGAACGTCTGTTCAATCTGCCTGAATGATCACTTTAAATGCTTTTCTTGCTTTCAACACGGAAAGACATGGTTTCCATCTATAGCACATAGAAAAGTGGTAGTCAAGCTCAAACGATTCGAAGGCGGCAATGAAAATATCTGTGAGTACGAATATATTAAACACGTAACTGACCTATTGTCGCATTTACCAGGCCCACGCCAGAATAGCATACCATACTTACCCTGTTCTGACAGACAGGTCTGAGCAAACAGTGTAGACCCGGATCAGACGCTGCAGAAGGCGGCGTCTGATTCGGGTCTACACTGTTTGACACTGATCCGCCAGTTTTTGACAGATCAGCGGGTAATAAAGTGGACTTGTTGAAATTTTGGAGCAGTATTGTAAGTAGTTAAGGTGTTCCAATATTTAGAATGAATACGGTATTAAGGGTGAAAACGGTCGATCTATAGTTAGCCATCACTGTTGAGTTTATTGCGGTTATAAAAGGAGCCTTGACGTCATTTTAATGTACCTTCAGACATGTGCGTCCAGCGAAGATTCAATTAAGCCTGCACATTCACGCAGTCTAATCAAAATCTTCCCTGGGCGCATTTTGGACAGCCAAGAGCGCACAGTCTCTTCATGCGGACAACGAAGACTCTTATCAGACTGTGTGGATGTACAGGCTGATTTGAGTCTTCGTTGGACGTACATTTCAGAAGTTACATTTTCTCGCGTTACGGCTCATTATGTTTACTTCCTTGGCCGCTATGTTCTTAAGGATCGTCGCATAAACGGCCAGGACATGACCAGAGAATACTGAACTCTTGGTTTTCTCGGAACTTTTTTATCACACACATCATCGCTCAATCAGGATCGACAAAAACAAATGTGGCGACAAAAGGATTGATGCAAAGGCTGGGTCAGCATATATCAAATAAATTGCTTTCCTTTACGATTTATAATCAATTATCATTTAAATAACTAATTCTGTCTATTAGTTTCACGACGCTATACACTAAAATGGCGGTGACTAACCCATTAGCTTATCCAGTTCATTACAGTGATATAGTACAGGAACCTGTTTAGGTGCTTTCATCCTATTTAGGCCGTTTGCATCTAAAAACATGCCTATATAATTTTGACCCCCTTAAACCCTACTTTTATATAGTAAAACTGGGGTTTACAGGGGTATACACAATTTTTCTTAGTTTGCTAAAAACATAGATTTCTAAACCTATGTTTTGAGCAGAACAATGAAAAATATCAGCATTTTTTTACCTGAAAATTTTCATTTTCTAGTGGTAATATTTTCAGTATATTTAAAAAGGCATGTTTTCGTAATGGTGCACCTTTGGTTTTTGTCCAGTCCGAGTAACAAAACTAACATGTCGCCGGAGGATTGAATGTATGTTGACCAAATCAACGACGTTGTTTTTCTTTAATATATCGATACATTCATTACGAAAACATGCCTATATTACATTGGCCCCCTAAACCCCCCCCCCCTTTTATATAGTAAAACTTGGGTTTACAGGGGTATACATGACTTTATTATTTTTGCTCAAAAACATAGATTGTGGGTACTTACCCCGCCCAGGCGTTTGTACCGAGTACCGACAATCTATATTTTGAGCAGAAATATGAAAAAAATATCAGAGTTTTTTACGATATTAGCTTAAGTAATTTAAGGGGAACTGATACATATTCAGGGTAGGCAGCTCTGTTAAACGTGTTTTGTCCTCTTTCTAAAAAGCGGTCTATTCTGAAAAGAAAGAATTTGCTCCATCTGGGAGCAAATTCTTTCCGTTTAGAATAGACCCCTTTTCAGAAGGGGCTTTGTGAATAGAGAAGCAAACATGGGATCACAAATGTTGTATCCTTTCTTATAATTGGACGAAAATCTACCAAGTGTATCCAATGCTATTAAAATAATTGCATTTCACTTGACAGCGTGTTTACCAGTTGCCACGATGAAGCCATACTTGCGAACTTATCAAACTAAAATTATATTAGTGCAAGATATTTAGCTGGGACATGAGAAGTACAACTCAACTTTACCAAGTCAACCTGGTGCCCGTTACACAATGTACTTTCACTAACTGAATGGCGAATACACATGGCAGCATGTCTTAGCTAGTATTCTGTATAGTATAACTATACAGAAATCTTGCATTGGATTTCTACCAACGAAGAACCTTCTTACCGCAATGGTGTTGTTTACTAATGCGAAAGGACTTTTAATATTCTTCTCCCATGGTGTTGCATTAAAAGTCAACAAGGAGCAGCTTTCCTTTGGAATTACTTTTAGGTTATCTTTCGAGTCCGAATAAAAATAAAATTTACCACAAAATACAATGTTCGAAATTCAAAAATAAAATAAAAAGTCAATCATAATAAATTGTCCATGCAGAATAGTAAATGAAAATAATAATAATAATAATAATAATAATAATAATAATAATATTAATAGTAATAAAAAAAAAAACAAATAAAAAAACAACAACAACAACAACAAAAACAACAACAACAACATGAAATAAAAAAGATAAATATAAAAATGAATAAAATAAGATAAATTGGGAACAAAAACCACTTTTATGCTGGTTTTAGATTTTTTTAGCTAACCCCAACTCCCCCACCCCCTCCACTGTAACGGCTCGCTGATCGGTTATATTTTGGTCGCACTGTGCGAAAATGCGTCTTCAGGCATATGCGGAAAACGAAGGCCCAGATAAGACTTTGCGAATGCCTTCACTGCCCAATAACTGAATCATGAAATACAACAGAATGCATGAATGGAATGCAAAGGTAAGAATTATACTCTGCGCATGCGCAGAATGATCTGCACATTTTTCACATGCTTGAAGGAACTTTTTGCTTGATGCAGCCTAGTTACTGTACCAGCATTATTGGTGTGGTTGCAACTATGTAAGACATCTGGCGTCAAGCGAAAATGTGCCTTCTAGCATGCGCAAAATGCACTGATTCAGATCATCCTGCCCATGTGCAAAGTATCATCCGGGCATTTGCTCTCCATTCATCATTCTGTAGTATCAAATAATTCTGTTAGCGGACAGTGAAAGCTCTGATCAGACTGCGCGTAAGTGCAGGCAGGTCTGGTCCTTTGAGTCTGTTCGCGGACAGCGAAGGCCCTGATCAAACTGCACATCCGCTGATCTTGGTCTTTGCTGTCCACATATGACCGAAAACACGTTTTTGCAGAGTATTCTAAATGACCGTTCCATTGCGTTTGGTCTGTTCAGCTTCCTTTTTATTAAGATTTGCCGGTAATTACCCATTTGTGTTTAAGTATGTGCCTCTTTCAGTCCTTACGTCTATTTCCGGTGCCTTATGAAGACCGCGCTTTCTGATTGTAGTCTTTCGTGTGTAACATCTTTTGTGTGTTGCTGAGTTGTGAGAATATTAAGATCAATTCATTCATGCCTATGCATCACGAAAACAAGCCAATATAATTTTTATCATCTTAAACCCCACTTTTATTTAGTAAACCTGGAGTTTACACGGGTATACATTATTTTTCTTATTTCTGTCCAGAACATATATTGTGGGTACTCGTTAGAACCGCCTCGGTGAGGCGGTTCTAACGAGTACCTACAATTTATGTTTTGAGCAGAAATATGAAAAAAATATCAGAATTTTTTTATCTGAAAATTTTCAGTTTTTGGTGGTAAAATTTTCAATATATTTGAATAGGCGTGTTTTCGTAATGGAAACAATCAAAAGATATCCCTGAAATACTGAAGGCAAAGAATATAGCCTGTCAAAGGCATCGATAGGAAGAACAAACAAAGCACATGCCAGAAACCAAAGAATACAAGAATCCATCATGAATGTCCATGCAGGAAAGGAAAATCTCACCCGAGGGGTAGGAATTTCAACCAGGTACGAGGCGTACCTCGTCCCTGGTTGAAATTCCTAACCCTCGGATGAGATTTCCCTATCCTGCATATACTGGCTAATGATGGATTTTTCTCCCACCTTTAAGTGGATTGTTCATAGGACAAACGGGTTAACTTCATTGTCAGGTGAGATAGAAGTTTTATCAAATGGACAAAAAGGCTTTCTGATTTAGGCCCAGGTAGGAGAAAAAGAAAAGCAACAATCCACCATTCCAAACGCGGGAATCACAATGCAAGACAGGGTCCCACAAACACAACAATAAGACATCAAACAGAATGAAACATAAAACAATGTAGTGAGCAGCAAACCAGACTACAATGGACAAACAACACCAGAACCACCGTCCTAGAACGGTCAGTTGTAAAAGCTACCACTGAGGTAACCGAAGTGCTAGCATCATGACAAGAAATCAAGACGCACGAAAACAAAACAAAAAGTAAAGTCAAAGTGGGCAGCCATCGTGGTAGTGGTAGTGTTTGGGATCGAAGTGGAATCAGGCTGGACACAAAGCTGAAAGTCTACAAAGCTGTGGTGCTGCCAACACTATTTTATGCATGCGAAACGTAGACAGTTTACCAACGGCACGCCAAAAGACTGAACCACTGCCATATAAGCTGCCTTAGAAAACTTTTAAAGATTAAGTGGTAAGGCAGGATTCCAGACAAGGAAGTCCTGAAAAGGGCAGGGATGCAGAGTGTACATACTCTTCTGAAGCTGGCACAGTTAAGATGGGCAGGCCATTTCATCAGGATGCCTGAGGAACATTTGCCAAAGAAAATCCTCTATGGAGAACTAGAAATGGGCAAACGTGGTCAGAAGAAGCGATACAAAGGCACCCTCAAAGCGTCCCTCAAGGATTTCAACTTACCAACAGAGTCATGGTAACCAATTGCACAGGACCGAGCAAAGTTGCGAGGCCTCATCAGAAGAGGTGCTAGTGAATATGAGGCAAAAAGAAAACAGTTTTGAAACCGAATGAAAACAATGAAAAGAATTCAGAGGCGGTCGTTTAGGTCATTCTGACATTTTCTTGTTCACATGTACTTTACGTTAGTTTGATTTATTTATTTTTAAATGTTATTATTATTCATTTATTCCAGAATGACACTAATGAGATAACAGTGGTACAATGATTTAGATGAAACTACACATAAATAATACAAACTTAGAATGTCAAGGGAAAATTCTGCAATAAACAATTTGTTGTACCTCAGACTTTTGCTGTCAATTACAAATGGAACCACAACAGGAGAGGAGAGCCCTTGCCTCATATGCGGGCAACAAAGACGCTGATCAGACTGCGCGCATGCGCAGTCTGATCAGCGCCTCCGTTGTCTTCTTACAGAATTGTTTGGTACTGAAGAATGAATTGTTTAATAAAAAAAGTCTGGAACAAATTATGCTGATGTGCAGGCTAATATGAACATTTGTTTTTCGCATATGATATAAAAGATTTTTCTCCTGTTGTCAATTACGTATAAATAAGATGCAACGTTAGAAAAAGTACAGTTGGACATGTGCGCTCAGTGAAGATTCAGATTAGCCGGCGCATTCGCGTAGTTTGATAAGAATCTTTAGTAGGCGCATTTTGGATAACAAAAGTGTCTTCATGTGGACAACAAAGACTCTGATTGGACTGCACAGGCTGATTTGAATCTTCATTAGGTGCACATTTCACAAAGTATGCTTCCTCACGTTGTGGTTCTAGTATAAATAAATTATAACTGCTTTATTTTGTCTTTACTAAGTCTAGACATATCCCCGATGATCTGATGCAGGCATTGACTTTCTATCTCCTATCTTAATAGATACCCTAGTGGTTCATCACCATCATCCATCACAAAAACATACCTATATACAATGTACATAAACCCCACTTTTATATAGTAAAACTGGGGTAGACAGGGGTATAAATTATTTTTCTTATTTCTGCTCGGTGAGGCGGTTCTAACGAGTACCCCCAATCTATGTTTTGAGCAGAAATATGAAAAAAAAGAGAAAATCAGAATTTTTATCTGAAAACTTTCAGTTTTTTTCTGGTGAAATTTTCAAAATACTCTTACTTTTTTTTCGATATGTGAGTTCCCAAAGAGCGGCATTACCGATTTTATATAAAACAAGTCCAGAAGAAGTGAAACATGTGTTTCCCGCATAGATTACGAACGCTTCAACACGGCAGGTTTTGAAAGCTCCGACCTTGGGCTATTATATTACTAACTTAAAATTTCAAATTACGCCCATTACCACCGAACATACAGAAGAAAAGGATATACATGTACAGTGCAACCACTCGCTATTCTAAAGTCATCTTGCTGTAAGCATAAAGTTAAAATTTATTCAAAATTATATAAAAAAATAATCATAAACTTACTGTTATCAAATTAGTAAATACACTATGCGTATTATAATTCAGATATTTATTTTTCAGGTTTGTACAGTATATCATGACTTAATTGATTTAATTAAGTTTAAAAGAATTGAAATGCAAGATACTAGTCGTTCTCTTAATTAAAAGTAGTGCAGAAATCAAATGTTTATAAAATAGCCTGCCGAAACGGAGCCGTTTGGTCTGAGCATATATCATTTGCGGAGGTTTGTTTGTCCTCAAAGTTAGGATATTAAATATCCCTGTCTGATTTGTTTTCGTTATTAAATATATTCGTAAGACGTCATGTTTTTTGGCATATTCTTCTAGATTGTCACACCCGTTGTCTCATACAAGATTCTATTGTATTTATTATTTTTACCTTGAAATGAGTCATGTCGGAGATACTCGAACGGAAAATGTCCACAACCGGCCATATATTCATATAGCCATGCAGGGGCCTTGCAAAGAAACACAGCACAAACCTTTCTGTACTTGAATATTGAGCAGCAGATGCATAGATCAGTCCGGGTAGATGTACTAGCTGTCCTGGCTTTTTGTGTATATTACTCAATGCTAGATTTTCCTAACTAGCCAGTTATTTGTTTTCGTCTAGCTATCTAGTTAGGTCGTGCCTCGCAGAAAGATGCCTTAGTGTCCATGCAAAAGCATAGCTTAATCTGGCCATCCACGCAGTCTTATCAGACCTTGATTCTTTTTACACAAAGAAAGGCTATATGACTGATCAGCTGCTGAAAATAAAACCATAAGCAGCTTCTTTGGATGTGTTGTTTTTTCAGCATTTGTTGCTCGCATGTGCATTTTTGTACCATTTGGTATAGGGCAACTGATTTTGAGGCATCCACGCTGTGGGATTAGGGCCCCCATTGTTGTCCACTCACATAATCGTTGGATACTACGGAAAGCGCACATGCCAGATTAGACAGCACGGGTAAGCAGGCTTATCAGATTTCTTCGCATTCGCATATACTCTAAGACACATTTCAGCCTTCACACGAAAAATGGAACCTTATGGTTTTCCGTTTTGTGGTTTCAAATGCGCATGGGCTGTCCCCTATTTAGAGTACAGACACCTTTTTTTGACTGAAGCTTCCTTAAGCTCTCTACTACATGCCAGCGAATAGGAAAGGCTCTCTGAGACTGCGCTAATGCGCAGGCTCGCCTGAGCCTTTGCTGATCGCCTATGTGATAAGTACCATTTTCTCATGTGCTGGTTCATTTGCTTGAAGCAGCTTATTTGGTGTCCTCTATCGGAAATAAAAGCAATATACCGTGTGATGGAATTTCTGCAAATAACGCAGATTCTTTCAGATTTAATAAAGCCTAGCAGTAGCCGCGTGGCCTTGCTACAGACCTATAGGCAAACAAACAATGAATACATATCTTAGTGCCCCACTCAAAAAGAGACTTAGTACAGAATGTGAATGTGGGAGGTGTTAAGCAAACAAAACATATGCAAATGAGCATATGCGAAATGTTCAGATTTAGATAAACTTGCGCATGTGCACAATCTCATCAAGACAGCTCCTGAACTTTGATACAGTCTGTAGTATATAGGGCACTGGACACACTTGGCAGATTTTCATTTTTGTGATTTCCTGTTTGGCTTACTGCACAAATATTTTCTTCTGAAAAGGGGTCTACACTAAAAAGCAAAATTTTGCCAAGAATGGCAACTTCTTTTCTTTAAGAGATGACCCCTTTTCAGTAGGGAAGCAAAACAATTTTCACAGTAATCACCCCTTAAATGGATACATTCACTTAAGATGATTGTGAAAGCCTTAGTAAAGGCACTGATCAGCCATTTCTGCCTGAAAAAAAACCCCGATGACACCTTTTTACTTGACGTCCCCTTTGGAAACGCTTAGAGCCCAGACCAGCCTGCACATTCGCATATTGTACTCACTCTAATATGACCAACTTTGTTTCTGATAAGAATGCATGGACGCGCGTGGTGATGTTAATATTCACTGTTAGAATTTGTGTTAGAATTTGCTTGACAAAAGCGATCTCTCAGATGGCAAGGTTCAAACGAGTGCTTGACTTTATTTAACTGGGCAATAAGACTAAGGAGAAAACTATGACCAACGCCAGATTTTATTGCATTTTGTCAGCTGTTATTGCTTTCCTTAAGCTATATAAGAGCCTGAAATGTTATAAAATATTGGATAATATTATACAATACTCGCCACCAACTTTCCTCAGTTGCGTGTAAGTTTTTCAACAGCTCGCTAGAATCCACTAGTTGCACAGAATACTTGCTGTTTCGACTCCATTGCGCAAAACATGTGTCTGGTTAGAAGAAGGCGGGGACAGTGTGTGCGTGTGTGTGTGTGTGTGTGTGTGTGTGTGTATGTGTGAGTGTGTGTTTTCCTTGATGCACGACAAAAAACAAATAAAGAAACAGTGAAAATGTAAGCCATAATTGATACGCAACGTGGGAAAAAGGCCTTTACGCCATGCGCGAACAGCAAAGGTCCAGATAAGCGTGTGCATCCATGCAGTGTGATCTGGACATTCTCTGTTCGTCGACATATACTACAATATCCATTGATTCTGTAAGCGGGAAACGAAGGACCTGATCAGTCTGATTAGGTCCTTCGTTGACTGCAAACTGCAACAAGGCCCTTTTCGTGCGTTGCGCATCACTTATTATAACAAATTATGGAGAAATTCTGGGCATGCTTGCATATAGCGTCACGTTCCGTTTAAGCCGCAACTAAAATATATCGCATCCAGATAAATCTGCACATCTGAGCAGACTTGACTGGACCTGATACACTTAGTAGATATTCCATTATGTTTGGTGTGGGAGACAACGTTTGTGTCTTCCTGTTTACTTTTATGTACGCCATGTCTTTTCTGAAAATAGGTCTACTCTAAATGGAAAGAATTTGCTCCCATTTAGAGTTGACCCCATTTCAGAAAGGAGACAAATCACTTTCGATCGAGTTCTCTCCCCTGAAAGTGCAGTCATTCTCTTTAATCAGTCCTTGTTATCTGGGTAGCCGGAAGGATCGTTGTATCTTTAGATATTCACAGTGCTCATCGAAGTCTGCATGAATGCCTAGGCTGATCTCAGTTTTCGTTGTGCGCACATGTCATCAGTATATGTGGTCACGTTGAGGTCTCAAGCGCATTAAGTTAACAAGTCTGTGTAATTTGTAGCTCCATATTCCTCCATAATATATTGTGCCGTTGGGATATGCAGGAGTCAGATTTCAAACTATTGCAGGTTTTAAACCAGTGCCCAGTTGTTCAAAGCGTCGTTAGCTTAACGAGCTCGTTAAGGGTCATTTCGTTAACTGTTTTAGCAGATTCAATATACAATATTCTGATATTTTTTTGCTGAAAAAAAATGTGAGTAGCTTTTGCACAGCAAAAGCTACTCACATTTTTTTCAGCAAAAAATTTCAGCATATTTGCATATCACTCGATGTAAATTTTAACGAATCGTTAACTAACAACATCGTTAGCTTTGAACAATTGGGCCCAGGTATATTTTTTCCAGGTGCATATTACGAGTATATTTTCATTTCCTTTGGGGTTATTAAGCCCATTCTGGTTACTTGAAAATCGAATACTGCTTGAGGATGCAGCCTCGCAAATTACAATGCTGAATATGAAGAGACTTAATACCGAGTCGCCGATTTTCGTTCTTTTGTTGTCTTTGTTTCCAAAGGTTACCTTTCAGGTTTTTTTTTCTTTCTTCACCGCAGTTGGTGCTAAGTGCCGTTTGGCAGCTGTAAAATGTCTTTCTTAACTTTACCAAAGTGCAGATTATATTTTCATTTCCTTTGGGATCATTGAGAGCATACGGGTTATTTGAAAAAAAAACGGTCCGCTATAGATTTATGTAGAATGCTTACTGGACAACTGCATTAATCGGAAAACAAATAGAGGAAATGCAACAAATGCACCGCCTTCGAACGGTCAGTTAACAAATACTGGTCGGTTTACAATAGCTTTACTCGACGAAAACCTCGGCATTAATTCAGATATAGCTCAAAAAGTAAAACAAAATACTGTTCAGTCCGAGTAGGGTGTTCTACCTCATTCAGTAAACTTTATATCACAGTAAAAGACAAATAACCACAACAAAAGTAGAGGTCCAGGAAGAACCTCGATTACAGAACACAGCCCACAAATGACATCAAGAGGAACAGCAAACAGAGGAACAGAAGCACAAATCAAGGGAAAATGAGAGCAACAAACTCTTTATTCCCCAACAAGGCAATCACAACATAAAGCTGCAATGAAACAAAGTAATTGGCTCAAAGACAATCTGATGTCAAAGCAAAACAAAACCACAAACTATTAAAATCTGGCAAATAAAATGATAAAAATTCTAAATATTCGCCTATTAATGTATATCCACGCATACTTCTGTTTTCGCTATATTCGTGTTACAGGGAACAGAAGGTTTACATGACATTGGCTTGCAACACAATATGAAACAAGAGTGCCGAGATGACCCTGTATCTCTCACCTGAGTACAAAATATGTTCTCCAAATGGCGGCTGTGCAGGTATCTTGCATTTCTGACCGGAATGGTAATAGCCATTGTTATCTTTAGGTCTCTCGGATACTTACTGCCAAGTTTCGAGTCAATTGACCTTTCGGTTCAGGAAAAGGCGTTCAAAATAGATTTTTAAGATGGCGGCTGTTGATCTACAAATAAAAGGTAAGAGAACTCTGATACTTCCTACCAAGTTTTAAATCAGTTGGCCTTTCGGTTCAGGAGAAGATCAAAGTAGATTTTCAAGATGGCTGCCATGGCGGCCATCTTTGATTTTCTATCGGAATGATTGAGCTATTTTTGATCTACAATTCATCTCTATACCTCCTATCAAGTTCAACTGGCATTTCGGTTTTGGAATAGAAGATCAAACTAGATTTTGAAGATAGTCGCCATGGCGGTCATCTGGGATTTTCCGATCGGAACGATTTTAGCTATTTTTGATCTACAAGGAGTCCCAACATTTTCTACAAAGTTTCCAGTCAGTTGAACTTTCGGTTCAGGAGGAGAAGTTCAAAATAGATTTTTCAAGTTTAGAGTCAATTGGCCCAGGGGTGTAGGAGGAGACCTCATCTAAAGCTATTTGTTGACGCCGCACGACAGACGACGGACGACAAACATTGATCATTCACAATAGCTTACCATGAGCACGTCAGGCTTAAGTGAGCTAACAATCCGTGTCCAGGGTCAAAATGTAAATAGACTATCTGTTTTCCTTTCAGGGCTTTTACTAAAGCTTCTTTTCTTATGTTTTCATATGTGTCCTTAGACACATTTGTTTTGCCTTGTCAATAAAATACATTGGTTTATTCCGACCATTGGAAACATTTATTCGACCATCGTTAATAGACTATTACCACTTCTGATTGCACTATCAATGGTTATTGACTTTCACGCTGATTGTCGAAGCAAACACATCAGTTTAAACCTATTTATGCCAAGCATCCCATAAAATGGACATTGGCAAACAGTGCAAACCCAGATTGCACGCCACAGAACGCGGCGTCTGATTCGGGTTTACGTTTGCATTAACTACTAGAATTTCAACCCATGAGCATGTCCAAATAAAGAGGCAAAAGAGTCAATCAGGCATTAACCCATTTAAGCCTAGTGTTCCATAAAAGGGGCATTGGCAAACATTGTAGACCCAGATCAGACGCCACGAGACGCGGCGTCTGCTCCGGATCTACAGTGTTTTATGATAAGTTCAGAAATTTCTACAAAAAATAGTAATAATAAAAACTAACCAGACACCTCTTAAATAGGAAAATAGGTAATAGACCTATCCAAAGACTTTAGGTAGAAGAGTCCACTAGGCATAAATGGGTTAATGGGTAAAAAAAATAGCGCAATTTACTTGAAGCCTGTTTTACAGAGTGATTGTTTTGGTTTATTTTTATTTTGGGCAGTCACTTGTCTGTAAAATAGTACAGAGAATGTCCAGGAAGAGCCACAGAATATAGCCTACAAATGACACCAAGAGGAAGGACAAACAAGCGAAGACAAAACTTTGCAAAACGCTACCATCATGTGACTTCCAACTTCTGAGCAACTGATCACATTCTTTACCCTATACGAGCCGGGACAACAAATGAGTCGCAATGTCAGAAATGTACCCGCGCACATGTGCGCCCAGAGAAGATTCAAATCAGCCTGCGCATTCGTGCAGTCCTATCAGAATCTTCACTGGACGCACTTTGGATACAGACAACCCTGTTTACACCGACACTTGATACAACGACAAATTCGTTATAATGACACTTTTACTGTCACGAAACCTTCGCTTCAGAAGTAACAATTGGTCACAAGTTATGCAAGAATATTGTATTTAATACTTTGAAGAAGTACTCTCAGTGAGGCGATTCTAACAAATATCCAAAACATATGTATTTTGAAGACATAAGAATAAAACAGGACCATTCTTACATATCAATCTGCTCATTAAGTATTCTGTACAACAGCAAATTCATTTTAATGACAACGTCTTTGGGAACAAATGCTGTCGTTGTAACAAGTGTTCACTGTACATTGTAACCAAGGATACAAAATGTGTTTATGTGGACAACGAAGACTCTGATCAGACTATGTGGATGCGCAGGCTGATTTGAGTCTTCGTTGAGCGCACACGTCAGAAGGTATGTTTTCTCATGTTGAGGCTGAAACGATAAAGCATGCCTACAGAATGTTTAAATTCAGGGCCCAAATGTTCGAAACTAACGATGTCGTTAGTTTACCGTATCGTTAAAATTTCGATCATTAAATATGACATATACGCTAATATTTTTGCTAAAAAAGTGAGTAGTTTTTGCATTTGCAAAAGCTGCTCACATTTTTTCGGCAAACATACCTGTGAGTTAGATATTGTACTTACTAGAACAGTTAACATTTTGACCATTAAAGAGATCGTTAAGCTAACGATGCTTTGAACAACTGGGTCCAGATGTATTAGCCGGAAATGATTTGCTTGATGGTTTTGGCAGCAGCTTAGAAGGACTTTAAGTCTAGACACAAATAATACATAACTGAATGCCTTAGGAAAGAATTAGTAAACTGCTAGGTTCAGAAAGATAAAGTCCAAGTTTGGAAAAGCCATTGCATCAGTGCATGATTCGTGTTCTTAGATATGCTCTTATAGGACACTACGGTACTTTGCAGATATATGCAACAATAACTTTGCCCCGTACCCCTACCTCCTGTGTAATTCAAACTGCATTACTGAAGGTTGAGATCACTTAATCTGATTTGTAGTTCTAGATGGACCTTCCCAGCTAGCATTCTTTATAAATCTAAAGCGGGCCGTTCTCGGCCCGTCAGCTACCCTGACGGGCCGATAACGCCCGCTATAGATTTATAAAGAATGCTTACTGGGTTGATTATCAATGTCTGTGGTCGGGCTCATCCTGGTTCTACTGTCGACACTCTGAATGCAGCTCACCACTGGGTCTCTTGCTTGCTTTCATCATAGCGCTTATCAATGTATGTCTGTTACTGCGATGTTTCACTCACAAGGTAGAGGACAAGTATGCTATACAAATACATATTTATAATATGGCGCTGTATCAGAAGTAAAGATGCCTTATTTTTGTGCGAGTAAAACAAGTTTAAGCACCCCTTCCCCTCTACATGCCGCGCAGAAGTTTTTCTGCTAACAGGTCTATTGCAATTCCTCTTTTGCAGAATATGTTTGTTCGTACGTCGAACGTCAAAGTACTGGGTCCAGTTGTTCAAGTCATCATTAGCTGAACCAGCTCGTTAATGACAAAATCGTTAACTGCTGTAGCTACCTAGCTAGCATTCTTTATAAATCAACAGCGGGCCGTTATCGGCCCGTCAGCTACCCTGACGGGTCGATAACGGCCCGCTATAGATTTATAAAGAATGCTTACTGGGTAAGGTATTTTCAAATACACTGATATTTTTGCTGCGAAAGCTACTCACATTTTTTGAGCAACAAATATCAATCTATTTGTCATATTTCAGGACAGATATTTTAACGTCACGTTAACTAACAATTTGTTAAGTTTTAACAACTGGATCCTGGTTGGTTTTGTCACCGTATGTTAAACATCTCTTCTAATTTCGGTGTCTCATGCTTCGTGATAAAGGCATTTTCTGGGTAACTTCCTGTATTATATATTTTCTGAAAAAAAAAAAAGAACACAATTACCAATTCTTTCTAAACAAGTTAGCTGAATTGCGTATGCAAGGCACCCTTTGACACCAATGCTTTGCAAACTATCTTATAAAATTGGGTTTGGGTGGGGTTAATTTCTTCAGGAGAATTATTCGTAATGATATATTTCAGTGGTGGCTTAGCACTGACAGATATTCTAGACGTCATTACTTAATTAAGAAATACATCAGAGATAAATAGTGATAAAATCTAGAATAATTTCTTCAATCATAAAGATGTCGGACGTAATGTTGAACATATCAAAAGTAATGGAGCTGAAAATATAGTAAAGAGATAAAAACCCGTAGAAAACAAACAGGTACCTTATCACACCAGCCAATGTGCAAATTCGATGTCATTTAGGTCTGACCATTTTTTTTCTAATTTGCGTTTGAGCAGCCGGAACCAGAACCAGTCATAGCTTCAGAACAGAGGGGTATCGAATACGTATTTTCTTAGTTCTGCACGAAGACATATATTGTAGGCACTCATTAGAAGCTCATCCCTGAGTGCTTCTCTTAGGCGCTTCTAATAAGTACCAACCACCTATGTTTTTTATGGAGAAATAAGAATATATCAATAGGTTTTTGTTGAAAAAAACGAACAACAACAACAACGTTGAGCCAGTATACATCACGAAAACACGTCTATATAATTTTGACCCCTTTAAATCCCACTTTTATATAGTAAAACTGGGGTTTACAGGGGTATACATTATTTTTCTTATTTTGCTAAAAAAAACATATATTGTGTGTACTCGTTAGAACCGCCTCGCTGAGGCGGTTCTAACAAGTACCCACATTCTATGTTTTGAACAGAAATTTGAAAAATATCAGAATTTTTATCTGAAAATTTTCCTTTTTGGATGTTAAATTTTCAATGTATTTGAATAGGTGTGTTTTCATAATGAGATCAAACTATAACCCTGTACATTAATCTGAGGCTTCTGGTTCCAAGGGTTCCAAACTATAACTGTATTACGTCAAATAGGTCACAGTACAAGGTTACATTTATACCTATACCAGTACATACAGGTTCAGTATGTTGTGTGTCTGTTATGATTTCGTACCCTGGGACCCCTGCACTTAAGTATTTTACTGAAACAACAACAACTACAGGCTCAGTGGAATCGGTGCAGTAGTGAAACATACAATTTTGTTTGGAACTACTTATATGCCTCTGGTAAATATAGTATGGTACAATTTTGTTTGTAGCGGCGGATATAAAGTAGAATAAATCTAAACTAATTGGCTGAAAGAAAGAAGATCACTGCGCATTAACCTTGTGGTAAAACATCCTCTCTTAATTTTGTTTATACGTACGCAATGAATTATCGTTTATTTAGATTTATCTAAGACTACATTTAATGGCGGATGAAAGTGACGCCATATGATTTTAATCTTGTCGTAAAGCGTCCAGAGTACAGTTTGATTCCAAACGAATGAACATCGGATTAGCCTGTAGCTTTATGTAATATGTACAATGTAGACCATATTACCTCCTAATATATACAGACAACATGGGTATGAAGGGATCTACATTATTTGGTGGAATTACGAAAACACGCCTATTCAAATATATAGAAAATTTCACCTCCCAAAACTGAAAATTTTCAGATAAATTTTTTTTTCATATTTCTTCTCAAAACGTAGATTGTGGGTACTTGTTAGACCTGCCTTGGAGAGGCGATTCTAACGAGTACCCACAATCTATATTTTTGAGCAGAAATAAGAAAAATAATGTATACCCTAAAACCCCTAGTTTTACTATATAAAAGTGGGGTTAAGGGTCCAAACTTATATAGGCATTTTTTCGTAGTAGAATATTTAGAATATTGTCGTTTTTAAACCAGCTATTTATTGCGTATTTATATTTCAAGCTTCGTTTTTTTTACTGCAGATAGCTGTAGTAATTTGCTTAATGTCCGAAACATTCCTCATTTCCCATATTACATGGGTTACATCCCAGCAGGCACACAACATCAAAATGACGTCGTATCAACGTCGATGCGACGTGATCACGTCGCATCGACGTTGATACGACGTCATTGTCACGTTGTGTGCCCACTGGGATAACTCTAGATGCAAGGTGTATCAATATCATAAATAAAAATACCAAAGTATATTTTACAGGTATCCGTTAGAAGTGCTGTAGTTTTATGGACGCAAGGAGAGATACAATCAAAACTTTATCGTAGTGATACCTAAGAAAAGAGGTATAAGTATTGCTCTATAACTTTGGATCGACTTTCTTCCTTAATTCTTTAAACACAAAGGCTGCGACATTATTAATATATACACTGTTAACGTTTACTTGAGCAAACAAAATAGCTCCAAAGAAAACTTCCACAAAAAATAAATATAGCGATGTATTCAATACATCTGTAATATACCGACGTGAAGATTTGAACCCGCAAGAAGAGACCTGGGTCTTCAGTTGAAACAGAAGACCTCGACCACTAATATTAAATACCAATGGGCTGAGTAAGGTTCGAACCTACGCCTCTGTGTTGAAGTTTGTTTAAATCTTGAATTGTAATAATACCTCCAAGCTTCAGTATCCTATAGATCCAGAGAGTTCCTTGTATATAATGAGTCCGCTAGCGCACCAAAAATATACCCTATCCGACTGGTCGTTCAGAGAAATCAAGCATAATACTGTTCCATGAAACTTGTTTTTAACAAGTGTAGCGGTGCAGCAGTTATGTTACCTTACTCAGAAGGGCTAGGCGCTGCCGTCGAAGCCGGCGTGGGATCAAACCCCACCTGGCCCGGTGGTATTTCATGTTTCTCCCCATACACCTTTTTTCTGAAGTACTTGCTTCAGTGATGAACCTGGACCGGAAGTCTTTACTCAAGTTAGTTTAAATCTTGAATTATGATAATATTTCGAAGCTTCAGTATCCTGTGGATCCAGAGAGTTCCTTGTATATAATGAGTGCAATAGCGCACCAAAATTATATCCTGTCCGACTGGTCGTTCAGAGAAATCAAGTATGATACTGTTCCATGCTACTTGTTTTAACAAGTGAAGCGATGCACTGGTTATGACACCTGACTCTGAAGGCTACGCGCTGCCGTCGAAACCTGCGTGGGTTCGAACCTTACTCGGACCAGTGGTATTTAATTTTTCTCCCAACACATGCTTTTGTGAAGTTCTAGCATCAGTAATGATGCTGGGCCGGAATTCTTTGTTGAAGTTAATTTAAACCTTGAATTATAATAATATTTCCAAGCTTCAGTATCCCGTGAATCCAAAGAGTTCCTTGAATATAATGAGTGCTAGCGCACCACAATTATACCCTTCCCGACGGGTCATTTCGGGAAATAAAGCATAATACTGTTCCATTACACTTGTTTTTAAGCAGTGTAGAGGTGCAGTGTTTATGTGTCCTGACTCTGAAGAGCTAGGCAGTGCCATGGAAGCTGGCGTGGGTTCGAACCTCACTCAGTACAGAGGTCCCACACACTTTTTTTCTGAAGTACTTGCATCAGTAATGAACCTGGTTCGGAATTCTTTGTTGAGGTTAGTTTACATCCTTGAATTATAATAATATTTCAAAGCTTCAGCATCCTGTGGATCCAAAGAGTTCCTTGTTTATAAAGAGTGCGCTAGCGCACCAAAAATATACCCAATCCGACGGGTCGTTCAGAGAAATCAACCATAATAATGTTCCATTAAACTCGTTTTTACAAGTGTACCGATGCACTGGTTATGTCTCCTGACTTTGAAGGGCAAGGCGCTGTCGTCGAAGCCGGCGTGGATTCAAACCTTACTCAGCCCAGTGGTATTTCATATTTCTCCCCATACACGTTTTTCTGAAGTACTTGCTTCAGTGATGAACCTGGACCGGAAATCTTTACTCAAGTTAGTTTAAATCTTGAATATGATAATATTTCGAAGCTTCAGTATCCTGTGGATCCAGAGAGTTCCTTGTATATAATGAGTGCGATAGTGCACCAAAATTATATCCTGTCCGACTGGTCGTTCAGAGAAATCAAGTATGATACTGTTCCATGCTACTTGTTTTAACAAGTGAAGCGATGCACTGGTTATGACACCTGACTCTGAAGGCTACGCGCTGCCGTCGAAACCGGCGTGGGTTCGAACTTTACTCGGACCAGTGGTATTTAATTTTTCTCCCAACACATGCTTTTGTGAAGTTCTAGTATCAGTAATGATTCTGGGCCGGAATTCTTTGTTGAAGTTAATTTAAACCTTGAATTATAATAATATTTCCAAACTTCAGTATCACGTAAATCCAAAGAGTTCCTTGAATATAATGAGTGCTAGCGCATCACAATTATACCCTTCCCGAGACGGGACATTCAGGGAAATCAAGCATAATACTGTTTCATTACACTTGTTTTTAAACAGTGTAGAGTTGCAGTAGTTATGTGTCCTGACTCTGAAGAGCTAGGCAGTGCCATGGAAGCCGGCGTGGGTTCGAACCTCACTCAGTACAGAGGTCCCACACACTTTTTTTCTGAAGTACTTGCAACCATAATGAACCTGGTTCGGAATTCTTTGTTGAAGTTAGTTTACATTCTTGAATTATAATAATATTTCAAAGCTTCAGCATCCTGTGGATCCAAAGAGTTCCTTGTTTATAAAGAGTGCGCTAGCGCACCAAAAATATACCCAATCCGACGGGTCGTTCAGAGAAATCAACCATAATAATGTTCCATTAAACTCGTTTTTACAAGTGTACCGATGCACTGGTTATGTCTCCTGACTTTGAAGGGCAAGGCGCTGTCGTCGAAGCCGGCGTGGATTCAAACCTTACTCAGCCCAGTGGTATTTCATATTTCTCCCCATACACTTTTTTGTCTGTAGTACTTGCATCAGTAATGACCCTGGGCCGGAATATTTTAAGTTAGTTCAGATTTAGAATTATAATATTTCCAAGCTTCAGTATCCTGTGGATCCAGAGAGTTTCTTGTTTATAAAGAGAGCGCTAGCGCACCAAAATATATCCAATCCGACGGGTCGTTCAGAGAAATCATCCAAAATACTGTTCAATGAATCTTGTTTTTAAAAAGTTTAGTAGTACAGTGCTTGTGTCTCCTGATTCTGAGGGGTTAGGCGCTGCCGTGAAAGCCTGTGTGGGTTCGAACCTCACTCAGTCAAGTAATCTTCATATGCGCCTCAGTACGAGGGCATATGAAATCTTGTAGGAAATGCTGAGCCTTTGCTCATTTCATACATGAAAAAATCGACCTTATTCGATTCTTCTTCTTCTTAAGTCACATTTTGTTGTTATGATAACCTTATTTCTTTTAAACGATGTTCATGTTAGAAGTGTGAATAGCGAAACAAACTAAATGATCATGAATTTAATCGTTTGTCTTTCAATACAGTACGTTACCTAAATTGAGATTAAATGTTCTAGGTGCTTATTGGAAACAGGGAATCGCTTTGCCATATTTTCTACTGCTAGCAAGCATTTGGGAACGAAGATATGTATTTTTCATAATGATACTCGAGTTCCACGTATGCGTAATAGGATGTCTCTCTAAAGGAGTATGTGCACAGTATTTGTTTGTGAATGAGAGAGATTGAAAACCGTGTGTCTGGGCCTGTATATTACGCTGATGATACAACGTAGGTTTTTTAATTTCCATGCCTCATTTCTACTTACAACGCTTATGTTATCTTCATTGATAATTTGCACGCATGCGGATAGGTTCAGTAATACAGGGATTTCGTACAGCTATGTTTCGATTCTTGATTCTTGGCATATGTTATATTCCTTTCCGTCTGGTTTTGTTCTTAATTAGTATTTGTGTCTGTAATTCGGTAGATATAATGAAAGGGAGTCGACAGACGGTGCAAAATTGTAGATTATAATGCTCGTTTCTATGGGAAAGAGTGAATGCCGGAGTTTCAACGAGGTGATATGAACAAGTGCTTCAAGCCGCTTTTGGAGAAGCCAGGACAAATCTTAATTGAAAAAGCGAAATCCTTGTTCGGAAGTCATCTGGCGCGCCTCACTGTCATTTAAGAATCTCATATGGGCCGCGCCAAGCAAAAGCGAAAATGTATCTTCGAACATGCCTATCTTGCACAAATTCTGATTCATGCTGCGCATGCGCAAAGTCTTATTCCGGCATTCATTGATACATTATATAGTGTCCAATGATTCTCTTAGCGGATAGCAAAGATCCTGATCAGACTGCGCGGATGCGCAGGCTGATCTGGGCCTTTGGTGTCCGCATATACCCGAAGATGTTTTCGCAACGCGCGGCCATATACTATTGTTAATTGCTTTGAGAGCTTACCCTGTTGGTTGAATCGATTGCGCGGATGCGTGGTAACACAGTGAAACAATCCAAACTTCAAACCTAAGGCTCCTGCATTGTGCAGGTAAATATATTATGTTAACACATTTAAGTGAAAAATATTTACATTTAAGGCATTGCACTGGATAAGACATTTTTCAAAAAAAAAAAAAAAAAAAAAAAAAAAAAAAGGTAAGAGAAAAGTCCAGGGAGTGCCAAAATCACAAACCGCAGCCCTTCCCAGACACCAAACCATAGTGCATTGATATTTTCTTATTTCTCCAAGATGCGCTTCTAATAAGTACTCACCATATGTGTTTATCTGGAACAATAAGAAAGTCATAAGGAGCATGTGGCAGAGCTAATGAATACCCAGAGATTGTGTTTTCTTGGAGAAATAGAAAAATATCTATCTGGTTATCTCTTGTTACCTCTCAAATCTCCTATGTAAGCCATGACATTCCCGTGATAAGATATGGAGAAAAGGCGGAACACCAGGTAAGAAAGTATATAAAAAGCTATTTATGAGTATAAAAGGTCACATGAAATCCCATTAAAAAAACTAAAAAATAAATAAATAAATAAATAAATGAAATAATAATAATAATAATAATAATAATAATAATAATAATAATAATAATTATTATTATGAATAAGATAAAAAAGAAAAAAAGAAAATGACAATCCGAAGTTTTCTGTTAATTAGCTTAATAGTGTATACCATGTTTACCCTATTTTCACAATATATTATAGGGTACATGCCGGTATACATTATATAAACTTGTAAATGTAGTACGTAGACCCAGTCCATTAATAAGCAACTACTGACAAGGACACTTATATGTGGACAGTGAACTCTTCAAGTATTCTGATCAGGGCCTTCTCTGTCCGCTTACATGATTCATTTTGTCCCAGAGCCTACAGCGGCAACATCCCACAGCAGCCACAGCCCACAGCTGGTATGATATATTTCTGAAACTTATATAATGAACACACACACACACACACACACACACACACACACACACACACACACACACACACACACACACACACACACACACACACACACACACACATTGATGTGCATACTAAACAATTGCGATAGTATTGTGGGCGACGTTTTCAGAATTCTGAAATTTCATTTTGTAACACTTTATAATGCTGAAGTTGTTTTGGCTTATATTGGCCGTAACCTGTCAGGGGAGACTTGACATTTGCATTCTTGTATTGTAGGAGTCCATACTTCAGTAGTGATATGCAGACGTCAAAGCATTTATTAAATTATAGTTTTGTTTTTAACAGTTTGTTCGTGGGCGATGTTTAAAATCGCTTAACCAATACTTAGTAGGTTTCGATAACTCGATTCAACGGCCTGTATAAATGACCCGATTGTCAGTCAAAGACTAAATAAACACCAACTGTCAGCAGAGGTGGAAATTTCATACTTTTACATGTTCTGCCTCGGCTTAGCCTCTGTCAAAGAAAACTCACATTCGGCCAGGTTATTGGCTAGATCTTGTCGGTATCTATCAGAATGCAGGGACAAACGAACAGACGGACTCACAATATACACACTATAGGGCATTCTTCGAAAGGCAACCTTTCAATCGGTCGAATTGGTCGACTTTTCTGAGGGGCGTATTGTATTCTATGCTTTAAAGAAACAAATGTTTTGGATATTTGTTAGAATCGCCTCAATGAGGCGATTCTAACAAATATCCAAAACATATATATGAGGCGATTCTAACAAATATCCAAAACATATGTTCTATGAGGAAAACAAGAACAAAACTAGACCTTTCTTATATATCAATCTGCGCATTAAGCATTCTGTACAACAGAAAATTCATTTTAATGGCAACGTCTTTTGAAACAAATAATGTCGTTGTAACGAGGGTTCCCCCTATCTGATTTGGTCTGCCGGGCTGAAAGGGTTAAAACATACCGATGGAATGGCTCCTAGTGCAGATCGTGAGCAATTTGATTCGGATCTACACTCTTCTCTAGGCCTAAGTGTCCGAGAACCATGTGTCCAACTATTTGGAACCCTTAAGTCCTTACCACACTTTAACCCTCACACTATATATTTGAAAATTCTAATTTCGATTTTAGGTATGTCAAGCTATGTGACTTCGAAATTCCTACAGGAAAATTTTTGAACTATATGCAGACAGTGGGGACACTGATCAGACGCCGCATTTTGCGGCGTCTGATCTGGGTCCACACTGTTTGCCATTTACTCTTTTAGGGGACTCCAGACTACAATGGGTTAAGGATAACTTTTGTAGATTTTATTATCCAAGCATGTGAACAAAATCTTTTTACTACCTGTTGATGTTTTAAAATCCTGGTTGGGTGGCAATTAGCATTAAGCCTGATCGGACGCCACAGACCGCGGCGTTTGATCTGAGCTGGGTCTTCACAGTTTGATCAGGACTGTCTGTCCGAGGACTTGGGATAAATCAGCAGTTAAGATAATCTTGGTATCTACATGTGTTATTTCCAAATGATACAATGTAGAAAAAACGTGTAATCATACAATGTACCTGGCCGTATGGCAATTCTTTCAGCTTTATTTAAATTATTCCTATATTAGGGACATTGGCAAACGGTGAAGACCCAGGTCAGATGCGGCATCTGATCTGGGTTTGCACTGTTTGCATTAAACACAGAGATTTCTTTAAAACGTGATAATAATAATAATAATAAAAATAACCATACATGGACAAGACCAAAGAGTTAATGTAGAAAAATCCACTCGGCATCAATATGTTGAACTGGCTTGCTCAAAATAAGTATCCGTCCCTCGTTTCAACTCATAAGCCAGCCAACACGTTTGTAACAGATGTGCATAAAATAATTTATATTCGTAATTATTTTAAAACCTTGGCCAGCTTACGTATTATCTTGAGCTTTCAAATATCGGAGAAGAGAATCTGGCACGAGATATATATTTTATTTTGTTATTGGAAAACGCGCTGCATCTCAGCGGATCAAAATTCAGACGTTGCAATTACTATTGCTGAAGCGAGGCGAACAGGAGTTCCGTAATTAAGAACAGAATGTAAGGCTCTCTTCTTCCGAAAATGGGACACAGGTGGCATTTTGCATAACTGATGTGGTGTTAACACGGAATGGGATACAAATACCTCTGTACTTACTATATCCACTTTTGGAAATAGAATTTTCTTCGCTAGTACGAACCAGTTTGATGTTATTATTAAGGTTTTGTAATAATATCGGAATTATATTAAATGGACTAGTCCTTTTGAATAGGTGACATATATATAAAACATTAGGGGGTGTGAGACACTTGGTAGAATAAGGGGGATAAATTGTGACTTCCTGTTTGCTTTTTGTGCACACCAAATTTCTTCTCAAAAAGGGTCTGTTCTAAAAGGAAATAATTGCTACCCGTGAGAGTAAATTCTTTTCTTATAGAATAGATCTCTTTTCGGAAGGGAGGCAAACAATTTTGACAGAGTTGTCAGCCTTGAAAATGTATTTAAAGTATGCCCCTTAATACGGAATAAGAACGTAGAGAACAGCATACTTAATATATCCACATTTGGAAGTATTTTTTTCTTCACAAGTACGAACGGAGTGTTTGATGTTATTTAGACGTTGGAATAATATATTATCATGATTATGTACATGTATATCTATGTATCTAACAAATGGAATATATAATATGTCAAGCTATTAGTCATGCTTCTTTAGGAATAAGCATAATAACACAAACCAATAAAATGAAACTACAAATATAACCATCATTATTATTTATTTGCTTGATTTGCATTGAATTTGCAGTCAAGCATAATGATTGTTTGAAATGTCTAGTTTTTAAAATAGAATGTGTTTTATGGCACTAACTAGTATACAACCGTACTATTAAGTGTCCACTGGATTAAGAGAACATAATATATGTTGTTGTTTTTATATGGAAATTATCTTGCAAGAAGAATACACTAAACTAAATTTTATTTATAGATACGTGTTAATTTCATCACGAAAGTACGCCTGTATGATTTTGACCCCCTTAAACCCCACTTTTATATAGTAAAACTGGGGTTTACAGGAGTATATATTATTTTTCTTATTTTTGCTCGAAAACATAAATACATAAATTGTGGGTACTCGTTAAAGCCGCCTCGCCGAGGCGGTTCTACCGAGTGCCCACAATCTATGTTTTGAGCAGAAATATAAAAAAATATCAGAGTTATTATATGAAAATTTTCAGTTTTTGGAGGTGAAATTTTTATATATATTTGGATAGGCGATATTTTCGTAATGATTTTCCTCATGCAGGTTTGTTTTCAGAAATATATAACCGTATTTCTCTGAAACAATAAGGTATTGTAGAACGTTCGTGATGTATTGATAGTTTATCTGAAGTGAATACTAAGGAGATAAGAAAGAATAATGCAGCCGCCAGGTTTTATAGATGAAAACAGAAGTACTAATAATAGTCGTAACAGTGTGATAACAATGATTACAAATATTTGTATTGATGAGGTTTCTCTCGTGATCATGAAATGATTACTCATTACAGAATTAATGGAATGCTCAAGAAGCATAGTTTTTTACACCTATAATAAGGTGTTGAAGCTATACTTGGAATATGGTGAAGCAAAATAAACAAGTGAAAGTGCATTCAAGTTTTCTAAACGACGATTCATAAGTGCTAAAGGAGATTTGATGCAATTGATGTAAGTATTAACGTGACGAGGAAATGAATTCGTCATCGGATTTCGAGTCTCCTCCAACGCCTTTTCAGATTTCTGAGTATGTGCAGGTTATTATAATAATAATGTACAGCTTTATAACATTGATAGCCATTGGAGGCAATACGATTGTATGTTACCTGGTGTACGCATACAAGCGGATGCATACAGTTCCGAACTATTTTATTGTCAACCTAGCTTGCAGTGATATTATAATGGCACTGTTCTGTATTCCATTCACATTTGTGGCTAATCTTATTCTTAACTACTGGCCATTCGGGGAGCCAATGTGTCCTATAGTATTGTACATACAAGTTGTCGCTGTATTCTTGAGTGCCTACACGTTGGTTGCCATGGGTATTGACAGGTACATAGTCATAGTCCATCCATTCAAACCTAGAATTAGTACTAAACAAACATGCATCGCCATTGTAATTATTTGGATTCTCTCTTTACTGATACCGTTACCAACGTTACTAAAATCACGGATTTTATATCATTCAAATACCAGTGGACAGTGTATAGAAGTCTGGGAGAGTTCTACAGAGAAATATGTGTACAGTCTCTTATTAATGATACTTCATTACTTCGCTCCATTGACTTTGCTGTTATTCTCGTACCTGAAAATCGTCTATCATATCTGGGTTAAGAATATAGATGGAAGTGATAGAAGTAAACGAAAGCTACAGCTGGCTGCGGCTAAAAGAAGGGTAAGCTATACATATCTCAATTTACCTGTTTTATCAAATGATGCACAGCGGACGAAGAGGCCGTTTGAAGTCTCCAAATGCCTCCCAATCGGCATTTCTCTTTACCCTATGCTATTAAAATAATGAATTTCAGGCCATTTACTATATAATGAATAACAAATTGGAGAATTATTTTTTTCGACTGAACTATTATGTGTTACTCAGATAATTCATATAAAAATACATTTATTCTGGTTGCCTACCTTTTTAACCCGCTTTCTGAATGTATAGCTTGGTAAGCATAATGCTAAAAAACTTGAAATCAAATTTGCTGATCTTGAGATTTATCATACTGTGAGAAGGAAACCAGTAGGCAAACTATAGAACACAATGTTTTCACCGACAATTTAACCGCATTATTCAGCTTTAGCAAAGTATATTGCTAACTATTGGCATGTAGGTACTTATTTAATATAGTGTTTCTAGCTATTTAAACTTTTTCGGTGAAAAATTTCAGACGGCGTCTGGTGAATGTTTTAAAGCAAACAAAAGCATATAGGAATTTAGTTCCAAGGCGGCTACTCTGTTGCACGCTTTTCTGTTCGTGCGCCGGTGGTTTTATGAAATAGTGTTTGTTTTGTTATTTCTTGTTCCTCCTTCTTCATCTTAGTTTGGTGCATCGTGAAGGCTGTGCCTAGTGGTAATGTCATTTCCTAAGTATCTTCATTTATACTGTTTATATATCTAAAATTAAATGCTTCAGATGAACCAACTCATCTAGATCAGCAAAGGCTTTTATTATTGCCTTTGATAACGTAATAGTTAAGGGAAATACAGTCGACTCTCGTTATCTCGACTTCGCTTATCTCGAATAACCGCTTATCCAGAAGTGAAAATCTGGTCCCTGTTTAAAAATGAAAATCTAACAACAGGTAACAAAATATTGCTGAGAAGAGGAGCAATTAGCAATTTCTCCGCTTTTCCACAATATTTTCAATGCAACTATACCTATAACTTCAGGAATCAAATAATATATTCATTTGGGAAATGTGTTTGTTCGATATAGTGTTTCCTCCATTCTGCAAATCATATATGTCGAGGTACGGATATCTTAAGGTATTTCAGAGAGTCCCTTGGACTTCGAGATAACGAGTGTGGACTGTATACAAGATCAATGTCATCTTTAGAGAGCAATGTATACTTTAGCCGCAACGTCAGGAAACGTACCTTCAGAAATGTGCGCCCAGCAAAGATTCAGATCAGCCTGCGCATTCGCGCAGTCTGATCAGAATCTTCACTGGGCGCATTTTGGATAGCCAAGAATGCAAAAATTCATCATGCGGACAACGAAAATTTTGATCAGTCTGCGCGGATGCGCAGGCTGATTTGAGTCTTTGTTGGGTGCTCCTATCAGAAGGCATGTTTTCTCGCGTTGTGGCTGACTTTAAGCGGCATCACGGCTTTATTTGCTTTGTTGTATGGAAGGGTACTGGCCTAATATTGTTTCTCGGACTGCTCTTTTCTTCATTTTAACGCGATAAATAAAGTTATTACAACATAATGATTATTGTAATGGCGAGATAAACACCATATTAATACGGCTTATTTATTTCACTATGTCTCTCATTTTGTTGTAAATTTTCATGTAACATTTGTAAACGAAAATATTATATTATAATCTGTATTGCCTAAATATTTCGTTTTGCATATTTAAGCTTAATTTTGGCGACGCAATGTTATATTTATTGCGGAAGTTGAATTAAGCATATAAATATTAGAGATCTTTATATCATAAAGAATAATCGGTGGGAACGATGTCGTAAGACCAAACACTTTTGCTGTTCTAGAGAACATTTTTCAAAAGAATGGCTTTTGATCAGATTATCACTCCTCCCGACCTTTCTATCATCTCTCTACTTTCTTCCTTTTATGGGGTGATTTTCTCCCATCTCCCCTTCTCCATTCTCCGTCTTTCTTCCCACGTTTCATACCCGGCCTGCCGGAAGCAAGAATTGGACATGTAGTTTTTCGCCGTAATGTTACGCCCGTGCGCAAGTACTTCTGCACATGTGCATGTCACGCTCAAATAAAGAAAAAACCAAATGATTAAATTTACATACGAATTTTCATTAAAATTTTGTCCAAGGTTGCGTCTGCGTTTTTCTTGAAGGTGACAACTTGAGTAAATTTTATACTAGAACGTTGATTCTCGCACTTACTCGCTTTATGTTGAAGTCACCCTTGGGTGGGGCTAGGGGTTAAAATGTATAACAGGTCATATTGAGCATATACAAAAAGTTGCTGAAATCATAACTCTGGTTCCGGTTTCAAAACCGGACAGGTGACACCAAGGTTAATGGTCAAACAGATGGACTTATTTGATTTGATGATAAAAGTACATGTACAATGATCTAACTTGGGACTTTAAGTGGGGCTATGATATTAATCCAGACAAAAAGAGTATGGAAACTATATGTGTTCAAAGTAATAATAATAATGATAATAATTATAATAATAATAATAATACAACAGAGAGAAAAACATCAGTTGTACCTTTGCAAAATGAATATACCGGTAATACAATCGTGGTTATGAATCGGGTATATAACAAAAAGTATACAGGTATATGGATATCATGATAGATTATATCATTTTCATTATAATTTATCCACATAAAATATGTCAACTTAACACGTTACTATCGTGTTTCTCTGTATAACTTTGTGCGGCGGAATAATTATTAGAGGGTACCAGTGAGCTTCCATAATATTGTGCAGATTTATATGTCGACAAGATATCAGATGCATTTAACTAAAGACATGTTTTCTCAATACGTAAATTAGTTTATTACGTGCCAGGTTTTTCTTTTTTTTTTTTTTTTCATGTCCTGTAAAATAACATTATAACGTTTGGCATTAACCAAAACGTATATCTGTGAAAACTGCAGGTAAACATTGCGTTCATGGGGTTAGTTTATGTGAGCTATGGAAGTTAGGTCGGGAGGGGTGCTTGTAGAACAGTGGGAGTTTACGAATACTCTGTACATTGCTATTACTGATTCTGTACTATGCAATATAATATGACCTGTTGACATTGAAAGGAAATTGAGCCTCGTCGCGAGCAAAAGCGTTCTTTTCGTCGAAAAAATCTTTTAGTGGCATACCTACGCCTTAACCAGGCCACGTGTCTAGTTCTTCGGCTGAACATCCTCTTGGCCTGCCGCTAACGTGAGCTAACAGCATAGGTTCTGGCGAGACTGCGCGGATGCACAGCCTCGCCTGAACCTTTGCTGTTCGCTTATGCTATAACGACTCTTTTCCTATGACACAGTTGAGATGTTTTCACACTCTCCCTCTCTCTATACTGTTTTGCGCATCATGCAAAATTTTGTCCTTAAAGCATACAAAACAGCATATGTATATGCGACTGTGCCCATCAGTATGCACTACGTGTCGGACCACCACCACCACCAACAACAACAAAAAACATATACCTACTTCACCTTGAGGCAGAAAAAATATGTTGAATGAATCGATTGAATGTTTGATCGATAAATTTTGAAAAACGCATAGATTATAGATTAAAATTATTATGAATAGAGTCAAATTGTTTATGCTTGACAGACATACACGCAATACCAGAATTGTTTATATAGCACTTACCGACTCGACACTGAATGTGGAGTTGATTGGTCCGTTTGAGTTGCTCGCATATGACGTCGCATCACGTGGCGTATGCTATGGTTATGCGAACTGTTTCGTTGACCGGTGGCTGGTGAACCATAAGTGATTTCCTTAGTGATTAAATATAAGTAATCGCTATAAAACGATAAGATATGACGTAGACTTTATGCGGTAGACTGCATGAATATAACGTAGACTTTATGAGACAGACTACATGCTTTAACTTAATTAAGTATCCTAGCATTCGAAACCCTTCTAAACTGGGGACTACTCATAAAGGAAATAATTTGCTTCCACTGCATAATGTACTCGCATATCTTTGACACAACGGTAAACATGCTTAAGAAAATGTTTATTATAAACAATTATTGCATAAAAAGCAGTGTCGCAAGTTATTAACAGCCGTGTATTAACCGGCGAAAAGCCGTGTATTAACAAGGCAATTCACGCGCTGTTAATGCACGGCTACGCAACTTTCAATATGATCTTACCGGGGCCAGAGATTTGCTGCCGTTACGAGATGTGTACTGCCCGGCCCTAGAACGAGCATAGTCAGTGGAAATTACGTTCGCGAGACATCGGTGAAAAGGCGAAACAAAATAGTGCAAGAAATAATGCGAAACGTAGCAAATGCTTTCAGTTTTTATGCAATAATAGCGATCAAACATGTTTTTTCAATGCATTAACATTCGCCAGGTCCCGTGGGAGGTGTTGAAAACCGAGGCCGAAGGCCGCGGTTTTCAACACCTCCCAAGGGACCTGGCGATGTTAATGCATGAAAAATTATGTTTGATCCCTATAATAAAGAAACAGCTTTGTTTAAGTGAAACATCTTGTATGTCGTCACAGCATAGACTTCTTATAAGAAAATGGAGATTTTCCACCGTTTGTACAAATTGTGGGGTTGTAAATAGGATAAAGCACAGGCATCTATGGAAGTAAAACTGAACCTGGGCAAGATTGCATGCCCGCCTGAAAACGCTTTGGATCCTTGGCTATCCACAGTATACCCTGCGAAGTCTGATCAGAGTCTTCCCAAAATGTACTGGCAATCTTGTGCCCTGGCTCAGTTGTTACATTTTTCCATCATCTCCCAAACCAAACAATTTTGAGCCGCGTCTAACGAAGCGGGTGTACTCGAGGTGTAAGCAAATTCCAACACTTTGCTGTCCATTAGTACATTATACAGTACCATAACACGGCAGGCACATAACGTTTAGACGTTAAATCGACGGTGAAAATACGTTTTAGCGTTGTGTGCCCATTCGATCGTTCCAGTAATCGAGAATCGTTGGTCCCTACGCTTCCTATTCCTATAGGGACAAGGCTGCATTTTTAAATGACGCAGCTCAATAAGAGTTCTTCCGGACCACAAGAACAAATGCGACATGCGACAAATCAAATTCGCGAAAGGTCAAATCTACGTTATGTTTTTGCTGCCTTGATACTGGTATTGTCAGGACCTAGTTATCATATGTGACAGTGCCGTTGAACAACGCCTTCGTGGTTATGTATATGAAGGTTTCCGAGTCGACTCCATCTACTGTCTACTCGAAAAGTGAATGCTCTAATCTAATCCTACTTTTGGATATTAACGCACTGTTTACATTCGACAGAACTGTTTGTTCTAGGGAATTGGAACATTGGTCATTCACATAAGGGGACTGGATAAACTTGGTTGATTTTCCAAGGGAGACAACTTTCATGAATTGCTTTAAATGTTAGCTCTAACTGCACGTCAAGACATTTCTAATAAGGGGTATACTCTAAAAGGAAAGAATTTGTTCCCACGGGCAGCAAGTTCTTTCCTTTTTGAGTAGATCCTTTTTAAGAAGGGAGGTAAAATCATTTCGACAGGGTTATCTCCCTTGAAAATGTATCAGTTCACCTTAAATCATTCGCGACAACAGGCAGAACATGTTGATAACATTACAATTTCGAAATCTGATTGTAGTGCTGTGTCGGTAATGAAAGATAAGATTGTAAGAGGCAGCTGAAGGTGAAGATTGAGTTATGCATGTAGCTATGCTTGCATGTAGCTATGCTTAATGTAATCTGCAGAATGAAAAAAAAGAGGAAGTGCAGTTAGCGATTTTTTGCATAGCCTTGACTTTGATTAACTGGAACAAAATTCCAGTTAGTGCCTTGTTCCATATTACATCTAACATAATTATTGAAAACATCATATTTATTTTTGTTTTTGCTGTGTTTTGTTTTCCAAAGGTAAATAAATAATACGCTTATTTGATAGGGTCCTAAACCCACATTGGCAAACCATGTAGACCCTGATCAGACGCCGCAGAATGCGGTGTCTGATCGTGGTCTACCTTGTTTGTGTTAAGTTCAGAAATTTTTATAGAACATAGTCACTACAAAAACTAACTAGACACCCTACTATTGGAAATAGACTAGTCCAAAGTGTTATAGTATAAGTCTACTAGGCATAAATGGGTTAATTCAATGTCTTACTGTTCGAATAAATTAATGAACCATCCTCACAAAAAAAAAGACACTGTGTATTTAAACACACTGAAGAGGCATTAAGGTATGACTATAGCGTATAAGCCGTTACGTCAGGAAACGTACCGTCATATATATATGTGCGTCCAACGAAGATTCAGATCAACCTGCGCATTTATGTAGTATGATGAGAATCCTCACTGGGCGCGTTTTGAATAGAGAAAGATGCAAAGTTTCTTCATGCGGACAACTGAGACATCTGATCAGTCAGCGCGCATACGAAGGCTAATTTGAGTCCTTGTTTGACGCACATGTAAGAAAGTGCGTTTTCTCACGTTATAGCTCATAAATGACCGTATATAAACGTCCACGAATCCTGAAGAAAAGATATTTTCAAGTGCTTGTAATATCCCTTTCGTACACATTCGTCTCGGGGAAACCTGATACACATGGTGGAGTGTTCGCCATTTTGTACAAAGGAGACAATTTTATGAGTTCCTGTTTACTTCCCCGCACACCGAGTCCCTTCTGAAAATTAGTCTACTCTAAAAGAAACGAATTTTCTCCCCTGATATTATGCTCATTAGTTTGTATCCCCCTTGGACGCAGTTCCGATAAGGGATCTACTTTATTAGACATAATTTGCCATTTATAGAGTAGATTCTTTTCAAAAGGGGAGCCGTTGTTTTTCTTAAAGAATAGACCCTCTTTATAGAAAGGTAACAGTGTGCAATAAATGTGCAGGAAAGCTGACAGAAAATGACAAAAACTGCCTTTGTAACACATGACAGAGACAAAAAGCTACCAAGTGTATATGAAGCCACGCTTAAACAGCCGAAAATACATTTATCTGCACTTGATTTTTCTGTAGTTCAGCAAAGCAACATGTAAACGAATGCAATTGTAATACACCAATTTGTTTAAAGTTTTGTACGCATATGTCGGAATATAAACTATTTTTAGTTTCTTTAAATGACTGGAAACCACTAAGAACGTATCTTTGAAAGTAAACAGAGAACATGCATTATTAAAAGAATACTGTTACAATTAGCTTTTAAAACTTATTTGTAGCAGTTTTTCAGCAAAAGAAGATAAGCAGTGTGATCAGAATGTGGATTAAATTGCAAAATATGTTGTGAAGTTTGGTTACCGGATGCAGTTATAGTTTATAAGAACTTAAAAGTGGGGCAACATATCTCCTAATATGTGTTACTGCATAAATCTGTTTTAATGTGTTTAATAAACAATCTTTTTCTCACCCCCATATCAAATTTCCGTTTAAAGGGAACGCAATATAAGTTGTAAGTATATCGGCCTAGAAATAACATTACGAAAACATGCCTATTCAAATATATTGAAAATTTTACAACCAAAAAAGGAAAATTTTCAGAAAAAAAAAATCTGATATTTTTCATATTCCTGCTCAAAACATAGATTGTTGGTACTCGTTAGAGCCGCCTCGGCGAGGCGGTTCTAACGAGTACCCACAATCTATGGCTTTTTTAGCAAAATATGGAAAATAAGGTATACCCCTGTAAACCCCAGTTCTACTATATGAAAGTGGGGTTTCAGGGGGGGGGGGGGGGTCAATATTATATAGGCATGTTTTCGTGATGAGGAAATTATGGTGGTTTGAATATATCTAAAATGGCTGTCATGGATTACTTAATTGTCCACCGATTTTGATCAAATTTGTGTCAAAATTCATTGTTTATAAATTTCTTTACTTTAAAGCACAATACCTTTTAAGGTTGCGTTCCCCTTCAAAATATCATGGCTTTCATATGTTTTAGGTATTCATTGCGCTTCTAACGAATAGCCACAACATATATTTTAATGGATAAATCAGGTAACTATCAATGGTTTGGGTTACTAAACAACTGGCTTACCTAAATTTATGGAAAATGAGTGTATATTTCACACAGCTATAATGTTAAAATAATGTTATTTACAAACTCGTACCGTGCCAGAAAGTGGTCGTTTCTTTAGAAGCAAATAATTGACAAGTCCTTGGAAAGGATTCATCTGTCGCGACCTAACAAAACTACCTCATAACGGGAGAGGGCTTCTTCACCTTTGTATATACTTGATTGTTTTAAACTATTGTACTAATTAACAGGGATATCCGCTGACAGACTTTACAGACTTTTTAGACAAATTTTAATAAAAATGATCAGGCAGAGCACGATTACATTCACCAAATTGGAAAAAGCTTTCTGCGCCAGACTAGCTAAACAGTGGCTTGTCGCATTAAGATGCTATATTTAGTTATTGTCAAAAACTTTCCAAGCCAGAAAATGTTCATTTTATTAGTAGGAAATAAATGACAGATCCGTCCGAGTGATTCATCTGTGTCGCGACCTAACTTAATACTACCTAATAACGAGGGAGAGATTCTTTACCTTTGTAGATATACTATTTGATTGTTTTAAATTGTTTTAATAATTAACAGGGACATCCGCTGCCAGACTTTACTGATACAATGTATACAGTATAGATAGACTCTAACGGGAATTGCCATTGAGCGCAACGACGCTCACACAATTAAGAACAGCTTAAGTGTCAATCTTTCTGGGCCAGACTAGCTAGGCCTTGGCTTGTCGCATTTAGATATTACATTTAGTTTTGTCATGTCCACCCACAAACGCAAACTGGTAAATCGCAAGTTAACACATTTAAGCAATATGTACACAGCCATGTTCCCCCACAATATATATATATATATATATGCATATATATATATATATATATATATATATATATATATATATATATATATATAGATATATATATATATATGGGTCTACATTATTAGGAAGATCTTCAGAATGTTTCAAATTAGCTTTACAATTTGTTTATAGCTTCTAGCAATCTGTTTTACTGCATTAATCCGTTTATAAATGCTTAATAAGCAATGTTTTTATTCATGTCGCAAATTGTTTGGTTAAAATGTAATAGTTTGCAGATAAGAGAAGTATGTAGATACATTGTAAATATTTTATTTACAGAAACATATATTGTGAGTACTGCTAAAGGGGCCTCTGTGTGGCGCTTCTAGCCATACTAACAACATACGTTTTTGTAAAGAATTCAGAAAAAATGTCAATATTTTATTAAACAACTGGCTTACCTAGAATTATATATAAACATCCCAGGTGCAGTTGACGTTTATATGATAGCATAACGGTATTAAAATATCCTCTGCTATGGACTCAAACTTGCCGTACCAGAAGTTGCGTAGATAAACGATATCTCCGTCCAAGTGATTCGTCCGTATCGCGTTCTAACTTAAAACTACTTTATAACTAGAAAGCGTTTTCACCTTTGGACATGCAATATTTGAATATTGATACAATATTTGATCGTTTTAAAGTAATTTTCTTATTAACAGAGACATAGGCTGTCAGACCCTTGGCTAGTCGCATACTATATTTAGTTTTATCATGTTCATCCACAAACACGAGCTCGTGAATCTAAGTGACGTGTAAATTCCATGACCCCCATATTGTAAACTGAAAAGTGGATATGTGTGGATCTATATTATTAGAAAAAAGTTCAGAATTTTGCAAATTTTAAACTAGCCTCACAATTTGTTTAGTACTTCTATTTTTACTGCATGCATCTGTTTTAATGGGCTTAATCAGCTCAAGTTTTCTCACCTCTTAAGGCATAAACAATCAGCTAAGGTCACGATCAACATGATCTGAGCATTCTCTGTTGATATAAATTACAGTATTCATTGATTCTAAAAGCGGACAACGCTGGTTCCGGATCAGCCTGCGCATTTGTGCAAGCTGACCTGGGTCAGCGTTGTCCGTGAATTGAATTAGATATGATATATTCTTGCGCTGTGCATCTTTATTTGTGAAGAAATAAGAAAACAAGAGTATATCATACGGATCCCCGGATGTGACATTTACTTTCCAATATCTATCTGAAAAGAAATTAAAACAATAAAAACAGAACAGAAATCAAAATAAAAATTAGAAAGGAAATAAAAAAAACAAGTAAAACAGAAAGGAATTTCATTACGAAAACATGCCTATTCAAATATATAGAAAATTTCACCTCCAAAAACTGAAAATTTTTAGATAAAAATCTCTTTTCATATTTCTGTTCAAAACATAGATTGTGGCACTCGTTAGAACCGCCTCGCCGAGGCGGTTCTAACGAGTACCCACAATCTATGTTTTTGAGCACAAATAAGAAAAATGATGTATACCCCTGTAAACCCCAGTTTTATTATATAAAAGTGGGGTTTGAGGGGGTCAAAATTATATAGGCATGTTTTCGTGATGTGAAAGACAGAAAATGATCATTAAGCGATGTAATACTGCGTTTAATCGAGCTAGTTGATTCAATTTCTTTTTATTAGTTTCGATTGTTTTTACTGATTTTCTTGTTTTTTATTTCCTTTCTAATTTTCATGTCTTAATTGCCAATGTTTTCTTAGGTACAAAGAGGCTATTCTAACGGGTACCCATCACATACGTTTTACGAAGAAATAAGAAAAATGTATCAAAAGTTTGGTCTAAAAATGTCTTTTAGAGAGTCATGGCAGAGAACCATACTGTTTACATGGCCGTATGCTAACGTTATATACGCCCTGGTGGGGATGCAAAGGCTGATGTCAGTCTGCGCAATTCGCAAATGCTTGAAGACACAATTTCACTTGACTCAGTTCGTATAGTATCATATTATCTTATATAGTGTTAGTCGCATATGTTTTTTAACCGGTAATCAGCAATAAACATGCATAAGTTCGAGTATATATCATATATCTTATAAGAAGTTAAGTGTGAAAAGGTAGCGATATATTTTATGCCTTTGCAATAAAATAGCAATAATTCGTAGAGAAACAATTCTTGTAAAAGAACACTACATTAAAAAAGATAATTTTTCAAACCTAACCCGTAATGCGCCAAACATGACTGCAGCAGACGACAAGATGAAATTTCTTCAGTTGTTTTTTTTTTTGTTTTCAGAGAAAATAAGGCTTGGTATTTCATGTGAATTGTCTGCCACACGAAATGTCAACCTTATTTTCTCCTAAATAATAATAAGGATAATAATAATTATAAAAACGAAGACGGTCATCTGCTACACTTTTGCTTGTCATTTTTATGGCCAACGCTTTTACGATACTGTTACTTTGAATGAAGGTGGGCGCATCACTACAGACAGACATATGGTATTTAGTCATTAGCCTCTTTAGGGATTGACTTTATTTCAAAATACTTAGAACAGATTTGTGTAACATTTTTGTCCTGAAAATAGGACGACGTTTCATTGGCTTCTCATTTAACTCTTTCACCCCTGAGTTTATGTAGTGGACTCTCCTGTCTTTGAATTCGGACGCATCCATTGTTGCAAATAGGAATAGCAGTCAAAAATCAATAACAGAATCGCAAACAGTGTAGATTCTGATGAGACGGCTCATTACGAGGTTAATAAGTAAAAAAGTACTATTTATATGTCGCAAGCACAGTAGACTTATATTCTTGTACGAGGGTCTAAAGGGTGCTACCAGCATTATAACAGATGATCTAAACGATCTAATTAGGCATTGTAGAAATCATCACTCGTTGACTTTTCAGAATCCCCACTGCAAGAACTGACATTTACAAGGGCTCATTCTTCCCTTATACCATTAGATTAGAATGTCCTACCATATTCGATCATTGCCACTGCTGAAGGTGCGGAGGACCTTGTGGCTAGGTTTACCTATTTGGCGAGAGCTAGAGACAGATTACCCATATCACAGGTCCTGATCAGACTGATGTTAGGTTTGCCCATGCCAAACCTCCCACGCCACATTTTATCTTATGCCACTATGCCATGCCAGATTTTATTTTATGCTGACTCAAACATCTACGATTGATGAGACAGCTGAAGGGAAATATAGTGATTGAGAGGAAGGGTATATTCATTCCATCACGAAAACACGCCTATATAATTTTGACCCCCTTAAACCCCACTTTTATATAGTAAAACTGGGGTTTACAGGGGTATACATTATTTTTCTTATTTCTGCTCAAAACATAGACTGTGGGTACTCGTTAGAACCGCCTCGCTGAGGCGGTTCTAACGAGTGCCCACAATCTATGTTTTGAGCAGAAATATGAAATTTATCAGAGTTTCTTATCTGAAAAATTTCAGTTTTTGAAGGTTTTGAATAGGAGCGTTTTCGTAATGCATATTATGTACTAAAATATACCATAATGAATAAAGGTTCTCATCTTATCAGACTTCATAGGTCTAAGATCATGGTGTATTAATGCCGTTTGACCTATCAACAGTAAAAAATCTGATTCTGATTCTGGACCCAGTGGTTCAAAACTTAACGAAGTTGTTAGGTAATGTTACGTTAAAATTTCTATCTTGAAATACGGCAAATACATTGATATTTTTGGCTGGAAAAATGTACTCACATTTTTGCAGCAAAAATATCAATGTATTCGAGTATACCTTAAGTACAACAGTTAACGAGTTTGTCATTAACCAGCTCGTTAAGGTAACGATGCTTTGAACAACGAGACCCTGATGTTTATTTCCATCACGAAAACATGCCTATATAATGTTAAACCCCACTTTTATATGGTAAAACTGGGTTTACAGGAGTATACATTATTTTTCTTATTTCTGCTCGAAAACATAAATTGTGGGTACTCGTTAGAACCGCCTCGCCGAGGCGGTTCTAATGTGTACCCACAATCTATGTTTTGAGCAGAAATATGAAAACTATCAGAATTATTATCTGAAAATTTTATTTGCTTTGGTGGTAAATTTTCAGTATATTTGAATAGGCCTGTTTTTGTTATGGCATGCTAAAGATGAATGCCACTGGATACACTTAAAACGTATAGTTTGTTTTCGCCAATGTTTAGAAGAGACACAATTTTGCTCCTGTCTGTTTGTGTTCCTTTACACCAATCCCCATTCTGAAAAAAGGGTCTATTCTAAAAGGAAAGAATTTAGAGTAGAACCCTTTTCAGACCAGAAGCAAAAACAATTTTTACAAAGATTCATCCCCTCAAGTAAATCGGTTCTTCTAAAAGGGACTTGATTTGCGCTTGTTTGGTTTTGTCTGTTTCCTCTTCCTCTTGATGTCTGGGAAGGGCTGCGGTTTTGTGATTCTGGCACCCCCTGGACTTTTCTCTTACCTTTTTTTGATAAATGTTAGCTTTTCCACGTTTTTTTTTATACAACAGAGACTTAATTTTCTGACTTCCTGTTTGCTTTTCTGCACATAAGGCCCCTTTTGCAAAGGTATCTTTATTAAAAGAAAAGAATTTACTCCCAAAGGAAAGCATATTATTTCCTTTTAAAGTAGATGCTTTTTCAGGAGTAGGGCAAAACTATATTTACAGATTTGCCGCTCCTGAAAGTTTATCTAGTCCCCTTAACATTTTGTTGGTCCGTACCCAGCAAATAGAAAAAAAAGTCAAAGCACTGACAGCATTTGTGGATGGATTGTCTCTCAGTATAGGTTGGAAAAATATGGTCCTAAACGGGCATTTAAGATAGTTTGATTTAACCCTTAACTTCCTGGAATTTAAACAAACAATGCAGAACCTGATCAGACGCCGCGTTTTGTTTGCCAATATCCAAAATGTCCCAGTTAACCCTCTATCAACAGCACGCTGACGTCACAGCGACAAGAATAGCGCGGCTATAAATAACCGATACCTGGATTGGTCAATGATAATCACATGGACAACTACCTTAAAAAAAATTTAGCGTTTAAACAATTTGATAAGGTGCAATCCTCGGATGTCTTTGCGGATCGCACATATTTATAATTTTTAGCTGCATCAGAATTAAATTTAAATATCTCACCCAATCCGTTAGTAGACGTTGCTGCTGACTGTTCTAGGTGAATCTACTGTTGCAGTTCTTCATTGTCTGTATGTCTCTTATTGCATTTATTTCGTTGTGTCTTGTCCTTGGTTGTCATTGTTTGTCCTTCATATCTTATTCTCTTGGCGTCAGGAGATGCCTGTACGTCGTGACTGGGACTATTCTTTGTACTGCATTTATACATTACAAAAACATACCTATATAATTTGGACCCCCTTAAGCCCCCACTTTTATATAGTAAAACTGGGATTTACAGGGGTATACATTATTTTTTTTATTTCTGCTAAAAAACATGGATTGTGGCTACTCGTTAGAACCGCCTCGACTAGGCGGTTCTAACGAGTACTCACAATCTATGTTTTGAACAGAAGTATTATATTAAAAATATTTTTGTCTGAAAACTTTCAGTTTTTGGTGGTTAAATTTTCAATATACGTATTTGAAGAGGCGTGTTTTCGTAATGTTTTAGTATAAGTACGAGCGCCGTATGAAAACGAGTAAAACCATATTAAGAATGTATTTATATTACTGATACTGGGTAAATAAGATTCCTTTTTTGATTTCAGCCTCAGTAAGTAAACATAGGATGTAACCCTTTCGGTCCTGTAGACCAAGCCAGGTAATTTTGCAAACAGTTTAGATCCAGATGAGACAGCTTATAATGAACCGTCTCATCAGGATCTGTACAGTTTAGAACTATGGTTCTGCTTATAGACCGAAACCCTTATTTACAACAATGAACTTATCCAAATTCAAAGATGCAATAGTCTACTTTGGAAACTCAGGGATGAAAGATTTAACGCATATCGGGCACTTCCTTATTTATTCTAAATATTCAGACAGACCGGCCTCACCAAACCGTGTAGACACAGATGAGATGCCGCAGCGGCGTATTATCACTGCTTCCAACTCATCACGAAAACATGTCTATGTAATTTTGGCCCCCTTAATCCCCATTTTTATATAGTAAAACTGGGGTTTACAAGGATATACATTATTCTTTTTATTTCTGCTCAAAAACATAGATTGTGGGTACTCGTTAATACCGCCTCGGTGAGGAGGTTCTAACGAGTATCCACAATCTATGTTTTGAGCAGAAATATTAAAACATATCAGATTTTTTGTCTGAATTTTTCAGTTTTTGGTGGTGATATTTTCAATCTATTTGAATGGGCGTGTTTTCATAATGTTTTAGGATAAATACGAGCGCCGTAAGAGAAGGAGTTAAACCATATTAAGAAGGTGTTTATATTACTAATACTGGGAAAAATTTGATCCCTCTTTTAATTTCAGCCTCAGTAAGTAAACATGGGATTTAACCCTTTCGGCCATGTAGACCAAGACAGATAAAAAGCTGTCTCATTAGGATCTATACTGTTTCCAACTATGGTTCTGCTTATAGACCGAAACCCTTATTAGCAACAATGAACTTGTCCAAATTAAGGGGACTGGATATACAAGGGATATTGTCCCCCATGCTTTTGCAAGGGAAACAAAATCCTGCTCACCAAGTCCCACTTGAAAACGGGTCTACTCTAAAAGGAAAGAATTTGCTCCGTGTCGGAGCAAATTCTTTCCTTTTAGAGGAGACCCGTTTTTAGAATGGTGGCAAAGGAATTCTGACGGAGCTGTCTCCCCTGAGAGCATATCAATTTCCCTTAAATTATGTTTTAAGGGAAACAGTGAAGGCATTGACAGCCTACACATTAACTCTTTCTTTGCCAGATGAAGTCATTCGGTATGAATGACATGGATAATAGTTAGAGCGATATTCATTCCGTTTGTAACAGACGTTTATTCGACATTCTTTATCAGGTTATTGCCACCACAACTGATTATCCTGTAAATACTAAATATTGAGTATTGATTGCGTTAACCTTTCTGTACCATATTTATCGTAAAGAATTAGAGAGACAGGAGCTAGAAAACAGTGCATGATCAGATCAAACTGGTCTCACAGTTTGATCTGAAACTGGACTGTTTTTCTAGTACCAATTCCGTATTAATTTATTTGTCGACATATCATTTTCAAATTTTGATAAAAAAAAGGTTGAGAAGTTAAGATGTCATAATATTTAATTTATGAGAACTGGAATAACTTGGTAGATGTCCCACGGTTTCTTATAAGGAGACGTTTTGTGACTTTCTGTTTGAGCTCCTGCACACGAAGCCCCTTTTGAAAAGGAGTCCACGCTAAAAAAGAAAGCCAGCGGGCACATGATATTTATATAACGTCGCATAACGTCGATGCAACGTCATGACATTAATGCGACGTTGTATAAACGTCATATACCAGCAGGGAATAATTTGATAGTAAAGGGAACAAATCCTTTCTTTTAAGAGTTGACTTCTTTAGACAAAACGTGACAGAGTTGTCCATCTTGCAAGTGTATCTGTCCTCTTTCATACGAGATACACCGTTGACTACAGATGTTCTATATGACCTGTTTACTCTGCATTACGAAAACACGCCTATTCAAATTTATTGAAAATTTCACCTCCAAAAAAATTGAAAGTTTTCAGATATAAATTCTGATATTTTTCATATTTCTGCTCAAAACATAGATTGTGGGTACTCGTTAGAACCGCCTCGGCGAGGCGGTTCTAACGAGTACCCACTATCTATGTTTTGAGCAGAAATAAGAAAAATAATGTATACTCCTGTAAACCCCAGTTTTACTATATAAAAGTGGGGTTTAAGGTGGTCAGAATTATATAGGTGTGTTTTCGTGATGGCATGCCAAATGTGTCTGATCAACAAGATAACAAGCATGGCCATCCAGATTATTTTATCTAATTGATTTAATCCTAAGCGTTAGACCATACATTTTAACATTTTCTATTTATCTTCACTACTGGTGATGTCAACGTTGTGGGGCGGCCGTAAAACGTCTCCGCGTACTTCACTATAGTGTAGTTAATATATGGCGGTCCTTCGTGATCATTGAGCCCTTTCTGAGAGGTTCTTAAATGTCTATGAGCGTCATAGATGAAACCTTATTGGCTGAAAGAACATAATACTAACTCGGTCCAGAAAAAGCGACAATTCAGCAGATTCTGTTTGTTGGTTTGATTGTTTATTGCTCTCAAGCTCATTCCTTTTAGATGTTATCACGTGTGTACGAGGGCGAGTCAATTAAAAACCAGCCTAATTTATTTCTGGGTAAGATCGATCTCTTCTTTTTTTTCGATGTAATTGCCCTTTAGAATGATGCACTTGGACCAACAGTGTTCCAGTGCCATCAGCCCAGAACTGAAGAAGCCAGGGTCCTTGTGTCTGACCCACTCCTCAACTGCCGCCACGACTTCTTCGTTGGACCGGAAATGACGTCCACGTATATCTTTTTTTCAAGTTTGGGAATCGGAAATAGTCACTAGGAGCTTAGTCCGGAGAATAAGCGGGATGCGGTAATAGCTCGTACCCATTCCGCTCAACAGCATCAATTGCAATTTTGCAAGTGTGTCCTGTTGGAGCAGAATCCCTTTGGAGAGTTTACCTAGGCGTTTTTCACGGATTTCTTTGCTAGAAAGTCCAACATAATAACGCCTTGTGCATCCCAAAATACAGTTGCCATCACTTTGCCAGCAGAGGGTTGCGTTTTGAACTTCTTTGGCCTCGGAGACCCCGGTCCTACACTCTGGCGACTGAGCTTTATTCTCTGGCTCATAATAATGGACTCAGGTCTCATCTACAGTCACCAGACGTGAAAGGAAATCATCTTCCTTTGACCTAAACCGCTTTAACAATGCGCTGTATACTGATGCTCTGATTGCCATTTGCTCGTCACTAAGGGATTTTGGGATCCAACGGGCTGTTAGCTTGTGCATACCCAAGCGATCATGTAAAGTTGTTGAAACGCTACCATGTGAAATGTGTAATGCATTCGCTATTTCTTCCACCTTAATTCGCCTATCAGAGTACACGAGATCCCGTACTTTGTTACACACTTCTTCATCGGTGGCATCTGATGGGCATCCAGACCTGGTTTCGTCTTCTAAAGACATTCTACTACGTTTGGATTCCCCAACCCAGAATTTAACTTGTGCATACGATGGTGCTGAAGACCCATAAACATTGGTCAACTCGCAATGTATTTCCTGACCTGTTTTCCCTTTCAAATACAAGTACCGAATTACAGTACGGTACTCAACTTTTGATGAAAAGCTTACTTTTGCATCGCTAGCCATGTTTGACATTCAATATCTTATGAGTGAATGACACAATAAGGGTGCAATTTTGCCCTCAGGCCTAAAACATGTATTGAAACAAGGCACGAAAATCTTGGGTGTCTCGGTCAATTGGAAATGAGATAGGCTGGTTAGATAGATACAGTCACTTCGGATTTTGATAGTTATATTTTCAGTACAGGGTAGGAGCGATAAATACGGATGATGTATGGATAACCCTATAGAAATCGGTAGGTATTTGCAGATGAAGGTCGCTTTCACCGACCCTGTTAACAGTCTCTTTTTGTCTCCGTGTTCTTGTCTTCTATCCTGTAAATCTTTTGACTGTTGTGACTGAATATGTGCCCAGGTTTTAGCAGGCATTCTCGATCCATGAACGTGCTAGAGCCCTGTTTTTTTTTTTTTTTTTTTTTTTTGTAAAAGTTTTCAACAGCTTGTCTGTGCTAAAATGAGACATCTTCGATATTCGAATATTGCACTCCCACGCAAACCTGCAAAACTGAGATTTTAAATTTAACACTTACCATGCTATGAGCAAATTCAGCACACGACAAACTGATGATATTATTCCTATTTTTCCTAAAACCTAAGATCTGACACTTCATGCAAATTGTCTCCTCAGGAGACAATTTGCATGAAATGTCAGATCCTATTTTCTAGGAAAAATAAGAAAACATATTTCAAAACGTCGTCTGCTGAAATTTGTACCGAGCATGCAAAGTGTTGACAGATATTATCTCCAGATACAAGCGACCTGTTTTAAATCAAGATTATTTTAAACAAAAACAACCAATAAATAAGACAGTGTTTAGTCGTTATTCTGTCAGAATCACTTGATTCTTTCCAGTATCGGCTAATTACAACACAACTCCGCGACAATTCGAGATTGACTGTAGTTGTTCTAAATATCCGAACATCTGTTTAAAGAGTGCTTTCTTTATTCCAAAATATGTATAATAAAAAACTAAAAGGTTGCCTTTGGAAACAAAGAACACACAAAAGAACGAAGAGCGAAGACTCGGTTTTATTAAGTCTCTCTATATGCAACAAGGTAATTTACGGGGTTGCATACGGCACATAGATCCTGTTTAAGCGGTATTCAATTTCAGATGTAACCAGAATTAGATCTATGAACCCAAAGGAAATAAAAATATAATCTGCACTATGATGAAGTATGGGGAGACGTTTTACGGCCGTCACATGGCACTTAACATCAGCTGCAGAGAAGAAAAACAAACAAGTCCGTTTGGCTACCTGTTGATATGTCTGAAAGTTATTGCTAGAATAGAAGACGGTAAAATCCTAATCAAACTGCTCATAGCATCGGTCTTAATTACAATCGACTCTCGTTATCTCGAAGTCCAAGGGATTCTTAGCAAAAACTTCGAGATATCCATACCTAGGTATATATCTGATTTGCAGAATTGGGGAAAAATAAATCGAACAGCCACATTTCACAAATGGATATGTTATTTAACACCTGAAGTTAAAGATATATTGAAAATATTGTTGAAAAGAGGAGAAATTGCTCCTCCTCTTTTCCACAATATTTTATTATTTGTTGTTAGATTTCCGTGCTAAAATAGGAACCAGATTTTCATTTCGTGATAAGTGGTCATTCCTGATAAGCAGAGTCGAGATAACGAGAGTCGACAGTATTTGTAACTGTCTAATTACTGCAAATAGTATATTGACGGCCACGAGCACAGAATACCGCTTACCAATTAAATCAAGAGGACGAGAAAACAGACCGCGACAGAATCTCACATGCCACAAATCAAAGAAAGTACAGCAACACCCCCACCCCCATCCCCTCTTTCCCAGCTTGTGATCACAATGAGAGCACCAAACACAGCAATCAAGACAAAACATGAAAACAAGCCCTGCAGCGAGCAGTATTTGGGCCTCGCCATGCGAGGATGTATCCTTCGGGCATAAGCGGACAGCGAAAGCCTAGTTCAGCCTGCACGTTCGTGCAGTCTGATCAGGCTTTCCCTATCCGCTAACAGAATCATTGGATACTACAGAATATATAAAATGTTTTGCAAAGGCCCGGATGATACTTTGCGCAGGAGCAGGATGATCTGATTGTGCACTTTGCGCATGTTTGAAGGACTTTTTCGCTTGACGCGGCCCATTTAATCTTTCTGTTGATTTTTGCGTGCTACAGCAATTACCTTAGGGGTATTGATACGTTGTCAGGGGAAGCAGCTTGGTCACAATTGTGTTTGCTTCACTTTTGGAAAGGGGTCCTCTATTAAAAAAAAACAACATAATAATAATAAAGAATTCGGTGAGAGCAATTCCTTGTCTTTTAGAGTATACATTTATCACTTTTCAGAAGGGACGGTATGTAGAAAAATTCTCAAATAGTGGTTATTTTTGCTATTGGCCATCTTACTTCTAGAATAATCCTAGTATTTATATGAAAGCTGATGCCACGCATCTTCCTAGGGCAAGCAATCAATATAAAAAGATGGAAAGACATCGGAGCCAGATGCATAAATTAGTCTCCAAGGCAGTGCCGAAAGGCCTCCATGAACAGGATAAAATAGTTAATATGGAAAGTAAATTTATATCAAGATACAAAAAAATATAAGCTAGTGATATTTTAATTTAAAAAATGCTAACAAGAATTGGGGCAAAGTTTTCAAAAGGAAAAGCGTAATAGAACTGACATCACCAACAACAAAAATAACAACCATATGAGAAAATTTTCAACCTGCGCATGCACCAAATCTGATCAGACTATCTGCAGTTTTCTTAGCAAAAACGTAACTAACACCATATTTTCTCATATGTTCTGGTCAATTACAAAAAAAAATCTGATTTTTTTTTTCATATCATAAGTGAACAGACACAATGACTCTCTGAATATGTTCTCAGCCAAACCAGTAAATTTTAAAAATTAACCAATAAAATGAAAAGTTCTGTATTCATACGTTTTATAGCTTATTTAAAATCTTCAATTTTTCATTATTTTTAAAAACAGAATCACATAAGCAGCCATCATACTGCATTACGAAAACACGCCTATTCAAATATATTGAAAATTTCACCACCAAAGAGATCTGAGATAAAAATTCTGATATTTTTTCATATTTCTGCTCAAAACATAGATTATGGGTACTCGTTACTTCGTCTCCGAAGCGGTTCTAACGAGGGCCCACAATGTATGTTTTTGAGCAGAAATAAGAAAAATAATGTATACCCCAATATACCCCAGTTTTACTATATAAAAGTAGGGTTTAAAGGGATCAAAATTATATAGGTATGTTTCGTGATGGACACTTGCAAACGGTCATCTTCTCACAACTTATCCGGGATATTTGGTAGAATTGTCCTTGTAAATAATGGCGTATTCATAAAGCTACTCGCTAGAAAATGGAAACAAACAATATGTTTAACTAGTTTACATTTGTGTTATAAAAAGCTTGGCGTTTCATGGTTTTCAGATTGTCTGTGAATCATTAAATAAGAAACATACCAAGCCGACTCATTTAGGCAATAGAATGCTAAATGAGGCGCTAAACGTAATAGACTAAATTAGTTTGTGCTAAAATTAAAGAAATAAATTTTACAAGAGAATGTTTAAACTGAACTCTCGGTATTGGCTTTCGAATCAACTAGGGAGACCAAAGCGCATTATGTGTTGGGGTTCAGATTCTGGTGTTTTATCTCAAGTAGCTTCAGACGGTCTGGGTGCGCTATGGCTATCCCATCTAGCATTTTGCTTAAATCTATTTTGGACCGTTTTCCGCCTTGTCGGGGTCGATAACGGTTCGATATAATTTTAAACAGAATGCTTACTGGAATTTCTTTTCTCTGCCTCAGGAAGACTGTACTTCATGCTTGTGGCCTTTCCTGTTTAACTTCATTAATTTATATTTTTTTTGTGGTCGCTTGGTACATTAGCTTCTTTTATAATCCCAATCGGCAAGGATGGTATAGCATTAGCGTTTTGTTTATTAAATTGGTTTTAAAGCCAATCTATCTTGACATCCTTTTAATGTATTTAGACCTTCAGCATACGTTATATTTCAGACGTTATATTTCAGAACGTCCATTTTACCATCTGTTGATATGTCCAAAATGATTGCGTGGCAAACAATGTATATGTTGTGTGAGCTGGGTCTAACTGCTTTCTAATACGTAAGGTAAATACAGTTGTCAAAATTGTATGTCTTCTAGAATTTGCATTTTTTATTTAATTGTTATGAACCAAGAATATGGATTGCTCTATATTCTAAAGATACACTATTTCATTAACCGACAAGCTTGTCATATTTTATCGGTCGTACTCGTATAACATGCTAGAAGCTTGACAGACCTTTGATGAAGTTGATTAATTTTATCATTATGAAAACATGCCTATTCAAATATACTGAAAATTTTACCACCAAAAAATAAAAATTTTCAGATAAAAAATTCTGATATATTTTATATTTCTGCTCAAAATATAGATTGTGGGTACTCGTTAGAACCGCCTCGGCGAGGCGGTTCTAACGAGTACTCACAATCTATGTTTTGAGCAGAAATAAGAACAATAATTCATACCCTTGTAAACCCCAGTTTTACTATATAAAAGTGGGGTTTAAAGGGGTCAGAATTATATAGGCATGTTTTCGTGATGTTTTCATTGTACTTTATTTTGAGTTCTGGAGTCGTCTCGGTGTATTGGAAGACACCTTGACGACGGAAGTAACGTACAGTTAAACTTAATGACTCGAACACCGATGACGCGTTAACACAGCTGATTCGAACTCATTTCTGAGTCCCTAGGAAATTCTTCCGAAAGCTCAAGAAAACAAATATTTGGAAATATCTTGGAGAATTTTATTATTTCACCATATAATGTATGTTGTGTGTACTCATTAGAATTGCCTCATCGAGGCAATTCTAATGAGTACACACAAAATACCATTATTTTATAGAAGATCAAAAAAGTATCCCTAAATTACCATTATGTTATAGAAGATCGAAAAAGTATCCCTAAATTACCATTATTTTATAGAAGATCGAAAAAGTATCCCTAAATTACCATTATGTTATAGAAGATCGAAAAAGTATCCCTAAATTACCTCATTTGCCTCCTGACTTGGGGCTATAATTCACCCTCAGTGGCTCGAAATACCCATATCTAAAACAAATTTTCATGGTCCTAAAGATGTTTGAGCTTTTGAAGTTTGACCGTATATTTCAGTTGTGGTAGCTTAACCTATAACTGGACTACAGCCAGGAAATGATTGAATGTTAAAGGACGACACGACAAGGTTCTTGGCCACGCAATGTATTCTCAATATTTGTTTCTTTTTTCGTGTCACCCATAACGAAATTGTGTGGATTTTGGATGGCTTCTTTGCCTTGTTCTTTCAGTGAAATAAGCAAAAAATGTACTATTGTCAACCATCAGTTTAAAACGGGAAAACAAATGACATTCAGATTGAAAGAAGTTCAAAGAGTGCGCATTATCTAACGTTGTTTTGATCATGAGACAATTGTATATCCTATTTATATAACATTGTTAAGCTTATATATAATTACATAATATAATGACATTAAACAGGAAAACAAAATGAAGTTTCGAGTCAGTTGATCTTTTGGTTAAGGAGAAAAAGTTCAACATAGATTTTCAACATGGCAGCTAGGGCAACTATCTCGGATTTCCAGCCGGAAAAAAATTAGCTGTTTTTGATCTACAAGTCACCCCGATACATTGTACATCCTATCAAGTTTCAAGTCAATTAGACTTTCCGTTCAGAAGAAGTGCAGAATAGAGTTTCAAGATGGCGACTGTGGCCATCTTGGATTTCCGATCAGAACAATTTTAGCTATTTTTAATCTGCAAGTCTCCCAGATACTTCCTACCAAGTTTCAAATCAATTGGCATTTTGGGTCAAAATAAATGTTCAAGATGACAGCCGTACCGGCCATCATGGATTTTCAATCGGAACGATTCTAGCTATTTTTGATCTGCGAATCACCCTGATACTTCCTGCTAAGTTTTAATTGGACTCTCGGTTCAAGAAAAGAAGTTCAATATAGATTTTAAAGATGGCGGCGGTAGCGGCAATCTTGGATTTCTGATCTAAACGATTTTTAACTATTTTTGATTTAAAAACTGCGCCGATACATCCTACCAAGTTTCGAGTCAAATGGCCTTTCCTTCACGAAAAGACGTTCAAAGTAGATTTTCAAGATGGGTGCCGTGGCGGCCTGCTTGGACGTCCAATCAGAACGAGTTTAGTTATTTTGATCTGCAAGTAACCCTGATACTTCCTACCAAGTTTCGAGTCAAGTGGCCTTTCGGTTCAGGAGAAAAGGCTCAAAATAGATTTTTAAGATGGCCGCCTTGGCGGCCGTCTTGGATTTCCGATCGGAATGATTTTAGTTATTTTTGACGTGCAAGTCACCCTGATACTTCCTACCAAGTTTCGAGTCAATTGACCTTTTGGTCAGGAGAAGAAACTCAAAATATATTATCAAGATATCTTGGATTTCCGATTGGAATAATTTTAGCTATTTTTGGTCTACAAGTTGCCCTGATACTTCCTACCAAGTTTTCAGTCATTCGGCCTTTCGGTTCCGGAGACGCTGGGCAAAACAGATTTTCAATATGGTGGCCATCTTGGATTTCCGATAGGAATGATTTTATAAATGTTTGTTCTACGAGTCACCCCGATGTTTCCTACCAAGTTTCAAGTCAGTTGATCTTTTAGTTCAGCAGAAGAAGCTAAAAATAGAGTTTAAAGATTGCGGCCATCTTGAATTTCCGATCGGAACAATTCTAGCTGTTTTTGATCTACAGGTCTCTCCGATACTTCCTTCCACGTTTCGAGTCCACTGGCATTTCGGTTCAGGAGAAGATGCGCAAAATAGATTTTCAAGATTGCGGCCAGTTTGGAATTCCGATCGGAATGATTTTAGCTCCATTTGATCTACCAGTCACTCCGATACTTCCTACCAAGTTTCAAGTCAATTGTCCCAGGGGCGTGGGAGGAGTAGTCTTTTGAAGCAAATTGTTGACGCCGCATGACGAACGACGGACGACGCACGACGGACATTGACCGATCACAATAGCTCACATTGAGCGCTTCGTGTTCAGGTGAGCTCAAAACTGGAGGATAAATAAAATTCAGATTTAAAGAAGTTCAAACAGTGCGCATTAATTCACGTTGTTTTAATGTACAACTACCAAATTATACTTTACTTATGCTACCAATAATCTGTGCTTTAGCTTCGCAACTAACAGTGTAAAACTTCAATGCCTAGAAGACCAATGTTTCCTTTACCGTGGCTGATTTGAACTCCTTTTTGCATTAGGAGAACACGCCTATTCAATATAATGAAAATTTTACCACCAAAAAATGAAAATTTTCAAAGAAAAATGCTGATATTTTTCATATTTCTGCTCAAAACATAGATTGTGAGTACTCGTTAGAACCGCCTCGACCAGGCAGTTCTAAAGAGTATCCACAATCTATGTTTTTGAGCAGAAATAAAAAAATAATATATACCCCTGTAAACCCCAGTTATACTATATAAAAGTGGGGTTGAAGGGGGTCAAAATAATATAGGTATGTTTTCGTGATGGGAGTCCCTAGGGAATTCTTATCAAGGCGATGTCATGGAAATTTTCCTATTTTTTCTTGGAAATGTTTGCTGTTTGTACTCATTAGAATCGCCTCATCGAGTATATAAAAATGAAGTACAGGGAGACGTTTGAATGATTTTACGCTGAATAGCAGCCACATCACGAAAACATGCCTGTATAATTTTGACCTCATTAAACTCCACTTTTATCTAGTAAAACTGGGGTTTACATGGGTATGCATTATTTTCTTATTTCTGCTCAAAAACATAGATTGTGGGTACTCTATAGAACCGCCACGCCGAGGCGGTTCTAACGAGTGCCCACAATCTATGTTTTGAGCAGAAATATTAAAAATATTAGATTTTTTATCTGACAATTTTCATTTTTTTTGTCGTAAAATTTTCAATATATTTGAATAGGCGTGTTTTCGTAATGAACTATTATGATTTTGCCTGTGAATTTTCATGTTTGTATTTTTTAACTAGCATAACTCTCACCTTTACTTCGGAAAAGCTAAGAAACAACTTGCACAGGTGTTAGAACACTTTGCCTGCTAACAACATTCACATATTTCTTTAACAGCGGTTCCACATGGAATCTGATGCCCTATTGTCTCGATATATGATATATATGACCCTCTTTGCTCCTTCGTTTCAATAGAAGAAAGCTTTCATACTTTAGAAATTGCAGTGTTGGTTAGTACTCCTCGAAAGTAACCCATTTACGCCTAGCATCTCATAAAAAGGGACATTGGCAAACAGTGTCTGATCAGGATCTACACTGTTTGCATTACATACAGGAATTTATATAAACGATGTTAATAATGATGATAATAATAATAATAATAATTATAATAACAATAATAATAATAATATAATATTAATGAAGATAAATTGAATAATACTGGAAATGGACCGGTCTAAAGCATTACGATAGAAGAGTCTACTCGGCATAAATGGGTTAATTCGTATAAATACTCTCATCACGAAAACACGCCTATTCTAATATACAGAAAATTTCTCCTCCAAAAATTAAAAAATTTCAGATAAAACACTCCGATATTTTTCACATTCCTACTCTAAACATAGATTGTAGGTACTCGTTAGAACCGCCTCGGGGAGGCGGTTCTAACGAGTACCCACAATCCATGTTTTGAGCAGAAATAAGAAAAATAGCATATACCCCTGCAAACCCCAGTTTTACTATATAAAGGTGGGGTTTAAGGGGGTCAAAATAATATAGGCGTGTTTTCGTGATGAAGGCCTGTTTTCTCTCGATGCTGCTGATGTAAGTGATAAACCAGATAGAGGCGAATATTTCTGATGCCAAGAGCTGAAGTTTACGATACAAGAAGTCTTATTATTACATAACTCACCTCTGTGCTTAAGATTGATCTATGATTACAGCCGTTTTGTAATGCTTTCCGCTAAAACCATAGAGCTAGTTTGAGGTGATATGTTTGCATATAAACGAAATAAAAACAAAAAAAACCAAAATGACTCTGTATCGCTCACCTGATTACCGGACAAGTTTGGAGTCAGTTGGCCTTTCAGTTCAAGAGAAGAATTCCAAAACAGATTTTCAGGATGACGTCATACTTCCTACCAAGTTTCGAGTCAGTTGGTCTTTCTGTTCAGGAGAAGTTCAAAATAGAGTTTCAAAATGATAGCCATGGCGGCCATCTTGGGGCCATCTTGGATTTCCGATCGGATCAATTGCAGCTATTTTATCTATAAGACGCCCAAATACTTCCTATCAAGTTTCGAGTCAGTTGCCTTTTCGGTTCGGGAAATTTGGGATTTCCGATCTGAACGATTGTAGCTATTTTCCATCTGCAAGTCGCTTCGATACTCCCCACCAAGTTTTGAGTCGATTGGCCTTTCGGTTCAGGAACGATTTAAGCTATTTTACATCTTAATGTCACTCCTATACTTCCTACCCAGTTTCTATTCAACTGGCCTTTCGGTACAGGAAAAGAAGCTGAAAACATGTTCTACATTTAGCTCTTATGGCCATCTTGATCATCGGAGCGGAACCGTTTAAGCTATTCTAGTAGAGTCACCTAGACAACATTCTTGTGAGTTTGATCGAATTTGGCCCATGGGTGTAGGAGGAGTAGCCATTTAAAACAAATTTTTGACGCCGAACGACGGACATTGACCGATCACAATAGCTCACCTTGGGCCTTCCGTGCTCAGATAAGGCTAAAAGGTCGAATTTCGAACTGGCCTAAATTGTTTATAAATTATCTATTCATCTTAACCATTGTCTATTCATCTTAACCCGGAGATGTTCAGTCTTCGCAAACAATGTAGATCCAAATCAGTTGGCTTCTGATGAAGCCTGTTGGTCTGGATCTGCACTGTTTGTCATTCACTATGTGAATTTATATCAATAATCTGGATCAAGGAATCTGGTTAGCTGACAATTAGAAGCGGACGTGGCATCTTTAGTCAGCATGACAAGGGTCAACCAATTTATGCCTAGCGTCCTAAAAAAGGAACATTGGCAAACAGTGTAGACTTATATATAATGCTAACCAGACAACCGTTCTATTGGAAATGTACCAGTCCAAAGAGTCAAGGCAGAAGTCCACTCGACATAAATGGGTTAAAGTGAATGGCTACATGTACACGTTCAGGGAAAACATCTCCATCAAAACTACCTCCCAAAGCACTTTGCTCCTTGGGGGCAAATTGTTTCCTTTTCGAGCAAGAAGCTTGCTGTGCAGGAAAACAAGCAAGAAGGTACAAGTCATCACTAAAACATACCTATATAATCTTGACCCCCTCAAATCCCACTTTTATAAAGTAAAACTGGGGTTTACAGGGTATACATTATTTTTCTTATTTCTGCTAAAAAAACATAGATTGTGGGTACTCGTTAGAACCGCCTGTAAATCCCAGTTTTACTATATAAAAGTGGGGTTTAAGGGGGTCAATATTATATAGGCATGTTTTCCTGATGATTTACCCTAAATATTCGCACACCGTTCCTCCCCTCCCCATACGTGTCCTACATGTAAAAGTTGACATTTTCCACTTTACTTTGTATTTGTGTGTCTACAATAAAACTGCTGTGAGTTGCAAACAGTGTCGACACTGATAAGACGCTGCATTCTCTGCCATCTGATATAGACATTATGAAAACACGCCTATTCAAATATATTGAAAATTTTACAACCAAAAACGGAAAATTTTCAGATAAAAAATTCTGACAGTTTTCATATTTCTGCTCAAAACATAGATTGTGTGTACTCTTTAGAACCGCCTCGCCGATCTATGTTTTGAGCAGTAATATGAAAAATATCAGTTTTTTATCGGAAAATTTTCAGTTTTTGGTGGTGAAATTTTCTATATATTTGAATAGGCGTGTTTTCGTAATGGGTGTAAAAATTTCAGAAAATCAACCACGTTTTACGTGCTCCCTCTCTCCACTTAAAGGTGCCCAAAATTTATTACAAGATCTTGCTACGTTTTGCTATTTTACCTAGAAATAAATTGCACATCTATAATTTTCTTTCCCCTAGAAAATGATGTTGCATATCTATATTTTGCTATTTCCCCTAGAGACAGAAGTACAGTCGACTCTCGTTATCTCGAATTCCAAGGAACTCTTAAAAGTACTTCGAGATATCCGTACCTCGACATTTCAGATTTGCAGAATTGAGGAAAAAATAAATCGATCAACCGTATTTAACAAATGTATATGTAATTGGACTCTTGAAGTTAGAGATATGTTGAAAATATTGTGGAAATGAGGAGAAATTGCTCCTGAGGAGCAATTTCTCCTCTTTTCCACAATATTTTGTTACCTGTTATTAGATTTTCATGTTTAGGCAGGGACCAGAAATTCACTTCGAGATAAGCGGTTATTCGATATAAGCAAGGTCGAGATAACGAGAGTCAACTGTATATCTCATTAAAATGTCAAACCTTGTTTGGTTTGAAACATAATAAAAATTGCAAGAAGTATAAGAAGCTCGTATGCTGCAGTTTTGAACAGCGCTTAAAGGTTATCATAATAATAAGGAATTGAAGTTTACAATTTGGGATTGGCATATGTTTGTCAACGGATGTTGTGAAGAGTAGAAGAAACAACTAAATGTTAAAGACCAAATACAGTCAGGAATCAAAAGTAATTCCACAGCGTCAAAAATCCCATAGAGTTCAATGCATTTTCATGTTTACAAAAAATAAATAATAATAGAAATAAATGTTTATATCTTAATAACGTTTACATCAATTGAAAACTGGACGATTTCTCTAAAATACATTGTGATTCTCACTGGATTATCTCTATGCAAACTTGAGAGACTAAGAAATATATTTTGTGTAGGACATTTTGGGCAGTTTTTGAGCGACGTCAACACTGAGACGTCAATGGGAATCTGCCATTTTTAAAATTTCCTCTTCATTTAAATTGTTGTATCTGAGAAGACAGATATCCGATATTTATCAAAGTCATATATTTTGGACAGGAGATGATTTATATGAGCTTTTAGCTTTTTATCAAATCTTGTACCATATAACATTATGCGATGTATAAATGTTAACTTAAATGAATGAAATATTGTTTTAACCAACATTTTTCTTATTTTTCCAGACAACAGGATTTGACATTTCACGCAAATTGCTCCAGTGGAAACAATTTGCATGGAATGTCAAATCCTAGATTTGGGGGAAAAATAAGAAAAATGTAATTAATTTGTCGCCTGCTGAATTTGCCCAGAGAGTAGTTACGGTTATGACATTTACAAATTAAAATTCTAACTGCTTCTTTGAAGTTATTACAAAAACATGCCTATTCAAATATATTGAAATTTTTACCCCTAAGAAATGAAAATTTTCAGATAAAAAATTCTGATATTTTTCATATTTCTGCTCAAAACATAGGTTGTAGGCACTCGTTAGAACCGCCTCAACGAGGCGGTTCTAACGAGTACCCACAAGCAGAAATAATCAAAATAATGCATATCCCTGTAAACCCCAGTTTTACTATATAAAAGTGGGGTTTAATGGGGTCAAAATTATATAAGTGTGTTTTCGTGATGGTTAAACGAATGGAATGCGCGTTTATATTACATATAGCTACAATAAAAAAAACTTTGAAAACAAAATACTTGAAAGGACATCAGCTGGCATAACTTCGCTTTGTACACAACTGGTTATTCTTTTTATCATTTTCCTTCTTTTGTCAATCCACCTTTTGAAATCATTAATTTATATACATACATTCGTTTTTCATAACACATATGGCGCACTAAATAAGCATTAAGTGAAAATATGTCATGGCACAAAGGCTTAGGGAACGATATAGATCTAGACATTTTTATTTGTAAACATCTATTACTGTTGCATCGATTGCGTAGGTAAGTATTAACGCTTAGCATTCTGGGTAAATTTTTCAGCAGACGACATTTTGAAATATTTTTCTTATTTTAACCAGAAACAGGTTTTAACCTTTTCCTGCATTGTCTCTGTTTAAGACAATTTGCATGAAATATCAAATCCTGTTTTCTGGGAAAATAAAAAAAATAATTCAAAATGTCGTCTGATGAATGTTTTACCCAGATAGTAGTAAAGATTAACTAAGTGGCATGCTAAAGGTCACAACGTTCCAGCGAGCTACATGTACCAATTCGCTCCAATTTGCCTTTGATTGTACTTTGTGAATGCACAGGACGACCATTCAAGGTGATCGACCAGGATGTGCGGTCACTGTGAATGCAAATTTTATCCTTTAACGTGAAGCGGCTCATTGGACTAAATCTGAAGTTACATGTATGCTTTAATTCTTAGCATGCTGGAAAAAAAAATTCAGCAGACGACGTATTGAAATATGTTTCTTATTTCTTTTTCTTCAGAAAACAAGATTTGACATCTCATGCAAATTGTCTCCATTGGAGACAGTTGGCACGAGATGTCAAATCCTGTACATGTGTACTCATAATAATTAAAGCGCGCTTACGCACGCACGCACGCACGCACGCACGCACACACACACACACACACACACACACATGTTTGCATTCTTGTACGAAACAGTATTTGTTTACGGACAGTCACCATGCCACCATTCCATCGCATTTTCGTAACACAGTTGAAAAGGGTCCCACATTTTTGCATATTTGTCGCTTAGCATGCTTGGTAAAATCTCTAGCTGTTCGTTCGTCTGTCATTACTGACAATGACCAATCCTAATCAACTGTGTGATATGTTATTATTTGTGTGTTCTAAAATGGCTGATGAGACCAATCTTAGTTCTAAACTGCCTGTTGCAGATAGAACAAGGGAGGTCTGAGGAAGAAAGCTCTGTTGGTGATGCCTTAGCGCTGGCTTTCCGCTGTGCACGTTTCTGCTCGGCTTCGCTGATTCTTTTTGCTTCGTATTCACCAGCTCCCCTTTTTTATGAGGCCTCGCCACTTTGTACGATCCTGTGTAAGCTCTGTTGGTATGTTGAAGTCTTCAAGGGAGGCTTTGAGGGTGTTCTTGTATCGCTTCTTCTGACCACCATGGGAGCGTTATCCTACTTGAAGTTCTCCATAGAGGATTTTTTTTGGCAAATGTTCATCAGGCATTCTGGTAATATGGCCTGTCTATCTTAACTGTGCCAAAAACAGAAGAGTATATACACTGTGCATCCCGCTCTTTTCAGGACTTCTGTGTCTGGAATCCTCCAGCAGACAACACATCAAATCAGTTTTTTTTATTTGTCTCAGAAAACAGGTTTTGACATTTTTATGCAAACTGCCTCTTTACGAGACAATTTGCATGAAATGTGAAAGCCTATTTTCCTTGAAAATAAGATAAAAATTAAAAGCATCCGTTTGTCGTCTGCTGAAATTAGCCCAAGGAGCGGTAAAAGTTGGAATGCATTATGTGGGCTACGCCATGCGAAAAAGTGTCTCCGAGCATGTTCGGAGAGCAAAGACCCAGATCAGACTGCGCATCTGCGCAGTCTGATCAGGGCCTTCGCTGTCCGCAAACAAAATCTTTGGATACTAAAGAATGTTTCAATGGAAAGCAAATGCCCGGATGAGACTTTGCGCATGTGCAAGATGGTGTGAATCCGCACATTTTGCGCATGTTCGAAGACACTTTTTCGCATGACGTAGCCAATATCATATCACTATCTTGCTCAGAAATCTAATTCTACCAGAGATTATTGTTAAGCTATCGCTGGATTCACAGAAAATAACTATAAAATCTGTCTTACATAGAAAAGCCACCTTAAACGTTATTATATCGCGCCAAGTGAAAAGTATGTTTTCGAGCAATATTTCGACAGGCAAGGCACAGATCAAATTTCCTCGTAGCATAAAGGTCTTCGCTCACTTGTTATTGGATTAACGAAGGACAAGGGCCCATAAGGGCTAGGGCGTGGATGTCCTTGATGATCCGAATGAACATTGTACAGCACGGAAACATATCTATATAATTTTGACCCCTTTAAACCCCACTTTTATATAGTAAAACAGGGGTTTACAGTGGTATACATTATTTTTCTTATTTCTGCTCAGAACATAGATTGTTGTACTCGTTAGAGCCGCCTCGCCGATGCGGTTCTAACGAGTAGCTACAATCTATGTTTTGAACTCATATAAGAAAAATATCAGAATTTTTTATCTGAAAATTTTCATTTTTTGGGTGGTAAAATTTTCAATATATTTGAACAAAAACAAAAACAAAAAAAAACAAACAAAAAAACAAACAAACAAATAAACAAAGCACAATTATAGTAATTTAGAAAAAGCTTTTACATATCATTCATAATCATACTGATAGCGTAGTGTGGATTACAGTAGGTAGTAGCCAGGCTGGACTAAATTATCTCACAAAAGGGACCAGAGAGATACACTTGGCAGATATTTTAGTCATTTTTGCCAAGGAGAAGATTTTTGTGACTTCCTGATTCTTTTCCAGTACACAAAACCTCTTTCGAAAGGGGTCTACTCTAAAAGGAAAGACGAATGCTCCAAGAGGTCTACTCTAAACGGCAAGAATTTGCTCCCTCGGGGAGCAAATTCTTACCTTTTAAAGTAGACCTGTTCCGGTAGGGAGCAAAAACAATTTTGTCAGATTTGCCTCCCTTGAAAGTCTCAATTCCTAAAAATCTTCATCTTGTCACGTCGCAAACCAAAGTAACACTTTACAAGAATCCTTATGTTTATCCACTGACAGCTAGACTTGGCAGTTCATTCTAATATATTGCACATACATGTATAAAGTTCCACATTTTTGGGGAAAAATAATAATTGAAAAGTTTAAACTACATGTAGCACATGTCGTCCTCCATAGCAGTTCTCTTCTATTCGTCCTACAATCTCAAAATATTTTAATAATAAAAATAATGATAATAATAATAATTATGATAAGTAATTATAGTAATAATAATAATAATAATAATAATAATAATAATAATAATGATTAACATTTGTAATGCAATTTCAAAAAAGTATCAGTTTTCCCAAAAACCGTTGAAAGAATTTTATATTTTGTTTCTGGTATAAATCCAAGATTAAGCTAAATCAAATAAAGCGTTTAAACATTAAAAATCTCAATTATGAAACATTTTAATAACTTGAGCAGGAGAAAGAAAGAGAGATATGCCCCGCTAAGGAACCGGTCATGCGCACTGAAAAGTTTATTTGACAGAAAGCACAAAGAGCATTTTCTGGCGACGCGGCACAAATGTATTGAATTATTTTGACGCCGATTCCATTTTCGACCCCTTACTGATTATAATTGCGCTTCCTGTTATTTCATAAAGGCAAGCTATAAAAATTCTGAATGTATTATTGAATTACCACCTTTAAGAGGACAATTTTCTTTGCATTATGTTTTGTCACTTTATCTGATAGCTTTATCACACTTTCTTACCTCAACCGAACATTTAACAATTTTACAATATTTTAAGATTGTTTCGCGATAAATGTTTTTGTTTTCGTTTCTTTTTGTCATTGCAAAATCCTGATAATTCTTAGAAATATTCAGACTTGTTTTAATGTTGAATTTTCGTACATGAACCCATTTTTTTTCTATCTGAAGAAATAAAAATCAAAATTAAACCATGAGTCACCGCAACTGCATTTTTAATATTAAAGCAAATGTTACACACGCACGCACGCGCGCGAAACAAACAATATTTCAATCACTGCGTACGGTATGGTCGGTGGCACTGGGATAGTCTCTATACTGATATTACCATCGACCATAAGTACACTGTAATAAAGATACCAATGCAATTTATTTGTATGACACATGTAGTCTTCTTGGTTGGTTTGGATTGCTTAAATCGTGCTTTCAAGACGAGATGAGAAGTGGTTACAGACATTAAAAGTGGAAGAAAGATCTAGTCAGTTTTGCTTTGGAGCTAAGAAGGTTTATTTTGAAAGGAGACAATAGTTTTAAATTACAGAAACAAATGTCGAAAACGAAATTCGTCCTTGAAGTCTCTCAGAAGCCGGTTAATTGAATCTGGAAAACGAATCCAAGTTTTAATTACTGATAAACATTCGTCGTAAATGAAATTTTAAACCGTGGGTTTTGTTTTAGAAAACAAAAATGAAAGCCATCATTATGTCCATTTCCCGTCTGATATTTTGCTAATGTTTATGACAAATACCGACAATCGCTTTTTCTCGTCAGACTATGATTTCTGGCTTAACTCTTGTCGCGCTGAATTAAATTAATATGCCACGCCCACTTCTAATTTTCAGCCAATCAGATTACTTGATCCAGATTGTTGATATAAATTTACATACTTATTGGCAAACAGTGCAGATCCAGATCAGTTGGCTTCTTCAGAAGCCAACATCTGGATCTACACTGTTTGGAAAGGCAGGGTATATCCGGGTACAGCAGGACTGGTTAATAATTGTACAATGTACATGTAGGTCACAGACTCTAAAAAATACAGCATACCGGGTTCGTTCCATACGAATGTAGTTCCGTATTGAAAAGTTCAAAATGTTTTTTTTCTGATGATTCTAATGATTTTTTCGGCCTGAACTGGTAAAGCTTTCAAAGGTTGCTTTGAATATGAAAGTAGAACATCATCTGTGGTAGAGCCGTACATGTGCACCTGCCATGACCTCGTACAAGGTTTGTGTCAGAGGCGGAAGATGATTACATGATTACATGACGCATAACCTATCCTTCCGTGTCTCGTTTTAACAATTTTAGACAAACTGCTGTCAGACAATGTCATGTATGGATCATTTGAACTTAAAAAAAAAAAAAAAAAAAAAAAAAAATAGTGAGCTGTAGAAAATTTGCAAAAATGTGTCAAAATGTATATGATAAATCAATAGTAGTCTGTAGCTTGAACGAAATAAAAGTCTAAACGGTTGCCTTTGGGAATAAAGAACACAGAAAAGAACACAATTGGATACCTTGTTTTATCAAGTCTCTTCATATGCAGCAAAGTAGTTTGCGAGGTTGCATACGCACCCCCACCCCCCACAAACACATGCTTAAGCGGCATTCGACTTTCAAAGCAACAATAATGGGCTCAATGATCCCAAAGGCAATACAATTATAATCTGAAAGAATACTTCCAAACACAGAACTTAAGGGGACTTGATACACTTGGTAGATAATTCGCCATTTGTAAAGGGAGGCAATTTTGGGGTCGATTGTTTACAATCTATCCATAGTATACATACACCAAAATTCATTGACCAACTAAATCAGACCTGGGAAGAAAACACTGTTTGCAGTTACACTGGAAAGTTTCAATAATAAAAGCAACTAAGACAATTTGTATATAACACTCCTTTGACTATATAATGGACCCATCCAGAGTTCATGATGGGAGAGTTCACTGAAAATATTCAGGCATAAATGGCTTTGTTATATATTGGTATATCTCATGTATCTAATAATTCTTTAAGCGGACAGCAAATGCCCTGACCAGGCTGCACATTTTACTGATATCTCTTGCTGTTAACCATAGCCTGTTTAGAGGTAGTAGCACAGCGGACAAAACTTAAATACTATCAGTCATATTGGATTGTAACAGATAATATTGTAAAGCTATCACCTAATGCAAAGGAAATTGCTTAAATGTTTAGCATGCTGGGTAAAAATTGTTATCTCTGGGCTAATTCAGCAGATGACATTTTAAAATATTGTTTCTTATTTTTCCCAGAAAACAAGTTTGACTTATTCATACAAATTATCTGCGTAAAACGACAATTTGTATAAATGTCAAAACCTGGTTTCGGGGAAAATGCGGAACATATTTTAAATGCCATCTGCTGAATTAGCCCAGAGAGTGGTAAAGGTTACGCGGACGATTTAATGGAATGGGTTCTTAATACGTAATCATCTCGTTTAACTATAAAATCAGGTCTCTGTGTTCCAAAGATAAGCACTGTGTACTTTTGTAAGAATAAGAGTAAATAGAATAGAATAGAATATTTTATTGGAAACACTACATTTACAGAAGGAGTTCTCCACTGACATAAAATAAATAATATAGACATTGAACAGAATAAATATGAGAAAACAATCAATAGATCTACTACCTTGATTCTAACGCCTCATGAATAAATTTACAGATAAGTTTTGTATCCATAGCACTACTGGCGTTTATCAATTTATAAAATTTTTTAAAACATTCATTAGTATTGGATTTCAGAACTGGTATCTTTAAAGTTAGTTTATTAAACAATGTAATCCGCAAATTTGATATTTTCTACAAAATAGGAAAAAATGCTCTTCATCTTCCTACTGATGGCATTGCACAGAAATTCCTTGCTCACGTGGACTTCTTCGTCTGAAGTAGCGGCCACGTTCAATTCATAAATCATGAGCACTAATTCTGATTTTTGTAAGTTCTTTTGTTAACGATTTTGGGAGCCCGAAGGATAAATAGGAATGTAAACAGAAATTGTCATATATATTTTTTAGTATGTATGCAGCTTATTGTCATTTATTAAACGTTTAATAAATTTATTTCTTCATATATGTCTGAACAATACTTCTTAGAAAAATTATGTGATACATCCCGACAATCCAAATTAGTCTCACTGACATTCAGTTTATGCATATAATTTTAGATAAAAACAATACCAGATTCTGTAACCTTCATGTTGGAGGGATTTGTCAACTTCAGAAACTTGAGAAAATGGGTAGCTGGAAGCTCGTTTAAACGTTCACTGAATTTCATTGCTTGGCAGTTAGTAAAATTAAGTGTTCTTTCTCTTCCTAACTCAAGTCTAGAAGCAAAATCTGATGTCTTTTTATGAACTCCAGTAAAAATTTACAAAATCTATTATGTATTTGTTTCAAAGGGAAGAGTATCTAATGTTTTATCTTTAATGGTAAAATCACTGATCCAAATTTCAGATCCACAAGTTAATATGGGAAGTATAAGTTTGTCAAAAAGTTTCAGTTTTAAACTATTGCTTAACGACCAAAGTCTAAAACTTTAGATTTCAGCGAAATATCGCTTTCAAACTTTGTTGATACAAATGATTTGCAGCGTGTTTTAAATTACCATTATAAAACAATACACCACTAAGATATTTGTACTTCTCTACAATTTCAATTTCCGAATTGCATATCATAAATTTCAACGATTTAGTGTCTGTTTTACCATTACTAAAACAATTACTTTAGTTTTGTCTACATTTATTTTAAGCTTCCAGCTATAACAGTACATTTGCAAAGAATCAAGACAGGATTGTAGACCTTCTTTACTCTCTGACAACAACACCAAATCGTCAGCATAAACAAGACAATTGAGTCTTGTGAAGTTTAAAGCAAGTGGATCTGAAATGGAAGCGTCAAATATTTTGTTTATGTCATTGATGTAAACATTGAAAAGAGGGTAGTACTACTTAGTATGTCTCCTTGTTTTACACTTTTTCCATATTTGCCAATAGGCGACAGAAGGTTGTCTTTCTTTCTAATGAATTTTTGGAATTTGAATACATGTGTTTAACAACTTTATAGAAGTTGCTATCAATGCCTAATTTCAACATCGTTTTTAAACAATCTTGATCGCCAAACTGTATCAAAGGCTTTAGAGAAGTCTACAAAACATACAAAATTCTTTTCTTTCATTTTTGTAAATATTTATTAAAAATAGTTTTAATTGTATAGATATGGTCTATTGTCTTATAACCGGGTTCTGCCTGAAATTCATTATATAGATTATTGTTTTCCATATAGGTATTCAATCTGCACCAAGGCCATGATATGAAAAATTTACCCAAGCAACTAGTGAAGCTGAGACACCGATAATTGTTTCAAGCATAAACTACATTATGTTTAGGCAAAATGACACCAAGGAAATATTCCAGCTATGTGAAAAAGTACCAGCTGCTAAAATTCTATTAAAAAGTTTAACAACTAGTAAAAGATAAATGTCACTTCCAAATTTAATAAATTCATTCGGAATTCGGTCTAAGCCTGGTTGTTTATTACCTTTACGTTTATATATCACCTGTCGTACTTCTTTAGAAGTGAAGAAGTGGTCTAAGGGACAAATTGCACTAAAATAAATAAGAGCTGCCACAGGACATCGTAGCTCGCCTGAATCGCACTTTGCCTCTAAAACATTTAATCATAAACGTCAACACAGTTTTGTACTAAGTCCGTGACCTTGACCTCAGTCACTCATATGGGTCGGGATGGTGCAGTATAGAAGTGCAGACCATTATCTTACATCAGGGCGAGTATGAACTACTTTCATACCGCTATTCAGTTGTTCAGGAGATATAGCATTTTAAAATTTTTAACAAAAAATCTATAACCAGTGCCAACGTCAATGTCAACGCCATGGTTACTGTTACAGCTCTACCTGTACTTTCGTACAGGCGAGCTAAAATACGGTAAAAATAAAATAAATAAATAAAATAAACAAAAAAATGTTTCTTAAATAAACGATATAACTGCTACGAAGATAACCAAAACAAACAGCAACAAAAGACAAACAAACTAAAGCAAACAAACAAACACACAAACAGAACAACAAACAAACAAGTAAACAAATAAAAAAAAACAAACAAAAAAACAAAACATGTTAAGCAGCCTTCAGATACATCTACATCAAAACGCACAATACATAGAAACATACTTAATGGAAAAGATGACAATTAGTCTTCGTGGTGACATTAATCTTAAACTAGCTTCACTGACCAATTTGTGCCTAGTTATCGCCGTTGACCTCTTCCATCATGACTGTTGAAAGAGACAATTTTGATATTATAAAAAAATACCTCAATTGCTTCTGTTATAGCTACTGATGATATAGGAAAGAGTAAATTCTCATCTGATAGCATGTTCAACGTGTGATCTAGATAATACATAAGCGGCCAAGATGCACCGAGGGTGACTTCCAATTTGATTAAGCTCCGGATTGGGTGATGCCTAATTGTACCACTACAAAGAAGACTCTAACAAAGTTAGAATTTTTGACAACCTTTCTTTTTACATATACTATTTACAACATATATAACACAGTACAGATAACAATACAATACACAATTCCTAGCAAGTCTTTTCACGTTGGCAAGGTTGGGGACTTATACTGGTTATACTACTTGATTAACCTGGCTTGGTTAATCAATTTTATACACCCAGTATGATCCCAACCAAAATTAAGGGAACTCTGTGCTAGACGTAGGCTGCAGTACGTCTTATTTGACATGTTAAATAAATATTTCATATCCCAGATGGCTGAAAATACTTCCATTTTGCACTGTCTAAACAGGCATATCGGACTACCCTACTCCTGATGAAAGTAAACTGCAAATTAGCTGCTTGTTTTTTTCAAGCCCACATCTATCTTTTCCGACGCAGAAATGAAAATTATTGGGAATAGCATTGTCCAAGTGTTCAAAATATGTTTATCAAATTGACTAAAAATCAATAAATGAGAAGACCTTTTAATACACATACTTTTAACAGATGATAAGAGAAATTTCTATAACACAGGGTAATGTGGAGTTCTAAGAGTTCCGAAGTAAACTAAAACCTATTTATCCTAAGTAGTTGGATATCTTACTTGACGTTGCAAAGCATATTTGTCCAATATTTGAAGAAATTCCATTTTACTACCTATTAGTATGTCTGAAAACTAAACGATGTAGATCTAATTCAGACTCTGCAGAATGCGGCGTCCGATCTGAGTCGACACTCTTTGCTCAGGCCTATCTGTCCGAACACTTAGAGCAAATACGGTAATGACCCGTTTCTTTAGTTCTTATTTAAGGTAGTTATTGGAAATATGATGGAATACATAATAGGACTGCAACGTGAAAACAATTACTGTCTGCAACATGTTTCCAGCTAAAACTCAGATCAACTAGCGCGTCCAAGCAGATCAAAGTTTTCGATGATTATTCTATGTATAGCAAATTATCCACGGTTTAATCGAAAACTCTTGAAACACAATGCTCTGACATCACGAAAACATGGCTATATAATTTTGACCCCCTTAAACCCCACTTTTATATAGTAAAACTGGGGTTTGCAGGGGTGTACATTATTTTTGTTATTTCTGCTCAAAACATAGATTGTGGGCACTCATTAGAACCGCCTCGGCGAGGCGGTTCTAATGAGTGCCCACAATCTATGTTTTGAGCATAAATATGAAAAAATATCAGAGTTTTTGTATCTGAAAATTTTCAGTTTTTGGAGTAGAACTTTTCTATATATTTGAATAGGCGTGTTTTCGTAAAGGGTTTTGCTTAGCGCACTTGGTCATAAGGTTCGTTTTAAGACGTTGCGGCTCATTTGGATACAATAGAGTTGTTCTTTAAGGTTGACAAAAAAAAAAAAAAAAAAAAAAAAGGTACTGGAAAAGTCCAGGGAGAGCCACAACCACAACCGCAGCTCTTCCCAGACACCAAGAGGAAGAGGAAGCACGAAAAGCACTAAGATTAGCTCTCTCTTCCCCAAGCAAGATAATCGCAATGCTAAAAGGACTAAAAAACACAAGAACAAAATAACACAAGGTACGACATAAAACAAATCGCTATGTAGACTAAATCACAAAGCAACAAAGAGTAAGACTAACACTGGGTGTCTAAGTTTTGTGTACCCTCAAGCTTCCCCACAATATATTTCGAATAAAGGGTTATGTATGTATATACATACCCAGCGGGCACACGACGTTGAAACAACGTTAATCCAACGTCAAGACGTTGAATCAACGTTGAATCGACGTTTTTTTAACGTTGTGTGCCTGCTGGGTAATTAGGCAGATTTTCTTTTTTTTTTTTTTTTTGTTTAAAATTTAATCCAATTTGTCAATGTGTTTGTTATTTTAAATAAACGTTTTAATCTACCGCGGAAAGCTGTCTAAATGTGATGGTTTTCAATATTATACAGTAAAAATGACATGACTTACCTACCTATAGGTCAAAATCACCCAGGGAAACCCGATATCGGGATATCGGAGGTTGCGAGATTTCGGAGGTAAACAAATGACGTCATCCAGCGACAGGGTATGTATTTATCCATTTTTATAGCTTATATCTTATTCATTTGAAAAAAAAGCTGAGTTGCTCGAGATAGAGACATAATAATGAATATGTTAAAGCAAATATTTCCTTTCTTAGCTACTTTGTGGAGGTGAAAACGGCATTTGAACCAAGATGATCTATTTTTCATCTCAGTTTTTGCCTTTTCGGCGGCTACCAGCCCGATCATGGTAAATGACATGTTGGTTTATTATTGCCCAAGGATGGACTTATCTTCTCTTCGACTGTCTTCATAGTTGTTTTAGTTATCAACAAAAAATAACGCCCCCGGATGAAATTTCAAGCAAGTACTAGCGAAATTTTGGATAACGGAATATTCGGAGTACATTCACACATGATGCTGTAGATCTCGGAGGGACTGTTGCTGGATTTCGGAGGCACTGAAAATTGACGGAGTGAGTTCTGTCTAAAAAAGCAATATAAATTAAAACCTGCTCGCACAATATGGTGCTAAGCCTGTGTGCAAATACTAGTGTCTCTTTTTGTAACAATTTCAATAGGGTTTGATTGGTTTGAAGGGGAGTTTAATGTAATAATATTACTAAAACCAATGTCATTACGTTTAAAAACTTATATGCAATAAAACAGCTTTTCGCTGCAAAAATGATGTTCTGTATGTGAAACGTGATATTTTCCTACCTAAGTTTCGATTGAAATGTTGATTTTGGAAACTCGTAAGAACCGCAGCGCCGATGCGGTGCCAACAAATGCCATCAGATCAGAAATAATAAACGTAACGTTACCACTGTAAATCTATGATATATCAATTATTCATAGCAATAGCCCAACTCGGTACAATATTCACAAATATCAGTACAAAAAATCTATAATAAAGTTAACAACAGGTGCTTATTCATCCATCGGGCTGACATTTGTATATCTAATTACAATAATCTATCTATTTTCTTATACTGAGTCGTTCATATCTGACCATTACCTGTGTTAGATGGGTCGCTTAATTTAGAATTTAGCAACAACAACAATAATGATAATAATAATAATAATAATCACATGATGAGCCTGGTAAAAAGTTCCTTTAAAATCTGTGGAATCCAGTTAAACATTCAAAACAAAAAGAAAACACCCATATGTCAGTCATCTTGAAATCTTATAATGCCCTTAACTCCCATCATTTTAATGGAATTTTATCAAATGTGCATCGAAATCCAAATGTTACAATGTATAGTTTAGAACTATACTGTTCTTTGCTTGTATTCTCCTTGCGCGTACAACCAAAAGGCCATATATTCTCCTTGCGCGTACAACCGAAAGTCCATAAGAGAATCTTAATTGTATTTTTTTTTATTTATGTAACGCTCCTGATTTTAAATGCTTGTAGGCAAACTGTCTTATAGGAACTCCCCATGTGGTGTCACTTAACATTGTTGTCTACAAATCTTTACGGACAGTCCGCTTATCTAGATTTTTAAGCAGCAGCCAGAAAAATTACACATTCCCATGTAATCCCATTTTCCTAATATAAGTGAAATTTACAAGGGGTCTTCACCGCATAAATTTGCTAGCGTGATATGATAATTATTTGAGTTGTATCGAGTTTTATCGAGGAGACCTTTGTCATTTTTATTTGCTATCAATAGAAAACATTGCAGATTTTGTAACGTGTTCTTCCATACGCGCTTAGCGTGCGTGCGTGTGTGTGTGATTGGGGATGGGGTGGACAAATTCATTTCAAAATCAAGCAGATGGGGGTATAGTTGGCGAACGTAGCCTCCATTGTGGACAAATTATTTAAAAAATCAAGCAGATTTAAATCGAAAACACAGGTTACACCCCTAATTTTCATCTCTAAATCGATTTTTTTTGAGCATTTGCATGCCTCCATACGATCACATCATCCCCATTTCAAAACCGACGGGCCTGGGTTTTTAAGCCTAAATTAAATGTAAGTGAAAAATCCATGGAGTGTCTGACCGACCAAAACGATGAAACGAGATCTGTACCCCTTTCGGGCCAATTATTTTAAAAATCATGCAGGTTTGGCCATAAAATCACTTAACATTCCTTTATTTTGCATCCTCCATCGGCATTTTGTTGGCATCTGTGTCCCCTTTAAGAATAGCCAAGAATTCACACACCCGCCCCTTTCATTTCAAAAGTCTGTGTATAGGCCTGGAAACTCACAAAAGGTACAAAACGTTGTGATGAACAAATATGAAAACACGCAGAATGAAATGTTCATGTCTTAAAAAATAGAAACTTTTCAGAAAGAAAACTGTTAATTTTTGTATTATTGTTTTTTTTGTTTTTGTTTTTTTTTCATCGAGGCGGTTCTAAAGATAACCCGCAACCTTTGTTTTAGAGCAGAAACGACGTGGTTCTTAAGAGTATCTCAATACATATTTTAAAGTAGAAACAAGAAAAAAAAAAAAAAAAAAAAAAAAAGATTTATAGTCCTGCAATCCCTACTTTTTCTATGTGAAGTGTTTGTTACCGGAAATTTTCATCACGAAGGCTTGTTATCTTGATGTTTTATCTTGGTAAGTCTTTGACACATTATTTCATTTATTCTTTCCCAGTCTGCATAAACGCTTTGTTCGCTTGCTACATGCCACTCCTGACGATTCAGGTAATCGTCTTCAACATATTAAACCAGGCAAGATCACGTTTCAGAAAAGATGTAGCCAGTTTAAGAAGAACACTAAATTTCCTTTCCTCCGATATCCCGTTAACCAATATAAATCTGTCCTCCGACATCCCTGCATCATACCTCCGACATCCTGTTACCAATAAATATGACAACAACCCTAAAGAAATCTAAAAATCTGCCACTATAGTATTTTTTTCACATCTGCTACTTCTTGTATAATTTATAGAAAGGTTCTAGATTATACAGACATACATACTCAATGAAAAAGCTTTACAGGATAAAAGCTATAAACAATTGAAAATGGAATTTGGGTGAACAACAATGAAATTTCCTTTTCAAACGTGATTTTGAATAAATAGGAGGATAATTTATATTGAAATACCACGTTCATATATTAAACTATTCAACTGAGAAAATATAGGTTACGTTGCTTATCCTCCAGAAGCACTTTTTTATCATTAAAAGAGGATAAGTACATACACTGCCGCTAGATGACATCATTTGTTTACCTCCGAAATCTCGCAACCTCCGACATCCCGATATCGGGTTTCCCTGGGTGAAAATAGTAACCAGCTTTACATTACGAAAACATGCCTATATAATGTTGATCTTAAACCCCACTTTTATATAGTAAAACTGGGGTTTACAGGGGTATACATGATATTTTTCTGCTCAAAAACATAGAGTATGGGTACTCGTCAGAACCGCCTCACCGAGGCGGTTCTAACGAATACCCACATTCTATGTTTTGAGCAGAAATATAAAAAAATATCAAAATTTTTGTGTGAAAAGTTTCAGTTTTGGGTGGTGAAATTTTCAGTATATTTGAATAGGCTTGTTTTCGTGATGCGTTTTTTCAATTCCCTACTAACACCTTGTTATGGGTACTTTATAGAAGTGCCCCACCTAGAGGCTTCTAATGAATTCCCATAAAACATGAGTCTAGGAATTTTAGAAAAAAAAAAATGTTTTGCTTAAACACATACATGTATCTTACCAGGTGCTAAGGGTAAGAAGTCAACATTTTTTTTTTTTTTTTTTTTTGCATAGGCATTTAACGCTATGTTGTCCCACAAACAAGTGTGGTATGAGTTATGAGTATTTCTCTGTCACAGTTCCAGATGAGTATTTTACAGTAAAAAAGTATAAGAATTTTTCTTATTTCTCCATTCAAAGATGTTACCAAATAGTAGCGCCTCACGGAGGCGTTTCTAATGAGTACCCACAACATATGGTTTTGCGGAAAATAACAAAATATTATCTGGATACCTCTCTCTTATCTAGAGCTATGCTCTGTATCAAGTAAAATGTTTTGAGTCTCTCTCTCAAACCTTTTCTGATCGAAAAGCGTATTTAATTAATAATGCTGCCATGAAAGTGGGCAAAAATACACAGAATTTCAAATTCACTTATAGAACGTATATTTTATCTCTGAACAGTACATAAGGAGTGCATCATGCACGTCGAAGTTTAATTAAAAAGATAATGAGTCGTGTTCAACTGCATCATACGTAAGTGCTTAGACTGCTACTTTCATTTTGGAATGGAAACTCTTTTAGGATACAGAATGCATAACAAGTTACTGTAATTCGCACGTAGTTAAAAGTACACAGTCTAATTTCTGTGCCACAATATTCCTTCTGCATGTATCAATACATATATTCACGTTTCATAGTTTGTTACGCTAGAGTACATTTCAACATAATCAAAAATTTGTGGCGATTGCAGTAGCATGGTTATCGCAAATACAGCTAGTACATGTACATTTTGCAGAGCAGGTTCTCATTGTATTAGTTGCTATTTTAGTCATGTCAGTGTTACGGAGCAATCCAGCCATTCAAACCTAGAATTATTAAAATCAACTTTGAGCTATTGCTGCAAGAGTAATCAATTCGGAATTGTGGGATCCTTCGAAAGCAGGAAATAGACCTACTTAAGTAGTTTTTAATGAATTAACATTAATGTAAGGTTCAAATGTACCCTATAATTTACTGCACTTTTACATTGATACGTCCTTTTGAGTATTTGTTAAGTTAAGATATATGTACCCAGGACATGCCTCAGTCACGATGTACAACCTTCTCGATTTTTTTTTGATTTGGGTTTTACGGTCCTGTCGAGAATATTTCACTTATATCGAGCCGGGGAAAACCACCTGACCACCCGTAAGCAGAACTTGGCTTTCCCACATGTGAACCGAGCGAGGCTCTTACCACAGCGGTGAAAATCATAATGGATTAAGTCAACTCTCCTCTCCACTAGGCTTCGGGGATCCGTACAGATCTCTCGAAGCACGAACAGAAGGAGAGATAAAAATTTAATATCATCTGAACAACACAAAAGGGGAAGGTCGAACAGAGCTGCCTCTGACCAAACGTACGAGAATGGTTATATCTGGGTTATATGATGTCGCTCAGTTTTTGCTTTCGGGTAATTAACCCTTTTAGCCCTTTAAACCAAACCAGATACCTGTGAAAACAGTGTTGATCCTGATGAGACGGCTCACAACGAGACAAGTCTGAATTTAGTGTTGGAAAATTCCATAAACTCAGCATGGAAAGGGTTATCGTAAACCCGGTATTCCCGTTGTTTGCTGAAGGTCACCTTCGTTACTTAGGTAAAATAAAATTAATGGTGTGACAAAGACGAACGAAAGCTTCAGATGCTGCAGTAAATGGGAAGTAAAGTAACTCATCATTCACTTGATAAGATTTGTAACAATGTGTAATTGAGGGCACCTGCCTTACACCATAAACAAACGAACTATACTCATCCATTTTACATACGTAGGACCGTATTTATCTTAGATATTCGATCAGTAAGGCATGAGCAAACATTGTAAACATCAGGAAAACATACCTATACAATTTTGACCCCCTTAAACCCCACTTTTATGTAGTAAAACCGGCGTTTACAGGGGTATACATTATTTTTTTCTATTGCTGCTCAAAACACAGATTGTGGGTACTCATTAGAACCGCCGCCTCGGCGAGGTGGTTCTAAAGAGTACCTACAATCTATATTTTGAGCAGAAATATGAAAAATGTCAGAATTTTTTATCTGAAAATTTTCCTTTTTTTGGTTGTAAAATTTCCAATATATTTGAATAGGCGTGTTTTCATAATGTCTATATCAGATGGCAGAGAATGCAGCGTCTTATCAGTGTCGACACTGTTTGCAACTCACAGCAGTTTTATTGTAGACACACAAATACAAAGTAAAGTGGAAAAAGGTCAACTTTTACATGTAGGACACGTATGGGGAGGGGAGGAACTTCGGTGTGCGAATATTAAGGGTAAATCATCAGGAAAACATGCCTATATAATATTGACCCCTTTAAACCCCACTTTTATATAGTAAAACTGGGGTTTACAAGGGTATACATTATTTTTCTTATTTCTGCCCAAAAACATAGAGTGTGGGTACTCGTTAGAACCGCCTCGCCCAGGCGGTTCTATCGAGTACCCACAATCTATGTTTTGACCAGAAGTATGAGAAATATCCGAATTTTTATCTGAAAATTTTCATTTTTTGGTGGTTAAAATGTTCAGTATATTTGAATAGGTGTGTTTTCGTAATGTATAGTAAGAGCCATCGTGCTTTTCAGTAGTCATTCCGTGTTTACCCTAAGAATGGTGATAATTCCAAAAACACTGAAGGCGATGTTCGAATTCTGATAACTGCAGAAGCTTATTTTGTTCTAGATATTTGCTTTTTGATCTTAACTGATAATGCGCTAATCACAACTGCAGCAGACGACATTTTGATTGTTTGTAGTTAACGAAAAAAAAAAAGGTTTGATATTTATGCGATCGATTCACATGAAGAGCCAAGTCTTATTGTCTCTTGTTTGACCTCATATTCATTTCTTTGAAAAAAGGAAAAAAAAATAATAGAATGTCGTCTGCAACAATTTGTCCCAGCGCTTTAAGGGTGAAGGCATGCTTTTTCGAATATGCATCTCAAGTTGTTAAGCAGCGTGCATACGTACATCTGATACTATAAATTAACTGTGTTGATAAGGATAAAATTAATCGGTTTGTTTCGCAACTTAAAATAGAGAGGCTTTGTATTTGACGTGGGAAGGTAATGATGCACTAAAGTATCCACTATGTTGTGCGATTGCATGTGCAATGTTCTAAATGAATGTTCACACACACACACACACACACACACACACACACACACACACACACACACACACACACACACACACACACACACACACACTCTAAGCACACACCTTGAAAATGACACGTCATTTTACTATCTCTAGATGCGCATCAAAAGTGGTGACAGAACGGTAATAAGAGCAGATTCAGATCATACTGCTCCTATAAGAGCAATATGATTAAATCTGCACTGTTTGTTTAGTTAGCCTGCGCGCGTGAGTGAGGATTAGCACATTGTGCAAAGATCATAAACAATCAATTCGTTTTGAGTTGAAATGAGGGCTCGATCAAATATTAACATTTCAATCAAGTTGGAATATTACCTCTTAACTTGTAGGGCATTCCTTCCATTTATCATAAGTTACAAATAAAGATAAAGCAAAATCATATTATTCTTAAAAGTAAGGCTATGAGAATTCTCCCCTCTAGACATGTTACCCCTATATTCTGCTCTCTCACTTTTAGTTCTGATATAACATTCTACTACAGATAGGAATTTGCTCGCCTAACAGATTAAGATAAAGCAAAATCATGTTGTTCTGAAAAGCGAGGATAAGAGAATTCTTCCATCAGGACATGTTACCCAGGTATTCAGCTCTCTCACTTTTAGTTCTGATATAGCACTGAATCCTAGAGTAATACGATACTTCGATGAACAGCTAAACAGTGAACCTAGATCACACATGGAACTCCATCACGAAAACATGCCTATATAATTTTGACCCCTTTAAACCCCACATTTATATAGTAAAACTGGGGTTTACAGGGGTATACATTACTTTTCTGATTTCTGCTCAAAATATAGATTGTGGGTACTCGTTAGAACGCCTCGTCGAGTACCAACAATCTATGTTTTGAGCAGCATTATGAAAAATATCAGATTTTTTTATCTGAAACTTTTCATTTTTTTGGTGGTAATATTTTCTATATATTTGAATAGGCATGTTTTCGTAATGACACTATTATATCTTGCAATATCCAATGATTCTGTAAGCAAAGGCACTGGCTGATCTACTCTTTACTTTACCAATATGTTCGAGACTCACATTCTTCCATGTGCAGCTCACACTTTCCCTCAGGTGCAGCTCACTTTTTCCCCCAGTGCTGCTCACATTTTGTTTTAGGTAGTACCTAACAGATAGTAACGGTACTCTAAAACGTTTTGAAGTATATTCCCTTCATATTTGATATTTGTGCAGTCGTTTCAGCATTTGAGCGTTCTTATATGTACGCTCATGTATTGTGCAGGGGCGGTAATTATATCAAATGGCTTGTCTCCCTTCTGAAAAAAGATCTACTCTAAAAGGAAAAAAAGACGTTTCTTTTCTACGCGAATTCTTTCCTTTCAGAGTAGACCTCGTTTTAGAAGGGACGGGGTCTACTCTAAAAAGAATGAGTTCGAGCAGTCGATAGCAAACAGGAAGTGCCAAGAAGTTATCTTTCTTTTGGAAATGGAGGAAAAACGTATCAGGTGTGCATCCATTCAACCTTAACAGAGAAGAACAAGGTATATACGAGATAGTACCAGAATCTATATAATTGATATAATGGTAGTTGTCTTCCATTTTCATAAACCACGTAGGTTTGCAGCTCCCATGCTCAGGTTCTTTTGTAACTTATTTTAGGATTCTATTACATTAATTTAATTCATTGAAAGTGATAAATCAATCTGAAGAAGTATTATTGAAGAAGTGTTTTTGATAATTTCTTAGTAATAGGAGCAATATGTTTGATATCGGAGCATGGCAAATCTATTTTCACGCGTATTTCACGCGTGAAAATAGATTTGCCATGCTCCGATATCAAACAAATACAGTAGAAAAATAAATAACCTTGCAGAAATCATGTTTGGTACCTAACTGGCTTTTGAGTAATGCGCACTTTGCATTCCTCACTGTCGCTTCCAATACCTTCATAAAGTGTTTTGTGAATGGAGCCTTTCCTGTGTAACGTGATTTTCACATGTGTTCAACCCATTTCTGCCGAGTGGACATTTCTACCTTAACTTTTTGGACTGGTCCATTTCCAGTAAAAGGAGTGTCTGGCTATAGTTTATTTTTACCGTGCTTTACAGAAAAGTCTTTATTTAGTGCAAACAGTGTATCTGGGTCTACATTGTTTGCCACTGCCCCTTTTATGAGACGTTAGACATAAATGGGCTAAAAGAAACCCACTGGAACTATTGAAAGAAGACTCATTGCGTGACCAATATAAACGAATGCAGTAGGGCAGGCTGGGCTCACTGAGAGTACATGTAATATTGTATGGAATGTTGTGCCGTGGTTCAAATTACTTTATTCTCAGCACATAACATTGGGGCCAGAGCTTGACAAAACCAACACAATGACATGTACTCAGGGATATTGCTAGCCCAAAATTACTATAGGCCCTTGAAATGGGCCAATGGCCCATGTCCCATTCAAATACATGTAAAATTTAGAATTTTGATGGGCCTTTTCAAAACTTGATGGGCCCTCTGGAAATTTTGATTGGCCCAAGCATCCTTAATACCTACCTGAGACTAAACTAAACACTGGATTTGAATAGCTTGTATAGGAGACCCAGCCAAACATAAATTTAATTTAAGTCTAACATTAACGGTTGTAACACAAAATGGATCGGGCCCATCCCAGAAATAATCCTGATGTATGCCCAGCGAAGACTCAGATCAGCTTGGGCATCTGCACAGTCTAATCAGTCTTCGCTGTCCGCATGAAGAAAGCTTTGGTCCTTAGCTACCCATTGAGTGCAATTGAAGACTCTGATCAGCCTGGGCGGATGCCCAGGCTGATCTGAGTCTTCGCTGGGCGTACATGCCATTTTGTTGGTTTTTGTCCTGCGCTGGCTAACTTCATATTTCACACTTCGCGGTTAATATTTCATACGTAAAATTGGTTTAGAAATATTAAAAACAGTATAAAAGGTGTCTAGAAATAGTAACAACCACATATTATAGTCTACCATTGACACCAAGAGGAAGTAAAGAGAAAACAAACCTTGACAGACAATACACAAATCAGAAACCAAAACCAAGCAAAACAACCAGCTCTCTCTTCTCCAACGACGTGATCACAGTGATGTTCTAAAGATACGGTAATTGTTTTCTTAATTAACGCTCTAAATTATCATTATTTCAAATGTAGTTCAAAACATTAAGTAATTTTCCTTATTCAGCAATCCAAGTTGATATGTGCATATCACAGTAACTAAAAAGATTAACGAAAAATAATATGGTTTGAATGATGTCAACCCAATTATGGTCTTAAAGAAAATCACTCTGTAGTTTTTGTTCAACCATTTCTTTACGTCAGCATGGCAGCTTGCCAGTGCAAATGGTTCCTTCCATAGTATTTTACTATATGAAATATAAAATAAAATGTTTTAGAGGAACTGTCACAATTTCAGGGGAGGCAACTCGATCAAAATTGCCTCCCTTCTGAGAAGTGTCTTCTCTAAAATGGTAAATATTTGCTTACTTTAGAAGCATATTTATTTTCCTTACAGAATATACCTCCTTTCAGAAGGGGCTTGGTGTGCAGGAAAGCAAGCAACAAAGTCATAAAACATGTCTCTGCCATAAAAAATGGTGGAAAACAACCAAATGCATCCACCAACCTTAAGCTTTGATTACTACGCCCTCTTATATACTATAAGAAGTATGCAATGCAAATAGCTTACAAAATTAAAAAAAAAAAAAAAAAATAACCCCGTTCCTGCTGAATCCGGATATACCCTCCCTTTGCAAACAGTTAAGATCCAGATCAGTTGAATTCTTAGAAGCCAACAAATCTGGATCTGCACTGTTTCCGTTCAGTATGTGAAATCTGGATCGAGTAATCTGATTAGCTGAAATTTTCGAGTGGGCGTGGCATCTTAATTTATTTAGCATGACAAGGGTTGAAATAAGTATAGAAGACAGCATAGAAGATAAATATAAATTAACCTTAAAGAATATATATCATGTGAACTGTCGCCTTATACATACGCCGTCTACCCGGCTTTTCATTATACAGTCGACTCTCGTTATCTCGAATTCCAAGGGACTATCTGAAATACTTCGAGATATCCGTACCTCGACATATCAGATTTGCAGAGTTCAGGAAAAAATAATTCGATTAACCATATTTAATAAATATACATGAATTGGACTCTTGAAGTTAGAGATATAGTGAAAATATTGTGGAAAAGAGGAGAAATTGCTCCTTAGGAGCAATTTCTCCTCTTTTCCACAATATTTTTTACCTGTTGTTAGATTTTCATGTTTAGACAGGGACCAGATTTTCACTTCGAGATAAGAGGTTATTCGAGATAAGCGAGTTCGAGATAGCGAGAGTCAACTGTATATGATAGGGAAATACGGGGTCCAGATTATATAGGCTTGTTAACGTAATGTTTAAAGGGAGACATTTCTTTTGACTTTCTGTTTGCTGTAAATGCATGTCACGCTCCATCTGAAAAGGGATATACTCTAAAATGACAGGCATTTGCTTCCACTGGAAGCAAATTCGTCTCTACAGAGTAAACCAATTTTCAGAAGGAAGGCAAAGGGATTTTTGAAATTGCCTCCCCTGAAAGTGAATCGGTTTCTCCTAAAGCAGAATCAAAAGGAACAAAAGAAACAAATAGGAGGATCATGGACCCACGTTCGTAGCTCAGTATAGAACAGTCATTAAATCTGAACCCTCAACCACCGTCAAGCAATTGTACAAGGAAGCAAATTTATTTATAGTTCGGTCAACCAGCAGTCATCCAATCTGTCGCATAAATTCCATGTTATGACCTAACTTTATACAGTACGCTGTGCTTTATTACCAGTTAAGACATCCAAACAGTGCTTCTGAAGAAGCCTACAGGATCATTGTACAGATTCCTGTCCCATACACACTTCAACAAATGTCGCAAAGCAACTGCTGAAGACTTAGCTGGATTCTTAAATGCTACATGGGTGCAATTATAAGTATGTAGACGTGAACCAAACATAGGTAAATGTATATCATTTGGTACAAACCAAAATTGTACACAACGTAAACCCATTTTAGACCTTTTGAAGTAAGGTTCCAAAAGTCCATTCCACATGAGGTATGTTTTGGTTTTAACATACAAAACCCCAATGTTGCGGTTATGTGTCGGCTTCGTTATACCAACACTTAAAAACAGAAACTTGGCAGCAACAAAACCTACATTCAGACCTTCACTAATGAGAAAAACTTTAGCTTCTTGCGCTACAAAATAATTGTATCACATACCAGATTCCTCTTGCTCCAGTCTAGACTGTTCTGACGGTACCATAGTTCTAAGATAATTTAATAGTTTATAATTTCAATCCTTTCGAAAGAAAAACAATGTCGATGTTTAACCCTTGTGTTTCTAAAATGGAATCTTCCATACCTGAATTTTGTGCACATCCATTGTTGCGAATAGGGGTTTCAGTCAAAAATCAATAACAGAATTGCAAAACAATGTATATCCTGATGAGGCAGCTCATATGAGCCTTCTCGTCTTGATCTGCATTGTTTACAAAGTTATCTGTAGTGGTCTACAGAGATGAAAGACTGAATACAATTATTTGTTAGTATAAAAGGTTAAGTTAGTATAAAAAGCTCAAATCACTGGAGAAATGCAAAACACACGTTCTTATAGAATTATTTAGTACAATTAGGTAATTATAGCGAATGCGTAGGTTAGATAAATAGTTGGCCGTAAAATTAAATTTAAGGTAAATAAATGATAGGAATAAAGCACGTGAATAAAACAGACAAAATGTTTTTCTGTTCAAATGGTGTCACTCACAACCATTACGCTCAGAAATACACGTCTTTCCAAGTGCTGACGCAAATGTAGTAATTTCATGCCATCTTCAGAAATCAAATCTACAAAACGAGGCCATCACAAATTTAAAAGAATGAATTGGACCACAGCATTTCCTAAAATATTGCATAGACGCCCAGCGAAGACTAGGATTAAGAAGGCTCAATATGCTTTGGATCATTGCCTACCAATATACAGTCGACTCTCGTTATCTCGAAATCCAAGGACTCTATAAAATACTTCGAGATATCCGTACTTCGACATATCAGATTTGCGGAACTGAGGAAAGCAATTAATCGAACAACCACCTTTAACAGAATGAATCTTTAATTTGACTCCTGAAATTAGAGATATATTGAAAATATTGTTTCCAAAATATTCTGTTGCCTGTTGGTAGATTTCTGTGTTAAAACAGGGACCAGATTTTCACTTCGAGATGAGCAGTTATTCGAGATAAGCGAGTTCGGGATAACGAGAGTCGACAGTAGTGCCCTGCGGATACCCCGAGTCTTCGTTGGGCGCATATTCAATCTTATAGGAGAGGCTGTGCTCCGGTTCCGATTATTATATTATCCGCACATAACTATTTTACGTCACACTTGGCGGTTAATATTAGTTTTGTACGGAACTCGGGAAGGAACATACTAGTTTTATTTTTCGAATTGTCCGAATAAGATAATATCTTGTACGCGTAAGATAATATAATGTCCGCACGAGATACTATCTTCTCCGCTCAAGGTACTACCTTGTTCGGACAACTTAATATATTGTTCGCACAAGATAATATCTTGCTTGCACTATAAAATACTTTGTCCGCATAAGAAAATATCTTGTATGGATAACTTATTTTCTTGTCCGCAAAATTTATTACCTGTTCGCTCAACTTAAGAAGACACCTTGATTGGCTGATTCCTATTTATTGCAATATGGCGGATCGACTGCAATCTAACTTGCGGCATTATGTTGTTCGCTCAAGAAATTAAGTTGTGCGGACAAGATATAATCTTGTGCGAGCAAGATATTGAGCTGTCCAAACGAAATAGTAAGTTGTACAATTTATGTTCTCTGAACAAGATATTTACTTATCAGATATCTTGTTTGCACAAGATATTATCTTGTCCGAATAAAAATATTTTCTTGCCCAAACAAGATATTTAGTTGCCCGGACTAGATAATGAGTAGTCCGAATGAGATATTATCTTGTGTGAACAAAATACTATCATGTGAGAACAAGTAATATATTTGTTCGGACAAGATAATTAATTGTCCGAATAATATATCTTGTGCGAACAAGATATTATCTTGTGCACACAAGATATATTCTTGTGCGGGCAAGGTACGTGTGCGGACAACTTAGAAATGAAACTAGCATGTCTCTTAATTCCCGGGTTCCGAAAGTTTTGAAGTATTAAATCTGGTATATTGTTTGTGGAATGTGAAAAATGTTGGCGGAGTATGATACTATTCTCGTTCATCCATTTACGTCCATTAAACTTTCCAACCTCAATTCTTTGGACAGGTCAGTTGATAGTTAAATGGGTGTCTACTTAGTTTTAATTTTCACTTTTATAGAAAGTTCTATATATAAAATACAAACAGTGTAGTGTAGTCCCTGACCAGACTTTGTCTACATTATTTGCGTGTGTCCCTTATATGGGACATGAGACATTAATTGGCAAAAATGTTTGTCGCAAAATTACATATAAACATTCACTGGAATCCGATGAAATATAACTATATTCAAACTCAGTTTCCGTCTTTTTCTTACAACAGCTTATTGATACATGTACTATACACTAAAGTCATTTACATGTCAAATGGTGATTCTAGGATAAGATTATCCGCTGACGTGAAAGAGTAACATGGCAGATCAGTCCTGCTGTACTGATTTTTGCCAATCAAAAACCAGTATAAACCAAGGAGTTTATATATCCAATATAGAAACCGATTTAGCTTTAATTTTGAAAGGTGTAAAGGTTACCTTTGCATGCGCGCAGTCAGATCATGGATTTCGCTATCCGCTAACAGAAGTTTTGGGTACTGTTGAATATCATGTCTTACATCAGAATCCCTGACAAGATTATATGGCATCGCTGGCTGAACTGGATCCTTTACCTGTTCGTATATGACCACACGACACTTTTTCTCATGGCGCGGTTGAAATTAACCTTTTCATACTACTCTCTGCTAATTCAGCAGAAGAAAGTTGATTGCATTGTTTCCTTATTTTTACCAGAAAACAGACTTTGACATTTCATGTAGATTGTCTTCATAGCAGCATGCTAAGCAATAATGTTTAAAGACATGCTACAGAGTATTGCAATTTGTTTTCTATCAGATATGCAGTGTCTGTTATGTCGTTAAACGTCTTACTTGTACTGTCCCGTTTCTGTAGATGTTGTAAATATTTGGTTCTATATGATTTCTGACAATTTTATCCTTATTCATTACTATACTAATACCTCGCTCAAGTATTTGTGTATATTTTCTGTATATGTAAGGTCCTAAATATATAATGCAGACAATGATTAATCTGGGTCTACAGTCTACATTATTTTCATACGTCCTTTTTATGGGACACTGGACATAAATGGATTAAGATGTTTGCTGCAAAATTACATATAAGCATGCATTGGAATCAAGTTAAATATTGCTATTTTCAAACTCAGTTTCCGTCGATGTCTTACAAAAACTGTTTCTTATAATTCACTAATGTCATTTACATGTCTAATGGCGATTCTAGGTTAAGAATATCCGCTGACGTGAAAGGGTAACATGGTGGGTTTATTCTGCTTTAATGACTTTCGCCACTAAAAAACCAAAGGAAATCGACTTACCTTTGGTTTAATTTCCGAAGGTACATGTATATTTAGGGCATACACGGACAGCAAAAACCCAGATCAGCCTGCACGTGCGTGCAGGCTGATCAGGGTTTTCGCTGTCCGCCTTCAGAGCAATAAGTACTGCAAAATATCGCATCTTAAAGGACAGCACCTGATCAGATTTAATGGCTTAGATCTCTTTACTGTTCGCATATGTCCCGGAGACGCATTTTATTTCTCATAACGCGTCTCAAATTAATATTTGATGACATGCTAGAGAGTATTGCAATGTACTTTCTAGCACCTACTTCTGTCTGTTATGAACCGTGACACGTCTTGCTTGTACTTTCCCATTTCTGTTGACGTTGTATTTGATTCTAAATAATGGGTGACAGTTTAATTCTTATTTATTACTAAACTAATACCTCGCTCAAGTACGAATTGTGTATTTTTTCTGTATATGTAGGGCTCCCTTTATTATGATTTATACTTCTTACGTTTTTTTTTTTTTTTTTTTTTTTGTTCCATTTAGTACATTATTGTTCAATATATGCATTTCTTTGCCGCGCGCAAAGCTATTCAATAATGTAATCTTACCCAGCGAACATGCTGTGGAGCAAGTTAAAGGCTCCATGTATTCCTCAAAAATAGACGTTTTATTATCCAAGAAAGGTTAATAAATTGATATATATGCGATCATAAAATGTGGCATCTGACAGCCTGTTAAATTTCAGTTAGTCTCTCGTTCTTGAACTGAATCAAAAATGAAATGATATTTTTATCCTGTCTCTGAATTAATATGTGGGCAACATTAATTCAGAGATACGGATGAAAACAATTTCATTTCAAGTTTTACTCGTGCAAAATTTCGCTCTTATTTCAAATGCAACACCATATTACATACATATGTTTGGTCCGCATAATGGTCCTCTACCTCATCAGAAAAAAAAACAACAAAAAAACAAAAAGTCAAAAACAAAAACAAGACGAACATGACTTATACATGAGATAAGCAGGGAAGTTCAAATAATATATACATGTGTACAGAGAAGGTGGGGAGTGAAGTACATGTAGAGGGTCTACATTTATACATGAAGTGCAACGTGAGAACACGTACGTTCTGACATAGGCACAAACGAAGACTCAAATCATCCCGCGCATCCGCGCAGTCTGATCAGATTCTTCGTTGTGCGCATGAAGAAACGTTGCATCTTAGACTATCCAAAATGCGCCCAGTAAGGATTCTGATCAGACTGCGCGAATGCGCAGGCTGATCTGAATCTTTGCTGGGTTCACATGTTCGAATGTAGATTGTTTGACGTTGTGGCTCGTATTAAGCACTGTAAGTGTATGAAAATCAGGATATGCCTTGCGAATAGTGCGCATGCTCAGAATTCAGACTGTCAATGGCCGACGAAAATGCGTGCTCGTGGAACATATTGTCAGTTTCTGATTGTAAGCATCCTTTACGATGTGTTATTGAACTTAACCTTTTTGCAGCTGTTAATATATCTTGCAAATGAAAGCCAAATTAACAGTGTTTGTTTTACTACTTAGTTTCTGAGAAAGCTTAGGATTGAAATAATATTATTATCACTTTCCCACTGTTGTTTTTGTTGGCTTAGCTTTTTTTGAGACGAGTAACATAAACACCGGTACACTGTTATCTTATCCACAGCGATACATGATATTTGAACTCTGAGAAATTAAGAAGATAATCAGGTATATTTTGGTGCAAGTGGTTTCTTAACAAGTGCGCGAGTCTGTAAACGAAAACAGCTTAAGTAAACCATTGTAATAAATAAATAAATAAATAAATAAATATATAAAAATTTAACTAATTGACTAACTAACTATCTAACTAACTAAATAACTAGTTAGTTAACTAACTAACTAATAAGCTAGTGCGTACTTTACCATTGTAATACAAATGGTATTTTGTGGAACACACATTGCAAGACATGAAAACACCAATACTTCAAATAAAGCGTATTGACATTGATTGTTGAAAAACTTGAAGACTACTATATATCTCTGCGCTAAATGTTTGAAAACATTAGTTCAGGAAATAAGAATATGGGTTGAAATATGTGATATTTAAAGCATGCTTAGTTAAACTTGCCTGTATCTTATCATTTATCAATTATGTGATAAAAAAGTATATGCTCAACACACAAAAAAGGCACTCATACCATTTGCGGGCGACGAAGGCCAAGATCAGATTGCGCATCGCACACCCTGATCAGGGTCTTCGCTGCCCGCTGACGAAATCAACGGATACTGTAGAATATATCGACGAACAGAGTCTATGCTGAGACTGCGCAGATGCGCAGGCTGGTTTAAACATTTGCTGTTCGCGTATGACATGAAGGCCATTTGCTTTGATTGTAACATTTCAAAAATATTTGAAGAAAGTGTTGCCTAACCAGATGCCATCGCATGCGAATGAAAATAAGCGGAAACAATATGTAGTACGTCAAGAGCCCGCAACAAGTGATGCTTGCCATGTAGACAGACCTACATTATGTCAGTTATATAAAGATCCAGATCAGCCTTCACATTTTCCGTGCAGGCTCGGGCATTAAACAATGTACAATACGAGAAGGGAGAGCTTCCACAAGACTATGGAGAGAATTAAATTTTTGGTGTATTTGCTACTTCCGTGTGTAATAGGTACATTTTCTTGTGACCGACGCTACCATAATAAACGGTTGGCTGATAATAATAAGACTGAAAGCTGCTGCTTAAACTAGAGACGGAGACATGCGATCGAATGTTTAACAATAAATGAGGAGTCGAGTAAAGTACATTTTCATTAAATACGAGCACCCACACATAAAAATAAGACCTAGTCCGGTATGCGCAAGTTCAGTCTGACAAAAATGAATGTGCGCATCTACGTCTTCGGACCAGGTAACGCAAACACATACGTCACAGCTTCATGGGATCTAGTAAGAGAAATGTGTACACCAAGCCCAGACTGCGCCAACACCAAGTCCGACTTATATCTAGACATTCATACTAAAGATATGTTTCAGTGCTTATTGCAAACCATGCTATAATGGTAACACGTCTATATGAAATGTTTACGTTTTAACCATATCTCTTGATACGCCATTTGATTGAACAAAACATTTTTCTTATTTGTCCACAGAAAAGAAAAAAACAAAATATATTGTGGGTACTCATTAGAAGCGCCTTGCAGAGGCGCTTCTAATGAGTACCCTTAATATATGATTTTGTGGAGAAATAAGAAAAATAGTTATATTTGTACCGTTTTATTTAGAGCTATGTGAGCCATGTCATTTCACTACATAATATGGGAATTAGGCAAGAGAGTTCGGTTATGAAGTTCATTAGGACACATTTTTGCAGTAAAATCTGGTGCTAAAAAGTAACCAACCAATTGAAAATTGATTTAAAATTTGCAAAATTCTAAAAATACCTTAGATAATTAGATCACTACATACCCTTTATTATTATTATATTATTAGAGAAGATCGGAGTACACATTACCTAGACCTGATAACTCTTAAAACGGCCAATCACAACAATTGTCTTCTTCTTTGTCGTCTGCTTGTGTTTTTAAGCCATTTTTGCAAACAGTTTGAGCATCAGTCAAGTGGTATAAGGCAAAGCAATATTCTTTGGAATACTCTATGCTGAGTTTGCGCTATTTTTAAAAGTGGATCAATACCAATCAGAACATATGTTCCAGTTGTCCTTGATAGACATTTTCGCTCGACCCACGATAAGGGAAGGTGTATGACACAAGGATCGCCAGCGATTCGGACTGGCTTTTGTATCTATGAAGTTAAGTTTAGTCATATTCTTAGCCCAATAATGAGCAATGTCTTATCGTTATAAATTCTTCAGTTTTAAATTCACTCGACTTCAATTGCCCGAACATCTTTGGAACCATGAAAATTTGTTCTAGACATGGGTAGTTCGGGCCACATAGGGTTAATCATAGCGCTGGGTCATGAGGAAAATAGGAATAATATTTGCCTTTATTCTTGTAAGTACGAACAACATACATCTTCATGATCAAATAAGAACACACTCCTAAATGTCCTTAACTATTTGTTTTCTTGAGCTATCGGAAAAAAAGTCCCAGGGACCCAAACGAGTTCGAATCACCCACGATAAAAGGGCCATCGGTGTCCGAGTCATTGGAAGTTTACTGGATTATACTCGTAGAAATGAACATTCTACAGGAATCGCACATCACGCATTTACACTAGACTACATTTGTAAATTTAACTTGAAGCAGCTTAGAATGACGCCATTTTATGAAGTTTCTATTTTTGTTGTGTGCGCAGTTGGTTATCAGATTGACATCAAAGACATACTAGTAAACTAATTCAATGTCTAACCGTATTATATATTTACAAGTGCACAGTACTGTGTCACCGCTGACAACACAATACTCTGGCCATCACTAGCGGAGCTTTCAACATCAAAAGAAGAAAGTGTGCAGAAACTGTAAATAATTCTACGCTGCTTCTTACAATATACCGACCTACTGACACTACATGTCATCTAAAACTTTATCCAGATCTGATGCAAATATAATTGAGAAACAGTGTGTATCGAAAGAAGCTCAGCATTTCTCAAAGGCCCAGATAGGCTGTGTGAACACTGGAGGCCCTCGCCATTTTTCACTGTCTTGTATATTTTTATACGCATTTTGGCACACAGTTGGATTTAACATGGCAAAGCCGTTAAATCAGACAATAAGCCTCATCGTTATAATGAGATTATAAGAATAATGAACACTGTAACCAAGGAATATACAAAATACATGAAAATAGCTAAAGTGTTGAAGTTTTCTTGGCCGAACTAGCTAGGTTCGGCTAATAAGGCCGCATCTGTAACTTCATAAAATTTTTCAGAAGCTCGAAATGAGCTCCATGATTGCAAAAAAAAAAAAAAAAAAAAAAAAAAAAAAAAAAAAAAAAAACTACTAAAAGCTTATTAAATTACGGATAGACGTGATATGGGCGTCACAATTTATTAACTTCAGCTGTAATGAAGAATAAATAGATTCTAAGGGGAATGACTAGTGTGAGCAATGAACATAAACACACGCACGCACACACAGGCACGTACACACGCACAGAAAACAGCTAAACTGTCAAAGTAATAGACTAAATAATTTCGGCGATGTAGGCTTTATCAGTGACCTTCATATAAATCATAAATCTTTTTTATAATCCCTGAATTTTCTCAAACAAGAGAGAACAAGGACAGAATTTATGGCTGCAACACGAGATTATTACCGGCTGTAGCGACTTCATGTAGTAAAACAATCAAAGCACTGACAACACTGGTGAATCGATTTTCTATGAGTATAGACTGGGGAAAATGGTCCTGAACGGGTTTCATTCAACCTTTAACTTCCTGTAATTCAAGTAAACAGTGCTGACCCTGATCACACACGCGTTCTGTAGCGTCTGATTTGGGTCTGTACTGTTTGACAAAAATGTCCCAGTCCAGGTTTTACTGTTCTCTTTACACTGCATTCTGACGTCTTAGCGACAGGAATAGCGCGGCTATAAATAACCATTACCCGGAATTCGTACAAACGCGTCGTTTGCGTCATTGGTGAATGATAATCACGTGGACAACAGCCTTTAGGAAAGTTTGGTGTATGTATACTTTGGTTCGATTGACCCAAAATCTGTTACAAAATGGTTAAGAAGATGTCAAGGAATAATCACAGTCACAAATTATACCCAACAAATGAAAAGAGGAAGAACAAACAAACCATGACAGACAGTACACAAGCCAAGTAGAACTGTCAGGCGCGTTTTTATAAATGATGGAATAGTGGCGAGGGTTCTGTGCCTGAGCATATCAGTATTACTGGACATTACGAAAATACGCCTATTCAAATATACTGAAAATTTAATCACCAAAAACTGAAAATGTTCAGATAAAATAAATGATATTTTTCATATTTCTGCGCAAAGCATAGATTGTGGGTACTCGTTAGAACCGCCTCGGCGAGGCGGTTCTAACGAGTACCAACAATATTAGTTTTTGAGCAGAAATAAGAAAATAATGTATACCTCTGTAAACCCCAGTTTTGCTATATAAATGTGGGGTTTAAGAGGTTCAAAATTATATAGGCGTGTTTTCGTGATGAATATTTTACAAGAGGAAAGTTCTGACTTTCGTTAATCAGCACTACGCTGCAATCTCAATTAGAGAGGCGTATTGATGCACGTGCTTTCCATCTTTTACATGACAATGCACACCGTTCAGTCATGGAGACTGAATATTTACATGTAGAGGGGCATCATGGTAAAACTCTGCCACGCTTCTTTTTCCCTGTGACTTTGTGACTTTTGTTAAAACCCCATATTAAGGAATATACATTCGGTCGTCTTTTCCATTCACGCACTGGTTTATTGGGTGCACTGTTCTAGTTTATAAATAAAATAACCTGATAAGGGTTTAAAAATGCATTTTGTTGTCAGATATAACGTCTTGAAAAGTATGTTCATGTGCGAGGAGAGTGTTTTGAAATACTAAAGTAGAAATTGTTCTTATACTGCTGGCGCGCCACTGTTGCCACTACTTTTCAAATTACCCTCATAATTTGCATTCTGTTAAAAGAAAACAAAATGTTTATGTAATGTTTTCAACAATATTCGGTGAAGGATAATTAATTCTTTTATCGCCCCCGCATTTTCCAAGAACGTGTTCGGCAGTTTTCTGTTACTTTTTAAATAACAGAGACAAAATATTATAGAGCCTAATCAAAAGGTAACACGTGAACCTGTCCCTTATGGTATAGTATATATGTACACCATTCGCACCGGCACAATCTGATAAAAATCTTAATTTTTCTCCGGCAGAATCTGTGCGTCATTGGCTGTCTACTTAGTGCACTGCAAAAACATCCAAATCAAATGAGGGGATGCACATGCTGATCTGAGTCTTCGTAAGACATATTTCATAAGGTAAATGACTTTCGTTGTAACTCGTATATAAACTAACCTCATTTCATACAGAATAATGTGTTTCCTAAAAGAAGTAACGAAATCAGACGCTTGTCACAGCTTTAAGCTTTGTTCTATGATGTAATAGCATAAAATGATAACATATGTTGACAAGTCAGATATAGATATTGCAGAGGGATGGATATACAGTGGAACCTCAATAGCTCGAATACCGATAGCTCGTTTACCATGGCTAATTCGAACTCGTTTTTGAGTCCCTACGAAATTCTTTCGACAGCTCAAGAAAAATATTTAGGAAAATTGTCTTATTTAATCAAGAAATTGTATATTTGGTACTCATTATAATCGCCTTACCGATGCGATTCTAAAGAGTACACACAACATACCATTAGTGTGAAGCAGATCAAAGACTTCCCTAAATTGTCCTTATTTGCTTACTGACATGGCGACCTGATGGACCCCAGTGGCTCGAACTACTCATTTCTCGAATAAATTTTCATGGTCCCAAAGATGCTCGAGCCATTGAGGTTAAACTGTATCTTCAAGAGCAACGACTATGTCAGTATAGTCTTTGTGTCACTTCTAAAAGGAAGGTATTGCTCCCCTTGCAAATTCTTTTGTTTAGAATAGACCCTTTTCAGTAAATGTTTGTAGAAATATAAACAGGAAGTCACAAAAATTGCCTCAAATGTAAAAGATGGTGGGAAATCTGGCAAATATATAACCCCACCCCCTGAAATATATTTTATTAGGTAACATGATAAATTAAGTGGTCGTTAATCTCGAAGTAATATCTCGCTTAAGTATTTCTATTTCCGTGAGATATTTGATGAGCACATTGATGCTGCATCTATCACAGTATATCCGAGAGCCTACTGATGTGCATGGTTTACTGGGTCAGAGTATGGAACGTATAAGTGAAGATACCCAAGGAATACTACAGTCACGAAGCACAGCCTTCTCGAGACACCAAAACAAGAGAAATAAGGAACAAGCAATGACAAAACAAACGCCTTATACAGTGAACCCTCGTTACAACGACATCATTTGTTCCCAAAGACGTTCACATTAAAATGAATTTGCTATTGTACAGAAAACGTAATGAGCAGATTAACATGTAAGAAAGGTCTTTTGTTCTTATTTCTTCATAGAATATATGATTTGGATATTTGTTAGAATTGCCTCACTGAGGCAATTCTACTAAATATCCAAAACATATGTTTCTTTAAAGTATTAAATACAATATTCTTGCATAATTTGTGACTAATTGTTACCTGTTAAGCGAAGGTTTCGTGAATGTCAAATTGTCATTATAAGGAATCTTGTCGTTGTATCGAGTGTCGCTATAAAGAGGGTTGTCTGTATGAAACTACCGATACGCAAACAAAAAAGAACTGCAACGGAAGAACATGGAAGTAACATGCCACAATTTGGATCTATAAACAGAAATGTGTAAGACGAGTCTTGAATCAGGATTAATTTTCTAAACGATCCTAATCATGATAACACACATTGTTTTGTTCTTGTTTTGTGTTTGGTTTCAGAGTGCTAACTTATTAAGGGGAATTAATAAACTTTCAAGGGAGACCACTATGTCATTTTTTTCTTGTTTGTTGTGAAAAGACATCTTCTCTGAATTTGCTGTCCACTAGAGTAGTCCCCTTTTCAGAAAGGGCTGGATTTGCAGGAAAATCTACGAAGTGTATCAGGCACTTTAAACGTGACGATTTTGACGAGTCACGCCAATTGTCTCCTTAGGAAAAAGTAAAATAGGTATCATCCATTTCGTCGTTTGCTGAATTAGCCCAGATAGTGGTGAAGGTTAATGTGATCGTAGACGTTGGAATGATCTCATATGTTAGGTTCCTTGTAGTAGGGTTGGTATTTCATTTACCAATATTTGATGTTTTCACCTTAATCACTGTCGGTGCCAATTCAGGAGATGACAAACGGATGATATTCGTATTTTGTTCCCCAGAAAACAGGGACAAGCTCTGATCTTTCAATTTGCATGAAAGAGCACAGCCTATTTTCTTGGAAAAATAAAACAAAATATTTCGAACTGTCGTCTGCTAGATGTTCTACCCAGCAGGCTATGGACATATCTCATGCACTAGCTTTCCTGCAATGGATGTGCTGTTCAATTTGCTTAGTTAAACGAGAATGCTTTAAATGCGATAAAGTGTTACATTACATACATACATATTTTGTTCAGTTCGTTGCACAATACCTGACGATAGAATTATTCATCATAAGCTGCCTGTCAGCGTGTACAAAAATATTGTATAGGCATTTGGCTGGAAAGCGAGACCAGTTATTCCGCTCGGGTTTTCTCGACACATAACAAAGTTCACGGCCTCGATGGCTCAGTTGGATGCGCCGTCCGACTGGAGACCAGGAGGTCGCGGGTTCAACCCCCACCGAGGTCGGCAACATTCTTTCGTGGAGATTGATCATGAAATATTTTCTACGGTCATTCTCTCCCTTCCGCTGATTCAAGAAGGGCATTTGTCAGTTTCTGGCGAAAGAATGTGCACAATACTGGTTAACCGCTTAGAGGACTAAGCCTGCCCAGTAAACGTGTGGTTAGGTAAACTGACCGCGCTCGACATGACCCCATTGGGTTGACTGGGCCGTAAAACCTCAACACAAACAAACAAACAAAGTTTACAGAGCAAATCTTTGAAGTCTTATACGATATTCTTAAACATTTACGACAAATACACAAATATATTACTACGAAAGAAACATGAAATAGATACTAGAGTAATACAAAAGGAAATTAATAATGGCATTTTTCATTATACCTCAGGAACAAACTGAATAAAACTAAGTCTGCTAGTTTCTGATTTACCTGTGTTCTGTATTTTCAAAGGGTCCCTTTTTCTGTATAAATTATACATCAAAGAAACATACGGTATAACCTGAATGGCTCGAGCCCGGATGGCTCGTTTACCCTGGATGATTCAAACTCTTTTTTCAGTCCCTACAAAATCCTTCCAATAGCTCAAGAAAACAAATATTTAGGGATTTTTTTCTAATTTTATCATGGAATTGTATGTTGAGTGTACTTATTAGAATCGCCTCGATGAGGCGATTCTAATGAGTACACTCAACATACAATCATTGTGTAGAAAATCGAAAAGATTTCCCTAAATTATCGCTATTTGTTTCCTGAACTGGTGCCATGATTAACCCTTAATGGCTCGAACTACCCATGTCTCGAACGAATTTCCATGGTTCCAAAGATGTTCGAGCCATTGACGTTCGACTGCATTTTACGGAGCTAAAGCATTGTGACATGGCAGGTCATTGCCTCTTGTGTAAAAAAAAGAAACCATAGACGTCTCATCACAAATTCAATACAAATGAAGGACTTCATTAGCAAACATCGAAAGTCTCAAAACAAATAATATGGATTGTTATTAGATCGCAAGGCTCGGGGCTCGGGAATAAAAATCGTTCGAAACAGGACAGAGCACAGCTCCATCTTTTATGTGAAATATTTGTTCATCTTTTCACATGTATAAAAAATGGCAGACGGAGGGGAAGCTGAAAAATTGATACTATGTTCTTTAATATATATTTTGCAGTGCTAAAATACGAGAAACAGTTTATTAAGCTTCAAAAGTCAAACGGGAAAATGTGAACCTACGTCTATTAATGTATATGCCTGTATAGCTAGGTTGTCATAATATATATATGATAGGGGAGCGGGAGAAGGCAGACAAAACATATACCTGTTAATGCAATGTTTTTAATGCTTGCGTCATTGTGCAACTGGAATTGTATCTATATAACATTTGATATATATCACTTATAAAACAGATTCTAAATGGAATGAACCTTGAGAGCAATTAACTCTCACAAAACTGAAAGCTTTAGCTAGTTTCGGCCAATTAGGCCTTATCAGTGACCCTTATATATATTTTCAAAAACCTCGGAATGGGCGCAATGATCACAACGTAACAGGAAACATAAACTACACTACAGCGAGTTACGGGGGACGTTTCACGGCCTCCAAACGATACTTACACCGGCTGTAGTGAAGATAGATTCTAAAAGGATTGAACATTATAAACAATGAACACACTCGCAAAAAACTTCCACTCAGACACATTTAATGAAGTTGCTGAGTCATGAAAAGCTGTTTACCAAATTATCGACACAGTAATTTTCAAATCATTTTTCAGATTCGTGTCTGATTTCTTAATTCACCATTGGACTGTATATATATATATATGTATATATATATATTTCTTCCTAACGGTCTTTTACACAATGTCCCTAAAGTCCTGTGACAAAACACACTCAATTCCAGTTTCCGTTAATGTCTATCTTTGAGTGAGTTTTTTCGTGATAAATAATAATAATAATCATAATAATAATAATAATAATAATAATAATAATTACAATCATAATAATAAATGCAGCTTTGAGTGGAAAAAAATGCATAGACTGACCTGGGCTTGCGCTGTTTGCATATGCCTCAAAGAGCCCCTTGGCCTGACACTTTTCAAGTAGAGCAGATGGACAGGTTGTATATTATGCGTTTGTTTTTTGCACTGAGAGAGTGCGCTCTTTTTTGTTAAACATAAACCATTCTAGATAGAAGAATGGCAGGTGTGACAGGTGTGATACGGCAAAACGTATATGATAAAACATTGCAATTTATTAACTTACGTATTTACTGGCTATGAGAATGAAATATAGGAAAAAATGAAGTCGTTACGCTTACGAGTGTTAATGTAATGCGTCCTGAGGTGTTGATTTCGAGTTAACAGTTAAATTCTGAGACAGAGTGTTAGAATCCGTAGTGTGGGTAAAATTACGTCCACTGCTAATAATGATTTATAAATATTCTGACAATTTACGTGAATATGTCAATTTGAGTAAGTCTTTATTGTTTCTTCATGAGGAGACCCTGAACAGATAACGCCTTATAAATGCACCGTAATGGATGGGATGATAAAGCTTCCCATATGTTACTATTGTTAACGGAGACTAGTCTTAACATCCACTGACAACGAAGGATCTGATTAGATTGCATGTAAACCTAGACTGATTTAGGTTTTTGTTTTTCGCATATTTACGCCATAATGGACTTACCAGTCATTAGTCGGAGCAATTGTCCATCAAATCATCACGAAAACACGCCTATATAATTTTGACCCCCTTAAACTCCACTTTTATATAGTAAAACTGGGGTTTACAGGGGTATACATTATTTTCCTTATTTTTGCTCGAAAACATTGTGGGTACTCGTTAGAACCGCCTCATAGATTGTGGGTACTCGATAGAACCGCCTCGGCGAGGCGGTTCTAACGAGTACCCACAATCTATGTTTTGAGCAGAAATAGGAAAAATATCAGAATTTTTTATCTGAAAATTTTCATTTTTTGGTGGTAAAATTTTCAGTATATTGAATAGGCATGTTTTCGTAATGATATTCAAGATGATATCGGAAATTTCAGTATTGTAACTTCATCCGTCTTAGACAACTTAAAGCAGAATACCTCCTCAAAAATCTTATTTTTCATTTATTGCTAATTCAAGTTAACCCCTCCTTACTTAGACTCCAATTTAGTTCAGACCCCTTTTAGAAGAAGAAACTGTGAGTTTGGCATTTTTATTAGAGCCTGTTTAATTTTTAGTGACCCTGCTAAATTTCAATACACACAGGAGCATGTGTATTCTCTGTATAGTAAAAACTGGTTAACACACTAAATGAGCATTTTGCTAAATGATCTTAAGTGTAAAAAGTTAGTTCGTCATGAGAAAAGTTTGTATAACAGGTGGAAACGTCAAATATTTTAACACTTAACTTGAGAAAATGACATGTATTTAAGACTTTCTAAACATTCAGCTGGTTTTTAAATATCCAAATCTGATTTGATACCCTCCAAAAAATGCTGGAGCGCAGTGCCGTCTAACATGTGTTAATCAATCACCCATGGGAAAGCCAAAAATATAGTTATTTAAGAAAGATGATTAAATAGGTAAATTAACACTTCTTTGACTTTTATGGGACCCCAGATATTGACCTTTTAAAACAGGCATTTCATTAATCTAGGTGGCCTTTAATACTGCTAGCCAAGCAGACACATGACGTTTAAACAACGTCGACTCAACGTCGATGCAACGTCATGACGTTGCATCGACGTTGAGGCGACGTTATAGTAACGTCAGGTGGCTGCTAGGCTATTGCTATGAATATTTCAGTCAATACACTCAAGATAAACACCGATTCGGTATAACCTTTGCTAACCCAGAAAGAATTTTTCAAATATGTACATTTTATGCAGTTTACGAATCCAATAAGAGAATGGCAGTTCAAGATCTTCTTTAAAAAATCATCATAAATGAGAACCAAACCGACTCAATAATATTGTCCAATATTTCTTCTTAAGATCAGAAAGTAGGTATTCATGAGGCTTGCCTTAAGCCTTTCAAACCCGAGTTTTTGAAGTGGACTCTTTCATCATTGCATTTTGGTATTTCCACTGATATAAATAGGGGGTTTAGTCAAAAACAAAAAATAAATAAAAACTAACAAAAACGAAAACCCAATGACAAACAGTGTTTATCCTGATGAACCGTTTCATCTAGACCTGTACTGTTTGAAAAGTACAACGGTATCTGTTTTGGTCTGTAGGGACACATAGGTTACTCTCTTCCGTTAAACAATAGTGAACCATGCAGATATACTTTCTATATTTAGAACCTTATCTGTCGTACAACAATATATGCACCTTCGCACGACAAAACCTACAACGAGACTTAGGCGACCAGCGAAGGCTCAGATCAGCCTGCGCGTCCGCGGAGTCTGATCAGATTCTTCGCTGATAGCATGTGCCTTCTACAAAGCTAACCTTGTCATACCAGGTGGATGTACAGGCTGAACTGAGTCTTTTTGGCCACACAGGTCTTATTGTAGGTTCTTCTCGTGCGCTGGCCAGCGCATGACAAAACCAACAAAATGGCATGTGCGCCCAGCGAAGACTAAGATCAGCCTGGGCATCTACTCAGTTTGATCAGAATCTTCGCTGCCCGCATGAAGAAAGTTTGGGTCCTTGGCTACCCACTGAGCGCATAGCGAGGACTCTGATCAGATTGGGCGGATGCCCAGGCTGATCAGGGTCTTCGCTGGGCGCACATGCTATTTTGTTGGTTTTGTCACGCTTATATATGAGCTAGACAATGAGGAAAGATACTTTTTGATATTTGCGCCCTAAATGAAGGCTCAAATCAGTCTGATCTGAGTCTTCGTACTACACATGAAGAAGCTTTACATTCATGACTATACCAAAAATTCATTGACGATTCTGATCAGACTGTGCGACTGCGCAGGCTGATCTGAATCTTCGCTTGATGCACTTGTCCGAAGGTACGTTTTCTGTACGTTACGCTTTATATTGTAGGGAAGAAAGTTCTTAAAGTACATCAGGACCAGTGCAGGCTAGTTCTGTCTTCACAGACATAGTTCCTTGTAATTCCAAGTCTGTGCTTTTCCAATTTCCCAGCAATAATGCGATTATTGATAGTACGAAAGGAAGGAAAATCAAGTGAGACGAAATGGACACTTCTTTATCATGAAGGGGAAAATTCTCATCTTGAGACACATCTAAATAAGAAGTGGGGCTTATACTCTCCTGAAGACTTTACAAATAATAACTTTATAATTGCTATGTCCTTAACCAGAAGACCACTTTCCAATATTGAAGGAAAACAGCAAATGATTTTCAGAAATGCAACTATTTTTTTTTTACTACTAAAAGTATATGTTGTCTACTTTTATTATTTGACCATACTAATTTTGTATTTCTTTTTCAAACTGGATAGAATCGCTGAAAACACGTTCAGCCAAGAAGACATTCTGACGATCTCATAAGATGCTACACTATCCATTACATGTATATATAACGCGACATATACGTAACTTGCTGAAATATATCTTATTTCGCCAAAAACTATAACGCTGAAAATTAAATTGCATATTCGGGACAAAAAAAAAAAAAAAAAAAGAAGTTAAACTATAATACCCCGCCATTATCGGGCAGATAACTCTCTCAAACATTGACGACATTTGCCCATTAGCACTCCCAAACGAGATCTTAATATCAATGCATGTAACAAGTTTGGTTAAAATCCCTTGACATGTACACAAATTATCGTCCGGAAACGAAAATATGGGCGTGTATCGGGCAGATAACTCCGTCAAAATTTGACGAAATTTGCCTATTAGCAATACCAAACCAGATCTCTACAATATCAATGTACATACCAAGTTTGGTGAAAATCCATTGATGTTTACTCAAGTTATCATCCGGAAACGAAATACGGATGGACGGACGGGCGTACGACTGACGGATGGACAGACGGACGGACGGACAGACAGACACACGGACATCCAACGTGGAACCATAATACCCCGCCACTATCGTGCGGCGGGGTATAAAAAAAGCAGAACAAATAAAAAAAAGCGTTCTAATATTGGAAATATTCAAGCGACGCAAGTTGCCGCGAAATGCTAGGACACAAATTACATGAAGTTTACTCAAACTATCCGGGCACCTTAATGCCTTACATTTAGCCTTACTATCTGCTGCTACATGGATGTCTAAAGAATTGCTGCATTAATGGCAAACACTGTGATCCTGATCAGACGTCGCGTACTGCGGCATCTGATTTGCGTCTATAATGTTTGCTGAGGCATGTCGTCCCAATACTAAGGGAAAATTCAATACATGTATTGCTTTGAGTTCTGTTCCAGCGACATTCCATTACGAAAACATGCCTATTCAAATAAACTGAAAATTTTACCACGAAAAATGAAAATTTTCAGATAAAAAATTCTGATATTTTTTCGTATTTATGCTCAAAACATAGATTGTGAGTACTCGTTAGAACCGCCTCGGCGAGGCGGTTCTAACGAATACCCACAATTTATGTTTTTGAGCAGAAATAAGAAAAAATAATGTCTACCCCTGTAAACCCCAGTTTTACTATATAAAAGTGGCGATTAAGGGGGGTCAAAATTATATAGGCACGTTTTCCTGATGCAATCGCCACAGCTGATTTCATGGCGGACAAAGCCGCTGACCCGATCATACGTAATTGCATTTAGACATTTTGCTTTCTCCGGCAATTGGAGTCCTAATGAAGTCTTAAATATACGCCGCATTAATTTTACTCCTGTTTGAACTCAATTTGCGAAATATATTCCATCTTTACAATAAATATTCGGACAGAGGCCTCAGCAATCAATGTAGACTGATATTCAGGAGCAGTTTGATCAGGGGCTACACTGTTTGTCATTCCATCACAATATCACCAAGTAGTCAAAATGCTCAAAGTTTAGAAGTATGGGTAAGGAGTTACGGGAGAAACAAGATATTGAAACAATATCAGCGTCTGATCTGGGTCTATACTGTTTGCTGATGTCCCTTTTATGGGACGCAAGGCTTAAATGGGTTAATCGTGATGCAGCTTCAAATTATAAAATAAGGTAAAACCTTACTAGCTCAGTGGTAGTTCTCTTAGCTTATAAATCATGACATACATGTAGTAGGTTCGAATCCCAGTATGACTGCCACTTTCCTTTTTTGTTTCTTGTCTTTTTTTTTGTTATTGAATTTAGTTTTAGCGTATTAAAAAGAGCATTTTGTTCCATAATAAATATGAAACGAATAAATTAGTGTAATCATTTTTTTTTCTATTTTTCACTTCCTTTCGTGGTTTAAAAAGGAAAACTGGTTTAAAACTCCAGTTTTGTTTTGAACCAGTTTAATACCACGTTGGAGTCCGTAAACAGGTGTATTAGGACTCGAACGTTTGAAGTATGCCCTTTCCATCACGAAAACACGCCTATTCAATTATATTGAGAATTTTACCACCAAAAAAGGAAAACTGCCTGTTGAAAAATTCTGGTAGTTTTTATCTTTCTGCTCAAAATATAGATTGTGGGTACTTGTTAGTACCGCCATGGCGAGGCGGTTCTAACGAGTACCCACAATCTATGCTTTTGATCAGAAATAAGAAAATTAATGTATACCCCTGTGAACCCCAGCTTAACTGTATAAAAAAGGGGTTTAAGGGGGTCAAAACAAAAAAGGTCTGAAGAGTCAGCTTTGAATGGTCCCGTTTCAAAACGAGGTTTAGAAAGAAAGAGAAATAGAACCTCAAAGTCAAATGTTAGTTTCACTGACACTTCAGTATAGCAGGTTATTTTCAGTTTAAAACTATTGAACAAAAATAATATCGCTATCTAAAATAAAATTAAAAAAAAAAAAATAATAAAAAATAAAATAATAAAGAAATAAAGAAAGCCTATGAGTGGCTGAATGATGAGAGCGACTAGCTACAATGTAAAAGCTACAACAGGAAATATGTTCATTCAAAGTGCTCAAATGCTTACTGCACTATTGTCATATATACCCTCTTACTGCTGTAAGTAAGCATGATAAATAAAACTGTCTCCAAAGTTTTCGTGATTATTCATTAAAAACCTACTTTACCCACTCCATAGCGTCACTGTCAAGTTATCTTCGGAGCATATGAGTCTGCCTAGACATATATCAATAAACAGTACAACAGTACAAGAGAGTCCCGGCATAATGTACTAAGCTAATACTTCTTTGGCACATATGCACTATTTGAAAAGTATGTCAGTTATCGACAATGACAGTGATTGCGTAAGTTTTATGCATTTTGCAGATTCCTACGTACTTCTGGTACAAAAATAATTTAACACATTGCACGCTGGGTAAAGCAGACGACATTTTGAAATACGTTTTCTTATTTATTTTCCAGAAAACATGTTTTGACATTTCATGCATGTTGTCTTCGATGCAGACAATTCGCATGAATGATCAAATCCTGTTTTCTAGGAAAAATAAGAAAACATGACATCAATTTGTTGATTGTTGAATTAGCAAATTGAGTAGTAATGGTTAAATGCAGACCTACATGTACATGTAGTTTAATATGAATAATTAATAGAATTGCGTAAGTCGAACATTTGCACGACAAAAAAAAAAAAAAAAAATAAAAAAAAAAAAATAAAAAAAATAAAATAAAAAAAAAAAAAAAATAAAATAAAATAAAAAAATAAAAATTAGTGTAATTGCCGAATTTTCTCATCCTAATATGGGTGTATAATGGCGTACTTGTATCAAATATGTTTGAAAGATTTTTAAAACAATAACATAACAATCATGCTTCAGATATTGGTATTCAGTAATGCTGATTTCATGTTTATCCTTAGTATTCGTACAAAGTGGCCTCCGCCAACAGTGTAGCCCCAAATCAGATGCCACAGAACGCGGCGTCTGATCTGGCTCTACACTGTTTGCCACTCTCTAGGTTTTTTTAGGGGTATGATTAGTTTCCAACTATTTTTTGGCAAGAAATAGATACTGTAGATTCATTGAAAGAAAGCCAAAAAGCATGGGCAGTCTACAAACGTGCAGGCTAATCTGAGCAATCGCTGTTAGAATAAAAGTTTAGTCCAAGGCCCAGTTGTTCAAAGCTAACGATGTCGTTAGTTAACGATTCGTTAAAATTTACATCAAGTGATACGCAAATATGCTGAAATTTTTTGCTGAAAAAAGGTGAGTAGCTTTTGCAGTGCAAACGCTACTCACATTTTTTCAGCAAAAAATATCAGAATATTGTGTATTGAATCTGCTAAAACAGTTAACGAAGTTACCCTTAACGAGCTCGTTAAGCTAACGACGCTTTGAACAACTGGGCCCAAATGTTCAAATGCAAAGCTCATATTATTTTGTCGGTCGTAATGATCAAACTAAAATGTGAAGCACCGTTAGAAAACTTAAATTTGGACATGTTCGCCCAGCGAAGATTCAGATCAGCCTACGCATTCGCGTAGTCTGATCAGAATCTTCTTTGGGCTCAGTTTGGGTAGCCAAGGTCGCAATGTTTCTTCAATGCGAATAACAAAGATTCTGTATAGACTACGTGGTTTACGCAGACTGATTTGAGTTTTCGTTGGCGCATATGTCAGAAGGTACGCTTTCTCACGTTGCAGTTAAAACAATGAAGAGGTCAAGCGGGAAAAACACTTTATTTGCTGATTAATTTCCCTCGGTAGTTATTGTTTAAGTCGCAGTTTAGTATGACGTCATCAAATGGCTTGAATTGCTCAAGAGTTCACGCTTGAATTTTTTTCAATTCAATCATTATGATATATTGCTCGCCCTCACAGATTTCCTTAAAAACAAAAATACTGTCTTATATAAAATGGATTCTGTGTCGTTAACAACCACCTTTTAATCAAAGTACGGACAGCATTGGTGGGTTGATTGTCTCTGAGTGTAGGCTGGGAAATTGAAGCGGGGACTTACGAGTAAGACTGTTTCATTTAGCCCTTTACTTCCTGTAATTTTAGCAGAAGGTGCAGACCTTAATCAAACGCCGGGAGAGCACAATGCAACATTTATAAAATTTGAACCTTCTTTAGAACCTTTGAAAAACTAGGTGATAAAACTCCTGTGTTGGGGTGACTGCGACCTGGTTTATGACCGGTCAACGCTGATACAAGTTCCTTTTCATACGAGGGCCCTGCAAAAAGTTTTGTCACTGGGTTCGGATTACTTCAGTGCTAAGTTTTATCAAACATTTTTATTACAAACCTTCAAAGTATCCCCCCTTTACTGAAACACATTTTTGTAACCTTTTTACCCAGTCGCGAAAAGCAGATAAAAAGTCTTCTTTTGGTATCTGTTGGAGACACTGATAAATAACGCTGCCAAGAGAACTTCTAGACGTATACTTATTTCCAGAAAGCATTTTCTTAAGCCTTGGAAATAAAAAGAAGGCACACGGATTCAGGTCAGGTGAATAAGGTGGATGATTTAAAACTTTTACCTTTTCAGAAGCCAAAAAAACTTAACAACCTCACACCTATGAGAGGAGGCGTTGTCATGTAAAAGATGGACTCCTGACCATCCTTTGCTTGGTCGTTACTTATTGTAACAAGTAAACTGGTCAGTTTATATGACTGCATCTATTTCAATTTGAAATAACTCGGTCAGTTTGAAAGCAATTTGGACGAAATAAACGGGCATCGTTAGCTATTCAACACACCATTCAAGTACGGTGAAGCATTTTAAAATATACCTGGGATAAAAATAAAGAAGCCTATTAGTGGCATAACTTTTTGCAGGACCCTCGTATTCTTGTTCGGGCCACATAAGAAATCCCTAATCCATCAGTGGACAAACAGAAACAACAACAACAAAAAAAAAAAAAAAAAAAAACACAAAAAAAAAAAAAAAAACAACATAAACTGACCATTTTGAAAGCACGCTTATTCAAATTTGGTATAGAAAATTTCATCTCCAAAAACATAAAATTTCAGATAAGAAACACTGATATTTTTCATATTTCTGCTCAAAATATTGATTGTGGGTACTCGTTAGAACCGCCTCGGCGAGGCGGTTCTAACGTACCCAAAATCTATGTTTTTGAGCTGAAATAAGAAAAATAATGTATATCCCTGTAAACGCCAGTTTTACTATATAAAAGTGGGGTTTAAGGGAGTCAAAATTATATATGCATGTTTTCTTGATGCTTATTAACATTGTGATAAGCAAAAGTATTTTATGGACTGCGAGAACAGGGCAAGCCTATCGCAGCTATGGATGTGGATTTTACTTGTCAATGTGTATAAGTTTCGAGTGTAGCAAATCTGAAAGTCCGCCCTTTTTCAACCCTCACTAGAGTGCATTTGTACGCAGCCTGGTCGTGTATGCGTAGATATCACGTGTGACAGGTTTTATGGAGTGTCTTATATTACAAACTCGTTAACCATTGAAGCGTTTTTAAACGTTTTGAAGACGATATTCTATATTTCGCAAAGACATCTCTCATTACTTCATTTTATTGCATTTTTTTTTTTTTTTTGAGGGGGGGGGGGGGGGGGGGTTCTTTTGGATCATGGAGCCACGTCTGGTACATGTATCTTTGGAAATCGAGTCCCGCTTAAGCCGATACTAGGGGGCGTAAGCAGCCTTGCAAACTAAGGTGCAGTCATATGAGGAGCCTTCACTTAAACCGAGACTCCAACTTTCGTTGTTTTATCTGTTCGTTGTTTCCACGGGAAATAGTTACAGATTTTATTTGGCATTCATGTGAATCGTGTTGCAAACGATTCACATGGATTGCAGACAATTCACATAAATACCAACACTAATTGTCTCTAAAAATACATAAAACGTAGCCTACTTTTGCTGTGGTTGTTGTGGTTTGCGATTAAATGGTTAAACTGTTTTATGTACCAGAAAGATTTCATGCTCATGTGGTAGTTAGTACAAAGAAACAGTTCCTCCAGAGAAATGTTAAGAATGCTGCTAGTTTTTTATGTAAACGCGAGAAAGGGACCTGTTACAAAACGTGAACATTGAAGTACGTGATTAGCCTGCACATCGGTGCAGTCAGATTAGAATTGTTTCTGTTTTTTTTTATTTTTTTTTATTTTTTATTTTTTTTTATATATTCTACATAAATATTGATTCGAAGGTGCGTGTTCACATACGGAAGAAGGGCCCTTTTTTTGCGTCGCGCATTGCTGAAAACAGTTAACCTCTTGTAGTCGGGAGACCCGTAAAAAGGTAATTAGCTAACAGTGCAGGCTCAGATCAGACGCCGCAGAACGCGGCGTCTGATCAGGTTCTCCACTGTTTGCAAATAGTTTAGCCGTTTTTCACTGGGAATATGTAAATCTCCTAGCCGGGCGTACCTAAAATTGAAATTGGTTTCTTCCAATATATAGTGTGGGCGAGTCTATTCAGTTTACAATGGGTTAAGTGTTAAGATAACACCTGGTTGATTTTGTACTTTTACTTTTGTGCTATAAGACAGACAATATGTGTATCTGGTACATTTTCTGGACGTCAAGTCCTTTCTAGAAAGGTTCTACTCTAACAGGAAAGAATCGGTTTTCCTTAGGAGCAAACTCTTTCCTTTTAGAATAGACCCTTTTCAGGAGGGAGTTAAACACTTTTGGCAGAGTTACCTCCCTTTTAAGTGTATTCATTCCCTTAAATCAGATTGGATGCAACCATGACGTCCCAAAGCTTGAAGATTTTAGGGTTATAGGAAGACCGTTCGCAGTCAAAAGATGGAAGAATGTTACATAAGTACGTATGTCTTGGATCATTAATTATTTCACTGAATAGAGAGATTGATGTGTTTCTGCACCTGTTCTAAAGAGAATCTCATTCTTTTGTTTGACATTTTACGAACTGGAATATTTTTGTCTGTGCTGATTATTTGTCTGTACATGTACCTGCAACAGGTATATGTGTATTTTTCATTGCAGAGTCAATACATACACATAGATTAGCATATACAACCACCTGGTCTGGTCAGGACCTGCGTATTCAGCATAATCCCAGCTAGCATTCTTCATAAATCTACAGCGGGCCGTTATCGGCCCGTCAGCTACCCTGACGGGCCGATAACGGCCCGCTTTAGATTTATGAAGAATGCTTACTGGGATTACATATACAGGTATAAAAATCAGACTCAAAACGAAATAGGTCCAATAGTGTTGCACGAATGCTTACCCGAATTGCACTGTAATCTTTAATTTTGTACTTCACGTTCTTGCACTTAGCATTCAGCATCATAAAAGTAGTAGGACTTGAGCATGTTCTGCTGTTTAAAGGACATTGTGACCTGGTATAAATTATATCACGTAATACATGGCTGCGAATTTATCACTTCAAAATAAAAGTATTGAATGCCCTGTCGTATCCCGACAATTATAGCATGAAAACAAACAAACAACTACAACAACGACGACAACAACAAACAAAAACGAAAACCAAATCAATTTTGCAGCATTAATCAATCAAATCAAACTATATTATAAACTATGTATAAGCCCTTTGGAACTCGTGTTTTAGCCTAATGAAGCCTGTAATTCATGTTACTTATGCTACCTTTCTAATCCTGATAGTTTGTGTGTGACATTATATTGTTGTATATTATGAATTTGCAATAAAATATGTTTAACCAAATTACAATACCACAAATTAATTTGCAAAATCTGTTTAAGCAGTGCAGAATGAAATAAATCATAATGATACTAATAAAAAGAACACCGTTTCGAATTACGTAACGCTAATTATAATATTGACAAACATTCAAAGTATTTTGTTACGGAAATAGTTTTTGAATACTTTGTCGCCAAATATAAACCCTTCTGCATGTAAATATGTTTATCAGGCACTCTAATAAACGTCAAAGCAGACGGAAAATAGCTGAAATAACATAGTTAAACAATAATATATATATATATATATATATATATATATATATATATATATATATATATATATATATATATATATATATATATATATATATATATATATTTAAAACGAAACACTAATATTGTACATGAAGCAGAAAACCTACAACATTTTTACATATGAAAGGAGAGATGTTTCCATACCTCCCTTAGGCACAGCAGCGTATTCGTGGTTTGGTATCGGAACTACAAAAATCCTAAACCTTTTATGGACACAGCGACAATTTTAATCAGCCATGCAATAATGTGTTAGTTGGCACAAGCCTGTGGTGATCACGTACGCCAGGTTTACCGCTATAACATCTTAAGTTTTCGTTTTATTGCCCATCATGATAACAAGGTGTCATAATAAAAACTAGCTAAGATCTTTTTATTGATTTTAAGGGGATGGTATAGTTTACATCATTTTCACAAGGGAGATAACTTTTGAGCCTTCCTGTGTTGCTTTCCTGAACACAAAATCTATTCTAGAAAGGTGTTTAAAGCAGAAAAGAATTTGCTCCTTTTTGGGGCGAATTCATTCCTGTTACAGTTAACACCTTTTCAAAAGACCGGCAAAACAGTTATGACAGAGTTGCTTCTTATATATATATATATATATATATATATATATATATATATATATATATATATATATATATATATATATATATATATGTGTGTGTGTGTGTGTGTGTGTGTGTGTGTGTGTGTGTGTGTGTGTGGATAACTCAGACAGCCTTTGTGATCTTCTGTTTGCTCCCCTGCACACAAAGTTCCTTCTGAAATGAAGTCTGCTCTCAAAGGAAAGAATTTGCTCCTTTAAGAGTAGATCCCTTTTCAGAAGGAAGGCAGAACAATTACAATGATAGAGTTGTCTCTCCCTAATGTGTATGTATTCCCCTTAGACTTTGAATCTATGTATGTAATCGATCAAGAGTTTTGCCAGAGATATTTCTCAGCTGTACCTTACACCTGGATTTAGATCTGATTAAAGTTTGTGTTTATCAGTTAGATAAGAAATTACGCAATTTCGTAATATGTCTTGAAAGTAGTTCCACGTGTTAGATTCCATGATTAGTTTCTTTAAACAGTTTAAGAAATGAGTCGCCGGGTTTGCTGTTGTACTTTAAGGGCACTGAAGAAAGAAGACTTTCCGTTTTGTTTGTATACTAAGGCTATTCCCTTTTTGTGATGAGTCATTATTGGCCGAAACAAATCGGTCTGACCCTAAAAATTTTCCACTTAAGCATTTCTTTTTTAGTTTTGTGTTTTCGCTTTGATGCATTGACTGAGTTGGGAGCCTTTATGCGAACCGATTTTTTATGTAATTCTGTATTAAGGCATCGGGACCCAGGGTGAAGTTGGCTAGCTGTAAAAGTGCTTTAACCACCCCATTCCGCCCCCACCCTCACCGCGGTGGTTTACTCTACTGACCGGTGTTAGTCTTACTCTTTGTTGCTTTGTGGTTTATTCTACGAGGCGATTTGTTTTATGTCTTACCTTGTGTCATTTTGTTCTTGTGTTTTTCAGTTCTTTTAGCATTGCGATTACCTCGCTTGGGGAAGAGAAAGCTAATCTTAGTGCTTTTCGTACGTTTGTTCGATTTGTGCTTGTTTGGATTTGTCGGTTTCCTCTTCCTCTTGGTGTCCGGAAAGGGCTGCGGTTTGTGATTGTGGCATTCCCTGGACTTTTCTCTTATCTTTTTGTGAGTGTGTTCATTGTTCTAAAGAGTCAATCGAATTGAAATAATTTGCATGAAAAGTCAAAGCCTTCTTTTCGGAGTAAAATATAACAAAACAAACAACGACAAATAATAAATTTGTCGTCTGCCGTATTAGCCCGAAAAGCAGTTTAAGTTTAATATCTAATTTTGACAATCATTAAGAATGTTAGACGCTAAGCAGGAGCATTACGTCACATGCGGTGTTCTTTGTTTCACTAAACTTTCACTCGCCTTAAAATTATCCTTAAGATTTGAAAACGCATAACATATTATGCAAGGATTCAATTCCAAAACAGAACTGCTTCTGACAGGTGATTTAAATTAACAAGAAGACAAATCCAGTATTTGTTACGAAAGTCGTTCGCAATTAATTAAATCATATTAAAACGTCTGTCTTGCTGACAGCTTCCCTGATTGGCTTGCAACTTACAAATTCGCACTCTTGTACGAGTTAATTAATGGGACACATTGCGAACAACACCCACACGTATCTCCATCCACCAGCAACGCTCGTACCTCCGCCCCAAACACACCATACACATACAGAGAGAGAGAGAGAGAGAGAGAGAGAGAGAGAGAGAGAGAGAGAGAGAGAGTTGTCAAGCGCAACGTCGTAGTACCAGCTGACTGATAGTAGAACGGTATTGGGACATAAATTATAGCACAAGGGAACAGTTTCACCATGGACTTCTATTAGGTTAACGTAACATTTCAGGCTTGGTGTTGTGTCATTAAATCCTTCTTTTTTTATGAAGGAGCATTAACATTTTGAGTTAGTAGGCATTTTGTATATTGTAGGTTCCATAACTGAGTTACATAATTTCAATATTTTGGGATCCTTGGTGAACAAAATGTAGTACCTTTAGGCAATTTCGTCGCACCAGGCTGAATTAAAAACCAGTGGAACATATATTCATAAAAACTTAAATACAGTCGACTCTCGTTATCTCGACTTCCAAGGAACTGTCTGAAATACTTCGAGATATCCGTACCTCGACATATCAGGTTTGCAGAATTGAGGGAAAATAAATCGAACAACTATTCATAAATGTATATGTAATTTGACTCCTGGAGTTAGAGATATATTGAAAATATTGTGGAAAATATTTTGTTACCTGTTGTTAGATTTTCATGTTTAATCAGGGACCAGATTTACACTTCGAGATAAGCGGTAATTCGAGATAAGCGAGGTCGAGATAACGAGAGTCGACTGTACAAGTTAGACTCGTATAGGCCCATAGAAATTAATATGAAAACAAACAGCTTCTATGAATTTAATCAGTATGGAAGAAACTGTTTTCTTTCTCTCTATAGGATAGACTAAGGAAATTGTAATGTCTTTTCAGATTTGCAGTTGGTACATATTTGCATGCGTAGAAGCTAAACGCGTGCCATAACACCTGACTCATTTTAAGATTATTGCAAGTGTTTTTTAGCTTTTTATAATGTGTACTTAAGCAGGAGTGAACAAGGAGTCCCAGAATGTGTGTCAATGAAATACTATAACGAAACATCTTCGTAAGAAACACACACACACAAAATCATTACGGAGAAGTCAATACAGTATTAAAACATAATCATAATAGGAATCTTCAATGTCAAGACTAAAATAATGTTGGATTGTATTTTATCTCAATATTTCACTGCCACAGGTGATAATAATAGGTTTTTGCAAACAGCATAGGTCCAGATGAGACGGCTCATGTGAGCCGTCTCATCTGGATCTATGCTGTTTGACCTTCAGTCTTTCAACTTTACGTATGAACTTCTTGTCAAGCGATAGTTTGTTAAAAAAGAAAAGCAGACGACAAATGCCGTCTGAAATTTGGTACCGAAAGAGTTAAGGGAATGGATACACTTGATAGAACTCGGCGACATTTTACGAGAAAGATATCTTTTGGTGACTTCGTGTTTGCTTTTCTGCGCATCGAACAACTTCTGAAAAGGGTTCTTCTCTACCTTATAGAGAAGTCTCCTTTTCAGTGAGGGACAAAACAATTTTGACACGGGTTTTTTTCTCTAAACATGTATCAGTTCCCCTTAAGCCACTATGATTTTAACAGATTCTGACAGACAGGCATGAGTAAACGCTGAATATCTAGATGGGAGCGCTGCATAGAGACTTACCTGAGCAGAGCATACCCTCCTTGCCACTCATCTTGCAGTTATACGGTAATGACACGGAGTTGTTTTTAGGATAATTTTTAGGACAAGTACGGTTACGAGTTCCCGTGTCCCAAGATATAAGATAAATGCCATATTATTTCTTTGCAGTAATCTCTTGAGCTCTTACCTTTTTGCAGTGAGTTTACATTAAGATTGTTATAAAGGTCACCAATGTTTTCATTTTCTACAACATTCTACATACGTGGAAGTTAATGCTGTTGAAATATACTCTAGAGTGACAAGAAGCAGAAGCTTATAACGTATAAATTCTGATCATATTCACTGGGAATTTGTTTTTATAAAAATCAAAGATAAAATTGGTAGCTTGATGTGCTGTAATTAAGAGAGAGAGAGAGAGAGAGAGAGAGAGACAGAGAGAGAGAGAGGGTGTGTCGTCCTGCTGTTGTATTTGGTGTGTCCAATGTGTCTGGTATTGCAATCAACTCAGTGGGAAAGAGGGAAGTGGTTGCTTTTTTGTGTTTCCTCGGTTAGAATTTGTGTGCGCTGTCCGTCGTAGTTTGTTTTCTCTTCATTGTGGTGTCATTAATTAGGCTATATTCTGTGTTTATTACTCTTCCTAGGAATCTACATTTTTGTTTGCAATGTCGTATGTATTTCAGTCATGTGATGGCACGTACTGTTGTTCACAAATGATTAGATAAGGTCTTGGCACTAGGGTATTAAATTATTTGGTATTCGGAAGTAATCGGAAATGGCCTAATTAGGTTTATCAAAATGCGTTTGCTATCTTTTGTGAGCCTGCAAAGAGAACCAAAACAAATGTCTAGAATCAAATCATGTCACATGCTGCAATACACAGTTTCGAAAGAGACTTGTATGTATTCTGATTTCTAGTCCCTTTTTCTTTCCCTAATGTCAAATCCTTATGGAATTAGCAACACAAATCAAGTTTTACTGGTCGTATTTGGTTTGAGAAACAGATTTTAAACCAAATATAAAGCTACAAATGTAAAGGGAACTCTGTTTTAGTCAGATCTTAGCACACTGGATGAAATTTCAGCAGGGGGACATTCGAACTTTTATTATTATTATTTTTTTTTTTTTTTACAAAATAAGGCTTGTCATTTCAGCAAATTGTCTTCTTAGGAGACAATTTGCATGAAATGTCAATCCATATTGATGAAAAATAAGACAAATATATTAATGTGTTAATCGTGTACTGAACTGGCCCAGACACTGATGAAGATCAAAGAGCTGAGACCAAAAGATCTGTCTAATCAGAATCGATGTTGCAAATTTTCTACAGTTTGCAAGACAGTTTGAGACCATGTAGAACATAGCGTATGGAAGGTCCTGAACTTGGTTGAAAAAGTGTTTAATCTGTTTATACAATCTCTACATGCGAGATGATAAATGAGGTACAAAATATTGTCTTTGAGGCTGATCTGGCTCCAGTCTCCAGTGACTCAACATTTATTCTTATAACCCTGTTTGATAATCCACCAAAATAATATCATTACTATAAAGGCTGGTCTATTATTTTCGTTAAATCTGAGTGGATTACCGAACAAGATTTTTAGAATAAATATTTAATCACTGGCGACTGAAGCCAGTCTATCTTTGAGGCATACGAGGGCAGCAAAAGGCCTAGATCAACCTACTCATTGACCAGGACCTTCTCTGTCCGTTTTCAGAATCATTGGTTATTCGTTTAACATTAACATTTCCTTTAAAAAGGTAGGCAATTAGCAATGACTCCATCAATCTGTCTTGGATTTTTGTTGTCAACTTTTGTGTAAGAACGTCAGAAAATGTACCTTCGGACATGTGCGCCTAGCGACGATTCGGACCAGCCTGCAGTGCAGGCTGATCAGAATCTTCGGCTGATCAGAATCTTCGCTGGACGTATATTGGACAGCAAAGGATGCAAAGCTTCGTCATGCCGACAACACATACTCTAACCATTCTGCGCGATTTGAGTCTTTGTTAGGCACACATGTCAAAACCCAGTGGGCACATGACGTTTATACAGCGTCGTCTCAACGTCGATGCAACGTCATGAAGTCATCGACGTTGTATAGACGTCATGTGTCTGCTGGGAAGGTTCTTTTTCTCATGTTAAGGCTCATGTCAAATGATTACGCTGCTAAGAAAAACGTACATAGAAGTAACTATGAAGAAGAATTAATTTCCGTGTTCCCCTTTCCTTAAAATCCCGAAAGTCGGTGTTCTGATTTGGTCAATCAGATTATCATACTAATGCACATAGACGACAAAACATGCCTCCTTGTATGGCACTACGTTATTTACGATCTAATAAATTTAATAATAGTTGAATTAAACTCCAGTTAATTGACGTCCGAAACATGATTGGGATTGGGTTTGCTGTGTGGCGGCCGTAATACTTCTCCCCATACGCACTATACTGTACAGCCGATTCTCATTATGTCGAAGTCAAAGGGATTTTCTGAAATACTTCAAGCTAACTGTACCTTGACATATAGATTTACAGAATTGCGTAAAAATTAAATCAAACAATCACATTTTACAAATGAATATGTAATTTGAATCCTAAGTTTCTCCTCTTTTCGGCCTCGGTGGCTCAGTTGGATGCGCCGTCCGACTGGAGACCAGGAGGTCGCGGGTTCAACCCCCGCTGAGGTCGGCAACATTCTTCCGTGGAGATTGATCATGAAATATTTTCTACGGTCATTCTCTCCCTTCCGCTGATTCAAGAAGGGCAGTTGTCAGTTTCTGGCGAAAGAATGTGCACAATACTGGTTAACCGCTTAGAGGACTAAGCCTGCCCAGTAAACGTATGGTTAGGTAAACTGACCGCGCTCGACATGACCCCATTGGGTTGACTGGGCCGTAAAACCTCAACACAAACAAATTCTCCTCTTTTCCATAAAATTTTGATACCTATTGTTAGATTTGCATGTTGAAACAGGGACCATTTTTTCACTTATAGATAAGTGGTTATTCGAGATAGGCGAAGTCGAGATAACGAGAGTTTATATTATCTGCTGGTCCTTTGTGATTTCTGAGCCCATTCCAGGACTTCAGAGTGTCTGAAGAGGCCTGATTGGCTGAAAATAGCTAGTCTGGCCAAGAAAACTGAACCATTCAGCTATTTTCATTTTCCTGAGTCTGTCCATTGCTCTCAACATTTTATCACACACTAGTGTGTTCATAAGGTAAGTATCTATGGACTTTGCCGCCATGCACATAAATGGTAAAAACATACAACTCTTCATCTTTGAGCCATATTTGTTGAAACGATAGTCTTAAACCGACCGTTTACTTTGTACGGCAATATCAAATGTCTACCGACACGTAGTATGCATTATACAGGGCAACTGTTGAAGAATAATTTTCTCAAATTGGTATCAACACTTATGCAATGTGTGATCAAAGTGCTGAAAGTTTTAGTTACAGTCAAAATTTTATACCAGGAGTTATCTTCCCCTGAGTTATATACATGTAGAAAATGGTGTATCTTGAAAGCAACTTCTCCTCTGAAACTGCGAGACCGACTTTCAATTGTTCAAATGGTCACTTTCCGTCGACCAAATGGCCATGCCAATATATGGTACAAACCATTTAAATATCTTCACAAGAATCAAGAATACTTTGAAGCTCACTCTTGGAATATGGCACTTGAGACTCAAAATCTATCAACAGTCTACAAATAATAATCTAAGGCTGACCTTTGATCTTTATATGGCAAGGTCAGTTTTGCTTCCCAGTACATGTGTATGGGTGAAAGGTTTGAAAGTCATTTTGTCAAAGACTTATTGTTGAAACTAACCATATACGAGTATCTAAATGCGTTAAGTAACAATCAAACTGTTAACCCATGGTTTATTTGCCACTGTCCCCTGTGTTATATACATGACAAAATTAATATATTTAATCGATTTCTCCACCGACACCGACCAATCCGAAGTTTTAAGGATAAACTCCATGAATCACCTGTTCTGAATGTATATTTTCCATGTCAAAAATGCTTTGTATATGGACGTCCGTTTTGTTTTTTATTTCTCGCGACCATTCTTTCTCTTGTCGCGCTAAGGGCCACACAAAGTAAAAAATATTCAGGTACGTGTGAACAACGAAGGCCTAGCTTAGATTGCACACCCACGCAGTCTGATCTAAGATTTTTTTCCCCTTACAGAATCATTCAATACTGTAAAATGCATAAACGTCAATCGCAGTAGCTTCACTTGCATATTGAGCTTATTGCCATTGCGCAACTAGTGAAGTAGTTTATTTTAAAACAAAATCTGAAACTTAAGGACTATCGGTGGAAAAAGTATAGTATTAAATGTCTATGGAAACTTTAAGTTGCCATAGAGACAAAAACACATTTTCAATGGCAGTGCAAACATGATTTTAGTAGAGACAAATATTATGAATGTTTCTGTAAAGTGTCAACTTTATCGTCCTTATGGCATCGGAGGACATGATTTATTTTATTTTATTTAGTTTTGTTTTATTTCTTTTCCCTTTTTTGGTTGATATGGCAACCATTACGAAAATACGCCTATTCAAATATATAGAAAATTTCTCCTCCAAAAATTAAAAATTTTCAGATAAAAAACAAACTGTGATATTTTTCATATTACTGCTCAAAACATAGATTGTGGGTACTCGTTAGAACCGCCTGGACGAGGCGGTTCTAACGAGTACCACAATCTATGTTTTAAGCAGAAAGAGGAAAAATAATGTATACCCCTGTAAACCCCAGTTTTACTATATAAAAATGGGATTTAAGGAGGTCAAAAGGCATGTTTTCGTGATGCAATCCAATTCACCCTCTTAAACAAATTCATACTTTTGGTAGAGGACTACTCAAGGAACATTACTATAAAATTTTTGTCAAAATATCTGCAATGAGTTAGAAAAAAAAGACCAACTTTCACTTTTCCCATCATAACTAAATGGAAGCTTTCAATTGCCATTGCGACGACAGCAAAAATGCACTGGCAACAAAAACACATTTTTTAGCTTCGTCCCCCTTAAGGCTTCGAAGGAAAAGAAATTTGAATATTTTGTCAAACTCAATGGTTCGGTTGTCATGGCAGCAAATGAAAATCATCAGTTTGAACGAAAAATCATCATAGGGAACTACTGAAGGAACAGTTCTGTAAAACTTTTCGTCCAAATATCTCTCATTATAAGCCTATGTGTAACAGGTGAAAACAATTCTAATCATCTAATCACCAGTGTCGCGGCCGGGGATCGAACCTGGGCCGCCTGCGTGACATTAAAAAAATTCTACAATGTCGCTATAAAAGCCGGCTTGTATCGCAAGGCAGTACAAGTGCATCATATACCAACCACTACTACGTATTCCCCCCTCCAGTTTTAGATTCGTCCGCGAATTTCAATTCGAGCAACCAATCAATACAAGGTCACCAAGCCTATTGGGCCATCAAGCCCATCAGATGGGGCTATTTAGGTTGGACTCCAGATGTAACAGGTAAAAAAGTTCTAATCACCAATGCCGCAGCCGGGGATCGATCACGGCCGCCTGCGTGACAGACCAACACTCTACCATGTCGCTATAAAAGCCGGTATGAACCGCAAGGCAATACAAGTGTATCATATACCTATCACTAATACATATTGGAACTTTAAGTTGCCATAGCGACAAGAACAACGGTAATCAAAACAATATTTTTGTAGAGGCTAATGTTATGAACATTTCTTGAAAGTTTCAGTTTCGACACCCTCAGGTTTCTGAGGAGAACGTTTTTGATTTGTTTTAGCAACTTAATATTTCGGTTGCCCTTGCAACGAGGAAATGAAGCTATTTTGACAAAATCCGTATGCAACTTAGAGGACAACGCAAGAAACGTTTCTGTAAATTTTTTTGTCAAAATACCTGTAAAGAGACAGCAATAAGTGTCAAGTTTAGAATCGGCGTCATGGCTTCAGAGGAAATGTATTTTGAAAATGTTGACGGTCAGACGGACGGATGGACGACGGATGCCTGCCTATACTATAAGCTCACTCATGAGCCTTCGGCTCAGGTGAGCTAAAAATACTTCCATCGACACACATGCCTCTAGCAGTGTTTTAAACGGTATTCTATTTTCACATGTTCCAGCTAGTATCATACACTAGATCATGTCATCATATTATCAATCGGTCGAAATACTGGGTCCTTAACTATGCTGACGTAAATGCCACCGATTGCAACTGTAAAATATATATGTTCATTTAAATAGGATTGACATTTAATGTAGCTCACTAATTTGAACGAAACTCCTTCCCTACTTTGAGGAAAAACTGAAAGAACATATAACTTAATTGGCGTAGAATTTCCCGCAGAGTGTTAAAAGGTAACAAAAACATAGTGGTTTCAAATAATTGCCGATTAGGACAATTATCGACGAGCTTGAAATGTCAGAATTAAATTCCGTTAGGCCGATCTCTTGATGCAAATTAATTGCCAAGTAAATTTCAGAGCTTTGCAATTTCATGGGGAAGGATGCAGTTTCCAGGGAGGCAACTCTGGCATAATTGTTTTTCTTCCTTTCAAAAGTGTCTACTTCTAAAATATTAACAGGTCTTTCCTACCTATTGTCGTGTCTAAAACCTGATGGGTAACTGGAAAAATTAATTTATTTCGTAAACGGAAATATGTTTTGTTGATAACTTTATAGAATCAAAAGTATAGCGTCGGAATACATTCAATCTATGCTGTCGGCAGGTAGACATTAACGCGATAAAACTAAACAAACAACAAGAACCGAAAAACTTAAGAAGGAAATGCTACAATCATGACTAAGCCTTCCCGATGCACCACCAGACGGAGCGATGAGGAACAAACATTGACAAAACAAACACCACATATACACTCGAACTTCAATAGCTCGAACATCATTGGGACCATGGAAATTTGTTTGAGATATGGGTAGTTCGAGCCATTAAGGGTTAATTATGGCCCAAGGTCAGGAAGCAAATGATGATAAATTAGGGATTCATCTATACAATAACTGTATGTTGAGTGTACTCATAAGAATCGCCTCGATGAGGCGATTCTAATGAGTACACTCAAAATACAATTTCTTTATAAAATCAGAACATTTACCTAAATATTTTTTTCTTGACCTATCGGAAGAATTTCATAGGGACTCAAAAACGAGTTCGAATGATCCATGATAAACGAGCCATCGGTGTTCGAGCTATTGAAGTTTTACTGTAAATACACAACAGCTTCACTAAATTTGTCGGTTAACACAAATCAGACGACAGAAAAAAGTGCTCACTGTAGTTGTCATGTAATGATCCCATTTGTTATTTACTGCGGAAATCAATGATTAACTGTTTCATCTCTTCAGTTTTTGAAGTGAACTCTTCCATTCTTGAATTTGGACTTGTCCACTGATGCAAAGGTTTAGGTCTGCCTGGCTGGAAGAATTAAGCCATGTCATGTAATTTGTATTTTATCTCAAATGCGAACAACATACTGGGATACCTATCTTGAACTTGTTATCAGCAAATTCCGTTCAGGTCTCCACCGGTCTGCTTTGAAGAGTATTAAAGGTTCCTGTAATCTGGGTGCAAAACGCTTTACTTATCAGGCAGCATTGCTTATCTCTGTACATTCATATTTAATCCATTAGTTCCTTTTCTTCCATAAAGATGAGCTTACACGCATTAGACTAACATGACGACTGATCAGGGTCGGCAATGTTTATCAATTACATTACGAAAACACGCTTATTCAAATATATAGAAAAAACTTCACCTCCTAAAACTGAAAATTTTCATATAAAAAACTGATATTTTTCTTATTTCTGCTCAAAACATAGGTTGTGGGTACTCTTTAGAACCGCCTCGGCGAGGCGGTTCTAACGAGTACCACAATCTATGTTGTGAACACAAATAAGAAAAATAATGTATACCCCTGTAAACTCCAATTTTACTATATAAAAGAGGGGTTTATGGGGGGCCAAAGTTATATAGGCATGTTTTCGTGATGAAGTGCACAGAAAGCCGAATGTTGAACACACTTACTCCGGTTGGAACGCATTTATCAAAATACTAGGTTAGAGAAATGCAACCAAGTACGATTTGGCATGGTAAGGCGCAATATATTCACTGGCCTGACGTAAAAATAAAACGATGACATGAAAAGACATCTTAAAAGGATAAAATAATGATAAATGGATGTTTTTAAGAGCATAAAATTAATGTGATATAAAGGACTACCACGTATTAAGAAGGCGATGTACATGTAGCTGCCGTGTCAACATTATATCTTTGCAGAGGCTTATAGTTCTACTAACGGGGCTACTAGCGCCCTAGTATAGGGTTTACAGCATGTTGTGTACGTGTTGCCTGTCATCTGATTGGCTGAGAGCTTAACAGCAATACAATTCTCTCAGAACAACTGGTATGATAATAGCTCACACTTCTATAGTACCTCATTAAATGTTTACAGAAATAATAATTAATTACACATGCCAGTTGGTCAGTCAAAGAAAAAATATTCAGCAGACGATATTTTGAAATATATATATATTTTTTTTCCTGAAAACAAAGTTTGATATTGCATGAAAACTGTCTTGAATGAAATGTCAAACCCTGTTTTCTGAAAACAAGTTTGAAATATATCATCAAATTGTCGTCCGCTGAATTTGCAGAGAGTGAAAAATGTTAAAGGACCAAAATAAAGGTAATTCAACTTGAAATCATTTCTTTATCTGATCTTTATTTGCAGCAAGGGTTATTCAAATACATTAATACAACCCGTATGGTACTTTACTTCTGTAAGGCGTTTTAGGGATCAAATCCCCGTTAGTAGAATTATAAACAAGAGGCCCATGGGCCAAAAATCGCTCACCTGCATATTTGCAAATGCCATGCAACAGTCTTCCAGTATAGCCACAGCAACTGGGACACAAATTTGACCATATGATAAAAAGATCAAAGGTGATCCTAGTCTTACCATAAGCTGCAATGAATTTGCACACTGCTTACGACCTCTAGCGGATACATGAACAGAACTCCATTTTCAAATATACCACAATCGGCCCATTGATCCCAAAGGAAATGAAATATAATCTGCAATATGGTGATTTACGGGGGAGACGTTCTACCGCTGCCACACGGCACAAACACCAGTTGCAGTGTAGTAAACTAAACGTCAAACAGATTGCCTTTGGAAACAAAGAACACACTACGGATTAGAAAATGGGAGTCTCGGTTTTATTGAGACTCTTCATAAGCAATGATGAAGTTTGCAACATTGCTTACGACCTCTAGCGTAAACATGAGCAGAATTCCATTTTCAAATATACCACAATGGGCACAATGACCCCAAAGGAAATGAAATATAATCTGCACTGTAGTGATGTACGGGGAGACGTTCTACCGCCGCCACACGGCACTGGCAGAGCTGCAGAGTAGTAAAATAAACGTCAAAACGATTGCTTTTCTTAACCTGATATTAATTATGAGCAAGGGCTACATTGTATACAAACCCATTAATGCCAATCACTGCTGAATCCTGCTAGCCAATGATATAGTACTTTTTTTTGAGGGTCATAGTCCCGTTAGTAGAATTATAAGCCTCTGGGCTACGGTTATTCGTCTTTGTCTTTATTCTCAGTGTGAAATACGGCTGTTTTTCAACACGCGTGTCAATTCTGCCAAAATTTCCATAGTTGACGTCATGAAAATTATTTGCTGACACCTTGCAATTAATCTCTCAAATCATTCCTGTTTGAAATGTGCAAAGCTAAATGCAAAACACGTGAAGGAGCAACGTTTCTTTATTAGATGCAATAACGATGTCATTATTTATAATACTGGATATGATAGCTTACAGCTCCTGCGTATGATATCTTATGATTTTTGTAGTAATTTGCAGACAAATACCGTAATAAGCCGAAGTATGAGAACGACAGACAGGACTGAGTCAACGGTATAGACTCATCACGAAACCATACCTATATAATTTTGACCCCCCCCCCCGCCACCCCCTAAACACCACTTTTATATATATATAGTAAAACTGGGGTTTACAGGGGTATACGTATTTTTTCTTATTTCTGCTCAAAAGCATAGATTGTGGGTACTCGTTAGAACCGCCTCGCCGAGCAGAAATAATGAAAAAATATCAGTCTTTTTATCTGAAAATTTTCAGTTTTTTGAGGTAACATTTTCTATATATTTGAATAGGCGTGTTTTGGTAATGCCAAATCTGCACGGTCTGTATTGTTTTCCACTCATCAAGTAATACTTTGAGCGCATCGACAGGGAGTAAATGGACTTTTGTTTTCAAATATAAGGAACAAATATGGCAAGGACTGTAAGATGTCCCAATACGTAGGGTTAATACGGTACCTTATCGTCAGAGCAAACTGAGATGATTGTCATCAGTCTGGGCATCCAGACCCGGATTTGCAACACACACACACACACACACACACACACACACACACACACACACCGAACGTGTGCACCTTGAGGAATCCTTAGGCTGGATGAGCGGAATGCATGACCTTCACATTCCCGGTAAGATATAGAGCAACTTGGGAAGAGGAATACAATGCGAAAATTAAATTGAAACTCAAAACGATAACAGCTAACAGACGATTCACATGAAATATGTCTTATTTTCTTTGAAAAAATGACAGAACATGTTCATAATGTCGTCTGCCATAATTCTGTTTAGTACTTTTAGGGCTAAGCGAATAGTGATTTCCCAGATCAAATTATGCATACGGGAAGTCCCATCAGTCTCCTTGTGTTTGCGGTAAATCTTCCCGATAAAAAAGACGCTCCCGAATGCAAAGAAAAAGATATGATAATCTTTGATATCCTTTGTGAAAATTCCTAAAGTGTTTCTTTAACTCTTTCACTGCCACAGGCTATAGTTACAGGATTTTTCGAACAACATAGATCTGGATCTACGCTGTTTGACATTCAGTCTTTCAACTTTACATATAAATTTCTTTCCAAGCTAACGTTTATTAAAACAAAAAGCAGACGACAAATACCGTCTGAAATTTGGCACCGAAAGAGTTAAATAAATCACACAAAACATTTGTTTTCTTCCTTATTCAATTGAATGTGATTGATGGCAATCTTCAGATCAGACTGAAAAGGCACACCATAGATAAAAGACAAAAATGAAAATGTCTTAGACATGGGCATCTCATATCCCCCGGGGGCATTGTGACTTATGCAGATTTTCAAACATTTACATTAGTTGTAAAGAGAGAAAGGAGTATTGAAATAAAACACTTTAAAAAAACTTCTAGATAAGTAGACATCTGTTACACAGAAAGCTAAATCATGCATTTTCGTAAGGTTGTTGCCCCAATCAGCCTACATATTTGCAAAGTATGAGTTTACTTTCCGCTTACAGAATATGATAATATTGTAGACTGTGCTGAATAATGCGAAGGATGCTGAAACATACACAATTTATAGACTGTTCTGAAATCATTATCCTGTCTGCTAAAGTTCAAATTATTAGACTTTCCGCGTTATGATAGATAGCACTTGGCATTAAGAATATAAAACGCCATTAGATAAAAAGATAAATTAATTCAAAATAAAACAATATTAGTTCACCGAAGAATCCCATATTCAGAATATTTTTCATTTTTTTTTTTAAATTAGGGAAAAGCAATTTGTAACATAAATTCAACATTACTAAAGTATTCCAAGAAAAGGAAATGCTCAAATTATACCCAATTACTGAATATCCGCGATATGAAAGATATAATTTGACATATCTTTTTTCGATTCCTCAGTAAGTCTGTTTTTTTTTTTTTTGTTTTTTGTTTTTTTTTGTGACCTTTCCATGGTATTTTCATTTAAGTTTTAACAAAAAACATAGACATTTTCTTGTCTTGTACGTAGTGGAAATGACTGCAAATATGAAAAACATCGAAGTGATGAGTAGTTTTGGAGGCTTGTTTTTAAAAAGGTCCAATGTCTTCAAAATTTGTAATAAATAAATAAATAAATAAATAAGGCTATATTTGTACGAATGCGAAGCAAAAATAATAATACTAAAGAAAAATAAAATGTCTTTCAAAGAGATGTCTCCTGAACGGTAAAAATGCCGTTCAACAGTCTACTGACACAATCTTCAAAATGGTTAGTTACAAAAAAGACGCAACTAATAAGCTCAATGGAATTAAGGTGTAGCCTGCAGAGACAGTCGGATGCTTTTACGTAATGAAGAAAACAAATAATTGATGAAGAATTAGCTGAATAAGTCTTGCTGAAAGACAGACGAATAGTTAGTTATTTAGGTGAAACATTTTATGGGTCTGACGACTAACAATTCACTGAGTAATTGAAATTCCTTTCGAAACAGGTCAAAGTAATCTCTATCAAAACGTTTCTGGTCTGAAGATTCATTTGGTCTGTTCTGTTGATATGTTTAGAAGAAGGCAGATATACCATTGATGGTCTTCAGTACTTAAGTGTAATAAGATTAATAGTAATACCTGGAGAGTTTACCGCCATTCCTAAAGGCAGACGCTTTTATCAGAGATACATTTTCTTTGTCGTTTCTAAGTCGTTTAGAAATTGAGGACCTCAAATTCGAGACAACCAGGTGAACACAACGTTGAAACAACGTCGATTCAACTTCGAATCGACGTTGTTTCAACGCTGTGTGCCTGCTGGGAAAAGGAACAAATAAGGATAACACAAACGCCGCATATAAAATCACAGCCGCAAAAACAGAAAAAAAAAAATAATAATAATAAATAAATAAATAAATAAATAAATAAATAAAATAAAAAAAAAAATAAAATAAAATAAAAATAAAAATAAAATAAAATATAAAAAATACCACAGAAAAAGCGCCAGGAAACGGTCACTAGGAAAACAAAACAACTGGGGGCTGAAACTAGTTTTGCTCTCGCAAAAAAGTCCATAGTGGCTTAAACTTTATCCTGCTGAATAATTTAATTAGCCACACCCATTTCTGACAATCAGCCAATCAGATTACATCATACAATGTTTTCGTTCAAATTCAGAAACTGAATGACAAACAGTGTAGTTCCTGATCAGATGGCTTCATCAGAAGCTGTCTGATCTGGATCTGCATTGTTTGCAAAGGAAGGGGTTGTCATAAACAGCAGGATAAGGGTTAAACCAGTTTTACTTGCGTATGAAAGTGCATAGTTCGGATAATTAGTATTGTTATAACTCTACCTGTCAAACCACCGCGACGCTGTTTATCAAGATTAACATTGGAGAAACCATAAGAATGCTGTTTTACTGAGAATGTAGTCAATACTCTGCATTTTATTGGAACGGAAATGTTGAAATATGTCGCAAAGAAGCCACATTGTACCTAAACGACAGGATGGCGAAAGAGTTATCAAGTTGAACATACTAAAGGACCCGGGTCAAGACATTTTTTTTTTAAATATTGCATGTTCGCCCAGCGAAAACTCAGATCCCCCCGTGCATCTAAGCAGGCTGATCTGAGTCTTGGCTGTCCGCTTGAAGACGTGCCCTGCAAAGACTCTGATCAGATTGTGCGGATGCGCAGGCTGATCTGTGTCATCACTGGGCGCACATGCAATGCTGTTCCCCGGTTCAAATGTAATTACATGTAACTGGAATACGGCAGTGCATTTGTATGATGCGATTACTGTTATTTTACTGCCATCAGTTCAAGAGATTGCCATTTTATTAGAATAAACGTGCCTCGCAAAGGTCAATCGTGAACAAGGACAAAATAGTATCATTACGTTAATAAGTCTGCTAGGAAGCGAATGCAGAATTCGCAAACTACTCTACTCCATATGAAGAGACTTAATTAAACTGAGTCTCCGATTTTCATTTTTTTTATGTTCTTTGTTTCCAAAGGCAATCTTTAAGATTTTTTTATTTTACTTCACTGCAATTGGTGTTACGTAAGTGCCATGTGGCGGCCGTAAAAATATCGATCCATAAATAACCTTAGTGCAGATTTTACTCTTATTTCGTTTGGGAGCATTGAGTCCATTCGGGTTGCTTTGAAAAGCGAATACCTCTTACGCCCGAGCTAGGGTGTGTGTGTTTTGGGTGGAGCCGGAGTGCATGCAGATTCGTAAGCTACATTGCTGCATTTGAAAATACTAAATGAAACCGAGTTAGTGGTTTTTGTTCATTTCTGTGTTCTTTGTTTCCAAAGGCAGCCCTTTAGAGTCTTATTTTACGTATTTTGCAGCCCCATGTTCCCCTATGACATATAGTGAAAACAATAGTCCATTTGAGTCTACGTTATAAGAGGGGGTCTTCAGAATTTTACAATTTTGAAATCAGTTTTGTAGGCTTTTTCATCACGAAAACATACCTATATAATTTTGACCTCCTTAAACCCCATCTTTATATAGTAAAACTGGGGTTTACAGGGGTAGACATTATTTTTCTTATTTTTGCTCAAAAACTTAGACTGTGGGTACTCGTTAGAACCGCCTCGGGCTATTTGTCATTCTAATACTATTCAGCTTATACATGAGTAACCGTAACAATGCCACTGGGACAGTAACTTAACGCAGGAGTTGACACAATCGTTTCAGGTCGGGAAATTCCCATAGTTTGGAGCCAACGTTTCATCTGACTAAGTTATATTGACAGGTGCGTTAAATTAAAAAAAATCAACTAAAGCTGCAGATTTGAGTGTTAAAATTAAAAGCTTATTTTATTAGACATAACGGTCTATACTTTCATTTGGATATTGAATAACATCAAAAGATTTGTTGGAAGCAACTAACATATAATATAAGGATCTATCATTGAGGGGTTCGATAGAAAAATCCGTCCCTCGCGATCACAGTCTGGCATTACTTTCCTCGTGATGCCAGACTGTGATCGCCAGGGACGGCGTTTTCTGTCTACCCCTCATACCCATAATAGATTCTTTTTCTTACACACCTGAAAAATGCAGTCACTTCGATTGCTGACATCGGCCATATCGTGATGCCATCAATTTGACGTATAATGACGTCATTACGTTCAGTGACGTAAGCCTTAACGATGGCGCATGTGATGTCCATTATAACCATATCAAACACGTGAGAATTCTTGATTTTTTTTTATCTTAACCTGGGTAGGATAACCTGCGTAGGATAAGAACTATTCTAGGATTAAATCCAGGATTTCCTTATCTCGTGTGCAAGAAAAGAGTTTATTGAGACTCTTCAAATGACAGCAATGTAGTTTGCAGGGCTATGTCGTACCGGCTTAACTGGAACACGATTTTTTTTTTCAGTGATCCCAAGGAAAATAAAAGCTGCACTGTGATAAAGTTCATATTTAAGTAAAGAAATAACTACGGTTAACAAACACATTAAAACTCGTATTTCATTTTATAAAATAATTGTAACATTGTAAAATCGTGAGGTTCTGTAACATATTTAAAGTGGTTGTATTAACTATACATCGCAATAAAATACAATGAAATGAAATTGTCTGCCTACAAGCTCAATTATTTGCTGATGTTCAATACAGAACAAATCATGCATTTATCACCTGTACTTTTGACACACTGGGTTTATATATTTCCTCATGGTGCGCGGCTGATCAGACTTTCTCTGTTCCTGTATGTCCTGAATAACGCTGAATAACGCTATTTTCAATTGGCATTGACTTCATTACATTGGCGCATGTTATGTCTATTATATATATGTTTTAAGATTTAAACAAACTTCAACAAAGAATTCCGGCCCAGGATCAATGCTGATGCAAGTACTTCAGAAAAAAAGTGTATAGGGAGAAAATATGAAATGATAAAATATTATAAAATACCACTGGGCTGATTGAGGTTCGAACCCATATATATATATATATATATATATATATATATATATATATATATATATATATATATATATATATATATATATATATATATATATATATATATATATATATATATATATATATATATATACCGTTTGTTATGTTGTCGTGTTTTGCAACATCTACATAAATCTTTGTCACAGGGGTTTCCCATAAAGTCAACACAGCGTTTACGAAAATAACTGTATTATAGATGCAGCAATCTGTGTACCCCGTCAGAATAGCAAAGTTGGTAGAACACTTACATAAACCGATCAGTTGATTTTCATTAAAGGACTTAGCGGGGTCGAATCTTTCAAAAATATTTGTTTGTTTTTTATATTTTATTACTTTTAGTGATATTTTTATTTATTTTTTTAGTTTTTAGTTTATAATTCTTTTTTGTTCTCTTTTTAAAAAAATTACAACCTGTTTTTTTAAGTTTTTTTTTAATACATTTACACAATTTGCATATGATACATTTTCTTGATTATGATATTAACGCAAGATGCATATATTTTCTAAGTGCGTCCAACGGGAACTTCGAAGGAGTTCCCCGAACCGCGAAGCGGTTCGGCGTGCAGACGCACTATTATAGACTAACGATGTAAACAGTGATGTGTGTGACCAAAAATGTGATGGTCCAACAAAAACTTGGATGGTTCGGTGCTTATCCTGAAAAACAATAAGCGTTCCGTGATTTGGCAAAGACTATTGACACGGCGGCCATGCCGATAATAGCAACAAAATTATCACGAGACTTAAGACCTCAGCCTACAAAATTTGCAATCGCGGCCATTTTTAATTTTGTCTCCGCTTCGAATTTTATTTCTTTCCATTATCCGTCTATTTACAAGCTAAGCATGATTCGTTTTGTGCATAAGGTACACTTTGATGTGGATTTTTAGATAACATAGACTTTACGCTCTTTTTACGTGATAATCTAAAAAAAAAAAAAAAAAAAAAAAAAAAAAAAAAACATCGACGCAATAATCCAAATAATAATATGTTTATTCGACCGGTTTGTAAATTGTTTTATTTTTATGTTTTGTTTTTTATTTTTCTGCTTTTCATAATATGTAGACTCGCAAAAAAAAAAAAAAAAAAAAAAAAAAAAAAAAACAAGACCAAAAAGAAACAAAGACAAAAACGCACGGTCAAAAATCTTTAGGAAAAGTCCTGAAGCAGTAATTTAAATGGATTTCAGGTAGCGAACGATAATGTATTGTCGTTGTCGCACAGAGCGGTCAAAAATCTTTAGGAAAATCCTGAAGCAGTAAAATGGAATTCAGGTAGCGAACGATAATGTATTGTCGTTGTACCTGTCACCGGCAAACACTAGTTTTCGGTATTCGGAAAGCATGGCCTCCGCCCATCGGGGCCCGCGAAATAGATGGGCTGCCTAAAGCCTCATGGCAGAGCTGCTAGGAAAAGTACCATACAACGACATATACTTTCAGCAGAAATCACTCTGACCATTTTTCTTCCTTTTTCTTCCCGGAAGTTGTCAGCGGAGGTTGGCAGAACTGACCGGGGAGGACTTGATTATACCGCTATTGACGAAATCTGGGTTTCACTAATAAGCGTCACGAAGTGACTAGAAACGAGTGTCAATAAGTGTCACGAACATATTTTGCTGATTATTTTTATTATATATTATTGATTTACATATATTTATATTGATATTACTTCTTGTATGATGCTGTGAAGGACTTTTAAAGAGGTTATAGTCAGATCTGTGCTGTGCTCGCATTTAGGCTAAGCCTATTATCAACTTAATAATTTCTAAGTATACAAAACCTTGTATATTCAGATAAGAATCATAGAAAAAGAAAGAATAAATGCTCAAAGCAGAAAGCAGAATGTTTATTTCGTCATGCCCATATGAAACATGAAGCCATGTGTGACGCTGTGGCTGTTTTCCGCATTCAAGGGAGTACCCTGTCTTCTTGTCTGACATCAGATTTTAAATTATGCATGCAAACTTCATTTCAAACAAATCTTCTACCGTTTTCTATAGCATTTTATTAGAAGGTACACAGAAATGGATTAACACCAAAACATGTTCGATTTTGCGTCCAATATGGCCGCTACGATTAACTTGTAAGAAAACGTTTGATTGCTAATTTTATGACACCATTTTGAATGACACATTTTAAATTTTACCAGACAACATTCGACCGTTCGTGCTTATGGTTTTCTATAAAAAGATATTCATACAGAACAGTATATCACACTTACGGAAGTCTTAAAAATGAATGTTGAGGGGGATCGCCGCGCATTTCCTCATGTCCAATAATTTCAAAATCTTTGTTGGCGAACTATACTCGGTAAGAATGTATGTAGACCAAATAGAATAAGTGACATAATTTCCGCAAACAAAATGTTAATCAAAATTCCATAAGCTACACGCCGTTTTACAAAACGCGACAAGAATTTTGAACACTCTAAAAAAGTCTATATTACATGTATATACTTTTCGCTTAAGTTTTAGCAATAACTTTTTTACTTTTGATTTTAGCGAAACAGTTCAGCGACAAAGTTTTAGCGAGCGACCTCCGCAAACTTCTCCCAAAGGTCCAAGCTTCCTACATTTCACAGGTTTTGCTCCAGCTAGATAAGCATTTTATATTTTGCAAGATTCGTCAAGAAAACGCCTTTAGGTATTACCACGCTATGCTTGACTTGTTCAATGAAGCAAATATGAGGATAAATAAAAATGTGTACAGTCTGTTATTAGCGTTCGTCCATGTATCTGTAAAACGTTGAATTAATTAATTAATTAATTAATTTATCTGAGACACGCAGGGAATGCTTTCTGGGCTTATGCTAACAGTAAAGCTCCCAGACACGAAAAGGAAGAGGAAACAGACAAAACCAAACAAGCGCAAATCAAACAAACGTACGAAAACACTTAGATTTGCTCTCTCTTCCCCAAGCGAGGTCCAAGCGCGGAAGTTGCAATGCAAAAGGACTGAAAAACACACGAACAAAATAACACAAGGCAAGACTTAAACAAAGCACCTCGTAGAATGAACAACAAAGCAACAAAGCGTAAGACTAACACCGGGACCACCGACAGAACGGTCAGTAGAATAAATCACCGGTTGGGAGTGGGTGGGTGGGGGATGGGTGGGGGGAGTTAAAGCACTTTGACAGCCAAGTGACTTCACCCTGGGTAACTACAATTATTTATAATCGACATAATTCATATATTTATGTTTAAGTTAAAATTTGAATTGCATGGTTTAATATTTTACGCTGTTGTTTGCATAACACTAAAATTACTTATAATCGACATGATTCATATATTTCTGTTGTAGTTAAAGATGGATTTTCGCCAGATCGGGAATATACGTAGTCCAACCTGGAATTCTTATTTGGCCTAGTCGGGTACCTAACCTGTCAAGTCTTAACCAGAATAATTTGGCTTTACCAATTCTCAATCTGACGGCCAATCTGGATTTAGGCATATTTCAAATGTCATGAGTGGTCCTTCGAGACCAATTTTAAACTTCGTTCTTGCCATTAACAAGGACGCGTCGCAACAAAGCAAATTAATTGCAATGTATGGTTGAATTTCTTGATTTAAATACTGCTCGTTACTGCAACATTTATCTATTTTCGGAACTGTGACGTACGTCGTAGTTTTTTAAAGAGTGATATTTCTCATAAAGAACAGCTTCTATTCTGCAATTCATGATTGGAATGCAAACTTGCAAAGGATATGTCCAGGAAGAACCACAATCACAGAACATAGCCTACAAATGACATCACGATGAAGAATAAACCGACTTTAACGGATAGCAGATACGTAACAGGCAAAGACACAAGCTGCCACTTTGCCAATGAGGTGGTCCCTGTGCCGGACAGGATTCGTCAAACTGTTAGGTGACTGACGAGCGTTGGGCCGGTGACGATGGGCTAAACTATCACATGCAATCCAAGAAACAAACACAACATTTTATAAATAGAAACAATAATGTATTTAAAAAATATACATAAAAACTACAAAGATATTTCAGAAGAAAGAAAATGTAGATTGGATCTCTTGGACTCCGCTGGTCTCTGCTTCTATGTTCTCCTATTTAATACAATTGTTGCTTCGCTAGTCCCACACCATTATGTCCATATTAATGATAACAACCTTAGTCTCTTACATTACACATAGTGATGGTGAAGTTACTATTTGGTTTATATCGATACCAGTTTCATCTTCTTGACGAAATTCATTCGGACAGCTGTTCAGATTATACTACCAGCGGGAGACGGGACCTGAAAATAAGTATCATATCCTAGAAATCTAGATATCAAACATTACTTGATATACTCGTAGTTTCATTATTTTTACCAACTTACATATACATATACACAGTGTATGTATGCCAAAATATTCTTAAAATATGACCACAATTCTCATTTCTCTCAGAACGCCACAATACTGCAAAATTTTGAGAGAAAATTGTCTCCTCATTTAAAAGAGTGCCTTGAGACCAAAATCTATCCTAGAACAGTGAAGATATTCATCACGGAACCTAGGTTAACCCAGCTACATAATATTCTGAGACAGCTTAAACTACCTCGTATGTACATTAAAATCAAGCATACCCAATTTATTACCTTGAAAGACATGACTGCTGTAAATACGAGCACTTGCTTGAGTGCTGAAGTGTACTTACGCTCCTAAAAAAGTAAAACTGTCGTCCTAAACAGCACTTTAGTTCAGCTGCAAATAATCTAATCTTGTAATAAAAATCAAAACAAACTTCTTTTCTCATGTTTATGTACATATAAAACATATTCAAGATACAAACACAACTACAAGATATTCAGTAGGAAAAACGCGAACAAGCCCCAAAGCCAGCAGTCACAAAGCCAAACAAAGAGCGAACAATACAAGATCCACCGCCTTAACATGGTCTGATCTGGGTCTGCATTGTTTGCCAAAGTTCAAGTCCAGGTTGTACAGATAACCCTCTTTACATGACAATCTCACGTCACAGTGGCTGTAAATAAGAGTTGACTTGATTTCGTACAAACGCGCAGTTTGAGTTCATTAGTAAATGATAATCAGTGTAAATTGTAGTGTATGTATACATGTACTATGGCTCGGTTGTAAACAGTCGACACAAAATGTTCGGCACACATAAAGGTTCTCTAAGTCATTCAGGGAACGATCACAGTGAAAACAAAAAAAAATGTAAATCAAATTAAATCCCTGTAATGAAACAAGGATAGGTTTCGTTGCAAACATTTCAGACACTGACAGTCAATTTTGAAAGCTAAAGAAAGATTCCAGTAGAAACACGGAAGTCCTCATCACAAATAAAAATTAGGCATGAACCCTCTAGGATAGGCTATAAAATGATCGAGACCCAACCACTGTCTTGCAATTGAAATCAAAAGCGTAGCTATACTGTACTGTACAAGTATATATACTAACTGTACAAGTATATATTGTGGGGAGCATGGTTGTAGACATTACATAGACCCATTAACATTTTTATATTATTTTCAATGAAATTCATAAAAGTTGTTCTGAACATAGAACACAGAACGAAAATAGGAGTCTTGGTTAATTTGGACTCTTTATACGACAGCATTGCGGTTTCCAGGGCTTAATATGCCCCCCTAGCACCAACTTGATCGGAGCTCGATTTTCCAAATTATACTAGAATTAACTTCATTATCCGAATGAACATACAATGTATAAACAACTTGCAACTAATACTGTTTTTAATGCATGTCCAGTCTTGACGGAAAATAATGCTACAACTAATTGTGTATTATCTCAAGAAAATCTGTCTTCAAAATTTGCAAGCAAATATCCAGTACAATAACACTGGCTGTGTTTGTATTTGGCTTTAAAGTGTCTGAAGCAACCAGTAAGCTAGCATTAGAAAGAAAGAAAGAAAGAAAGGAAGAACGATAGATGGAACACTACATTAACAAGATTTACTTTCAGAAACGAGAGAGGAGCCATGTTATACGAAAACCTGCATTCTGTCATATGAGAATGACCAATATGCAGAACAACCTCATCACGAAAACATGCCTATATAATTTTGACCCCCTTAAACCCCACTTTTATATAGTACAAGGCGTCCGATGTGGACTTAAACTATTTACAGGAGTATATATTATTTTTTCTTATTTCTGCTCAAAAACATAGATTGTGGGTACTCGTTTGAACCGCCTAGTCGAGGCCGTTTTAACGAGTACCCGCAATCTATGTTTTGAGCAGAAATAGGAAAAATATCAGAGTTTTTCATCTGAAAATTTTCATTTTTTTGGAGATGAAATTTTCTATATATTTGAATAGGCGTGTTTTCGAAATGTGCACACCTGAAAAGTCTGATCAACATCTGTGCTGTACGATGCTTTGCTAGTATAATTATGATTCTGTAACTGTTCTTGCTAATTACTTAATATTAGGCATGTACGCATGTTTGTTTATATCCATTATGAAAACACGCCTATTCAAATATATAGAAAATTTTACCTCCAAAAATTGAAAAAAATTTCAGATAAAAAACTCTGATATTTTTCATATTTCTGCTCAAAACATAGTTTGTGGGTACTCGTTAGAACCGCCTCGGCGAGGCGGCTCTAACGAGTACCCACAATCTATGTTTTTAGCAGAAATAAGAAAAATAATGTGTACCCCTGTAAACCCCAGTTTTACTAAAAAAAGTGGGGTTTAAGGGGGTAAAAATTATATAGGTATGTTTTCCTGATGAAGCTGATTTTTCTTTATATTATACTGTTAAAAATTCATATCATACTCTGCTAAACATGTTCCCTTCTTGGGCTCACTTGGAATCCGGCCTAATTTCCAAAGTTGCAATACCTCTAGATTTTATGGCCTTTATCAGCAATATCCTTACGCAGGTCATACGGACGTATACGTGTAATTAAGATCGATTATTATATGGTGGGCTCAAATTATTATTAAAACGTTCAGACAGTTCTTAACCAGTATCGCTGCATTTTAAAGCTCCCGTCCGAAAAATTATACGTTTGTTGAAAATCTGCAAGACATATCACTATTGCAATCGCCAGATTGTCCATTACGACGACCTTATTGGCATCGGATATAGACATATGCCTGTAATATGCATACTAATATGTATCATCAAGCCAAAATATTATAGTCCGAAATAATAACTGTTTTAGACAAGGAGACGACATACGCTCCATTTATAGTGCGCGTTTGTATCAAATAACATAATGCTGAAATGCTGCGGACTGAAACCGTATGAAAGAATTGCCCAGGTAAGGAAATTTAGTATGCAAAGTAACAAAAAAATTACCGAAATACATTCCACTTTTATTTGCCAAATACATAGATAAAACAGTTAGAGATTATCATCATAACTATGCTTAGTGTTCTATCACAGGGATACTGACAAGCAAAGTAGATATAGATCAGATGCCGCAGAACACTATTTTTACTATAAAATACCAAATGAGCCCATTACGAAAACACGCCTATTCAAATATATAGGAAATGTCCCCTCCAAAAACTGAAACTTTTCAGATAAAAACTCTGATATTTTCATATGTCAGCTCAAAACATAGATTGTGGGTATCCGTTAGAACCACCTCGATGAGGCGTTTCTAAAGAGTACCCACAATCTTAGTTTTTGAGCAGAAATAAGAAAATAATATATACCCCTGTAAACCAAGTTTTACTATATAAAAGTGGGGTTTAAGGGGTCAAAATGATACAGGCATGTTTTTTTTTGTGAAGCGGCGCACGACAAAACCTACAATAAGACCTGTGTGGCCAGCAAAGACTCAGATCAGCAAGTGAATCCACCCACTATGGCAAGGGTTCTCGTTTATTCTTCTCTAGATATCCCGGCGACTGTAGAAGACACATGCGATCAGCGAAGTCTCTGATCAGACTGAGTCGTACGCTGGCTTAAATAAAATAGAAATGGGGAGGGGAGGGAGGCGGAGACAATATTTTACATGATATTGAACATGTTTAAGTTTAAATGCATAACTTTACATCTTTTATCATTATAATATAAATAAAATACCGATATAGAAATGAATGAAAAAACTCCGTAAGCCCGTATATTCAAGGGCATTTTATTTAAAGTCCATTGATGTTTTCCACTGACTGTTTAAAGTGAATGGGCAAAGAAAATCTTTAATTGACTGCTTAACGTCAATGGGGGTAGACAATCTTAAAGTTCGCCATTGCTTCGGAAGTACTTTATTAAAGATAATGGACTGGTCCAATGTTATTATCCATTGACTGCTTAACGTGACTATAATGGGACTTCGGAGCTGGCTGAAACGTTGTTTCAGCACATCACTATGATAATGTAGACAATCTGAAAGATTATCACTGCTCAGGCAGCATTGAATAAAAGGCCATGGGATCAATTTTGCAAATTTCGCTTGCGTTGATACTGTTAAGCGCAATTAAGAGGTTCCCACTGAATTATCTTGGCTTCACTGAAATAAAGTGAAGTTTAACTCTCCAGAATATTGTTGCTGTTCGCATCTTGAGAAAAAAATGATATATCGTGAAAACAGACCGGAGACTATTCTGTATGACATACATGTTCTGCATAAATGCCAGTATTTCCTTTGCACAGAAAATGTACCTTTTACCTGTATTTACTCCTAAAAACATACCAAAAATACTTCACCTTTTCCTCAAATTCCTTTAGCAATGACACGAGTATACAACTGAACTAAAATGCGTTGGACATAAACCAAGCTTTGACAGCCAGTACAACATCCTAGAGAGATACTTTGCTCTGTTAAAGATTGAACTAATCTTACAACACTGGTTAATGTAAAAATGTCAGGCTCCATTAATGTAGTGTGAATTTGATTGAATTTCGATTTAACTTGTTGTTTAGATCTCTGTAGGGTCCTCTTATATTTGTAGCTTTGTGCGCTTTTTCCGCTTGTGAAATAAGAAAACATAAAATTGCAATACAAAGAAATTGAATAGCAAGTAGAAATTCCAAGAGGCAAATTAACCATTCGTTTTATTACTAAACTTCAATTGTCGCCTTTAAATTGGACACACTTTCATCACGAAAACACGCCTATATAATTTTGACCTCTTTAAACCCCACTTTTAAATAGTAAAACTGGGGTTTACAGGGGTATATAATTTTCTTTTTTTGCTAAAAAACATACGGTGAGTAGTTAGAACCGCCTCGCCGAGGCGGTTCTAACGAATACCAATAATACCTGTTTTGAGCAGGAATATGAAAAATATCAGAATTTTTAACTGAAAATTGTCCTTTTTTGGTTGTAAATTCCAATATATTTGAAATGTGTTTTCGTAATGATTACGCACACGTGAGATTCACGCTTTATCTCGGGTTACTTTTAACATTGATATGAGTTGTACAAACAATCATTTCTATTGTTCAGTATAACTCGAACTGGACAAGAACATGGGATACATTACCGATTGTGATATCCATAAAAAAGGTAAGAGAAAAATCCAGGGAGTGCCACAATCACAAACCGCAGCCCTTCCTAGATCCCATAACCCTAGATTTTTTTTAAAGCGGCGCATTCTTATGAATACGGCACTGCACTGGGACGAATGTCATGTCACTTCGTTTACAAATGCAGGAGAACGTTCGGTAGATTATTTGTTTCCTAGCAGTTCAAAAGGATTATTTTCCGATAGAAAAAAGCATGTAATGTAGATGTTAAGCAACATAGTCACACAACGCTGAAACAACGTCGATTCAACGTTGGTTCAACGTCATGACGTTGAATCAACGTTGAATCGATGTTGTTTCAGCGTTGTGTATTCTGGATGAATAACCTAATCAGGGTTAATTCTTTTGCTGCTATATTAAATAGTATGCGAAGGGACGAGCCGCTGACCGAATAACAGCTCGAACCTAAATCGGTTTAGAAAGTTGTGTCTGATCTTACTCAAATGTAATCTGGCTTTCTGAAGTTTAACTAGCGTCTAACAGGTCCTCATTTTTGATTCATTACAGTTTTGAATAATTAACTTGTATAATTTTTATGTTGATTCACTGAGGAAGAGAAGTATTATGTTGACCGTAAACTTATCTGTAGATGGAATTGCGTCAGAACTAAAGACATGGCATGAATACTCATATACCCGGTTTCAACCAACCCCTCATAGACAACAATGCATAGTGCTTTATATGTATGATTTTTTTCAAAAGTGCAAATTTTCTGGCCTTGCATAGTATACGAGTATATGTCTCTCACTCATTCAATGTATTGAATATTTAATACAAATATATTTTCGATGGACACATATTTCCTTTGCTGAACGTAACAGATATGTGTAACAGATATGTGTAAAACATAAAGGTCCAGATTTGCTTTGTGTGCAGAGTTTGGTCAGACTTGTACGGTAAAATGTGTTTAAATTAAATGGTCCATGTTTCGATGTAACGGTTAATATGTGTATAAGAGCTGTGTTATGACAGCTATACTGTTGTAAAGGATATGCTGATTGGTTATATCCAGACAATACATATAGGTCATCCGAAGGTAACGACAGGATGCAAAGCCTGTCATACCGGCCCATAAATTTGTCATTACGAAAATGAGCCTATTCAAATATACTGAAAATTTTACCACCAAAAAGTGAAAATTTTCAGATAAAAATTCTGATATTTTTTCATATTTCTGCTCAAAACATAGATTGTGGGTACTCGTTAGAACCGCCTCGGCGAGGCGGTTCTAACGAGTACCACAATCAATGTTTTGAGCAGAAATAAGAAAAATAATGTATACCCCTGTAAACCCCAGTTTTACTATATAAAAGTGGGGTTTAAGGGGGTCAACATTATATAGGCATGTTTTCGTGATGTGAAAACGACCATAACCTTGAATGCCACACTGAACACTCCTTGAAATGCAACTTTCAATAAGAATTTGGCTTGGAACACTCGACTCCGGTTCTTCATGCATAGTTTGGTTTCTCATCTAAAAACGCCATATCTATAATTTTGGAACTGCCCAGTTTCAACGACAATCTTTGATTGTTAGGACATCACGTAAGCCCTACCAAGCACAAGGGTGCCTACAACATTTAGCACTCTAGCTAAAATTTTCAGCGGACGACATTTTGAAATATTGTTCTTATTTTTTTCCAGAAAACAGGATTAGACATTTCATGCAAATTGTCTCCAAATGAGAAAATATCATCAATTCGCTAAGAGAGTGGCAATTCACCTGAAAATTTTCCTTTTTTGGAGGTAAAATTTTCAATATATTTGAATAGGCGTGCTTTCGTAACGGGCGTTAGGGTTATGGAAGTTTTACTGTATTTTGCAAATGCTTGACTACACATTCTGACATAATCTGATTCCAATACTTTGTCATCTTACTCAATAAATAAGACTCAATTTATTTCAACAAAGAATACTTGTAAGTATTCATCAAAGTTTTTACGAAGAAAATAGAAACTTTAGATAGAAATAATATTACAGAATGCAATCTTTCAATCCAAAGAGCCTTTATTTTTATTTTTATTTATTTACATGGAACAAAATATGAATTGTAAACATAATCAACACTGCATGAATATATATAATAAAGGTTTCCTTATTTGGAAGACCCCACAAAAAAAATATAAATAATACTATTTACATAAGTTAATCATAAGATGAAATGAGAGTAGGTTGTTTGACGTAAAATTATTTGGATTGGTAAGCAAAATATTTGCTTAGGAAATATCTCCGACAATCGGATTATTGCAATGAAATATTTATTGGAAACCCAAAGAACGTGGCGCTGTTCTCTTCCACTTATCCGTTGCGTTACTAAGTGTACAAGTATTGGTTTTCAAAACAAAGCTTTGTCTACGCTAAACACACATTAATGTGTATACTCATGTCATTGCTAAAGGAATGTGAGGGCGACATGAAATATATTTTTGAGCACACACAACTCAAACGGAATTCTTAAATACAAAATCTCAAATATTCCTACAGCATTTCAACGCCGCTGCTTTTTAAGTAAACAAGATACATGTACACAAGTTGTATAAAGGAGACACATGTTGAGGCTTCACGTCAACTTTTCTGCACTTCAAGCCATTTTTGAAAGGGTTCTAGTTTAGGAGAAACAGTTTGCTCTCATGAGAGCAAATTCTTCTCTTTAAGAGTCAGATCCCTTCTCTGATGGGGTACAAAAGCAATTTTGAAAATTATTCCTCAGACCCAGACGACAGAAAATTTTGATTCAGCCCTCTTCTGAAAAGAAATCCATTTTCAAGGAAGTCGTTTGCTCCATTGGGGAGCAAATTCTATTAATTTAGCGTCGTTTTCACACCGTTGGCAAAACAGTTTTGATAGACCGGCCTCCATATGAATGTACATTTATTTATTCCCCTTAAAACCAAAGTTAACGCTAATCAACAGAATTCTCGGTTAATGGCTTGATGGATTTTAAAATATTTCAGATATATTCAGGCAGACAATGATGACACAATCCGAACGCTTGGCGTGGGAAAGGAGGTTAGATCATGATAAAGCAACGAAAAATATGGGTCAATGTGCCCATTATTATTATTATTGTCGTTGTTTTTTTTATATTTTAAAGTAATAAAAGGAGTCATGCAGAAAACATTTTACGTACAAAAGCAATAAATAATCATAATAATTTATTTAATAATCACAGCATGATTTTTGTTCGAAGTATTTAGCATTATACTAATTTTGACCCTATAATTTTAAACTTTTTTTTCTCCATTTAACAAGCAAGTTAAGTCATAAAGAGATAACATTCAAGTTTCCCTGTACCTCTGATGGTTGTAAAATTGAGTTATCCCAGTGATCTAATAATCATCTCAATATCGCGTACCTCTGTTCTCTGCAGAAGAGACATTAGGGAATAGTCATATTATGATTATCATTGTACAAACAAGCAGTATCTTTAAAAAAGATAATTATCGAGGGTAAAAAAGTCTTGGTGCATATAAAAAGGTAATGATCAATTCTGGGGGTTGTTTTTCCTTTTAGACGCGAGTCAGAGTAAATCATATGTTGCAGCATCTGTATATTTCGAATGACCCGGAACCGATGTATTTGTTATATACAATGTAGCCGTCTTACACACAGAGCATTCAATCAGGTGGGTTTAGTTTTCGTTAAGTGAGTTTCGGACACAGTTGCATAGTACGAGAGACTTAAAGAGCCATAAAGGTTTTTTCAAACTGTTTTTGTATTACCGCTTTTCCTTTTGTTGTTTAACACAACATTATATAATGGAATGCAATTTGAAATGATAAGTGATGTGATATAAAAAATGGGTTATAACCACACAAAAATGCTTATCAGAATTTTAGATATAGAATTGGATGGTATAAATTGAATACATCTTCCACTGCAAACTTAATATTATTTGTCTTTGACAAAAAACTGACCGGAACTGTATATGCCTTGAAGTAAGACATATTTCAATCATCATTGGTACAAAAAAAAAAAAAAAAAAAAAAAAAGTGGCCGGATTAGTATATGCCTAGAAGTAATGGTTCTGTCATTTTCCGTTTCATTTTCTCGTTGTAGTCTACTGCACATCCTACTGAACAAAACATTGACTACAAAACTATATATTTACACACTCGACCCGCGGAAGCATTAATGTAATGGAACAGGAGTTTCTGACTGCACACTCGGAAATTCAGGTGTCACATAAATTAAGCTATCGAATGATGTGTCTGACAACATTGACCTGAACCAGTTACAATACATCAGCGGGATGTATAAAGCTATTAGTACCTTGGACAAACAACGATCAGCAAATATACGATTCAAATTTTAATGTGATCATGGTGCATATAGTTTCGAACTTTCCGTTCATGAATCATGTCAACAACTTATCGACTTAGACCTTAAACAGTTTGTACAGGTACATGTTTAAAAAAAAAAAAAAAAAAAAAGATTGCCTTTGGAAACAAAGAACACTCAATATCACGAAAATCGGAGACTCGGTTTGATTGAGTCTCTTCAAATGCAATACTGTAGTTTGCGAGGCTGCATACGCTCCCTAGCGCCGGCTTGAGCGGTATTCGATTTTCAAAATAACTAGGATGGGCTCAATGATCCCAAAGGAAATAAAATATAACCTGCACTATGATGATGTACGGGGAGACTTTTTTACGGCCGCCACACGGCACAACTCTAGCTACAGTAGAGTAAAAAAAAAGTAAAAAAAAAAAGGAGTGCCTTTGAAAACGAAGAACACGCAGTTGAACTTTGGTTCATCGGGAGGGCTGTGCTTCGTGATTGTGACCTTTCCTGGGTATCTTCACTCAACACACTATTATGTGTACAAGCACTGTACATTTTCATGAGAAAATTTCGAAAATAATGTCCTTAAATATTTGCTTTCTTGAGCTACCGGAAAAAAATTCTAGGGACTCAAATCCATTTCAAATCAGGCCTTCTTTTAAAATGGAATCCGTTTCAGAAGAGGGTTAAATCAAAATAAAAAAAGTTCTGTCGACTATGTCTAAGGGAGTACTCTGTCTTTTAACTCAAATCATCAATAAGATGCGGTAATTAAACTATTAAACACCTCAAACTTCAAGGTCATTTCTACAGAATAAGTAATTTCAGGTCTGACCTAAATAGACCACCAGGAAAACACATAACGTAACCTTTTCACCTTTGGGTTTCTGAAGTATAGTTTTCCATGTTTCAATTTGAACACCATAATTGTTTCAAACAGAAGAATCGGTTAAAATAATCAAACATAGAATGGAATACATTGTATATCCTTGTGATGACCACTTACAACCCTCACACCAGGATTTATATTGAATTTAAATGTATCTTTCTTTCATCTATAGGACTGCAAAAGGTTAAATACATAGCTAAAATGAGTCCAAAACTTGTAACCTTTACTGATGATTTAATTGTCACTACCTAGGCATAATGCAAGAGAGACAAAATTTTTAAGTGAAGATACCCAGGAAATGACATAATCATTATGAAAACATGCCTATATGATGTTGACCCCCTTTAAACTCCACTTTTATATAGTAAAACTGGGGTTTACAGGGGTATACATTATTTTTCTTATTTCTGCTCAAACAGATTGTGGTACTCGTTAGAACAGCCTCGGTGAGGCGTTTCTAACGAGTACCCACAATCTATGTTTTGAGTACAAATATGAAAAAATATCAATATTTTTATCTGAAAATTTTCATTTTTGGTGGTAAAATTTTCAGTATATTTGAATAGGCTTGTTTTCGTAATGTCACGAACATACTCCTTCCCCAGGCACCAAAAGAAGGAGAGATGAGGGAAAAAAAAAAGACAAAACAAACGCCACATATGAAACCACAGACAAAAAGGAACTAAACCAGAAGAAATACAGTCGACTCTCGTTATCTCGAATTTCAAGGTAATCACTGAAACACGTTGAGATATCCGTACCTCGACATATAAGAGTTGAGAGAGTGAGGAAAACAACAAATTGAATAACCACATTTAACAAATAAATATGTAATTTGACTCCTGAAGTTAGAAATATATATATAAAATAATGTGGAAAAGAGGAGAAATTGCTCCTGAGGAGCAATTTCTCCCCTTTTCCACATTATTTTGTTACCTTTTGTCATAGTGTCATGTTAAACCAGGGATCAGATTTTCACTTCGAGATAAGCGGTAATTCGAAATAAGCGAGTTCGAGATAACAAGGTTCGACTGTACCTTGGAACGGTCAGTGGGAAATCTACTGTGGGAGGCTTAAACCAGTTTTCCTCGCGCGAAACCTCAAACTTAATTCTGATGCGGTTCCAAATCACAAGTAAATGTTCGGTCTGCATAGGGGTCATCTATATCTCATTTATAAAACATCACCGTGAAACACATAATAACATACACTGTGTTTAAACAAAGTAAAGAGCTCAAAGGCGATCTGAAGCCAGAACAAAAGAAACCCACACACAGGACTACAAATGACCACAGACACTGATAGTCAGGCGCCGACCATCTGAAACAGATTTGGGAGCCGTCATTTGTCTGGGGGCAGATCCAACCGCCATGCAATTAAACAGGGAAGCAAAGTTATCAACAATCATTGGGCTTAAGACCATGTATGCAGTTTGCCGCAGAATGTCCATGTTGTAACCTAGTTATTGTAGCTAGTGACAATCTTTTTAAATTGTACCGAATCAAAAGCGTGTCATAAAGAGGTGTGAGATCCCAGCAGTGGGGGGCGGGGGTTGTTGGGGGGGGGGGGGACGGGTAGGGGAGTAATGAGGCCACCTGGAGGAGACATTACCTTTGGATCAGATAAATAAACCAGTATTTAAATACCGTATTAAACATCTACCTGTTTATCGTTTATTGACAATATATGAGTGTTGTGCCCAGGCTCTTATCAGTTATAATCCTAATGACGGAGACAATCTTATTTTTATATCTTTAAACACATTTTAAAACTGGCCTTGATCTTACGTCTCAAGACACAATACGTCTTCAGGAAAGCTGATGTCAGAGCGCAGCTTGCCTGAAAACTATTCACAGCCTGTCGAGCGTTCAAAGGGAATTGCTTTATGGCAATCGAGTCTGTTCCGGGCATGCGCTGAAAACTTAAATTGCAAAACTGCTGATTAGATGGTGCACAGTAATTGACAATCCATAAATAAGCTGATACAAGGAAAAGAGCCCGCATAGTTTTCCGGTTTATGGTTCTTCAAATGCACATGCATAGTCCCCTATTTGGGTAACAGGCATGCGTTTTTGCCAAGCTTCCTCAAGATGTCTACATGTCTGCGAAAAAACAAAGGCTCTGGAGACTTTGCTGGTTGTCTATGTGATAGGTACCTTTTTCCCATATGCTGGTTAAAATGCATTTATTGTGCTGTGTCTTGTTCTAAATTGCATACCCTGCTTAATACAAAGTACATCAAATTTCCGCCTCAAAGAAATCGAAAGCACAATACTAATAATCTTTTTTGTTGATATCAGCAAAAACACATTTCAATTCTCATTAAAGAATGAAGCAAGCTTTCATGGAGACACAGAGGAAGTACATCAAAGATAAAAAAAAAGACTCGAATAAAGCGAAACTGGTGTCTTCTTTGCATAACTGGATAGTCTACGCGCTTCAGTATGTGTGACTGCGCAGTCCGATCGGGGCTTTAATTATCAGCTTACAGAATTATTGGGAACTTCAGAATGTATCAAATGGGGACAGATGTCCTGGTGAGACTCTGCGGATGTGCAGGATAATATGAATCAGCGCATTTCGCATATTTTTAAAGGCAGCTTTTCGCTAGATGCATCTCAACTAATAATGAAGTGCATTTGTCTAATTTCGAAATTTTCTGTTCAGTCTTTAAGGCTTTGATTGCAACAATAAAAATTGCATCTTTTCTATGAGTTTAAGGGAACTTGATGTACTCCGTAAGTTCTCCTTCAGTTTTACAAAGATGACAACATTTGTGACTTCCTGTTTCCTCTTTTGCACATAAGACCCTTCTGAAAATGGGTATACTCTAAAAGGATAGAATTTGCTCCATTTAGGAGCAAATTCTTTCCTTTTAGAGTACACCTTTTTTTCAGAAGGGAGCCAAGAACAATTCCGACAGAGTTGCCTTCCTAAAACTCCATAGAGTACGCTTTGGATACTTTAATAGATTACGCATACCTGGAATAAGTTTAATTATTGCTTAAAATTCCGGAAATTGTAAGACTAGTTGTATTCCGGTTTAAGGGTCTTATAGTGCTTGCGCACACTACACTCATTCTAATTACAAATATCTGACTAATTTATAATATCAGACATTATGCATTGAATTTCTCTTTCATAAAGCATCATTCGGTTTTGATGTAATGGCTTCAGGTTCTAGAGAAAACAACAACTGCTTCTCACAAAAATACAACTAATTACATTTAGCATTGAGTATATTCAGATTAGCCTGTGCTCCAACGTGCATCTTGTTACTGTGTTTCTAGGTCTTCGATGTAGAATATGAGCTTTAAAGGCTGTGGCTTGGTATGATGGAAAATAAACAGGAAGCTTAGTTAAGAAAGTTGTATTCGTAAAATATGGCAGCATCACGAACACATGCTTATATAATTTTGAGCCCCTTTAAACCCTACTTTTATATAGTAAAACAGGGGTTTACTGGGGAACACATTATTTTTTCTTATTTCTGCTCAAAAACATAGATAGTGAGTTTTTTAACTGAAAATTTTCAGTTTTTGGAGGTGAAATTTTCTACAATTTGAATAAACTTGTTTTCATAATGGGAAATCTACCAAATGCTACCAGTCCCCGTACAGCTGCGCAAACCGATTCATGCTACAGAGCCTGAATAAAAATGGTGAAGAGCTGGATAAACATGGGTTCAGAAGGTACCTGTAAATATCGTATTTACCCTTAATATTCGGGTGACCTAACGCTTTTCCATACTTGACCTAAATTTTGACTAAGTTTATTTTACTACATTTTGTTGTGTCTTATAACTGCTTGATGAGTGACAACCAGTTCAGACGCAGATCAGATTCCGCGTTCTGCGATCTAGACTTACACTGTTTTGCAGGCATACATTATGAAAACACGCCTATTCAAATATATAGAACTTTTCACCTCCAAGAACTGAAAATTTTCAGATAAAAAAACACTGATATTTTTCATATTTCTGCTCAAAACATAGATTGTAGGTACTCGTTAGAACTGCCTCGGTGAGGCGGTTCTAACGAGTACCCACAATCTATGTTTTTGAGCAGAAATAAGAAAAATAATGTAAACCCGTGTAAACCCCAGTTTTACTGTATAAAATGGGGTTCAAGGGGGTCAAAATTATATAGGCATGTTTTCGTGATGTCAGTCAAAATCCTTGATACAAATACGATATTCCGTGTTTTGACAAAATAAACCATTCATTAACCTGTCCACCTAGATCAGTTAAACGGAATATATGGGAAATCTATATATTTATCAAGACGTATTTTGCTTTGTTTGACAGTTTCACATAAATTTTGTTTTTACGATTCCATCGTCTGATGTTTATTTCTTTTATGCAATTAGAGCAAGTAGAGTTGGATTTAACGATCATACGGATTTGTACTGAGAGTTCAGAGACTAGTATACGGTACTTATAAGATTTCTCTGTTTCCACAAAGTTTTCAACTCTGTGCCATCATTATATGAAGCAAAAGGATTAAATGTTATTACCAGTCGTAGACACTAAAGAGTAAGCATTTACCCGTTCAACCCTGAGTTTATGAAGTAGTTCTTCCATCTTTGTAATTGGCCATGTCCAAAGTTGTCAGTATAGCTTTTTTCCTCAAAGCCATTCACAGACTGGCAAACAGTGCAGATCCTGATGAGACTGCTCACAATGAGGCGTCTCATCTGGATCTACACTGTTTGCATAGGTACTCGTATTTTACAGGTCTACAGGGTTGAAAGGATTAAGCTTCAGGCGCGTTTCTATGATTGACAATTCCAGTAGCTGGATCTGCGAAGACATATTGGATTACATGTACCCCTATTGAAGAGAAATACACCATATTTACCCAAAATATTCAGGAAATAACTTTAAAACTGTACAAAGCAGATTGTTTAGGCTCTGCCCTATTGGATTGCCCGCTTACAAAATCATAATTTTGTTCATTAATTCATTGACCGAAACAGTACTGACGTTTTTTTTTACAATAAACCTAAATTGATTCCTGGACTCCTTGTTTTATCTTCAGGTAATGGGACATCCATTTAGCTTTATTCAGTTTTCATATGAAGTACCATACCATATTTGCCATAAATATTCCGACCACATGCTGGATATAAATTGATATAAATTTGAGTATTTTCACTGCAAATGCGTCCAAAAACTGCTGGATGAGTAGAAAATAAGAGAATCATAACCAGACGCCGCTTTTTGCGACGTCTGATCTGCGTCCACCATTTTTACTGAGTCATGCCTGTCTGAATACCTAGAGTAAATACAATAAACTATGTCCAGACTTTCAAATTACGATGTTTGCTATCTCGGATCTCGGTTCATGTTCATGTGCCCTTGCTGGTGCAGACACTCTTTGATTATGATAACTCCTCAAGTATGTTGTCCAGAAAGTGTAAATCACAACTGCAGCGGACGACATTTATATTTTGATTATTCCCCAAGTAGGTTGTCCATCAAAATGCTAATCACAGTTCAGCAGACAACACTTAGATTTTTCCTCAAGTATGTTGTCCATTAAAGTGCTAATCACAACTGCATCAGATGACATTTAGTTTGATTATTCCTCAAATATGTTAACCATTAAAGTACTAATCATACTGCAGCAGACGTCATTTAGATTTTTTTTTGTATTTTTCCGAGAAAATAAGGCTTAACATTTTATGTGTAGCATTTGCTTGGCAGACGATTCACATGAAATACTACATATGATTTTCTCGACAGACTATTCACAAGAAAGGCCAATTTCTGAGTGCTAACCGCTATAAATCAGAATTAAAATAAAATTAAAGTGGTGTCAGCGTTTACCTTAACATTTTGTTTGAGCGCTGAGGATAGACTCCTCGATTTCATTGCTGTCATTAAACCTAATGTTAAATAAAAAGGAAGCAAAGTGAAAGCAAAAAAACAAAACAAAAAAACAAAAAAAAAAAAAAAAAACAAAAAACAAAGACACACTGAACAATTATCTTTCCTTAAAAGCCGAAAAGATAAGTATTATACCGCAAAACCGAATCCATTCATCGTATTCTCAGAAAGGACATTTTAGGTTCATATGTATCGAATTAATGACCTAACAATGAACAAATATTGCAAAGACGACTCAAAATAAAAATAAATAAAAAGTGCAGACTTGCACGTATTTCTCACTAGAAAGGAAACAAAGTTCAGTATAGAAGCGAGTGATCTTTCAGCTAAGATTTTTTGCAGCCAATAAATGTATGCTGCTAACGTAAGTACAGATCCCGAAGTACAGATCAGTTAAGTTTTTTCTGTAAATAAGAGGTTTTGTTGCCTCAATCCTGATGAAACACCTTCATTACAAACGTATTTCCAAGAGGATGACAGTGCCAATCAACTTCAGTGGAATGCCTACACTTTCCATTGAGTAATCACGAAAACATACTTATATAATTTTGACCCTCTTAAACCCCACTTTACATAGTAGAACAGGGGTTTACAGGGGTGTGCATTATTTTTTCGTATTTCTGCTCAAAAACATACATTGTGGATACTCGTTAGAACCGCCTTGCCGAGGCGGTTCTAACGAGTACCCACAATCTATGTTTGAGCAGAAATATGACAAAGATCAGAGTTTCTACCTTTAAACTTTCAGTTTTTGATGGTGAAATTTTCAATATATTTGAATAGGCGGGTTTTCGTAATAAACGTTGTCAAAATTGTTTAACAATTCTTCTGAAAAGGGGTCTACTTTAAAAGGAAATAATTTGCTCCCCAAAGGGTTCCTTTTAGAGATAACCCCTATTCAGAAAGGTGTGCAAAAAAAAAAAAAAAAAAAAAAAAAAAAAATGAAATGGTGTGCAAAAAAAAAAAAAGGAAAATAATTTGCTTCCGAAAATTGTTCCTTTTAGAGAAGACCACTTTTCAAAGAAAGGGCATGGTGTGCAAAAAAAAACAAACAAAAAAAAAACCAACAACAAAACACACACACACACACACACACACACACACACACACACATACACACACACACACACACACACACACACACACACACACACACACACACACATAAGTCATAAACAATGTCTCTTTCGTAAATGATTGCAGAAAAGGTTCCAAGTGCATCCATTCACTTCAAGTAAACTTGGTATTAGAATTTATCTTACAGGTTGATACTGTAGCTACTTTAGATGAAACGAAAATCACAGGAGCTTCACTTTTGTTTCAAACTGATTTTCCCAGACAGTTGTTTTGATAATAATATTGTCCGTAAAATTAATGAGAATAAGTGTTCTGTTCAAATAAATAATGTATGCTCTCGCTGAGGTTCTGAAGAATCTGCACATTCATTGTGAAAGAAATATACGCGTTTATCATGAAAATACATAACAAAATACAAATATAGCAAAAAGTTTTAAAGCAATAAGATTATATTCACTGCTTAATTGATAACACTATTACCTTCTTTGACCTAACTTGGAGACGTAGCCTAGTTAGAAAACTACGGACTTAGACAAAGCTTACAAAATACTCTATTTCACAGTCCTCAGAAGCATTTTATAGCAAAATAGGGGCAGTTTAATTTCATTTGGAAATAGTATTTTCAGACAACAAAAAGTAACGTTTTATCAAAATTAGCTTTTAATATTTTGTGTCAGTGGCAGTAGATGTGCTAGTCTATGCTTCCTATTCTATGCTTGTTAAAGGAAAACAAAGAAAAAAAAATGAAGAGTAACCAAATAAGTACACACTTTAAACAACACTGTTTCTTTAAAAGCCGGAAATGAGAATATTTGAAAGTAAAAAGCAGACGAAAAAGTATTTCGTGCATCAAATTATACTAACTGAAGAAGCAGTTGACACGATATTATTCCATTCATTCAATGCTTAGCACTCTGGGTAAAATTTTCAGCCAAAGACATTTTGAAATATTTCCTTATTTTTCCCTCAAACAAGATAATATATTTCATGCAAATTGTCTCCATTGTAGACAATTTGAATGAAATATCAAATCCTGTTTTCTGGAAAGAATTAGAAAACATATCATCAATTTGTCTGCTGAGTTAGCCATGAGAGTGATAAAGGTTAAACAAGCAAATATAGTTGATTGCATGTGAAGCTGTTTTTTTAGCATAATTATCCGCATCTTGGTTAAAAGCAACATAAAACAACGATAAAAACTGCAAAGAAATAATTATGTCGCAAGGTGCGAAAATGTACCTATGGACAAGTGCAACTAGCATAAAACGAAACAAAACATAAAAAACCCCTCAGATTTGTCTGCACATCCACGCACAGTCTGCTCGGCGTCTTCGCTATGTGGATAGCCCTGGTTTATTTAGGCGGTCAACGAAGACGGGTCAGATTGCGCAGATGCACCACCTCGTTACATTAACAAAACATTAAGAGCAATTATATGTATCCAGGAAATGCCACAATCACGAGGCACACCCTCCTGAGGTACCATAGTAAGGCGAGGTGGGGAACAAATAAGGACACTACAAACGCCATATATGAAAGAACAGACGCACAGACAAAGAAGAACTGCAACAGAGGAACCGCCTTGGAACGGTCAGTAGGAAAACTACTGGGGCTTAAAATAGTTTATACTCGCGCGAAACCTCGCCCTTAAGTCTGACGCTATTCCAAATTACAAATATATCGTTACGCATAGGGGTCCTCTACCTCATCTGTGAAACATCGGAGTGAAACACATATATTCTATGTAGTGTGTACCCACATATTCCCTTGTTATATACAGTGAAAAATACGAGTATTCTTTGTTTGACATTATGAGGTAGATATTCAGAATTGCGCCGTTTTCAAGCTAGCTACGCAGTGTGGTTTTCACTACTTCTAGCAATCCTCTTCACTTCATAAATCTGCCTTTTTTGCTTAACAAATAGTCCCCATTTACCAAACAATATAATGCTATGCATATATAACTGTATATAAGAACGGTAGCAAGCTGTTTGTTCAGATTACGCCGAAACAACAGCAACAAAACAATCGAATGTATGTTGTCAGTACTCATCCATTTGCATAATAGTTTAATTGTCACCGGCATTGAAAGTATCAATTTAGAATAAAACTACAAGAAACTAAATGTGAGTATTAATTGGTATAATATTGTTGTTCTAAAATTTCGTCAATATAATTGCATGACATAATCATTCATTATGTCACATAAATCACTTAATAACAAACATTGCATACATAACATCTCAGATCATTAGCTGATTATTGCACAAATAAACGAATTAACAGAATGATGGTTTTACAGGAAACAAGAAGACAGTCGAGGACATAAAAAATGTGAAAACAATATTGGCAGCTAAGATGACGTCCACGTACAAAATAAAATGAAAAAAAAAAAAAAAAAAAAAAATACAAGATTTATGATAACTAAGGACTCGTAATTAAATTGGAATATATATAGATGACTATATAAAAGCAGTTGCTGAAATTTCAATACAATTAAATAAGTGAACTCAGTAACTGTAACAATAAGATCCACATCAAGTTTTCTAATGATAGTAAAATAAAGACAGTTATTATAATAAATTAAAACAATAACCCAGTCTAGTCCATATTTAGATATCTAAGGGCAAACATGTATCTAAGGTTCATACTGGCTGGCCTCGAGGTAATTAGCCTTTTTCGTGCTTAACTCAGCTGAGCATGATATTTTCACATGAAGAGTCTCAATGAAACCGAGACTCCGATTTTCATTCTTTTATGAGTTTAGTCTCCATTGGAAGCCTGTACAGATTTATTTGTACCATGATCCAAATGTCATCAGATTCATTCATACATATACAAAGTGAAATCCAAGACAACTTTACAAATGCATGTTCATTGCAATCCTGCAAAAAGTTTTGTCACTGGGTTCGGATTACTTCAGTGCTACGTTTTATCAAACATATTTTTATTACAAACCTTCAAAGTACTCCCCCTTTACTGAAACACATTTTTGTAACCTTTTTACCCAGTCGCGAAAAGCAGATAAATAGTCTTCTTTTGGTATCTATTGGAGAACCTGATAAATAGCGCTGCCAAGAGAACTTCTAGACGTATACTTATTTTCAGAAAGCATTTTCTTAAGCCTTGGAAATAAAAAGAAGTCACAGGGATTCAGGTCAGGTGAATAAGGTAGATGGTTTAAAACTTTCACTTTTTTAGAAGCCAAGAAAGACTTAACAACCTCAGACTTATGAGAGGAGGCGTTGTCATGTAAAAGCTGGACTCCTGACCATCCTTTGCTTGGTCGTTTCCTAATTGTAAAACTCTTTTACTTTCTTCAGTACAGAATTCTTGTAGAATCGGCCAATGACTGTATGACCAGATGGACAAGGCACTTGAACGACTGGCCCACTTGGATTAAAGAAAATTGCGTACAACATCTTTTTCGAACTTATGGTTCTCTTGGCAATACATGGGCGTTTTTGATCTTTTCGCTACCATTACTTATTATCAGCCATTCTTTGTGGCTCAGCCATTGCACCATGGTTTCATTACCTGTTAGCAAGTTAGAAATAACCCGATTATTACAGCCTTTGTATGTTTTTAGAAGTTCCCGGGCACATTTAAGGCAATGTGTCTTTTGCTCCTCAGTGAGCAAATGAGGTACCCACCTAGCGCAAACCTTTCTCAGGTCCAAACGCTTTTACAGAATTGTTTGCACACTGCCTTCTGATATGCCAGGACTACTAGCTATATCTTTGACAGACAATCGCGCATCCTGTTCGACCACAATCTTTACAGCATCGATGTTAGCCTTGGTAACAGATGTTTTAGGCCTTCCAGGACGGGTATCATCTTCAACAGAAAATTTCCCAGATTTAAAAGCTTTAACCCACCTAAAAATCTGTGCGCATTGAAATGGTCTGAGGTCCATATATACCACACAATTAATTAAATATCTGCTTTGAATCTATATTAAGCCTAATGCGGCATTTAATATAGCTACGAATTTCAGTCTTCTGGTCCATGTTCCAATGTAACAAGTAAATTGGTCAGTGTATATGACTGCATCTATTTCAATTTAAAATAACTCGGTCAGTTGGAAAGCAATTTGCACGGAATAAACGGGTATCGTTAGCTATTGAACAAACCATTAAAGTGCAGTGAAGCATTTTTAAATATACCTGGGATAAAAAAAAGGAAGCCTATTAGTGACAGAACTTTTTGCACGACGCTCGTATCTGCGGTTTGGACACCTAGGTTTTTCCGCGGTATGCTAAGAGCAACTCATCTTGTTATAGCAATTTAATGCAACTTATTTCAAGCGTCGCTAAATTAGCAGTATATTGCTACTCCCGCAAAACAACAACAACAACAACAAAAAAGAAAAACTCATTATGAGGCGAATAATTCTGATATAGCTCCAAATTACAAGCATATTTTCGACCCGCACAGAGGTCCTCTACCTCATAAGTACAACAACACAGTGAAACAAAGTTATCAAAATCTCTTCATTTTTGCAGATGGTTCCATTAATAATGTATTCCTACTGGTTATATAAAACTCCGCCGACCGGTTTAACAGATTCAAAATCTGTCGAACACATTAGAAACAATACGGTAACGTAAATTTGACATTAATTGTCCTGAGTGTGCTGACTGTCGACAGATCAAGGTTACAAAATCTTAAGGAGCTCTTAAAGCTTGTGTCAGTGATGCAAGTTTAATGACATCTATCAATAGGTTCAAAAAATAAACTATCCGGCCGACGCCGACGGCAGTGTCGCTAGCGAGATTCTGAGCATTAACAAATTGAGTCCTCCGTGAAATCACCTGACCAGTAAATGAAACCAAAATCTGACCAACCAAAATAGCTTACCAATTAACGGTTAATGCTATTACATAGACAAACAATATTACCCATGTATTTTTTCATTGATAAATACATGTACGAATGCAGTTTTTATTGACAAATACAGGTATCACGATATTGTTTGTCTAAGGATTTACTCATGGGCGTGGTTATAGCCTTCTGACGGAGGAGTCAATTGTCCTTCGCCGCATTTGGTACTAGTACGAGTATTAATACGAGTATTAATACTGTAAGATTTGTAGGTCTGAACATTTACGGTAGCTAACCTAAGGGAAATTGATCTAAGGAAATACACGTCTGTTAAACTCCATAAGTGGAGCAACTTCTTTCCTTCTACGTTAAACCCTTTTCTCAGAAAGGCCTTGTGCAGGAAAGTAAACAGGAAGCCGCAAATGTTTACCTGAAGTTCCATTGTGTTTCCGATTAATAGAGAAAATAAATCCTGGGTCTGTACTTTGCACTCATTGTATATTTGTATATGTAGACCCTTTTTGTCAGCACCTACAGTAAAATTTCAATGACTCGAACACCAATGGCTCGTTAACTGTGGCTGATTCGAACTCATGTTTTGAGTCCCTAGGAAATGTTTCGATAGATCAAGAAAACAAATATCTAGGGATATTTTATAGAAACTTTCTTATTTTATCATGAAAAGGCATGTTGTTTTATAATAGAAGATCGAAAAGACATCTACAAATTATCTCCATTTGCCTTCTGACCTGGGCCCAGTTGTTCAAAGCCAACGATGTCGTTAGTTAACGATTTGTTAAAACTTACATCGAGTGATACGCAAATATGCTGAAACTTTTTGCTGAAAAAATGTGAGTAGCTTTTGCAGTGCAAAAGCTACTCACATTTTTTCAGCAAAAAATATCAGAATATTGTATATTAAATCCGCTAAAACAGTTAATGAAATGACCCTTAACGAGCTCATTAAGCTAATGATGCTTTGAACAACTGGGCCCTGGCCTTTAGACTAACTCTCAACGGCTCAAACTACCCATATCTAGAACATGGTCCGAGGCATTGATTTGACTGTATGTGCTGAGCAGTATCAGTTAAGGGGAATAAATCTTATTCCCGCAGAGGTAACTCTGTCAATTAGTTCTTGCTTCCTTCTGAGAAAGGTGCTGTTCTACAAGAATATTTTATTTCATTTTGGAGTTGATCCTTTTTAGAAGGAAATTATAGTGCAGAAACACACATGGGAAATGACATATATGGAAGAGTTACATGTAACAGCCAGCTGAACCTAGATATACGCGTAGACAGACTGATCATAATCTTCAATTTCCTGATTTGATATTCTACATTACCGTAATTACCGTATTTATTCGGAGAGACAGGCCTGGGCAAACAGTGTAGACCCAGAACGCGGCGTCTCATCAGGTCTACACTGTATGCCACTCGTCCAGCAGTTTTTGGACACAACATCGGGTTGTAAAATGTTCAAACTTTAGAACAAATATGATAATGAGTTGAGGTGTCCAAATACTTAGGGTAAATACGGCATTGAAGCATTCAAAAAACCTTTGACGAATGCGTGAAGCACGATTTTATGTAGCGCGACAAAGTTGTCACAATATGCATCATCGCCTACTGGAATTCATTAGCGGGACATACGATTTCCCCTGCTGCGAAATAGTCATTATCCATAATCCAGAATAAAGATAAATCAGACTAACCTTTGTAAACACGTATTTTTGTGAGAACATCCGCTATTAGCTTCATATCCTTGAATGAGATTCCTGCTGCCGGTAACATCAAAGACCACCTGTATGTGGCAGTGAAGATTCAAGACCGAGCCTTAACATTTCAAAAGCGTTTGATACCCTCGTATGTGGCAGTGAATATTCAAGACCCAGCCTTAACACTACAAAAACGTTTGACAGACGGTTGTTATCTAGAGTCACACCCCAGCAGGCACACAACGTTATTTCAGAGTTGTGTTCCCGGTGGGATGAAATAGCATTGTAAATTAAGACCGAACGTTCTGCGGCTTATAACTTTAATACACATTATGTTTGTCATTTATTGAGAAATTCCTTTTAACTGGATGTTTATGTTGATCATTTGAATTTTAAGACTGCATCATTATTCTATTATGACAGTAGCTAACTAAAATGGATCTTGAAAGTAAATGCAGAGAATGAAGACTCAAATCACCCCGATCAATTTGATCAGGGCCTTCGCTATCCGTTTACAGCATCCTTGGATGTTAGTACGAATTATAGTAAAATTTGAAACACTTTAGTTGGACTGCAGCTGCTCTAGCTGATCTTGAGCTGTCTTGTCTACATATGACCATAAAACGCCTTTCCGCTTGAGAAGGGTAATGTTATATACATTTGAACACTTGAAACATTTCCAACAGAAACCGTCACTTATTGCTAGATAACTCGCATTATAAATGCTTCGAAGTAGTCTTAATTACTGTGTTTCAGCTGGGATAATTAGGCATGAAAAAACAATGAGGATCCAGATCTGTCGCCAAAAATCGCATCTGATCAGGATGTACATTGTTACCACGCATACAACCAATCATAGAATGCGGAGTCCGATCACATTGATATAGATGGTTAACAACCCATCCTACAGAATTCGGACACATCAACAGATAGAAAATGCATTATTCAAATTTTAGGACAGTATAGTAAGGAGATGAGGTGTCCGAATACTTAGGGTATATAATGTAAATCTTTCTATTTAACAGTTTATTTTCGACACATATAGGGCTTAGTAACGGATACTACATGTAGCTGTCCATGAATTCCAGGATTCAACTCTTTGCCGAGATAACGTATGAGAAGAGGGGGTGTTTAGAGCTTGCTTTGCATGGACATGTAGCCTCACATTCCTTACATAACGTTTTAATCTTGTAAACGTTCCAGTTTTGCTTGATGTTTTTAACCCTGAACGTTAGTTCCACGTTTTGAGGGAGAGTCCGAATGTCTAGCTCATTTATGCATAGCGTCCCGTTAAAGGGGCATTGGCAAACAGCGTAGACACAGAACAGACGCTGCGCTCTGCGCCATCTGATCAATGTTTACACTGTTTATATTAAATACAGGATATCTGGACTTGTCCAAAGATTTGAGATAGCAGACTCTACTCGGCATAACTGGGTTAAGGTACATACGGATATTGAAGAGAATCAAGCTTCATCGGTTTGAGCAATGTCTCGAAGACTAATTGCAGAATAAATCAAACAAAAATGCAACATAATAAATCAAATAAGACAGATTATGCCAATGCCATTAAATGAAGTTAAATAAATGGCATCATTATAGACGAAAGTGCAAACATGATGATGCGACATCTAAACAGTAATACAATTATTATAAGGTATAGAAGTCCTTAGCTTTGTGTTTCTATACTATTTGCAGTACTACACTTTTAAATTAAAATACTTACATATTAAATAGCTCCTCATAAAGAGACACAACACAGTTTAACCAAGTCGCATATTTTCATTTTATATGTTTCTTCTTTCCAAAGGGTCAGTCTTTTAAGAATTTGTAAGTCGTATCGTAAGACAGTAAGGATATTTTAGAAACAGATGACTATCGTTATGCCAAGCACTCATTGGACGTGTTATATGCTGAATATTAAAGCAAAATTCCCTGCTATCACGTTTGAATATCTTATATACACCTTAACGCCTCTGTCTTTAGCCTTCTATTATCTCAAGTCAACACGCTTGGTTCTTTGGTCGTGACATAACTAGAGTGGACTTATCTAACTTAATAACCGTGATAGAAAATACATCCATCCTATAGATATAACATGTGTTAGCTTCTCCGCTTTTTTACAAGGTAGACAGCTTATTTGACTTCATGTTTGCTTTCTTGCACATAAAACTCCTTCCACAAATAGATCTGTTCTAATAGGAAAATAAGTCCTCCCAAAAGGAACCAATTTGGAAGATTAAGAAGGGAGATAAAGTAACTGGACAGAATTGCCTCCATTCAAAGTGTTTCAATCCATTACGAAAACACGCTTATTCAAATATATTGAAAATTTCGCCCCCAAAAATCTAAAAGTTTTTAGATAAAAATTCTGATATTTCTCATATATCTGCTCAAAACATAGTTTGTGGGTACTCGTTAGAACCGCCTCGCCGAGGCGGTTCTAACGAGTATACGCAATCTATGTATCGAGCAGAAATAAGAAAAATAATGTATACCCCTGTAAACCCCAGTTTGGTTTAAGGGGGTCAAATTATATAGGTATGTTTTCGGATGACCTTTTTTTCCATTTTCTTATTCTCTATATTATAGGGTTGAAATGCCGTTGCTTACTTAGCTTGAAATAGGAGTGGTTTCAAGCTATTTGTATTTCTCAACAAAATACATGAGGGCATTTAATGGGTACCTGCAACATTTGTTTTTCAGTATTTAGGTTAAAATAGCTTATCTAGATCTATTGATGATTAAATACAACTTACACAGGCGTATTGACATAATGTTTCTATTGAAAGCAAATTTGACTGGTAACTAAGATCTGAAAAAGATCTTTTCCACTGACGACAGCAAAGTGGTCTTATCCCTGGCCAAGCTGCACCGGGTATGCCTTGCCTTGGCAAACAGCGTAGATCTAGGTCAGTTGGCTTCTTCTGAAACCAACCGATATGGATCTACACTGTTTTGCATTTAGTATGTAAATTTAAACTTACAACCAGGATCAAGTAATCTAATTGGTTTAAAAAATTAAAAAGTGGGCGTGACATCTTAATTTATTCAGCATGACAAGGGTTAACCTTCATTCTTAAATTGATTATATTGTTTATAAAAGTATAGAAATAATGTTGACACGTTTAGCCTGGCTTACTGTTATGTAAAACATATACGCATTATTTCAGAAACAAAGTTCTGATTATGATGTTGCTGTCTACAGAGTGCCTGGAAACAGTAAGGGAAAAATGCGAAGTGAATATTTAATCTACTTGGCTGATCACATTAAGCGCGGGCTTCGCCGTTCGTCTATGCACGCAATAAGTTTTTTGTACAATGGGACTTTAGGTATTTCTACGAATCAGCATGTTAGAGGAAAATAATTTATTTATAGAGGTTCAAAAGATAGTTTCATTTTATAACCAAAACATTATACATTATCCAAGCTCCTGCCAGTCTATGCTCAAAATACGTAGATGCAAAGGCTGATCAGGTTCTTCCTTTGTTCGCATATGGCTATTACATTTTTCCAACTCAAGAAGAGTTTACTTTAAATGATAGTGAAATACTCGAAATAACTAATATGTTATACTGGCAGCTTCTTGGCATTACCTATATAACAAAAGTTTTAGTTTAAGATATGATAGTATTTTTATATGCGTCTGTGTTTCTGCAAACTTTCTTTGCATGATCACTGCTCGCACATACTTGATTTTTTTCCTCTTGCAAAACGAGATTCATTTAAAAATAAAAAGGTCTTGTCTTTGGTCACTGACATTTTCTGACTTACATGAACAATGCTGGTCTAGCCCATGCCCCTATACTGATCCAAAGCACTAAAACCTCGCATATTAATAATTAATATGTAAACAACGGGAGCCTGTTCGTGATATATTATGCTATAAGTTTTGTTTTGTTTCATAGTGAACAGTAAAAATGTTTCGGAAAAGACACAACCACAGAACATTGTCTATAAATGACAACAAGAGTAAATAAACTGCAACTGACCTCACACACTTTACAAACCAATCAATAGCAAAGCCATCAGCGCCTTCGTCCCAAACAAGGTGATTACAGTGACAGACTGGGCCAAATAAAACACAACCTTGACAACAAGCAGGACAGAAACACATAAAAAGTCCCGCAGTGAGCAGTCACAAGGTCACACACACACACACACACACACACACACACACACACACACACACACACACACACACAATAAATAAATAGATAATAAATAAATAAATAAAAAATAAAACGAACAACATCAGTACCACTGCCTTAAAACGATTAGTAGTATAACCAACAAAGTTAATAATGTCGATATAAAAAATATCACGTTTATCGTATTATTTTGATAAAATTTTACCGTTTGAAATCGACAAATTCAAATCTATCATTACAGGCCAAATAAAGGGCGCCAAGTTGAGGACACGTCTCTTCAATTAAATGAAACCTAAATTATTATAATATTGAAAATTTTACAGTGTCGCATAATTTGTTATGAATTGGATTTCACATTTTCGCAAAAGTGTTATTCCTTGCTGGAATATGTTGAAAGCAGGGTTTACATTAGCTTAATTATATGTCATGTATGGATGTTCAAAAGATAGTTTCATTTGCACCAAAACATTATACATTATCCAAGCTTCTGTTCGCATAAAGGCTCCCAACTCAGATAATGCAGCAAAGCGAAAACATAAAATCAAATTAATCACTATAATAAACAAAGACGAGTACTCATGGCTAACTCTACTGTATACCAGAGTAAATGAAAACCAATAGTTGAACCACGGCGGGCCAAGCCAAAGACATATCGTTAAGCCCCAACCCACTGGTTAAAGTTTTACGAAGACGCTTGAGTTGAAGAGGCTTGGGTCTGAGGCCCGAACCGCCGTCGTGCAATTAAAGAGTGAAGCATAGCCATTAACAATGATTTGGTTGACAACTAGGCATGCAGTCTGCCGCATAATATCCAGGCTATAGCCAATTCTTTTATAACGGTTAATAAGTTTTCTGAATTGCTCCGAAAAGTTAGATTTACCTAAAATTTTTCTAAATCTGTACACTAAGTCACCGTAAAATTCTGGTTCTGATATACATTGTTGCAGAAGTATTTTCACTACTGACCGTTCTAAGGCAGTGGTCCCGGTGTTAGTCTTATTCTTTGTTGCTTTGTGGTTTATTCTACGAGGCGATTTGTTGTATGTCTTTCCATGTGTCATTTTGTTCTTGTGTTTTTCAGTCCATGAGGTATTGCGATTACCTCGCTTGGGGAAGAGAGAGCTAATCTTAGTGCTTTTCGTACGTTAGTTCGATTTGTGCTTGTTTGGATTTGTCGGTTTCCTCTTCCTCTTGGGGTCTGGCAAGGGCTGCGGTTTGTGATTGTGGCACTCCCTGGACTTTTCTCTTACCTTGTTTTTTTTTTTTTTCAGACTGACGCTATACTTTTCTAACACGAAAATTTTCATTTCAAATTTTTTGGTTGGAAACACTCCTGTTTGGGTTCTTCTTTAAGAAACAATCAATATTTCAATATCTTTTGTGGTTTTGCCCATAGACTCGGTCAAAGTTTGCATTTATGTTAAATTGTACTAAGTGACCCTTAAACTATTTTGTTGCGTATATTTTGTAAATAATAAAGAGCGAATGGCACGTACATCTACTCTTTTTGGATGGCACTTTTTACCATCACCAAAACCTGCCTATATAATTTTGACCCCCTTAAACCCCACGTTTATATAGTAAAACTGGGGTTTACAGGGGTATACATTATCTTTTTTATTTCTGCTCAAAAACATAGATTGTGGTACTCGTTAGAACCGCAATCTATGTTTTGAGCAGGTATAAATTATAAAATATCAGAATTTTGTAGTTGAAAAATTTCCTTTTTTTTGGTTGACAATTTTTCAATATATTTGAATAGGCGTGTTTTCGTCATGCGGAGTTTGGTGCCTGGTCTGAGTATGAAAAAAATGTCAGGAATCATATTTCGCACTCTGTAGTCTATCTTGACATTTTTGCACAAATGTAATGTTCGCCCTTGTTTTAATCGGATGGCAACGCCCTGCAACCAATACTGCATTTACGCTTATACTTAACCTTTTATTCTAGACCAGCAAATTACATTTATTTTCCAGTTCAATTTTACTAGTCAGATATTTAAGAATTTACAATAGCAGTATTTACGAAACTAAAAAAATGCATTCATTCTGCTAATCTCGTAATTGCTATTGCAAATTCAAATAAGTGTAAAGTCCTCATTTATATACACTTGTTAGTGTTATAAAAGTAACTTAGGCCAAAGACGTAGTTTCATTTAGGCGAGACTCATTTGTGCTTAAGCCATGTTGCGGATAAAAGTCTGTTAAGAAGTTATAGAAATTGGTCTGGCTCTGCTCTAGTTAATCAGTATACATCGATACAGCTCAAGGAATCAATCATGACACAAGGCACGTTTCGTAAGCTAATGAAATATAATTGGGTCCAAACCTTCAACAGAGAGACTGATGTTCTATGTGGTATTGTAAGAATTCTACAGATGAAACAGAAGTGTTCCATCATCTATCAAAATATATGATGTTTAGTTTGACTTAATAAGGTCAACTGCTGAAACTAGAGCGAGAAATTTAGAATTGATCTTTGTATTATTAATCATTGCCTCATCAGTGACCTCCATATGAATTTGAAAATTTCCTGGAATCGTCTCAGTGACTTCAAAGGATTTTAACCCATCAAAAGTATTGCTTTTAAATCTTTAAAAAATTTACAGGGATTTGAACTTCTGTATAGCATTAGAAGATGCATTCTTTAGGACTGCGTGCATGCTGACAATAAATAGAAAGTTCTATCATTTAGTTTTTTTGAAGTGTTTTGTTGAAATTTCGTTTTAACATTCAGAGGTAAATGATTCATTCTGGAGAACTATGTGAGATGCTTTGAGGGACATAGTCTCCACTTTCACCTAACTGTTCCCACTTTTCTGTTCTTCAACATTGGACATTTTTTATTGAGGTGAGCAAATCTACCCGCTTTAAGTTTCCAATTTTTATATAATGCGTCAAGGTAAGAATGCTGTTTAACTCGCAGCAGGCAGAGTTTGCCTTCAGTGATTTTTTTCTCTTGACCAATCCAAGGTGTCAATCCCTATGCACAGTATCTGCTTTAAAGAACTGTTATTGCGTTTCTGCATGTTTATTTTTTAAAACTCTTTTACAAGCAGAAACGTAAGGTTTACTTAGCATTTAAAGCTATGTTTGTGTTTAAACCGTTTAAAAAATTCTAAACAATAACCCTTGAGAGCAATGAACACACTCACAAAACTGAGATCAGCTTACGTCCCAAGATTTCTGGGGCCGGCTAACTTGTTTTAGCCAATTAGGCCTCTTGAATGACTTTCATTTAAATTTAAAATAAAGTCCCAAAATGGGCTCAATGATCGTATTCAAACATGTTGGAGTTGACAATCGCAACGAGGCCTTAACTTAATTGAAATTTACTGCACATGTCTGCCAGAATTACGTGAGAATAATACAGATGCCTATTATAAGTGTTATTTAACGATCATAGACCGCTTCTAAATTGCGACAAAAACAGAATCGACAGTTAGAAATATCAGAGTATTAAATCACATTTCAAATACCACACCAGTGTATTAATTAAACAGAACACGTTAGTAGTAAATAATAATAAAATGTTTTCTGATTGTCACAACGCTTGATGTTTTCAATTGTGTTATAATTTGCAAAAAAAAAAAAAAAAAAAAAAAGATTTAGAATTAAGGTAAAAAATCTGAGGCTCGGTTTGATTGAGACTCTTCATATGCAACACTGTAGTTTTCGAGGCTGCATAGCCCCTCACCCACCCCCTCCCCCAGCGCCGGCTTAAGTGGTATTCGATTTTTAAAATAAGCAGGATGTCCTCAGTGATCCCAAAGGAAATAAAATATAACCTGCACTATGATAATGTACGGGGAGACTTCTTACGACCGCCACACGGCACAACACCAGCTACAGTAGAGTAAAATACAAGTAAAAAAAGGATTGCCTTTGGAAACATAGAAAACACAAAATCACGAAAATCGGAGACTCGGTTTAATTGAGTCTCTTCATATGCAACACTGTAGTTTGCGAGGCTGCATATGCCCCCTAGCGCCGGCTTAACTTCGATATGCATGGTTGTCATAACCTTTCAACCTTGACAAATTCTTCAACGTTGCGTTTCCCTTTAACATTACCATTTACTCGTAAATCATGCGGCCGAGTTTAACGTTTACGAATGTCGCATGCATAAATACTGCTTTAGTGATGAATAAATTTGTAAATAGTATTTAGTTCACGTTTCAAGGTGGAGTCTATGTTTTTACGTTACTCCAATATTGCACTATTTTGCCTGCTTTTTTCACAACGATTTTTCATTCGATTAGGTCGGGAATATTGTACTTATTTAAACAAACATGCACAACGTATATAATAGGTTTCTAACAACATGACGTCTAAACAACGTCGTCTCAGGGAAAGATTATACAATATTCTGCATGCAAGCATCTGCTTACGCGGCTTCTGTATTTTGTAATGGAAACATATAGTGTGTGCTAAAATAGAACAACTGGTAATATTTGTATGCTACATTGCATTTATGGTTGTGTAAAAATCGATAGAGGGCGTTACCATTGTAAAACTGAGCCAGAGCACAGCAATTCCTACACAACTGCATATGTGCCCATCAAAGACTCATGTAGCCTGCATCCACATAGTCTAATCAGTCTTTAGTGTCCACCTGAAGATACTTTGGATCATTGGCTACTTACAGAGTATGCTGTGAAGACTCGGATCAGATTTCGTGGCTGCGCAAGTTGTTCCTTTTAGACTTCGCTTGGCGCACCTGCAGTATTGTACAAAATGCTGTGTCCTGGCTGAAATATTGATTTAGATTATATATATAAATAGACTTTCTAAATATGTATATTGCCTTCGTTGTATCAAATGACTGATTAAGAAGACTGAAAGACAGAGTGAACTGCATTGAAAGCCAAATATGTCCTTTCCTGTGCACTGGAAGCCCTTGTAACATTACGTTTATTACCCGCTGTGTTATCCAATAAAACTAATAGGGATGCAACGTCAGAAAACGTACCTTCGGACATGTGTGCCCAAGAAAGATTCGGCATTTGCGCTGTCTGATGAAAATCTTCACATTTTGGAAAGCCAAGAATGTAAGGTTTATTCATGCTGACAATCAAGACTCTGATCATACTGTCCAGAAAAGAAGGTTGAATTGAGTCATTCTTTGGCATAAATGTCCGAAGGCACCTTTTCTGACGTTGCGACTCATTCTGTGATTTAATGGCTTTTAATTTTAAGATTATTAATTAAACTTGTCTTCCAACTTGCTCAATACAGAGGTGTATCAACGACAACGCTAATGAAACAAATTAATTGAATTGGCGCTAATTCAGCATTGAATGAAGCATTCGTTTCCATAATGTTATGGGATCTTTAAACATTTTGGAGGATCATCCGCCATTTTTATATGAGACAATTTTTGAAACGTTCGTTTTATTTTCGTTCAACCAGTCGCATCTGGTAAAGGGGTCTACTATTAAAGGAAAAAAATGCTCCTAAAGGAAGTCAATTCTTTTCTTTAAAAACAGACCATTTTCAAAAAGGAGACAAATATTTTGACAGTTCTACCTCCCCCCACCCCCACCCACCCCCGAAACTGTATTTTGCTACTTAAGTTCATGTGTTCTAATTTTTAACGCTTTATGGGTGTCAGTTATTGCTTAATATTGACTGGTAATAGATAATGTCCTTTGAGACACTGCCTAAATTAAATGGAAATGTACTTAAGAAATCTAACTAACACAGAGTAACAATTTATTATCAATATCATACCTGATTGAAACAAACTACTATATTTTAGTCTGTTTTGTGATGCATAACGTCTGTTCCATAATTCATTCATCCATGAGAGGCCACGTGTTTATTGAAGATGACCTTAAAATTCCTATTGCGAAGAATGCTGAAGTATTAATTTAAAAGAGAACTAGAAGAGAAAGCGACTCCAACTGATAACCAAAGCTTACAGGATTTATTTAAGTTTTGTAAATAAAAACAGCAGTTTTGTTGTTGTTGTCGATTTGTTTCCAAAGGCACTTTTAACCCGATAGTGGATTGTATGAACTATTTATCATTACGAAAACACGCCTATTCAAATATATAGAAAAATTTTCCTCCAAAAATTTAAAATTTTCAGATAAAAAAAAAAAAACTGTGATAATTTTTCATATTTCTGTTGAAAACATAGATTGAGGAGGCGGTTCTAACGAGTACCCACAATCCATGTTTTGAGCAGAAATAAGAAAAATAACTTGTACTCCTGCAAACCCCAGTTTTACTATATAAAAGTGGGGTTTAAGGAGGTCAAAATTATATATATTGTCGTGATGTGAACACTGAAACAGCAACGTATAATACGTACGCATAATTATTAGTGGCACGTCTTGTAATTACCTTGTACCAATTGATGGTATAAACAATTAAAATGGCAGCAGCATAATATGCGCGAATGTTAGTTCCTTTTATGTACATTTCATTTAATGCTGGCTGGTTACACTAAAGTCTTGTGCATTTTTCGCCAGGTTTTCCAAAGGATATACCTTTCGAGACTTACTTAAAGGCCTAAGTTGCCGTTCTTCCTTGTTTGCTTGTCGGTGGTTTCAAATATGGCGTTTGTTTCGTCATTATCTGTTGCTCATCTCTCCTTCTCATTACGAAAACACGCCTATTCAAATATATAGAAAATTTCACCACTAAAACCAGAAAATTTTCAGATGATAAACTCTGATATTTTTCATATGTTTCTGCTCAAAGCATAGATTGTTGGTACCCGTTAGAACCGCCTCGGCGAGGTGGTTTTAACGAATACAACAATCTATGTTTTCGAGCAAAAATAAGAAAAATAAAAGATATCCCTGTAAACCCCAGTTTTACTAAATAAAAGTGGGGTTTAAGGGGGTCGAAATTATATAGGCATGTTTTCGTGAATATTTTGGTGCCTCTGAAAGGCTGTGCTTCGTGATTGTGGCATTTCCTTTGGTATCTTTACATAGTACATTTTAACTGTTTACTTCACTGCACGCCAGCTTACAGAGTAAACTTCTTTTCAGAAGGGGACAAATGCATTATTTACAACCGGAAAAGATATATATTTTTCTTATTTCTTTATAAAATATGTGTGGATACTCTGCTTCTATTGAATACCCACAACATATGTTTTCGTGAAGAAATAAGAAAATATTTTATTGAGTTATGAAAGTACAAGTAGACATTTAAAACATTATGAATAATGAACAATTGTTTTGGATTTTATCGTCTATTTTTAGATAAATGTTCGCCAGAGGTTTGCTGGTGGCAGACATGTAGTAGAGCCCTTCAGGCAAAAACGCCTGTAGCTCAAATAGGGGACTGCACATGCGCATTTAAAGAACAACAAACCAGAAAACCATAAGGTTCTTTTTTTCGTGCGCTGGATTATTTTTTGTGTATTTACATCACGAAAACATGCCTACATTATTTTGATCCCCTCAAATCCCAGTTTTATATATTAAAACTGGGGTTTAAAGGGTTATATATTATTTTTCTTATTTTCGCTTAAAAACATAGATTGTTGTACTCGTTAGAACCGCCTCGTCAAGGCGGTTCTAACGAGTACTTACAATCTATGTTTTGAGCAGAAATAGGAATATATCAGAGTTTTTCATCTGAAAATTTTCAGTTTTTGAAGATGAATTTGTCTATACATTTGAATAGGCGTGTTTTCGTAATATTTATTTTCAGATGCATAATTATATGAATACATATATGTTGATATTTTTTTTATTTTCTATTCACAGATGATTAGGATGATGATCACAGTGGTTGTCTTCTACGCTCTGTGTTGGTTACCTCTCCACACGATCACCATCATCGGTGACAACAACCCAGACATATACAATAGAAAATACGTTCCGATACTCTGGCTTTGTTTTCATTGGCTCTCTATGAGCAACAGTTGTTATAATCCAATCATATACCTTTGGATGAGTCCCAAGTTCAGGGCTGGTCTCCGGCTCACCGTTAAAAACTGTACGCAGAGGAAACAGACTACCTGCTCTTCCGAGGAAGAAATGTATCAGAAAATACACATGATGTTTCCAAGGCTACGGTTTGATCTGGAAGCAAGAGGCAATCAAACGGATGTTGATCACGTTAAACCATGCCAGATAGACAAACTGTTGTCGGGAGAGTATATGCTACGAGGGAGTATTCACAGTGATACATGAATATAAATAGATCATTAGGGGTAAACCATATTTCTCATACGTTTTGTGTGCTTGGGTGTCTAAAACGCGGCCACTGAAGATTATAATCAGTCTGCCGAATGCGCAGGCTGATCTGAATCTTCGCTGTGTGTGTATGTCGAAGGTATGTTTTTTCTGACGTTGCCGCTCAAATGTATGTTACATAAATCTTAAGGATGATTATTATATACTATAGTCGACTCTCGTTATCTCGAATTCCAAGGGACTCACTGAAATACTCCGAGATATCCGTACCTCGACATATCAAAGTTGAGAGAGTGAGGAAAACAGTAAATTGAACAACCACATTTAACAAATGAATATGTAATTTGACTCCTGAAGTTAGAAATATATATATATATATATATATATATATATATATATATATATATATATATATATATATATATATATATAATGTGGAAAAGAGGAGAAATTGCTCCTCTTTTCCACAGTATTTTGTTACCTGTTGTCATAGTTTCATCTTTAAACAGGGACCAGATTTTCACTTCGAGATAAGCGGTGATTTGAAATAAGCGAGTTCGAGATGACGAGGTTCGACTGTATGTGATTGTGTAACATTTCATAAGAATCTATCATGGGTGTGAGGGGTTGCTAGAAAAAAATCCGTCCCTAGGGTTACTGTCTGGCATCACGGTGCTTGCCGAGTGATGTCAGACTGTGATATTGAGGGACAGATTTTTCTATCTATCCCTCACACCCATGAGAGATTCTTTTTCTTGTATACCTTTCATATCTGAAAATGAGTTTTTGATAATGCAGTCACTTCGATTGCGGACGTCTGCTATATTGTGATGACAATACCGTGACGTTTAGTGACGTCATTACGTTCAGTGACGTCAACCTAAACGATGTTGTACCGTGACGTCCTATACAACCAGTATATATCAAACACGTAAAAATTCTCGATTTTTATCTTTCCCACGGGACGGATAAGGGCGTGTGAGATAAGATTTGCTAGCACCGGTGTAATTTGCGGAAACACATCCGGTATGCAAGAAATAATGGGTCATGAGTGTGAATAAATATCTATCAAGCCGCACAACAATGATCTAGATCAATTGACCAGTTAGACCAATCTGGCTTGGATTTGTGTTCGCACCTAGTAATGCAAAATGTGTGTGTGTTATATTTGTGCACTGTATTGGTGAGACGAACGGCGATGAAACGCTGTCAGAGTGAGCAGAATGCCAGGCTGGCCTGGATCTTGTCTGTTCGCATGTTGTTTTCGATTTGTTTGTTTGGGCTGCCGGGGTACCTGGGCAACATACTCATAATTTGCACTTAAATGGATGTATCAGAAAGAGTTTGATGCTGGAAATCATCAAAACTCAACGTTTAAATTGTGTTGGAAGCCTTATTTGTATATAATATTAGAAACGAATACCATTGCGTCGTGAAGCTTTCAGACATGTCTATAAGAAGTCTTTTTTTCACAACTGTCCTCCGCAGTGAGGTAAGGTCGTATATTTGTTAATGGTGCATAATTCAGGAAAAAATCGGTGAATGTACTTTATTAATAAACTATTACTTTACACTGAGATCTGTATTTTACATGTATTTCGGTATAATATTATTATTTAAATGTTGACAATATAGTGACGTCCTTGTAGATCCGATTCATCCAGTGTAAAAGAACATTTTAATAAAGGCTTTGGCCCAAAACATTCTCTATAATTCGTTTCAATAATAGATGATTTATACAGCTTCTAAGATATAAAAAAAATGTTTGCAGTACGTCGTAACTATAAATTCTAACAGAACACGACAATAGAAGCAATGATAGAGAACTGTTTTATCCTGCAAAATAGTCACTGTGCAGAAGAGTGCGATGCAAAAAGTCGCACTTTTTACGTTATATCACGACGTCATCAGTGGTTTCCTAGACGTCAGACGGTGTAACGTCGTTTTCTTGCGTCAGATTACATAATTAATACAGTCAGGTAAATACATTTGTTACAGTCAAAAGTGTTGGCAGGATTCCTTTAACAATAGCAGTTGGTTAGGACAATATCATTTTCATAGACTTTTATTGTGTAAAATTCGAAATAGATCAGCTCTGGCATTGATATGTTGAGATATCAATCACAGTTTGGAGGTCAGTTATAAAGTAGATTTGATCTAGTTTACTAGTGCCCTCCACACTACTTGACAACTTACCTCCAAACTGTGATTTATTACTCATCAAATCACTGCAAGAGTTGATCTGTTTCTTAAATAAACATTTCAGAGACTATGTGAGATTCTGTGACATTGGATCCAGTGGAGAGTATATTCTATATTTGGAATATACGGGAACTATTCATGAGGCAATTGCGGGCAAAATTGTTAAATAAATTATTTATAAATTGAATTTACGATATAAAGTGGATAGACTGTGATAATTTTGGTTCCCATCATGAAAACACGCCTATATAATTCTGACCTCCTTAAACCCCACTTTTTATATAGTAGAACTGGGGTTTACAGGGGTATACATTATTTTTCTTATTTTTCTAAAACATAGATTGTGGGTACTTGTTAGAACCGCCTCTGAAAAGTTACCTTTTTTTGGTGTAAAATTTTCAATATATTTGAATAGGCGTGCTATCATACTGAATACGTTGCACAAAATACATTTATATAAAATAGTATAGAAGATGTCCAGAAAAAGCCACAATCACAGATCAGAACCTACCGTTTACATAAAGAGTAATAGCAACCCTGACACACAGCACACAACATATGTGAAGACAGCCAGAAAATGTAACAAAGCATAGGCTTCACGAGACACAAAAAGAAGATGGAGAGATGGGGAACAAATAATGACTAAAGAAACGCAGCATATGAAACCATCGACACACAAACCAAGAACTACAACAGAAGAACCGCCTTGGAATGGTCAGTAGAACGACTAATAGGGGTGAGTAGGAGAAGGGGTGGGGGACGTGGGGGGGGGGGTGGGGGGGCGGGGGGAGACACTAAAACCAGGTGGCCAGGTCCCCAGTCTTCTATATCCCTTTTGCGCATGAACAAAACATTTCAATGTGTGAAAATAATTATCTGAATACCTCTCTTGACCGAATGATAGTAGTTTTTCTAAAGTCATTAGAATGAAAATAAATAATTCACACCCAGAGACAAGATGCGACCGTTCAAACAAATGTGAGATAGTACACCTTATAAACAAAAATATAAGTGATATCTATAAAAGCCACATTCACTAAACACAGTCTACCCGAGGCATCGAAAGAAGGAGAGACGAGAAACACATTACGAAAACACGCCTATTCAAATATACTGAAAATTTCACCACCAAAAACTGAAAGTTTTCAGATAAAAATTATATTTTTTTTTCATATTTCTGCTTCAAACATAGATTGTGGGTACTCGTTAGAACCGCCTCGATGAGGCGGTTCTAGCGAGTACCCACAATCTATGTTTTTGAACAGAAATAAGAAAAATAATGTATACCCATGTAAACCCCAGTTTTACTATATAAAAGTGGGGTTTACGGGGGTCTAAATTATATAGACATATTTTCGTGATGAAATAATAAAACAAACGCACACGTGAAACCACCGACACTCAGACAAAGAACTGCAAAAGCGGGGCCTTGGAGCGGTCTGTAGGAAAACTACAGTGGTGTTTAAACCAGGTTTATTCTGATGCAGCTAAAAATTAAATATATATATATATATATATATATATATATATATATATACATATACATATATATATATATATATATATATATATATATATATATATATATATATATATATATATATATATATATATATATATATATATATATATATATGTTCGGTCCGCATACGTCTTCGTAAAGTTCCGCCACCGCTTTAAATTCATACAGTTCCAATTTAACCTTAAGCGTTCTGTGTGCGACATTCATAGACGACAAAATATGTTACGAGTGTTAACGCCTATCAAGTAGGGTTTAAGTTTCAGTAGATAACAATGTATAATATCTTTGTTTCAGATATTAGGATTTGAAATGTCAGGTAGTCTACTGTAAATTTACCATGAAACGCTAAAGTGGCACTTTGCAAAACTGTGCAATTCCTGTTTTGTTTTACAAGGCCTAGAGAGTGCTAATTAAATGAAACCATATTATCATCTCGTATTATTTAGTCTTCATTAAATCACTTAATGCCGCTGATGTCAATACTCATCTTTCCCGTTTATCCCCAGGTTTAATAACCTAGTAGTACATATTTTATTTGTATTCGCTGCGGTTGTTTTGAGTGTCATGTGACAGCTGTAAAAGGTTTTATTTTTCCTAAGGATGTTGAACCCATTTGGTTTCTTGGAGAACAGAGATCAGCTGAAGGCGGGGTTGGGGAGGGGTTGGGTGGGGGTGAGACGGTGCGCATGCAACCCTGCAAACCACATCGCTGTCATAGGAAGGTAACATTCGTGATGGTTGCCCTGACAAAGAAAGAACACATACACACACAAAAAAAAAAAAAAAAAAAAAAAAAAAAAAAAAGAACTAAAATCGATATTTCGGTTTCATTGAGACCTTTTATATGGCATATTCCAGTTAGACCTAGACTCTCTGATTTTCTTCCTTTATGTGTTCTTGTTTCTTAGGGTAACCGTTTTAGATTTTATTGATACTTTAAATACTATCCTCATGAATTAAAACGCTTTTTCTGTTGCTGGCAAAATTAACGAAAGATGAAAGCATGATATATCTCTTTGAATGAACTTAACACATGGACATTTTCAATTGACTCTTACATCATGGACGCCAGATTCAAACTGGAACATTTAATAGACACGACTCTAATGAAGAAGCCCTGATTAGGCTAAAGCAAATTTGGAGATACATGTACTACCATAGACCTCCTAAAAGCATGAAAGAGTTATAACCAAATTAATCATCTTCCAACCCACAAAAAAAAAAAAAAAAAAAAAAAAAAAAAAAATATGGCTATACAAACAAAGCTATCCAAAACAAAAACACTCCTGGAAATAGCAACCGAGTCATCCAAAAAAAAAAAAAAAAAAAAAAAAAAAAAAGGTGTATATATATATATATATATATATATATATATATATATATATAGAGAGAGAGAGAGAGAGAGAGAGAGAGAGAGAGAGAGGGAGAGAGAGAGAGAGACAGAGACAGAGACAGAGAGACAGAGAGAGAGAACAACACAGCAACACAGCCGTTCCAAGGCACCGGATAGTGACATGAAATGACAATACTAAAAATTTAAAAAATATTTCCTCGTTAATAGAAAGCCTAATAAAATGTGATTTCATGATCGCTCAATGGAGGTTCTCTGTTGCAATTCTTCTTTGTCGGTGCTTTGTTAATAATTCCATATGTGGCATTTGTTCCTCATGTCTTCCTCGTGTGGTGCCTCTGCAAGGCTGTGTTTCGTGGTTTGGGCATTTCGTATATATCTTCATTTATAATCGTTTATGAGCATCGAGCCCTCGCCTTTAGCCCCGAGGAAACTCTGTCTGCACAAAATTGATCGGTCTGCGTGAAGACGTCTCTAATTCTTCAATAGATCAACACTAATAAAGGTATATGGACCAGCGGATGAAAAAAAACTACAATAAGACTTGTGCGACTAGCGAAGACTCAGATCAGCCTGGGCATCTGCGCAGTCTGATCAGAGTTTTCGCTGATCGCATGTGCCTTCTACAGTCTCCGGGCTATCTAAAGAGGGATGAACGAGTACCCTTGCCATACTGGGTGGATGTACAGGCTGATCTGAGTATTCGCTGTTTACACAGGTCTTCTTGTAGGTTTTGTCGTGCGCTGGTTCATATACGAGTAATAACCTCACAATGCCACGATGATACAAAGAGGGTCTACAGCAAACTGAAATAAAAGTAAAAAAGGATTACCTTTGGAAACATAGAACATACAAAATCACGAAAATCGGAGACTCGGTTTGATTGAGTCTCTTCATATGCAACACTGTAGTTTAGATACTGCACAAAAACCACGCAGGTTTTTTTTTTTGGGCACGTTTTATTCTCCGTAACAGAAACAGATGAAACAATTAAAATATATAAGGAATGGAATACTCTAAAATGGACTGAAAAAGAATGAAACAAATGAAACAGACCAATAGCAGTTCTCACTGATGGTCTGTTTCATTCGTTTCATTTGTTACGGAACAGGATGAAACAGTTCAAACACCTTGGTCAGTGCTTGTTACGAAACAGGGTGTAACGTAATGTAACAATGAAACAGATACTTTTCTTAGCCAAGCATTTTTTTTTATAAGCCCATTTCTGTTTCGTAACAAATGAAACGATAAAGATATAAAGGAAAAACTCTGAAACAGGATGTAACAGACCAAAAGACTTGTTCAAAGCTCGTTACGAAACAGGGTGAAACGAAATGTAACAATGAAACATCATCTTTTTTTTTTTTTTTTATATAAACCCATTTCTGTTTCGTAACAAATAGAACGATAAAGATATATAATGAACACCCTAAAACAGGATGAAACAGACCAAAAAATTTAAAATAAGCTCGTTACGAAAAGAGTGAAACAAAATGAAACGATGAAACATTCATCTTTTTTTTTATTGACCCATTTCTGTTTCGTAACAAATGAAACGAATAAGATATAGTGGAAAATCTGTGAAACAGGATGAGAAACAGACCAAAAAATTTTAAATATGCTCGTTACGAAACAGGGTGAAACGGAATGAAACGATGAAACATACGTCTTTTTTTTATAAACCCATTTCTGTTTCGTAACAAATGAAATGATTAAGATATATAGGAAAAACTCTGAAACAGGATGAAACAGACCAAAAGACTTGTTCAAAGCTTGTTACAAAACAGGGTGAAACGAAATGTAACAATGAAACATAAATCTTTTTTTTTTATAAACCCATTTCTGTTTCGTAACAAATGAAACGATTAAGATATATAGGAAAAACTGTGAAACAGGATGTAACAGACCAAAAGACTTGTTCAAAGCTCGTTACGAAACAGGGTGAAACGGAATGAAACGATGAAACATACATCTTTTTTTTTATAAACCCATTTCTGTTTTGTAACAAATGGAACGATTAAGATATATAGGAAAAACTGTGAAACAGGATGAAACAGACCAAAAGACTTGTTCAAAGCTCGTTACGAAACAGGGTGAAACGAAATGTAACAATGAAACATACATCTTTTTTTTTTTATAAACCCATTTCTGTTTCGTAACAAATTAAAACAATTAAGATATATAGGAAAAACTCTGAAAAAAGATGTAACAGACCAAAAGACTTGTTCAAAGCTCGTTACGAAACAGGGTGTACAGAATGAAACGATGAAACTTACATCTTTTTTTTTTATAAACCCATTTCTGTTTTGTAACAAATGAAATGATTAAGATATAGAGGAAAATCTCTGTAACAGGATGAAACAGACCAAACAATTTGAAATATGCTTGTTACGAAACAGAGTGAAACGGAATGAAACGATGAAACATATATCTTTTTTTTTTATAAACCCATTTCTATTTCGTAACAAATGAAAGGATTCAGATATATAGGAAAAACTCTGAAACAGGATGTAACAGATCAAAAGACTTGTTCAAAGGTAGTTACGAAACAGGGTGAAAGGAAATTAAACGATGAAACATACATCTTTTTTTTTATAAACCCATTTCTGTTTCGTAACAAATGAAACGATTAAGATATATAGGAAAACTCTGAAACAGGATGTAACAGACCAAAAGACTTGTTCAAAGCTCGTTACGAAACAGGGTGAAACGAAATGAAACTTTGAAACATACATCTTTTTTTTTATAAACCCATTTCTGTTTCGTAACAAATGAAACGATTAAGGTACATAGGAAAAAACTCTGTAACAGGTTGAAACAGAACAAAAAAATTTAAAAAATATGCTTGTTACGAAACAGAGAGAAAAGTAATGACACAATGAATCATTCATCTTGTTTTTCATAAACCCATTTCTGTTTCGTTACAAATGAAACGATTAAGCTATATAAGAAAAACTCTGAAACAGGATGTAACAGACCAAAAGACTTGTTCAAAGCTCATTACTTAACAGGGTGAAACGGAATGAAACGATGAAACATACATCTTTTTTTTTATAAACCCATATCTGTTTCGTAACAAATGAAAGGATTAAGATATATAGGGAAAACTCAGAATGAAATAGACCAAAAAATTTAAAATATGCTCGTTACGAAACAGAGTGAAACAGAATGAAACGATGAAACATACATCTTTTTTTTTTTTTTTTCTTTTTTTATAAACCCATTTCTGTTTCGTAACAAATGAAACGATTAAGATATATAAGAAAAACTCTGAAACAGGATGTAACAGACCAAAAGACTTGTTCAAAGCTCGTTTCGAAACAGGGTGAAATGGAATGAAACGATGAAACATACATGTTTTTTTTTTTATAAACCCATTTCTGTTTCGTAACAAATGAAACGAATAAGATATAGTGGAAAATCTCTGAAACAGGATGAAACAGACAAAAAAATTTGAAATATGCTTGTTACGAAACACAGTGAAACGGAATGAAACGATGCAACATACATCCTTTTTTTTTTTTTTTTTTTAAAAAAAACATTTCTGTTCCGTAACAAATGAAACGATTAAGATATATAAGAAAAACTCTGAAACAGGATGTAACAGACCAAAAGACTTGTTCAAAGCTCGTTACGAAACAGAGTGAAAAGGAATGAAACGATGAAACATACATCTTTTTTTTATAGACCCATTTCTGTTTCGTAACAAATGAAACGATTAAGATATATAGGAAAAACTCTGAAACAGGATGAAACAGACCAAAAGACTTGTTCAAAGCTTGTTACAAAACAGGGTGAAACGAAATGTAACAATGAAACATAAATCTTTTTTTTTATAAACCCATTTCTGTTTCGTAACAAATGAAACGATTAAGATATATAGGAAAAACTGTGAAACAGGATGTAACAGACCAAAAGATTTGTTCAAAGCTCGTTACGAAACAGGGTGAAACGGAATGAAACGATGAAACATACATCTTTTTTTATAAACCCATTTCTGTTTTGTAACAAATGGAACGATTAAGATATATAGGAATAACTGTGAAACAGGATGAAACAGACCAAAAGACTTGTTCAAAGCTCGTTACGAAACAGGGTGAAACGAAATGTAACAATGAAACATACATCTTTTTTTTTTATAAACCCATTTCTGTTTCGTAACAAATGAAACAATTAAGATATATAGGAAAAACTCTGAAAAAGGATGTAACAGATCAAAAGACATGTTCAAAGCTCGTTACGAAACAGGGTGAAACGGAATGAAACGATGAAACTTACATCTTTTTTTTTTATAAACCCATTTCTGTTTTGTAACAAATGAAATGATTAAGATATAGAGGAAAATCTCTGAAACAGGATGAAACAGACCAAACAATTTGAAATATGCTTGTTACGAAACAGAGTGAAACGGAATGAAACGATGAAACATATATCTTTTTTTTTATAAACCCATTTCTATTTCGTAACAAATGAAACGATTCAGATATAAAGGAAAAACTCTGAAACAGGATGTAACAGATCAAAAGACTTGTTCAAAGCTCGTTACGAAACAGGGTGAAAGGAAATTAAACGATGAAACATACATCATTTTTTTTTATAAACCCATTTCTGTTTCGTAACAAATGAAACGATTAAGATATATAGGAAAACTCTGAAACAGGATGTAACAGACCAAAAGACTTGTTCAAAGCTCGTTACGAAACAGGGTGAAACGAAATGAAACTTTTGAACATACATCTTTTTTTTTATAAACCCATTTCTGTTTCGTAACAAATGAAACGATTAAGGTACATAGGAAAAAACTCTGAAACAGGTTGAAACAGAACAAAAAAATAAAAAAAAATATGCTTGTTATGAAACAGAGTGAAAAGTAATGAAACAAAGAAACATTCATCTTTTTTTTCATAAACCCATTTCTGTTTCGTTACAAATGAAACGATTAAGCTATATAAGAAAAACTCTGAAACAGGATGTAACAGACCAAAAGACTTGTTCAAAGCTCATTACTTAACAGGGTGAAACGGAATGAAACGATGAAACATACATCTTTTTTTTTATAAACCCATATCTGTTTCGTAACAAATGAAAGGATTAAGATATATAGGGAAAACTCAGAATGAAATAGACCAAAAAATTTAAAATATGCTCGTTACGAAACAGAGTGAAACAGAATGAAACGATGAAACATACATCTTTTTTTTTTTTTTTCTTTTTTTATAAACCCATTTCTGTTTCGTAACAAATGAAACGATTAAGATATATAAGAAAAACTCTGAAACAGGATGTAACAGACCAAAAGACTTGTTCAAAGCTCGTTTCGAAACAGGGTGAAATGGAATGAAACGATGAAACATACATGTTTTTTTTTTTATAAACCCATTTCTGTTTCGTAACAAATGAAACGAATAAGATATAGTGGAAAATCTCTGAAACAGGATGAAACAGACAAAAAAATTTGAAATATGCTTGTTACGAAACACAGTGAAACGGAATGAAACGATGCAACATACATCCTTTTTTTTTTTTTTTTTTTAAAAAAAAACATTTCTGTTCCGTAACAAATGAAACGATTAAGATATATAAGAAAAACTCTGAAACAGGATGTAACAGACCAAAAGACTTGTTCAAAGCTCGTTACGAAACAGAGTGAAAAGGAATGAAACGATGAAACATACATCTTTTTTTTATAGACCCATTTCTGTTTCGTAACAAATGAAACGATTAAGATATATAGGAAAAACTCTGAAACAGGATGAAACAGACCAAAAGACTTGTTCAAAGCTTGTTACAAAACAGGGTGAAACGAAATGTAACAATGAAACATAAATCTTTTTTTTTATAAACCCATTTCTGTTTCGTAACAAATGAAACGATTAAGATATATAGGAAAAACTGTGAAACAGGATGTAACAGACCAAAAGATTTGTTCAAAGCTCGTTACGAAACAGGGTGAAACGGAATGAAACGATGAAACATACATCTTTTTTTATAAACCCATTTCTGTTTTGTAACAAATGGAACGATTAAGATATATAGGAATAACTGTGAAACAGGATGAAACAGACCAAAAGACTTGTTCAAAGCTCGTTACGAAACAGGGTGAAACGAAATGTAACAATGAAACATACATCTTTTTTTTTTATAAACCCATTTCTGTTTCGTAACAAATGAAACAATTAAGATATATAGGAAAAACTCTGAAAAAGGATGTAACAGATCAAAAGACATGTTCAAAGCTCGTTACGAAACAGGGTGAAACGGAATGAAACGATGAAACTTACATCTTTTTTTTTTATAAACCCATTTCTGTTTTGTAACAAATGAAATGATTAAGATATAGAGGAAAATCTCTGAAACAGGATGAAACAGACCAAACAATTTGAAATATGCTTGTTACGAAACAGAGTGAAACGGAATGAAACGATGAAACATATATCTTTTTTTTTATAAACCCATTTCTATTTCGTAACAAATGAAACGATTCAGATATAAAGGAAAAACTCTGAAACAGGATGTAACAGATCAAAAGACTTGTTCAAAGCTCGTTACGAAACAGGGTGAAAGGAAATTAAACGATGAAACATACATCATTTTTTTTTATAAACCCATTTCTGTTTCGTAACAAATGAAACGATTAAGATATATAGGAAAACTCTGAAACAGGATGTAACAGACCAAAAGACTTGTTCAAAGCTCGTTACGAAACAGGGTGAAACGAAATGAAACTTTTGAACATACATCTTTTTTTTTATAAACCCATTTCTGTTTCGTAACAAATGAAACGATTAAGGTACATAGGAAAAAACTCTGAAACAGGTTGAAACAGAACAAAAAAATAAAAAAAAATATGCTTGTTATGAAACAGAGTGAAAAGTAATGAAACAAAGAAACATTCATCTTTTTTTTCATAAACCCATTTCTGTTTCGTAACAAATGAAACGATTAAGATATATAAGAAAAACTCTGAAACAGGATGTAACAGACCAAAAGACTTGTTCAAAGATCATTACTAAACAGGGTGAAACGGAATGCAACGATGAAACATACATCTTTTTTTTTTATAAACCCATATCTGTTTCGTAACAAATGAAAGGATTAAGATATGTAGGGAAAACTCAGAACAGGATGAAACAGACCAAAAAATTTAAAATATGCTCGTTACGAAACAGAGTGAAACAGAATGAAACGATGAAACATACATCATTTTTTTTTTTTTTTTTTTTTTTTTTTTTTTTTTTATAAACCCATTTCTGTTTCGTAACAAATGAAACGATTAAGATATATAAGAAAAACTCTGAAACAGGATGTAACAGACCAAAAGACTTGTTCAAAGCTCGTTACGAAACAGGGTGAAATGGAATGAAACGATGAAACATACATGTTTTTTTTTTATAAACCCATTTCTGTTTCGTAACAAATGAAACGAATAAGATATAGTGGAAAATCTCTGAAACAGGATGAAACAGACCAAAAAATTTGAAATATGCTTGTTACGAAACAGAATGAAACGGAATGAAACGATGCAACATACATCCTTTTTTTTTTTTTTTTTTTTAAAAAAACCATTTCTGTTCCGTAACAAATGATACGATTAAGATATATAAGAAAAACTCTGAAACAGGATGTAACAGACCAAAAGACTTGTTCAAAGCTCGTTACGAAACAGAGTGAAAAGGAATGAAACGATGAAACATACATCTTTTTTTATAGACCCATTTCTGTTTTGTAACAAATGAAACGAATAAGATATAGTGGAAAATCTCTGAAACAGGATGTAACAAACCAAAAGACTTGTTCAAAGCTTGTTACGAAACAGGGTGAAACAGAATGAAACGATGAAACAGATACTTTTCTTAGCCAAGAAATATATTTTTCAGCCCATTTCTGTTTCGTAACAAATAAAACGATTACGATATATAGAGAAAACTCTGAAACAGGATGTAACAGACCAGAAACCATGGTCAGTACTTGTTAAGAAACAAAGCGAAACGATATGAAACGATGAAACAGATATATTTTTTTAACAAACCCATTTCTGTTTCGTAACAAATGAAACGATTAAGATATATAGGAAAAACTCTAAAACAGGATGAAACAGTTCTAACACCCAGGTCAGTGCTTGTTAGGAAACAACCTCTTAATAATGAAGAATGACACCTGGGACAAAGTTTTGTTTGCATATAAATATACTCATGTGTTTGACCAAGTGGAGTTACTTTTACATATTTATGTGAGAATTACTCATTATCCACTGGCCCCAGACTCCCCTCCTCAACTGGTCAAACTGGACATTAATTTTGAACGACAATTTGGCCAAATGATATGTTGTGCCATCAAATATCATCACAGTAGCCTTTACAGTCCTTGGGAAACTAATATTAGAGCAAGTGCCCAGAGGGTCACAAATATCCCCAGCAGGCGCCATTTCTTAATTATAAAAATATTTTAAAGTGAACGACAGTGATATAGGGCAAGATATAGTTCACAATGTCAGTCTCTGAGTGACATTGATCTATCATCCCAAGTACAACTTTCCTGGAGTAAATAGTCTTCAAGACATGCAGCAAATTTACCAGATCATAAAATGTACGTCTCTGACCTACATGTACATGAGAAGTTAATATGAGGTCACACTGATCCATTATACCAACTATGATCTTAATCCATTAAATAACCTAAGGATAGTATGCAACATCACAAGACCATGAAATATACGTCATACTGATTTATTTTATATTTACTTTGAGGTGAAGGTTTGGATGACAAAGTGTCATTTTATGAAAATATGACAATTTGGTATTAATTAGTGGGAGATACAAGACAAAGGGCTATGAAATATAGGTCACATAATCCCAAAATATGATAGAAATACATGAAAGTGTCTTCCAGATGTAACAGAAAATCTCTGGACTATGAAATATAGGTCACAGTGACCTACATTTACTTTTAGGTCAACTATTAGATCATACTAATTCAAAATCCAAAGTAATGATGTTCATACATCAAATAACATTAAAGATATGAGGCAAAATTACTGCCTCATGAAATATAAGTCAAGGTCACTTATATTTGTTATACCGTCAATCGTAGTGTCACATAGAACCAATATTCCAAGTATCGCATTAATCCATGATATAGGTTTGAAATATAAGGCAAAATTGCTGGAGCATGAAAATATGATCACAATGACCTTGACCTAATTACACTGAATGTTGATGTGAAAAACATGTCTGATGCCCATTCTTCATTATTAAGAGATTGTTTGTATAAGCAAACAGCAATATACTACTTAATTTGGGTGTCCTAGATTTTGACTTCTAGCATCCTTCTTTAAGAAGTTGTTTGTATCAACAAACTGCATCATACTTCTATATTGAGGCATTAATCCATGTAATAGGCTTCAAAATATAACGCAAAATCACTGAAGCATGAAAATAAGATCACAATGACCTTGACCTTATTACACTGAATGTAGATGTAATAAACATGTCTGATGCCCATCCTTCTTTACTAAGAGACTGTTTGTATAAACACACAGCAATATACTACTTAATTTGGTGTCCTAGATTTTGACTTCTAGCCCCGCCCTGGGGCATGACCCAGGGGTTCATAGATGTAGAATGGAAGAGAACCCTCCCAGGTATCCCATACCAAATATAAAAAGATTTTGATCATTGTCTGCAGAGTCATAGGTAATCAAAAGACTTCGAAGTAAACTTGGTTATAGTAAGGGTTACAGAATCACGGACAACCAGACTGAAGGATGGACAGACAAATGGACAAACAGACTGGACCCTTCAGTATAATGAACTTGAACATATAAAAAAAGAGATGTATGTTTCATCGTTTCATTTCGTTTCACTCTGTTTCGTTATGAGCATATTTCAAATTTTTTGGTCTGTTTCATCCTGTTTCAGAGTTTTTCCTATATATCTTAATCAGAAATGGGTTTATAAATAAAAAAAGTAATATTGATAGACTAATAATAGTATCTGTTTCATTGTTTCATCACGTTACGCCCTGTTTCGTAACCAGCAGAGACCAAGGTTGTATCAACATTGCGTTTCGCCATGTTTCGTAACAAGCACTGACCATGGTTTTTGGTTTGTTTCATTCTGTGTCAGGGTTTTCTCTTTATATCTTTATCGTTTCATTTGTTACGAAACAGAAATGGGCTTAGAAAAAAATAAAAACATTTCTTGGCTAAGAAAAGTATCTGCTTCAATGTTACATTTCATTTCACCCTGTTTCCTAACAAGCACTGACCTGGGTGTTAGAACTGTTTCATCCTGTTTTAGAGTTTTTCCTATATATCTTATTCGTTTCATTTGTTATGAAACAGAAATGGGTTTATTAAAATAATATATCTGTTTCATCGTTTCGTATCGTTTCGCCTTGTTTCGTAACAAGCACTGACCATGGTTTCTGGTCTGTTACATCCTGTTTTAGAGTTTTCTCTATATATCGTAATCGTTTCATTTGTTACGAAACAGAGATGGGCTGAAAAATATATTTCTTGGCTAAGAAAAGTATCTGTTTCATCGTTTCATTCTGTTTCACCCTGTTTCGTAACAAGCTTTGAACAAGTCTTTTGGTCTATTACATCCTGTTTCAGAGATTTTCCTCTATATCTTATTCGTTTCATTTGTTACAAAACAGAAATGGGTCTATAAAAAAAAGATGTATGTTTCATCGTTTCATTCCCTTTCACCCTGTTTCGTAACGAGCTTTGAACAAGTCTTTTGATCTGTTACATCCTGTTTCAGAGTTTTTCTTATACATGTATATCTTAATCGTTTCATTCGTTACAGAACAGAAATGGGTTTTCAAAAAAAAAAGGATGTATGTTTCATCGTTTCATTCCGTTTAACTCTGTTTCGTAACGAGCATATTTCAAATTTTTGGTCTGTTTCATCCTGTTTCAGAGATTTTCCACTATATCTTATTCGTTTCATTTGTTACGAAACAGAAATGGGTTTATAAAAAAAAATGATGTATGTTTCATTGTTTCATTCCATTTCACCCTGTTTCGTAACGAGCTTTGAACAAGTCTTTTGGTCTGTTACATCCTGTTTCAGAGTTTTTCTTATATATCTTAATCGTTTCATGTGTTACGAAACAGAAATGGGTTTATAAAAAAAAAAAGATGCATGTTTCATCGTTTCATTCCGTTTCACTCTGTTTCGTAACCAGCATATTTAAAATTTTTTGGTCTGTTTCCTCCTGTTTCAGAGTTTTCCCTATATATTTTAATTGTTTCATTTGTTACGAAACAGAAATGGGTTTATAAAAAAAAAAACATGTATGTTTCATCGTTTCACTCCGTTTCACCCTGTTTCGTAACGAGCTTTGAACAAGTCTTTTGGTCTGTTACATCCTGTTTCAGAGTTTTTCCTATATATCTAAATCGTTTCATTTGTTACGAAACAGAAATGGGTTTATAAAAAAAAAGATGTATGTTTCATCATTTCATTTCGTTTCACTCTGTTTCGTAACGAGCATATTTCAAATTTTTTGGTCTGTTTCATCCTGTTTCAGAGTTTTCCCTATATATTTTAATTGTTTCATTTGTTATGAAACAGAAATGGGTTTATAAAAAAACATGTATGTTTCATCGTTTCATTCCGTTTCACCCTGTTTCGTAACGAGCTTTGAACAAGTCTTTTGGTCTGTTACATCCTGTTTCAGAGTTTTTCCTATATATCTTAATCGTTTCATTTGTTACGAAACAGAAATGGGTTTATAAAAAAAATAGATGTATGTTTCATCGTTTCATTTCGTTTCACTCTGTTTCGTAACGAGCATATTTCAAACTGTTTGGTCTGTTACATCCTGTTTCATAGATTTTCCTCTATATCTTATTCGTTTCATTTGTTACGAAACAGAAATGGGTTTATAAAAAAAAAGATGTATGTTTCATCGTTTTGATTTCGTTTCACTCTGTTTCGTAACGAGCATATTTCAAATTTTTTGGTCTGTTTCATCCTGTTTCAGAGTTTTCCCTATATATTTTAATTGTTTCATTTGTTACCAAACAGAAATGGGTTTATAAAAAAAAAAAACATGTATGTTTCATCGTTTCATTCAGGTTCACCCTGTTTCATAACGAGCTTTGAACAAGTCTTTTGGTCTGTTTCATCCTGTTTCAGAGTTTTTCCTATATATCTTAACTGTTTCATTTGTTACGAAACAGAAATGGGTTTATAAAAAAAAATGATGTACGTGTAATCGTTTCATTTCATTTCACTCTGTTTCGTAACGAGCATATTTCAAACTGTTTGGTCTGTTACATCCTGTTTCATAGATTTTCCTCTATATCTTATTCGTTTCATTTGTTACGAAACAGAAATGGGCTTATAAAAAAAAAAGATGTATGTTTCATCGTTTCATTTCGTTTCACTCTGTTTCGTAACGAGCATATTTCAAATTGTTTGGTCTGTTACATCCTGTTTCAGAGATTTTCCTCTATATCTTATTCGTTTCATTTGTTACGAAACAGAAATGGGTTTATAAAAAAAAGTATCTGTTTCATTGTTACATTACGTTACACCCTGTTTCGTAACAAGCACTGACCAAGGTGTTTGAACTGTTTCATCCTGTTTCGTAACAAATGAAACGAATGAAACGGACCATCAGTGAGAACTGCTATTGGTCTGTTTCATTTGTTTCATTCTTTTTCAGTCCATTTTAGACTATTCCTTATATATTTTAATTGTTTCATCTGTTTCTGTTACGGAGAAAAAAACGTGCCCAAAAAAATACCTGCGTGGTTTTTGTGCAGTATATGCTGTAGTTTGCGAGGCTGCATACGCGCCCCTAGCGCCGGCTTAAGCGGTATTCGATTTTCAAAATAACCAGAATGGGCTCAATGATCCCAAAGGAAATAAAATGTAACCAGCACTATGATGAGGTACGGGGAGACTTTTTACGGCCGCAACACGGCCTAACACCAGCTACAGTAGAGTAAAATAAAAGCCAAAAGGATTGCCTTTGGTAAAACAAAGAATACACAGAGTCACGAGGAATGGCCGACGAGAACAGTGAATACACTCACAACGGAATGGACTCAGTAATCACAAATAACCAGAAAATCTAAAATACATCATAGTAAGGTGCGGGCACTACCACCAGCACAGTGCAGATTGCTAGTAAATATTATGCACTGATTCAGGCGGCACATGTTAGTGATTAGACAACGCAGATCATAGTTTGTAAAGGGGTAATTGATACACTTCAGTCGTACCAGATACTTACACAGCGAACACACAACGTTGAGACGTTGATGTGACGATGTATAAATGTCATAAGCCCACTGGTACCTCCCTCCTGAAAAGGTGTCTATTTCAAGGAAATCGTTTGCTGACATTGAGAGGACGTAAATGTTTTCTTTTAGCTTAAATTCTTTTAAGAAGGATATTGGTAAGTCGGAAGCAATCAGGTAAAAAAAGGTAAGAGAAAAGTTCAGGGAGTGCAACAATCACAAACTGCAGCCCTTCCCAGATACCAAGAGGAAGAGGAAACAGATAAAACCAAACAAGCGCAGCGAGGTAATCGTAATGCTAAAAGGACTGAAAAACACAAGAACAAAATAACACAAGGTAAGATATAAAACAAATCGCCTCGTAGAATAAACCACAAAGCAACCAAGAGTAAGACTAACAGCGGGACCACCGCCTTAGAACGGTCAGTTGAATAAACCACATGGGGTTTAAAGCACTTATACAGCTAGCCAACTTCACCCTGGGCCTCGATGCTACTCCTAATACAAAAATAATAAAAATTCGGTTCGCATAAAGGATCCCAACTCAGTCAATGCATCAAAGCGAAAACATAAAAATCAAATTAATCACAGTTATAAACAAAGACGAGTACTCATGGCTAATTCTACTGTATGCCAGAGTAAATGAAAACCAATAGTTAAACCACGGCGGGCCAAGCTAAAGACATATCGTCAAGCCCCAACCCACTGGTTAAAGTTTTACGAAGAGGCCGTCATTGAGGTCCGAACCGCCGTCGTGCAATTAAAGAGTGAAGTTTAGCCATCAACAATGATTGGCTTGACAACTAGGCATGCATTCTGCCCCATAATATCCAGGCTATAGCCAATTCTTTTATAACGGTTAATAAGTTTTCTGAATTCCTCCGAAAAGTTAGATTTTCCCACAATTTTTTTTTTCTAAACTTGTACATCATCGTAAAATTCTGGTTCCGATATACCTTGTTGCAAAAGTGTTTTCAGACTGACGCTATATTTTTCTACTAAGGCACTATGTCTGCGATAAAATTTCGAAAACGCCTTACGAAGTTTAAAATAACGATAGTCCTGCCTAAGAAGTAAGGGCTTTATTACGACAGTTAAAGTCACTTAGATTTGAAAAAGCCCTGGCGAATCTTATAAGTTGAGATATGTATACCCCATATGAGGTACGCCTCGGTATCGGAAGAATAGGCTCTATTTAACTGGAGTTCTGTAGGGTATATATGGTCCACCATTTGATCAAATAAATATTGTCAATATTTAATGAATCATCAAGGTATCTTGAAGTTGAATTGAAAGCCTTAATAATGTCAGCCTGATTTTCCCTTGAGAGAAGCTTCATGAAATCTCTCTCATAATAAAAAAGAAACAAATCTGCAACAAGAGGAGCACAATTAGTTCCCATCGGAATACCAATAGTTTGCCTATAAAGTTTAGTTCCAAATCTAATAAAAAAATTATCTAAAAGATAAACAAGAGCATCACAGACATTTTGACATGACCATAAATTGTAATTATTATAAACATTATAAGTGAAAAAAAGCACATTCTTCGTTGCAAGCCAAATATTGGGTATTCTCCCGAATAAACGTTCGGTTAATTAAATCAATAAGTTTATCCTTTATAAGATGATGAGGTAACGTAGTATACAGTGTAGAAAAATCATATGTAGACAATTTAGAAGCCTTAAAGTGTTTAGATTAAAATTTATTGAGGACTTCATTGGAATTTTTAATTGACCAAAAATAGTTAATTCCGTCCCTTTCGTAAACAGTACCATAGTATCTTATCCAATGTTTTTAATAGTACGAGGGCAAGTCAATAAGTAACCAGCCTATCCCATTTTCAATTGACCGAGACACCCAAGATTTTCATGCCTTGTTTCAATACATGTTTTAGGCCTGAGGGCAAAATTGCATCCTTATCGTATCAGGCACTCATAAGATATTGAATGTCAAACATGGCTAGCGATGCAAAAGTAAACTTTTCGTCAGAATCTGAGTACTGTGCTGTAACTCGGTACTTGTATTTGAAAGGGAAAACAGGTCAGGAAATACATTGCGAGTTGACCAATGTTTATGGGTCTTCTGCACCATCGTATGCACAAGTTAAATTCTGGGTTGGGGAATTCAAACGCAGTAGAACATCTGTAGAAGACGAAACCAGGTCTGGACGCCCATCAGATGCCACCGATGAAAAAATGTGTAACAAAGTACGGGATCTGGTGTACTCTGATAGGCGAATTAAGGTGGAAGAAATAGCAAAAGCATTACACTTTTCACATGGTAGCGTTTCAACAACTTTACATGATCGCTTGGGTATGCACAACCTAACAGCCCGTTGGGTCCCAAAATCCTTTAGCGACGAGCAAATGGCAACCAGAGCATCAGTATACAGCGCATTGTTGAAGCGGTTTAGGTCAAAGGAAGATGATTACCTTTCACGTCTGGTGACTGTACATAAGACCTGGGTCCATTATTATGAGCCAGAGAAAAAAGCTCAAAGTCGTCAGGGTGTAGGGCCGGGGTCTCCGAGGCCAAAGAAGTTCAAAACGCAACCCTCTGCTGGCAAGGTGATGGCAACTGTATTTTGGGATGCACATGGTGTTATTTTGTTGGACTTTCTAGCAAAGAAAAGTACAGTAACAGGTGCGTATTATGCAAATTTGCTCGACTTACTGAGAATTGTGATCCGTGAAAAACGCCGAGGTAAACTCTCCGAAGGGATTCTGCTCCAACAGGACAATGCGAAAGTCCACACTTGCAAAATTGCAATGGATGCTGTTAAGCGGAATGGGTACGAGCTAATACCGCACCCCGCCTATTCTCCGGACTTAGCTCCTAGTGACTATTTCCTATTCCCAAACCTGAAAAAAGGATTTCCGTGGACGTCATTTCCGGTCCAACGAAGAAGTCGTGGCGGCAGTTGAGGAGTTGGTCAGAGACAAGGACCCTGGCTTCTTCAGTTCTGGGCTGATGGCACTGGAACACCGTTGGTCCAAGTGCATCATTCTAGAGGGCAATTACATCGGAAAAGAAGAGATCGATCTCACCCAGAAATAAGTTAGGCTGTTTTTTTTTTTTTATTGACTCGCCCTCGTAGTAAGGCAAGAACTTAGCAGTTTGGACAGAGCAGTCGTCGTACATGAACTAGAATTAGCAATGAAACGTGCTTTATAAGGTCGTTTATGAACTTTCGGTAACCATTATAACGTAGGAAGTCTACTAGTTTTTCTTTAATACTCACATTTTTTTGATAGAATGGGCCTTAACAATGGATCTCTCGTCAGTAGAAATATGTTTATTTGTTTTGGTACTACCCAGTTCTTGTATTAGAGTATTGATATAATGAAGTCGTCACACAACAACAACAATATTAGCAGCTCTATCAGCTGGAGACAAAACATACTTCCTATGAAATTCTTGGATACCTTGTTTTAAATATCGAAAAGATAATTTAGGCTTAGGAGGGAGAAGATCAAGGGTATTGGAGTAAAATAACACACGTTCAACAATGATCATAAAATCTTTAATTTCCAATTATTTAAAGCATTAGACTCAACATGCTCTCGTTTACACCAAAGCGTACAATAATCATTTAAAGCACTGGCAACTGTTTCCCTACATTTATTAAAATCAATATGGGATGGGAATCTAAGCCACAGACGTTGTCTCCATCGTACAGTATGGCGACAAATGTACAAAGAGTATCAAGTCTCCATGTTTGATTTTATGGGACGCTTAGCAATAACGGAGCCACATCGTAAGGTAATGTACCGCACAGTATCAAACATCTCGGTGATCGGTCTGAACTACCTATCAATGTTAGCCGGCCTCGGTGGCTCAGTTGGATGCGCCGTCCGACTGGAGACCAGGAGTTCGCGGGTTCAACCCCCGCCGAGGTCGGCAACATTCTTTCGTGGAGATTGATCATGAAATATTTTCTACGGTCATTCTCTCCCTTCCGCTGATTCAAGAAGGGCAGTTGTCAATTTCTGAAGAAAGAATGTGCACAATACTGGTTAACCGCTTAGAGGACTAAGCCTGCCCAGTAAACGTGCGGTTAGGTTAACTGACCGCGCTCGACATGACCCCATTGGGTTGTCTGGGCCGTAAAACCTCAACACAAACAAACAAACCTATCAGTGTTAGGAAAAATGGTGTTACCTTCGTGATCATAATAGCCGTTTAAATGCAAACATAGTTTAATAAATTATATTGATCAACATCATTGAATTGCTTAGTCACTTTCATTACAACATGTCAGTTGAACATCGAAGTTCTCAAAAGACAAATCGCATAACGTTCAGTCAAATATGATACGGACCAAAGCACTTTTTACAATATCGCATGTGCGCCCAGCGAAGACTCAAATCAATTTGCGCATCAGCATAGTCTTATAAAGTCCCACTGTGTGTAGGATCCAAAGCGTCTTCAGGTGGCGAGTGAAGACTCTGATCAGACTGCGCGGATCCGCAGGCTGATCTAAGTCTTCGCTGGATGTATATGCCATTTCGTAAGAAATGCTGTGCACCGGCAATTATAATAATAAACTCTGCAATTACCCTTATCAAACCCCTACTTGCAGACCGCCCGTTGCAATATGTCGTACCAGATTACTTTGTAGGAATGTCTTCACTTATTAACAAATCACGGAAAATCTATCAGGAACGGTTTGTTTTCGTATTTTGAATAGCCAAACATGATCCCTCGGTAACTGACGTTATTATGATAAGATACCTAAACGAGTCTCAGTTGCAAGAAAATTGTAAAACAAACTAAACAGTACGTCATATAAAGGATAATATAATAATGATAAGAACTGTGATTCTTTCGTGGACTTACTGTTTGTTTGCGTAGGATTCCCAGAAGTAAGTGCAAACAAAACAAGTGATGACAAAAATATTTCAGTTATATAATGATAAAAATATTATAAAAAAAAACTATACAGTCAAACCTGTGTTAAGCAAGCACCTGTGGGAAAGCCAAAAACTGATTGGTTCAGACAGGTGCTTGCTTAATACAGGCAGATTTCTATTTTGCCTTTAATGGGATCTGAAATAGTGGCCTTTAAAGGCAGGTGATTGCTAAAGACAGGTGGGCTTTAGGCCAGGTTTGACTGTACTTAAACTTGCATGTGAGTTTACATGTTAAGGGGATTAGATACACGGGGCAGATTATGCGCCAAAAGTATGAATGAAGTTACTTAGGAAATGCAACAAACACGAATCATCCCCTTCCTGATGAGGAATGAACGGCAACTACACACAACCTGGGTACTTTAACCTAAACTACTCTCTTAGCTAATTCAATAGACAACAAACTGATATGTGTTCTTATTTTTCTAAGAAAAAAGGACTTAACTTTTCATGCAAATTGTCTTTAATAGAGACAATTTGCATGAAATGTCAAATCCTGTTTTCGTTTTCATATTTTCCCAGAAACAGGAATTGACGTTTCATGCAAATTGTCTCCAGTGGATGGAGACAATTTGCATAAAATGTCAAACCCTGTTTTCTTGCGAAAAATAAGAAAAATATTTCAAAATGTCGTCTGTTAAAATTATTATCCAGAGTGCTAAACGTTGACATGTGTTAAGTATGGGGACATTTTTATGCAGTTTGCATCGGTTTTCTGGCAATTAAAGCTTGCAAAATAGCATTAGGTTCTAGACAATTCTGTATTTGTATCTACTGGATAAAGAGAACGCGTAGACAAGAATGGATAGTATACAGCACTACGTAAAAAAACAAAACAAAAAAAAAACAAAAACAAAAAAAAAAAAAAATAAATAAAAAACGAAAAGCAAATCAATCAGCTCGCACTCACCCTCCCATCGAAGTGGTCACAATACCTTACAGGACCCACAAAACACAACAACAACATATGAACATCACCAAACATGGTAAAAATAAACAGCGACATTACGAAAACTTGCCTATTTAAATATACTGAGAATTTCACCACCAAAAAATGAAAATTTTCAAATACAAAAATTCTGATATTTTTCATATTTCTGCTCATAGATTGTGGGTACGAGTACCCACAATCTATGTTTTTGAGCAGAAATAAGAAAAATAATGTATACTTTTATAAACCCCAGTTTTACTATATAAAAAATGGGGTGTAAGGGGGGTCAAAATTATATAAGCATGCTTTCATGATGATACGCCACGATGCTCCATCCGAACGAGCAGTACAAGACACATCGCTCTAGAATGTCCAGTAGTAAAATCTACCGTGGGGTGCGGCGGGGATTAAATCGATTTTAATGGTACTAAACGTTCGCCCTGTGTTCGAATGTTGTAAAAGAATAAGGAAATTTGTCGGCTCTTATAGAAGCTCCATTAGTCATTGAGAGAAAAGCCACAGAAAAAAGAAACAAAAAACAAAAACAAACAAAACAAAAAAAAAAAAAAAAAAAAAAAAAAAACATGTAAATAATTGTAAATGAATTAAATTTAAGCCAGCGCACGACAAACTCTACAAAATGACATGCACGCCCAGCTAAGACAGATCAACCTGGGCATCCGCTCAGTCTAATCAGAATCTTTTCTGTCCGCATAAAGAAAGCTTGGATCCTTGGCTACCGACTGAGCGAACAGCGAAGACTCTGATCAGACTGGGCGGATACTTAGGCTGATCTGAGTTTTCGCTGGGCGCACATGCCATTTTGTTGGTTTTGTCGTGCGCTGGCTCATTTCTTTGACGTCACAATGACGAGAGTACGAGGCACACATCAGATACTGACAGCCAGAGCTGGAGAAAAACGCCAGTACACTACGAGGGATCCGAACATAGATACAACATCAGGCATCAATCCTCTAGTAATCAAAGGGCTGAATAGCCCTTAAATGACAGAGTCTATGAGAAACTAATAAATTCCAGGTATCATTGTGTTCTCCATTTAAGTTTGTGAGACGCTTCTTCGTCGAAAAAAAAAAACGAGCTACAGCGAACAACAAAGGCGCGGACGCGCAGGCTGATCTGCGCCTTTGTTGTTCGCACATATATTCAGGCGGGTTTTCTCAGCGACTCTCGCCATAGATCAAGCACAAGTTGCACTACTTTTGTATGGACAGCTCTTCAATGGCGTACTAATATACATACATTGAAACATTGGGTCTACTTTTGTGCGCGGATGAATACGAAATTGAATAGTAGTCAAAGTCACTTTCACTAAAACCGTGCATGGCAACGAAGAATGACAGATAGAATCTGTCATTAAAAAGGAATGAACAATTCACTGAATCGAAATATAGTTGTGTATAAAGAGACTTGAAACAACCGAATCTCCTTCATGTTGTCTCGTGCTTTTGTGTGTTCTTTGCTTGCAAAGACAACCTTTCAGTTCTCTTCACTTATATACAATCTCTGGGTTTTTTTTTTTTTTTTTTTTTTTTTTTTGTTTTGTTTTTATACAATTACATTAAATAGTTCAGTAATCACCAGGGACCAGAAAATACAAACACATTATTACGATGTTCGTGGAGACGTTTTATGGCCGCCACGTGACACCAGCTGTAGTGACGAGAAATAAATTCTAAATGTTGTCTGTTTTGTTTAAACTGGCTTTATAGGCGCTAAAACATGATGTCCAAACAACAAATACATTTATTGCATTGTTCGTAATCAGTAATCCAGAATTCGATTTGTGTCTGGGTAATTTGATTTGCATGCGTCATTAGAAAAAAAAAAACAGTAAAGCGTAAAAACAATGTTGTTTGTGCAGTTCTATTTAACTCTTAGCATGCTGGGTGAAACAAAATCAGAAGGAAGCATATTAAAATATATCACTTATTTTTCTCAGAAAATAGAATTTGACATTTCATGGAAATTGTCTCCTAATTTGCATGAAATGTCAAATCCTTATTTCTGGGAAAATAGAAAAAATATGATCAATTTGTCGTCTGCCGATTTAGCCCATAGCGTGCTAAGCATTGAAGATAACAGATGACCTTGAAAGGCATCACGAAAACATGCCTATATAATTTTGACCCCGTTAAACCCCACTTTTGTATAGTAAAACTGGGGTTTACAGGGGTATACATTATTTTTCTTATTTCTGCTCAAAACATAGATTGTGGGTACTCGTTAGAACCGCCTCGCCGAGGCGGTTCTAACGAGTACCAACAATCTATGTTTTGAGCAGAAATATGAAAAATATCAGAATTTTTCATCTGAAAATTTTCATTTTTCAATGGTAAAATTTTCAGTATATTTGAATAGGCGTGTTTTCGTAATGGTATAGCTACACTGTACAATCGTATAAGAAATTGTCTAAAGTGTTTAATGACTACGATACTCGTAGCTCTTAACGTCACACAGCTGTTAAAATCACACCAAACGAATTGTCTGAAGGTCAAGATCTTTAGACATCTCGTTTAGTGTAAAGCACCTTTCTTCAGAAAATCGGTTCGACGCTTTCATTAACCCATTAATGTCTAGTGTTTTTAAGAAAACATTAGTAAACGGTTTTGATCCGAAAGCGGCGGCTGATCAGTGTTTGCATTGAATTCAATAGTTTTCGTAAAAAAAGAAGAAAAACATTATACATGTACAATAAGATAACAAGTACGAAGCAAAGCCTTCCTTGGGTACTAAAAGGAGAAGAAACGAGGAACAGACAGGGGAAAGACACAACTGCACAATTGCAATACAAAGAACTTCAATAGAGGAACCACCTTTGAACGGTCAGCAGAAAAAAAAAAGTACTGGGGTCTAAAGCTATTTTTAACCTCTCGAAAACTCTTGATCAGAGTCTGCTAGTTTGCAATGAATTCAGGAGTTTCTGAAAGAAAAGGAACGACCTTCCACCTCTCAGCAGAACAAAGTAGTTGGAGCTTAAGGTATTTTTACCTAATCGAAAAATCGCCCGTAATTCTGACACTGCGCCAAAGTGCATTTATAAGTTCGGTCCGCGCCTTCTAAATCTAACAACAAAATACAAATACGCACACAAATGCGATGGAACAAAATAGTCTTAGGAGTCTTATTGTCTGTTAAAATAAGGAAGCTATAACTATATCTATCTAATGATTTAGCCTACAGCAGCATGTTAAACATCACGAAAACATGCCTATATAATGTTGACCCCCTTAAACCCCATTTTTATATAGTAAACCTAGGGTTTGCAGGGGTAGACATTAGTTTTCTTATTTCTGCTCAAAAACATAGATTGTGGGTACTCGTTAGAACCGCCTCTCCGAGGCGGTTCTAACGAGTACCCACAATCTATGTTTTGAGAAGAAATAAGAAAAATATCAGAAGTTATATTCGAAAACTTTCAGGTTTTCTTTGTGGTGAAATTTTTAATATGTTTGAATAGGCGTGTTTTCCTAATGGCTCAAACTGTATAGGAGACGGACCACATAATGCAAGGGCTGAGTAGAATGCATGGATGATCTTGGCATTTGCTCATTTGCTCTTTGTATATGACACAATGGCGAATTCCTTAGCACTTACCATGTCATAAGCAAATTCAGCTGATGACAGACTGATGATATATTTTCTTTTTTTTTCCTAGAAAATAGTAATTAACACTACATGCAAATTGTCTTCTATGGAGACAATTTGCATGAAATGTCAAATCCTATTTCCTAGGAAAAAGTAAGAAAACTACTTCTAATTGTCGTCTACTGGAATTTTTACTCACATGCAAAGTGTTAATAATATTTTAGGCAACATGTCCAACTACAACATGATCTGATATGATTTTTTCCGCACCTTCGATCTTTAGAGGGACGTGTTACACGGCAGATTTGCCTCCAAAAATTAAAAAGGGAGACAAGTCAATTCCTGTTAGCGTTCCTTTCTAAAAAGGGGTCTATACTAAAAGAAAATAATTTGCTTTCTCTCCCCATACCCACACCTAGGGGGAGCAAATTCTTCCGTTTACAGAAGACACCTTTCTGGAAGGAGATCAAAAACATTTTGACAGAATTACCTCCCTTGAAAGTGTATGCATTCCCTTTTATATGAATCTGCATCTGATCTATGTATTGTATAGCTGAGATATGTATTGTAAACATAACTATTAAACAAGTCCCATGTTATCTCAAATTTTATTTTCTCTGAAAATTACAACAAAAAGAAAATCAAAATATTTTCTGCTGCAGTTATGCTGAGAACTTTGACCCATTGAAGACTGAAGACTCCTAAACGGGTAATCTGGCAAACAGGGCGTCTGATCAGGGTCTCCACTTTTTGCAAATAGTGCAACCATTTTTCTTTAGGAATATCTATATCATATAGCCTGACATAACTAAAATTGAAAATGGACTCTTCCAATATATAGTGTGGGAGAGTTTATTCAGTCTTTAATGGGTTAAGATCATGAACATTAAGTAGATTCGTTTAAAATTCCGGAAATTATAAGTCTGATTTCAGTATAAACTGGTATCGTGATCTCACCTTTAATTACTGATGTCTGACGAATTAGTTATGAAGCGACTTTATGAAATGTCTTTTTGAAACTTATCATTGGGTCTTGATGTGATGACTATACCAGCTTGCAAAGATATCCGCCGATCCGTGATTACAAAAAAAAAAAAAAAAAAAAAGAAAAAAAAAAGAATAACTAACTTAATAAATAAACAAACAAATAAATGAATAAAATAAATAAGTTTCTTATTGCATGTGTGTCTATACGATCTGCACAGGACATGCATGTGCCTTGCCACGTGAAAACGTGTCTTCGTGGCGTATGCTAGCATTAGAGTCTAGATGAACCTTTGCGATCGCACTGCAAGAACAGAACATTTCCTTGGCACTTACATAATCATTGGATTTGGAAAATTATATTGTTAAGCACCAAATGAATCATGTGGTTTGTCTACCCAGTCTTTGTACTTTTTTCAGTCAAAATCTGTATTATCTAGAAATGTAGACCGTTCATTTCCTTCAGACTACCGTCCCGTCTCTCTCTTGTGCGCTCCTGCAAAAGATATGGAAAATAGCTATCTTTAAACACTTTATATTTCAATGATGATAATATCATAACGCCACTGCAATCTGTTTTTTATACCTGGCGACTCATATACTAATCAGTCAACTTACTTGTATGATACCTTCTGTCAAGCACTCGATTCAGGAAAAGAAGTGTTTAGAGGAGGCCTGATCTGACCTATAAGCGAAAACGTTCATCCCAGACCCGAACCATTATACGGGGACATTGGGGCACACACTACGTAGACTTGTAAACGTAAAGGGCAACATTACGATACAAGCCTATTCAAATATACTGAAATTTCATACCACTAAAAATGAAATTTTTCAGATAAAATTTCTGATATTTTTCATATTTCTGCCCAAAACATAGATTGTGGGTACTCGTTAGAACCGCCTCAGAGGCGGTTCTGACGCTGAGGCGGTTCTGACGAGTAGCCACAATCTTATGTTTTTGAGCAGAAATAAATAATATATACCCCTGTAAGTAATGTATACCCCTTTAATGGGGTCAACAGTACAGGGCTATAGGCATGTTTTCGTGATACGTACTATTAGGACGATTCTGAGTCAAAAACGCGCAGCTTTTTTCATAATTATATTCAGTGTGTTGTATCTCTGTGTCCGTGCTCTTTATACGTATCTTTTTTCAAACACTGTAGACACTAATAGCCACTCACCGAGCACAATTTAGACACGTAAAGTTATTGCAATTTTATGACAAGTACAGAAGGGGGTTAAGGTATCTGAATAATTAGGGTAAAATGCGGTAATACCTTACTAACCCTAACGCTACAGATACATGCTTACGCTAATGGTTTTGATACATACTGGAACAAATCGTTTAGATCTAGTTCAGAACTGTTCCGATCAGACTCTGCTAGGTTAGCCATTATGACAACACATTTCAGAAACAGCTGAGAGACCAACTTGCTTACTACAATTTAGAACAACTTGCTAACTACAATTTAGAATAAGTAAGCAAGCAGTTAAGAAGTCCGAGTAGTAATGGTAAATTAACATGCAACACCATAGAAGTGGCATCTGTATCAATTACATAGGTCCATAGTGAAAAGTAATACAGCGATACCACGTAATGACCAGTACCTGGCAACGGGAAATACACTCCAATTCCCATTGTTTCTCATTCTCTAGTAATAGGACATACAGTCGACTCTCGTTATATCGAACACCAAAGGAACTCTCTGAAATTCTTCGAGATATCCGTACCACGACATATCATATTTGCAGAATTTAGGGAAAAAATAAAGCGAACGACCCTATTGCACAAATTAACATGTATTTTGACTCCTGAAGTTAGGGAAACATTAAACTATTGCGGAAAAGAGGAGGAGTTGCTTCTTAGGAGCAATTTCTCCTCTTACCACAATATTTTTGTGACCTGTTCTTAGATTTCCATGTTAAAACAGGGAACATATTTTCACTTCGAGATAAGCAGTTATTCGAGATAAGCGTAGTTCAGATAACGAGGGTCGACTGTATTTAGTTAGCTTCAAAGAAAGTTACTGCTGGCGTAGGCAGGGGACGAGCAGAAGGTTCCATCATTACGAAAACATACCTATATAATTTTGACCACCTTAAACCCCACTTTTATATAGTAAAACTGGGGTTTACAGGGGTATACGTTATTTTTCTTATTTCTGCTCAAAAACATAGAATGTGGATGCCCACAATATATGTTTTGAGCAGAAATGTGGAAAATATCAGAGTTTTTTTATCTGAAAAAATTCAGTTTTTTTAGGTGAAATTTTCTATATATTTGAATAGGCGTGTTTTTGTAATGTTTTATTATCTAATAAGTACACACTCAGTCAAACCATGTCTGCTATTTTCTATATGGGCCACACCATGCGGACAGCGAAGACCCGGATCGGCCTGATCAGGGCATTTGCTGTCCGCTATTAGAATCATTGAACACATGTATCAATAAAGATTCTTTGCGCATGCGCAGAATAATGTAAACGCACATTTTTGTGCATGCTCGAAGTTATATATATATATATATATATATATATATATATATATATATATATATATATATATATATATATATATATATATATATATATATATATATTTTTTTTTTTGTTTTTTTTTGTTTTGTTTTTTTGCTTGACGCGGCCCATATATTGCTTGATTCTTTATTTCAGAAAGAGTCCCCGTTTCAGGTTATTATTTTGATATCACAACAGATTCGTTGAGGCCGTAAAACGTCACCCCGTTTATCTAAGATTTCGCCGCAATACGATTCTGACAATACAGGCAACTGACACGAACGTATTCATGTTTTAAACAGGTCATGTTAATTAATAAGTTAATAACGTTTGGACTGGCATGTCGTTTTTGAGTTTTACCTCCGTGATAGTTTTAAGCCGTGTGCCGCTAAAAGCAACGTTACTCTGTAATACAGAAATTGAAAATACATACTTGAGGGGTAGAAGACAAATGGCCTGCGCATGAGCACAATCAGCCTTCTTTATAGTATAGTTTATATCGCTGACGATGCCTGCTGGGCTGAAACTAAATTCTGTCCGAAACAATGTCGACACTTCACCATTTTCTCGCGGTTGTCTTTATTGCCCTTAAAAGTAATTTCATTTTGATCTACCCAGCAAGCATTCTTCATAAATCTACAGCGGGCAGTTATCGGCCCGTCAGCTACCCTGACGGGCCGATAACGGCCCGCTGTAGATTTATAAAGAATGCTTACTGGGTATCTTCTTCGACTGTGTGTGCAGGTAGGTCTGAGCCTGTTGATCTGCATACCCGGCAGTGCTTTGATTATTGCGGCGAAATTATGACATAAACGTCCAAATCAAAGCACTGACAGCACTTTGTTGTCAATTGTTTCTGAGTGTAGGCTGGGAAAATGGTCTCGAAATGGGACAAGACTGTTTCCTTTGAACCTTAACTTCCTGTAATTTAAGCAAACAGCGCAGACCCTGATCAGACCCCGCAGAACGCGGTGTCTGATCTGGGACTGCACTGTTTGCCAATGCCCCAAATACCCCAGTCCAGGTTTTACAGATAACCCTTTATCAAAAGCACTCTGACGTCACAACGACAAGAATAGCGCGGTTACCTGGATTTTGTTTGATTACAATTGGTCAATGATAATCATGCGGACAACTGCCATAAGAAAATTTTGGCGTTTGTATACTATGGATCGAATGTGAACAATCGACCCAAACATGGTTCAATGACGCACGTATAACGAGAATACCACAGATATACTATATCAATACTTTCTACAGAGACAATTACTGCACCAGAACCAAAATAGAGGCATCGCAGTGATAGCAATCATTAATAATTTGCACAGACTACGTATACCACAATAGAACTTCCATATATCATACAATCACTTCGTGGGGTTCTCAGTTGAAAAGGGTTATCAGTTTAGCCACTTCATAATAAAACAGCTTTTGGGACATACACTAGCATCCTTATCCAGAAATGTCCTATGTACATCATTACAAAAACACACCTATTCAAATATACTGAAAATTTTACCAACAAAAAATGAAAATTTTCGCTAAAAAATTCTGATATTCTTCATATTTCTGCTCAAAACATAGATTGTGGGTACTTGTTAGAACCGCCTCGGCGAGGCGGTTCTAACGAGTACCCACAATCTATGTTTTTGAGCAGAAATAAGAAAAATAATGTATACCCCTATAAACCCCAGTTTTACCATATAAGTGGGGTTTAAGGGAGTCAAAATTATATGGGTGTGTGTTTCGTGATGGTTAAGCAATGCGTATTCCGTCCTCTATAGGCTAATAAACAGTCGAATCCAAATGGCTCGAAGATTTTTGGGACCTTGGAAATTTGTTCGAGACATGGATAGATCGAGCAACTGAAGGTTTATCTAATGTTTATGGCTAATTTAGGAATATTTTTCCTATTTTCTATATATTAATTGTATGTTGAGTGTACTCATATAATTGCCTCAATGAGGCGATTGTAATGAGTACGCACAACATACATTTTTCATGAAAATATAGAATAAATCCTAGAATATATCTAAATATGTGTTTTCCTGAGCTGCTTCTGATAAGAAGATTTTAAAAGTTTTCTATATAGATATATAGGGAAAATAAGCCCTGACCCTGGCGGCCATGTTTTTTTGACGAATCATGATGGCTTGAACAATCTTGATAGAGGGTTACAAAAGGAACATTCCTGCAAAGTTATACTGTAATCGGTCCAGTGGTCTCTGACTAAAAGATCTTTAAAGTTTTTCTATATACATATATAGGGTAAATAAGCCCCACCCTCTAGAGGCCATGTTTTTTAATGAATCATAAAGGCTTGAACATTCTTGGTAGAGGGTTACCTAGGAAACCTTCCTGTGCCAAGTTATTTTGAAATTGCTCCAGTGGTTTCTGGCAAGAAGATTTTTAAAGTTTCCTATATAGATACATAGGGAAAATAAACCCTGGCCCCTAGCGGCCATGTCTTTTTTTACAAATGATGATGGCTTGATCAATCCTGGTAGAGGGTCTCCACGGGAACATTCCTGCAAAATTATTTTGAAATCGGTCCAGTAGTTGCAGAGGGTTACTAAAGAAATATTTCTGCCGAGTAATATTGAAATCGGTCTAGTAGTTTCTGACAAGAAGATCTTAAAGTTTTCTATATAGATATATAGGGAAAATACTCAGCCCCAACTCACCCACCCCCACCCCCCCTCCCCCACACACACCTTCCTCCTGGCGTTCATGTTTTTTTTTTTGACGAATCATGATGGCTCACCAAAGAAACATTTCTGCCATAATATATTGAAATCGGTCCAGTGGTTTCTGACAAGAAGATTTTTTAAAGCTTTTTCTTTTCTTTTTCTTTTGGTTGCCAAGTCAACAGGAGTTCTGCTTAGATTCCCACTGTTTGAACAGCTTTCAATTTGTACCGCCCAAGGATCATTCCTGTGAAGTTTGGTTCAAATTGGCCCAGTGGTTTAGGAGGAGATGCCAATTATTGACAGACGACTGACGACGGTAGACGGACGACGCACGACGGACAACAGACAGCTGGCCTATCAAAATAGCTCACATTGAGCACTACGTGCTCAGGTGAGCTAATAAGTGAAGATGCCCTTGGAATTCCACAATCACGAAGCTCAGACCTCCCGAAGCACCAAAGAAGGAGGAATGTGGAACAAATAAGGACAAAATAAAAACAACATATCAAACCACAGACGCACAAATAAAGAAGAACTGCAACGGAGAAACTACCTCGGAATGATCAGTAGGAGAACTAATGGGAGTGTTAACCAAGTTTGTATCCGCGAGAAACCTCAACCTTTATTCTGATGAAGCTAACAATCACAAATATACGTTCAGTCTTCTATCTCATCTGTGAAACATCACAGTGAAACACATATAATCAAAAATAGAAGGAAGGCAATTATCGGAATCGATAAAATTACCAAACAATTTCCGTTCCAAGACACCAAAGGGAAAGAAGGACGCACTTAAAGCAACGGCACCACAATCAGACACTACAAGCTATCAAAAATAAAACACACACACACACACACACACACACACACACACACACACACACACACACACACACACACACACACACACATCAGGACATACATGCAAAGACATACAGTGGCAGAAATAGTAAACCACAGCACAAGCATTGCCTTGGATCGGTCAGTAAAATATTACTCGGGAGGAGGGGATAGGGGAGGAGGGGGATTAAATCGATTGTACGTGGATACAACCCTCGCCGTTTGTTCTGCCGTGGTATACACAAGACATTTGTTCAGTCCGCGTGAAGGGTTCCTAACTTATCAGTGCAACATCTCTGAGAACATAAAAATCAAACGAATACAGAGATGAAACAACTATGAGGACTCGACATCAAGAAATAACTGAAATGCTGAAGCAAAAGAAAACCAACAGTTGGACTCCGGTGGGATCGACCAGAGCCAGAGCATCAACTTAAAATTCTTTAGGCCGGGGGCGTCACAGAGTCTGAGGCCCGACCAACCGGTGTGCAACCAAAGTGGGAAGCAAAGTTATTAACCGTGATTGGGTTAACTACCATTCATGCAGTCTGTCATATTACATTTGTGTTGTACCCAATCTTTATATATCGAAGCCTTTTTTTACGAAGTAGACTCCCAATCCTAAAATCATTGCAAACATATATTTTTCTGGATTTATACATTAAGTCACCATAAAATTTAGGTTCCGATAGGCCTTGTTGCAGAAAAGATTTAAATTCAACAATGAATTTTGAAACTAAATCGAAATGACGTCAATAAACATTTTAAATAGAAGGCTTTGCACAGTTTGTGATACCGATACCCTGATTTAGAAGTTAAGCGGTTAACAATTTATTTCGAGAGTTGAATCAGTAACATGATACGACACTCTGGCGAACCGAATTAGTTGCGAGATATATACAACCGTAGGATGCTCGACGACGAACACCACCATCCAAGTAAGGAAAAAATTACAATCTCAAAATCAAAATCATCGCACGATTCATAAATTTTGCATGAAATAAACCCATCTAAAATAGACAAATGCAAATCCCAAAACGGGGCTTTGGTTTCGAAAGAATTTGCTTTATCTAATTGAAGCTCTGAAGGATAAATTTGGCTAATCAAACCATCGACGTACTTATTATCAATATTTAATAAATTGTAAAGATATATAGACGTCGAGCTGAAAGCTTCAGTAACTTCAGATTGCTTTTCTTCAGAAAGAGACATCATGAAGTGTCTTTCATAACAGCACAAGAACAAATTAGCCATAAGCGGTGCGCAATTCCTACCCATCGGAATACCTCCAATTTGTCTAAATGGCTTAGTACCAAACCTTTTATAAATATCGTCAAGTAAAAAAGTGAAAGCTTCACACACTTTTTGGCATGACCATAAGTTATAGATTCTATGGTTTCCGGAAGTGAAAAAAGCAATTCTTCCGTTTCATGCAAGATAGAGGGAACCTTCCCTATCAAATATTCATTCAGTAAAATCATTAAGTTTTTCTTTTATAAATTTATGAGGTAGTGTAGTGTAAAGCGTGGAAAAATCATAAGTAGACAGACTTGATGCACAAAAACTTCTGAATTTTAGTTTATTAAAAACTTCATTCGAATTTTTAATGGACCGAAAGCAGTTGTGGTCATGGTACCCAAGCCATAATCCGAATTCATAAATCCGTAAACGAATGACGAATCAGAATATTCAGACCAGCTGACTTCGACCCCAGAATAAAGGGTGTAATCAAGCGTCCGCGGAAAGTAAGCATTACTTGGTAAGCAAGCTTCGCCCACCATGGCCATAGACCTGAACGAAGGAAATGTAGGTAGAAGCGTATGTTTGGGATTTTGAAAGTCTACTTATGGCTCGTCATTGACAAAAACATCAGAAACAATTCTGGAAACTGCCACATTGTAGGGATTGACCAGATCATGATGTCTCCTATAGAACTTTTTAAGTGTTGCTAACAGTTTGGTTTTTTGACACCCCTGGCTCAACATCTTTGTAGTGAGCACTTTTCCACGCTCCATGAAGTCCTGAATATTTGAACAGGCTCTGGCATCACGGATTAACTATGATACGTAACCGCCGTATGCTGGTGCAGAAGGAATATAACTGCTAAGGAATGGAAAGTTAACAATAGGAAAATTGAAGTCATCCTGTTTGTCGTAAAATAGAAAGGAAGGCAATGATTAGGAATCGATACAATTATCCCATACCTCCCATCAGAGGCATCAAAGGGAAAGAAACACAAACACGAAATAACTGGACCCTAATGGAAGCATCACTAGCAGAAAGCCAAACGGACAGTTACTTTCCCACAAAGTGGCCAAATGGCTATCCAAAACAAAAAAGATGTAAGCGACACACACATTCAAAGACGAACTATAACAAAATAAACCATGACAGAAGAACCGCCTTGGAGCGGTCAGTGAAAAGTATTTCACTGGGGGGGGGGGGGGGGGGGGGGTTGGGGGGGGAGGGGGTGGGGGGGGGGAGGGGGCTAAAATGGATTTTACGTGGCCACAATCCTCGCTCTTACTTCTGCCGCGGTTTAGACACATAATTTGTTCAGTCCGCATAAAGGCTTCCTAACTCATCAGTGTTACATCTCCGAGAACACGAAAAATCAACAAATTACAGAGATGAAACAACGATGAGGACTCGACAGCAAGAAACAACTGAAATGCTAGAGCAAAAGAAAACCAACAGTAAGACTCCGGTGGGCCCGACCAAAGATAGAGCATCAAGTACCAACCAACATTACCCAAAATTAAATTTCAAGTAAGCCTTTACGTTGGAACCGTCATAGAATCTGAGGCAAGCCTAGTAGTAAGCTTTCCATTGTTAATGTACAGATAACAATCCAAGTATGAGGGGAGGCTGCAGTCTCCGTTGTTTCCTGGACAGATGAATTCTAAATACTCTGCAAATTTTGTGTTTTTCACAGACAAAATATCATCTATATATCTGTAGGTGAAATTGAAATGTTGTGCAATGTGTTTCTTGCCTACTTTGAGGAGACTTTGTACAAACTCCGCCTCATACGAGTATAAAAACAAGTCGACAAGCAACGGTGCACAGTTAGTACACATCGATTATTTGCTGAAATATCCGTCCGCCGAACTCAACAAAAGTATTGTCGAGCAGATATTCCAGCATCTTTAAGGCATATGCATCTGAGTTTTTTTTGTGGTGCCTCAGAGTGATCCGGAGCAAAGTATGTGTCTTTGTAGCCAATGAAAACATACTGAAAGCGACGGTTACCATTATTGTTGAAACACTTGTTGATAATTTCCTTTAATTTAGATTTCAATTTATCATGAGGGATAGTTGTGTAAAGAGTAGAGGAATCGAAAGATTCTATACTGTTGACGGAATGAAGACATTGTGCCTTTAGGTTTTCTTAAAGCTCTTTGGAGTTTTTCAGGATCCACATCTGATTAACACCACTCTTGGCATATGCAGTGTCACAATACGTCTGAAGGCCTTCTTTCACTGCGGTTAGGATCCGTGTTAGAATCTGAGAAAGCGGCTTGGTTGAGCACTTAGCTGAACCCGCCATATATCTACTTATACGGATTCTTGTGAAGTTTAGGAATCCAGTACAATTTAGAAGGTCAATATCTTCCTCTGGGAGGAAAATTCCGAATGTCAGCATCACCGAATGGTGGTTTTGTAGAATTTCGTCCGTGGACATAGCAGTATGATTATATGTAGTGTTTCCAGTCATGGTACTCATACCAAGCTCTTCCATTAAGCAGGTTATGTAGTGTGTTTTGAAAACAAACACATTGTTGTTAGATGCCTTGTCGGCTGGAACAACGACAAACTTTTCATGGATTTTAGCTAACTCAGCGGCAACATCTGGATCATCAAAACTCGATTCATGTCGGCGAGACATGGCTCTGCTGAGTACTGAGACACGTCTGTTTACCAAGGACATTACCGATTTAACCCATTCAGACAGGGTATCAACCTCAACGTCCTTTTTCTCGGCCCAGCGTCGTACATACTCTTCAACTGAATTCAAAATTAATTTGGAATTCTTTTTCCAAGTAAAAGACCTGGGTTCCCTGTATTTAGGACCTTATGAAAGAATGTCCCTGAGTTTGCTAATCTTGACTATATTGAGGTCTCCTGTTATGATGTGACCGGTTTGATTATAGCAGAACTCCGAGGCTTTACAGGAACACGCTGATGAGTTTCGAGAAATGTTCTCGGTATTTAGCCCTGCAGCACGTTTTTGTAATCGAAAATTTTAGGTGCGATGGGAGACGAATAACTATAGGAGATGATGGGTGGGCTCTTGTAATTGAAGTAAGCTGGTATAGTTGAAGTCAGTTTCTTATGGTTTAAGATATTGCTAATGTTAAAGGCGTCAAGACCTTTGTTTCTGAAGTCAAGTTTCTGAAAATCACGAGTGGGATACTCTTCTGGAGAAACTGTTTGAACAGGCTTATACAACCTAAACTTTGCAACATTCAAAATGATAGCAACCAGTTTATATTCAGGAGAATTTTGAACGTATGTTTTTGTATCCAAAACTTCCTTCTGCAAACAGCAAAGTTTAGTTACCGACAGCTGATACAGTTTGGTGCGAATATGATGAAGTCCTAATGGCTGCTGTAAATATGAAAGGAGAGTGTTAAATGCGACATCAACATGACGATTGTAGTGCCGATGTCCATGACTTCTCTTATGTCTTTGAGAGCTGCCAAACAGCCTCATCACACTGACCGACCTGCATCTTACCTGATTTTTCATAGACCTTGTCACAATACCTAATCATATGCTTTCTGATGGCAGTAAGACAAGAATTCAATCATTTAGAAATCAGTAGTGGTGCAAGAGCTTGGATTTGCATTAAACCGTGCTTTGTATGGTCTTTCGTGAAGTTTATGCAACCAATATAACGTAGCAAACTTATATTGGTCTTCTTGAACACTTACAGCAAACTCGGTGTCTGCATGCTAGGTATGATCATTAACCATAGTCCTCTCTTCAATCAAGCTTTGTAGTTCATAGGCCTATGTACCACCAAGTTCTTGTTTTAGAATATTAACATAATGGAGGCGTCAAACAATGACGATTTTATTTGCTGCCTTGTCTGCCGGCGCCAAAACATACTTCCTATGAAATTCTTGAATACCGAGTAGAAGGTGACGTAAACACGTCTCTGGTTTAGGAGGTAATAAATTAGTATTTCGACAATAGAAAGAAATACGTTTATTAACTATTCTCAAAATGCTACTTTTCCATTCTTTAAGAGCAACATGTTTAACATACTCTCGCTTACAGCATCAATTACCGAATTCATTCAAGGTGAAAGCAATGTCTTCCCTACAATTATTAAAATCAATATTAGAAGAAAATCGGTATTCGGGCCTTTAGAAATTATACTTCAGATTCTAGAATCAGGAATTATTTCTTAATTCCAAGTGATTATATGCCCTGCTGCTGGATAGTAATACATTGTGTCTTTACAATCTCAGGTCTTAGGAGTATTTGTATCAATATCGAGATCTGAAACAAGTTTATTAAAATCAACAATGATAGATCGAACATGTTTATTATACTTATACCAAATTATGGGAGTTTCAGAATTTTGAAAATAAGTTGGAATTGATAAAATAACCGAATTGTCCCTGACGATACTAAGCAAATCAATAAAATCTATCTCTTATTTATGAAAGAAATTTTGATAAAATAACACGTGTGATTAATTTCAGAGTCGATGTGAAGATGAAGAGCATGCTGAATATAACCTCTAGTAATGAGAGCTGCGTCATATAACTGATTAGAACTATGACGAAACAAAGCAAGCAAAACACTATGATGAAACAAGTCAATGGCTCAATGGCGATCTGAGGCCAGAACACAAGAAAGCCACAAACAAGCCCACGATGAGTCCGACCACAGACATTAATAGTCAAGCGCTGACCATCTGAAACAGATTGAGGAGGGAGCTGTCATTTAGTCTGAGGACGGTCCCACCTCGAACAATTAAAGCGGAATGCAAAGTTATCAACCTTGATTGGGTGAACAACTATGGACTCAGAGACAATGCATATATAATTTACATATTAAATTCCAGTAAACTTGTCACGGTTTCTGGCCCCAAAAGAAACATATTAATAAAAAAAATCTAAAAAGTTGCTTTTATAGATAAATAACACAGAAAAGAACGAAAAACATTTGACGAATAAAATGTACTTCGGACAGATTGTAGAGTAAAATAACACATTGCCCACTTAAACCGATGATTTCCTGCTTTCTTGTTCGCAGCTAAAACATATTTCTGAACTAAATGTTTATTGGTGCAGTCCAATTTCGGATTTTACGATTTCATACCTTTCAATTCCCCATTGTTTATGGTTAAAACGTTTTTAGCAGTTTGTGAATTTACACAGAATGTACAGGTTGGTAGATCGCGAGTGTCGTCATATTTTGTTTGGAGAAATACGGATAAACTAATACTCATACTATAGTTTTGTTTGTTTCTTATTTCATAATTTATTTGTTCTTAGATTGCACTGTATTAGATCGCAGGGCCGTACATTTTGGTGTGGTATATTTTAGCAGTGAACACTAGTATTAATGTGGGTCAAAAAAATAGTTTTTTTTTCTGTGCGGTATACATTTAATCACAACTGGATGCAACGTCATATTATTTTTGTTGACCTAATTTGCCTGTTAAAATATTTATTGGGTTTCTTACATTGGCAAGTCGTCTAACAAATAATTATATCACTCAGACCGAGTGCCGACTGGTGACAGTCGATCAAATACTTACAGAGTGAGTGAATGCGGGTTTCTGAGGGCGGGGAGCGGTGTACAGGTTTACGTAGATATGCCTACCTATCTCATGTATAGAGCTAAAGCTACCCAGGATAGTCTAAAGTATTATCAAAAATGAAATAGAGATGAGAAACGAACACTGACAGTACAGTCTTGGAACTGTTAACAGCAAAAGTTTTGTGGAATAAGGGCAGGGCTCAATACTGGTTCTTCTGGCGTTTTATCTCGCCCTTAATAACGATACTGATTCCGCTACATATAACTGTTGAGATTTTCTAACTCGTGAGTGGATAAACTTTTCAATACTAAGTGAAACAAAGAAAGTAAGTAGACACATGACCGTTTTAAAACAGGTGGCATCTCCACTGAGGTCAGAAAAATTATTTTATATCTGTATACATTTCTAAGTGCGGTAAAACTATAAGCTTTTGTCATTTGACAGACAGGTCCAGGGTGTAGTTAGTCGGCTGTAAAAGTGCTTTATCCGCCCCACCTCAACCCCGCTCCGGTGGTTTATTCTACTGACCGTTCTACTGATACCTTTTTCGACTGCATAACTACTATATCCGTCATTACGTCTTGTGTCAAGATACAAGAAAATCAACAAAAACTGACGCCACATTGTTTGTACTGTCGGTGTGATATTTTACATATCTGCAATGTGGAGAAAATGTGCACTGAGAACAAAATTACTAATATGTGTCCAATAAGACTTTGCTGTGTTTACGTTTATTTTTGCAAGAATTATTGCTGCATATGGCATATGTATCTACTCTACTATGCTGAAATCAATTGAGAGCACAAATTTTACTTATTCAAGTAATGACAGAATTAGAAGAAATAATTGGACGCACGAATTGAATCTGTTGAAACTGCGGGTTTAGACGGAGTAACAGCTAATGGGGCACTGGGAAATCAATGTAGCAGCAGAAGTCGATCAAATCTTTTTCGTGGTGATCTGTGACATTTTGCTGTGATGGTAAAAAGTCATCGAGTTCCAGTCGTCTGTAGGGATACTTTTGCATGTTCTGTTTCATTTGGTGATACAACGGGGGTTCGTATTAAAGAGTTTGATCGGTATGATTGCGTCATTTGTTTGACGTTTTACCCTAAATTTGGCATTCTAAATTCTAAATTTATGTCATGGTTCATTTTCACCGCATATTGCGGCTGACAAGGTCATTAATAAAGATAGTTATATATTTTTGTATTTCGATTTGTCCTTGACCTCATATTCCAAAACAACTCGTGAATCCATATTTCTTGCACCTGCTCTGTCTTATGTTTCCAAATAAACCAATACAACGATTTTTATATCTGCTTAGCACGCTTCTAAGTGTATTAGTAGACGCAGTTCACACTATCTGTGATCTTGTGGGGAACATATATTTATATGTATTACGAACCTAATAGCAGTCTGTTATTTTTATAGGAAGAAGACCTTATTCATTATATAGATGCTTCAATAAGATACAGTCCTCACAAAAATGCGTTTTTGCGCAAATTCGTACGGCGACTGTCTAAATTGCCTCTGTATACTTGCAGACATCATGGTTTTCTTCGATCGTCTAGAATGAAATTAGTGACTGGGGAATTCTCTGAAAAGGGAAATGTCAGGTTGATTTGCAAGTTAATCTGGGCACTTGTTGTTTTCATACGCGCTGAGCCACCGTTTTTACGTCACGAAGTTCAGGTAATGCAAACTGAACATGCCTTAATATGTTCAAAATCTCTTCGATCTTGAAATTTTGGCAGTATTTATTGTGTCATTGAAAAGATGTTACAGAGAAATTGATTCTGTTTTTAGGGCGAGATTTCGTGCAAGTAAAGCCAGTTTAATTTATACGGTAGTTATTCTGATGACCGTTCCAAAGCGGTTCCTCTGCTACAGTTCTTGTGTGCTCGGATGCCGATAATTTTAAATGTGTCGTTTTCTTTGTCATAGTTTGTTCTACATTTCTGCTTTTGGTGCGTTGCGGCGGCTCTGATACGAGTTTGTTGCCTTTTCTTTAAGTTTTGGAAAATGTGTGCATGAACTTCTTATGGCACTGAGCCATCTTTTGTGTTTTGTCTGGAAGTGCAACTATAACCAATGCAAGTGCAACTATCATGACCAATCCAGACGAAGTTTGCAATACCACATACAGACAAACGCACACTTTACATGGTTTCAATTCCAGTGTCAGTACAGATTGCAAAACATGAGATAGTGTGATATGACCAACAAAAGGGTGTCGAAATAAGTGCAAAAGTGCAATTTTCTTCGTAATAAATCTTAGAGTATGCTCAGGTGAACAACAACTCGGTGGTTTGTCTACCGCCTACTGTGTAGAATTAGGACATACACGATGTCAGAGTAACAATATATATGCATAAGGGAGATTACTGGCTTGTATGCAGTCAAGAAACTCGATCTGCATAATCACATTGCAAGACAAAACAAAGCAACAAAGCACCATATACAAGGAAATTGACCAACAACTGTTAATGGCATTTGCAGTAAGATACGGGCATTATAGCTTTCTTCAGAAAACTATGAATAGAGCCCTTTCGAGATGAAGTGCAATGGAGACTCCCTGAGCATGCTCAACAAACATACCGATTCGTTTCGTGGGAAGGACAAGGACATCTAAGACCTTCAAGAGCTAACATCGCCAACAAAAGACATAAATCAGGACACTAGTCCTATTCCTAGAGGTCGGAATATAGCAGCATCTTCAAGACGGTCCAAAACAAGTTAGATAACATGGAAGTCAGATGGCTTAACTAATTATGTGATGGAAACAAACATATAAATATACTACCTGGAAAAGGCTATAATCTCGAAACACAACATTCTGACCACCGAAAAAAAAGATGAAGAATAAACTATGTCAAGTCACAACCGCACGATTGCGATAAAACAAACTGCGTCAGGCGAAAGATCTTGGAATGGTCTGCAGAAAAAACTACTAGTCGAGCACGGGTTACGTAATGTAGTCGACCGCAAACTCTTCCTTAATTGTGATGCAGCTCAAAAGTACAAAGTACAAATATTTGTTCTGTCCACGTAGTGTAATGTACCTCATTAGTACATCACAGTAAATCACATATTGATAATTACAAAAGCAAAGACAAAACAAAGTAGGCGCTCACTGGTGAGTAAATGAAACCCACTGTTATAGTCATTGAACAGTTTTTGTGGCTGGAAGGCCAGAAAAAAGTTCTAGGATACCATAAAGACAGCCTGTGGTCCTCAGACTCCAGGAACCACCCACGTTTAAGTGTAAATAATATAACACATCCGTCCTCTACACTTGTGGAAGAACTTACTGTTATTCTGCAATAACAACAGCATGGCTCGATCGTGTTCGAATTATTATATAAATCAACAAAAGTTGTAACTTTCGATTTTATTTGTAGATTACTCGATCTGGTTGTAAATACACAGACACTGAATTTTCTTTTTCACCAAGGTTGCTGTAAATATTCGGTGGCACACGATTAGTTCGTCTACACAGGAGACCGTTAGGCTATTAACGGGCGAGGCGATTTTCAAATTATGCATGTGAGCCCACGCAAACAGTTGAACTAATCATCTGCACACAATTGTAAGTTTCTATTTAAAAGTGTTTTCTAGTTTACTTATACAGGCTGATCTTAAACTGTATACCGAAATACTCGTACATGTTTTCTCATGTTGTCGCTGAATCAAACAATTGCTATAAAAGTTGGCTATAACGACGCTCGATTGAAATATTGAGATCACTAGAAACACTTATTAGATTTGTAGCCATTTTACACAAGGAAGACAGCATTTGTGACTTCCTGTCTGTTTTCCTGCACATCAAGACTTTCTTGGACATGGGCTTAGTCTAAAAGGGGGGGTGTCGAATTATTTCCTTCTAGAACTAGCGGACAAAACCTTCCCTGAAAGTGTATTTATACCCCATGACCATCATGAAAACATGCCTATATAATTTTGACCCCTTTAAACCCCACTTTTATATAGTAAAACTGGGGTTTACAGGGGTATACATTATTTTTCTTATTTTGCTAAAAACATAGATTGTGGGTGCTCGTTAGAACCGCCTCGGCGAGGCGGTTCTAACGAGTACCCTCAATCTATGTTTTGAGCAGGAATATGAAAAATATCAGAATTTTTTTATCTGAAAATTTTCCTTTTTTGGTTGTAAAGTTTTCAATATAATTGAATAGGCATGTTTTCGTAATGGCAAAGTCTAAACAAAAAGATGTGTTATAAATAGGTCACCGTCTTATGAATACTCGCTTTATTCATAGTTCCGGTCAGTGTGCAGTATATAAATATAATCATGTTCTTAGACGCTTTTAGACGTCCTATAATAGCTTATAGATTTTTTATGGAGGATATTACGTTTTATCGCTTGTCTAGTCTTGATTCTTAATGTCAGCCAAATTGTTTACATATAGAACTGATACTAAGGAGAATCGGGACTTGATTAAGGTCAATTTGAGCCACATCAGCTGAAAAGGGGCTTTGGATATGCACAAACATCACGGACTAAAATCAGCTAAAGCATCGGCGCAATCTTACGGTCGAGTACTGTTTTGATAGCCATACACTCCATATATGTATTAGAGAACAATTTTGAAAAATAATCAAGCCATAATCAACTGCGTTGCATATGAACACATGCCAGCAGACCTCAACTTCTCCTGATTTACCTATTTGTCAGTATAAGTTGACCTCGTAGTCTGATAATGACAGCACCGTCAATCAAGTTAGAATGCCTCTAGAATAATGAGCTTTAGGTTACAATTGTAATGTATTGATAACAATGCCTTCATATCAAATACTTGTATGTCTTTACTAGTGCCAAACTATGAATAGGTTGAAATGCGTTTTATTTAGGGGGAACGAATAAACATTCAAGGATGGCAGGTCCTGTGAAAATTGTACTGTATCCCTTCTGAAAAGGGAATACTCTAAAAAGTAAGAATTTGCTCCTGCTGGAGCAAATTCCTCATGTTTATTGCTGACCCATATTTAGAAGGTGCGTGCAGAAAATCAAAAATGAAGTAACAAAGATTGTCTTTATTGTAGCGAACGGCAAAAATACTACCAAGTGTGCCAAATCTCCTTAACGTCACGAAAACACGCCTATATAATTTTGATCCCCTTAAACCGCTTTTTTATAAAGTAAAACTTGGCTTAACAGGGATATACATTAGTTTTCGTATTTCTGCTTAAAAACATTGCTTATGGGTACTCGTAAGAATCGTCTTGCCGAGGCGCTTCTAACAAGTACCCTCAATCTATGTTTTGAGCAGAAATATGAAAACTACCAGAATTTTTCATCTGAAAATTTCATTTTGGTGGTAAAATTCTCAATATATTGGAATAGGAGTGTTTTCGTAATGAAGACGGCTAGTGACACAGTAACCAGATCTAGCCTATGGAAAGGCTTTATGAAGCAAACTGTAACATCAAAACAGAGAAATGTATTAACAAAATTTGTAAGAAGCACACCCATGATTCTATCAAAAGACTAGGCGCTTCTAATGAGTACCAACTTGATACGTTTTTATGGTGAACTGGAGAAAATGATCCCGGAATTATCATCAGATACTCCTCCTTTTCCAGTCGTCTATTCGATATAACATACATTAACAATCGGGTCAGTCAAAGAATATACAGTCGACTCTCGTTATCTCGAATTTCAAGGGACTCTCTGAAATACTTCGAGATCCGTACTTCGACATATCAGATTTGCAGAATTGAGGAAAAACTAATTCGATTAAATACATTTAACAAATATATGTGTAATTGGACTCCTGAAGTTAGAGATATATTGAAAATATTGTGGAAAAGAGGAGAAATTGCTCCTCTTTTCCACAATATTTTTTACATGTTGTTAGATTTTCATGTTTAGGCAGGATCAGATTTTTACTTCGAGATAAGCGGTTATTCGAGATAAGCGAGGTCGAGATAGCGAGAGTCAACTGTACATTATAAGGCAATTTGTCACGACTAATTATTTTTCTCCTAATCTAAATGTGCTTGGTTTGGCAGTCAGCATTGCGCCAACGAAATAAAAATGAATGGAAACAAACTTTGAAAAAGTCACTAAAACAACTGACACAAAAGCATAAAAAGAGAAAATACACAAATTTACATGATACAGATATAGAATCCATACGTGTTTCCCCGACTGTGGAAATAGAGGAATTTATAATTTGAAATACAACAAAAATATTTACGGATTTCACAGTAACACTCAGGCCTGGTGTATGATAGTTAAACTGAATATAATTCGGGTAATTCTAAATTGTTAACGAGTATACAGAAAAGAAATATTCTTACAGTGATTTTGTAATTTTAACCTTGGGAACATATAGTTTAGTTGAACATTTATATTCCGTCCATTGCTACCTTTTACTGTATTGCCTGACAGGGGTGGATGGGGCTATTTTATTTAGACTTTTAAAACTCGTTGGCCTTATGATCATACCCTCGATTCCTTTTATGCACGGACTACGGATAGGCAAGTCCGATATCATCATTAAAACTTATTTTTTTTATAAGAGTAGTATATCTTAGTCGCTGTCAAATAAGCTGTTTGTTGTTTCCTGAGTGTATGCTTATCCAAATAGCCAATAATTCGGCGATCTATTCTTACTAAAAATAAGGTGCGACTATCATTGAGAACGAGCAGATTGCACTGATTCCGAATTTGCCATACACGACGAGACAGAAAGAATTTAACAGGTAATAAGGAACAAATATAATTAACAATGTACCAGTTCCAATGACTCAGTCGTCGCTACTCAAGCAAACACTAATATAGTATAAAACGTCAAGGAAAAAAACAACAACAAATAAACAAAAAAAACAACAACAACAACAAAAAAACAGAATCACATATCGTAGCCTAACAATGACATCAAGAGAAAGACCAAACAACCACATTATAGACAATGCATCACAGATCAAAAAACATGCCTCCAAGCCCGTATTAAACATGAAATACCGTGCACAAGGAATATAGAAACAAATAATTTGAAACGGTATTATGGTGTCTTATACATTGATATAGACATTGAAAATAAAACAAAAAATAAAACAATAAAGCTGTTACACACATGGAACTTATGTTGGATGCGTTTTCTGCTGAAGTTGCCCCGAAAACAAACCAGAGAATGTAGATCGTTCATAGACCGTTCATTATGTTGAAATGGTTTTCATTAATCGACTAGAGCTCCTTAGTTGCGTAATCTGCAAATTATGTATATGACATGCTGCTGAGAGAGAGAGAGAGAGAGAGAGAGAGAGAGAGAGAGAGAGAGAGAAAACAAAACACATTTAATTGTGATGGGATGACAGGTGTGGTTAAGGCGTCTAAATGGTTAGGTTAATAAAACAGCCTCTACTCAAAGAACATACAAATCCGCAACAACGTCTTTTCGACGTCGCGGCGACGTCAAAACGTCGTTGTTACAACATTGTTTGTGTTAATACAAAGTTAGCTTTTCGTAAAAGTGTCGTTTTAAAATACACTTGTCGTGAATGTTGTTAGACACTCCTTTAAGCTACAAAACCGGTGACAATGTATCTTACACATCAACAAATGACAATATATAGTCGCATAAATTCTGCGGTTGTACCCCAAAGAAGGCTTTTATTGTTTGTAAAAAGAAAATAACTTTCACTTTTCATTCTACTTTTAAATTTTCCTTTTGGACAATTGAGCTCATTCTGGTAACTTGGAAAATTGTGTTCGGCTTAAACCGGCGCTAAGGGGCGTATGTAACCCTGCACATTGTATTACAATACCGCTGCCATGTGATGAGTCCAAGTAATACCTCGTCGCCGAGTTTTATTCATACATGTGGTTTTGTTACCAAGGTCAACGTTTATAGATTTCATTCATTACGAAAACACGCCAATTCAAATATATAGAAAATTTCATCTCCAAAAACTGAGAATTTTCAGATTAAAAAATCTAATATTTTTCATATTTCTGCTAAAAACAAAGATTGTGGGTACTCGTTAGAACCGCCTCGCCGAGGCGGTTCTAACGAGTACCCACAATCTATGTTTTTGAGTAGAAATAAGAAAAATAATGTATACCCCTCTAAACCCCAGTTTTACTATATAAAAGTGGGGTTTGAGGGGGTCAAAATTATATAGGCGTGTTTTCGTGATGTTGATGTTGAATCAGATGTTATAATATTGTACTTTTAAGACACTATGAAATCCCGTAGTCTTTCGTGGAACAATACTAAAAGACTTCAAAAAAAAAAGAACTGTAGAGTATTTTATTGATAAGCTGTACTATGGGAAACTTAATCAACGCGGTGCTGGAGGAAATCATTTGATCAAACATACACAGATATAGTCTAGTTGTAAAGTAATATTACGTAAAAGTTTCATTAGCAAAGAGGGAGAAACTATCCTACAGGAATAAATGAACAAACCATAACCTACATATGGCTGCAGTTGACAATCAGTAGGCGGCTAAACATTGCCAATATTATTAGAAAAAAGACCTGCTCTGCTTTCAAAAGCTTTCAGTCGGTTTTAGCCTGATACTGTAATCAGAAGAAAAAAAAATGAAAATCGTTGTCATAATTCAATGCAAAATTTTGTCATTCTAAACTATGCACAGACGTTTTATAATGTTCATTGCTTTTTTAAGATAATCATTATAGAAATTGCATAGATCAGAGCACGTTGTAGCATCACGAAAACATGCCTATATAATTTTGACCCCCTTGTACCCCACTTTTGTATAGTAAAACTGGGGTATACATTATTTTTCATATTTCTGCTCAAAACATAGATTGTTGGTACTCGTTAGAACCGCCTCGTCGAGGCGGTTCTAACGAGTACCACAATCTATGTTTTGAGCAGAAATATGAAATATATCAAGATTTTTGATCTGAAAATTTTCATTTTCATGTTGTAAAAATTTTCAGTATATTTGCATAGGCTTGTTTTCGTAATGGTTGTAGACTTTATTTAAGGGTAAATATTTGGCAGAAAGCATAGAAACAGAAAACACAAATGGTTTTTGATAAAATATGGCCAGTCAGGACATTTGTTTTCATTCATTACGAAAGCATGCCTATTCAAATATATAGAAAATTTCACCTCCCAAAACTGAAAATTTTCAGATAAAAAACTCTGATATTTTTCATGTCTGCTCAAAACATAGATTGTGGGTACTCGTTAGAACCGCCTCGGCGAGGCGGTTCTTGTGGTACTCGTAAGAACCGCCTCGGCGAGGCGGTTCTAACGAGTACCCACAATCTATGTTTTTGAGCAGAAATAAGAAAAATAATGTGTACCCCTGTAAACCCCAGTTTTACTATATAAAAGTGGGGTTTACGTGGGTCAAAATTATATAGGCATGTTTTCGTGATGACGAAGCGGAAAACGTCTTTCCAAGTGTTGTCAAAAAGATAATAATATTGAAACCGAATGGATTAAGGTTTAGTACATCCATTTAAATAAATAAAATAATAAATAATATGATACATGTTCTGTTGTTATGATAAATTTTAAACGAAAAAAAAACAACAACAAAACAACAAAAAAAAAAAAAACAACAACAAAAAAAAAAAAACAAAAAAAACAAACAAAAAAAACACGAAAATCAAATGCGGAAACCATATGTAAAAAGGTTTTAAAGGGGCTTGTTGCACTTGATAGATTTTATGCCATTTTTACTAATGACACAATTTTTGCCACTCCTGCACATTGAGCATTTTCTAAAAAGAATTATTTGCTTCCGTGGTGAGCACTGCTTTTCTTTTAGTAAACTCCTTTCAAAGGGAAGTCAACATAAGTTTGACAAAGTTGTCTCCCTGAAAGTGTATCAGTCTCCCTTAATGTCAAAGTAACTTTCATGTACTCATTTATTTATTTTTTGTATGCAGATTCAAAATTAATTAAGATAATAGAAATGGTATCAAAATTACATCATCAAAATGGATTTTAAATAAACAGCCCAAGCAATAATCCTCCCGTAGGCGTGAGGCGTACTTCTATCCATTAAAAGGAATAAATTTAGACATAAGCATAATGAAATTACAAACAAATAATGATCCAGATTCAAACGTAACCGAATTCGCAGTTTTAAGACAGGTAGGCGTAACGGTGCAGGAATAAAAGTGTTTTATATCACACACTTTTCTGAGTAACGTCACGCTTTTTTTTTCACAGCGTTTAACCTTATTGCCCTCGCTTACGCAGAAGGACACACGTCTCCTGTTAATATTTTCTTGAATGCAATGCTGTCTCGCGGTGTTCATGATTAAATGGGTAACCAGCTAGAAAATCTTTGGCAATGTGGGCAAATACAATTTACTGAGTGTATTATTATTATTACTTTTTTATTACGAAAGCCATTGTGTCTCCGGTCAGGTCCTCAGCAATACGAAATAGGCGTCACTGTCACATGTTCTTTGCACTAATATGCTTACTAGATAGATAGATAGATAGATAGATCAGTACTGCATGCTTTTGCTTGTCGTCTACTCTTTCTTTCTTCACACGCATACTGTATAAAAGTAAAACCTCGCAGTACTAGTACCCGAATTAAAGCTACTAATTTATCAATTAAAAGAACGAACATCAAAAAGCATATATAGATACCAATACCACACTTACGACTTGGTATACATTCCTAGGGAATGACTAGCTGAATTTTTATTTTAATCCTATAATGCTACAAGTATTAGCTTTCGCAAAAGCTTGGTACTCTAAGCGAAATTTAAGAAGTGTATTCATATCATACCTGAAGGAATGCATTACGAAAACACGCCTATTCAAATATATGGAAAATTTCACCTCCAAAAAATGAAATTTTTCAGATAAAAAAACTCTGATATTTTTCATATTTCTGCTCAAAACATAGATTTAGGGTACTCGTTAGAACCGCCTCGGTGAGGCGGTTCTAACGAGTACCTACAATCTATGTTTTATGCAGTAATAAGAAAAATAATGTATACCCCTGTAAACCCCAGTTTTACTATATAAAAGTGGGGTTTAAGGGGGTCAAAATTATATAGGCATGTTTTCGTGATGGCAAGGAAAGCTTGTTTTGTGTCATATGCATGTTTATGTAGGATATTAAAAAATGTAAAGGTACACGTTCTGTGTAAAAGGAGATACTGACATTAATGCAGCATCGCATACAGAATAGTCTCATTACGAAAACAAGCCTACTCCAGTAGACTGAAAATTTTACCAACAAAAAATGAAAATTTTCAGATAAAAAATTCGGATATTTTTCATATTTCTGCTCAAAACATAGATTGTGGGTACTCGTTAGAACCGCCTCAGCGAGGTGGTTCTAACGAGTACCACAATCTATGTTTTGAGCAGAAATAAGAAAAATAATGTATACCCCTGCAAACCCCAGTTTTACTATATAAAAGTGGGGTTTAAGGGGGTCAAAATTATATAGGCATGTTTTCGTGATGCCAGTCTGTTTTCACGATGTATCGTTCTTCTCAAGAAGCAAACAGCAATATTTTGAAGATATTAAACTATGTCTTATATCAGAGAATTCAAATTTGATTTTTCACTTGTTAAAAATACGTCCAGGCCATGACAGTTAAGTGGTAGAAACTAATAACTTCGCATAGCAGTATCAATCCATCCTTCCTGTTTAAAAGTAAAAGAAGTACAAAACAATTATTCCCATGACCTTTGATAAAGTGCTGCAGGAGCAATGATGACCCTTCAGATTGTCAACATGGCAGTGGTATGCCGAAACAATGTTTCGGACAGTTATGGGTTTTACATTACGAAAACATGCCTATTCAAATATACTGAAAATTTTACCACCAAAAACTGAAAATTTTCAGATAAAATTCTGATATTTCTTTTCATATTTCTGCTCAAAAACATAGACTGTGGGTACTCGTTAGAACCGCCTTGTTGAGGCGGTACTAACGAGTACCCATAATCTATGTTTTTGAGCAGAAATAAGAAAAATAATGTATACCCCTGTAAACCCCAGTTTTATTACATAAAAGTGGGGTTTAAGGGAGTCAAAATTATATAGGCATGTTTTCGTGTTGAGTTCTAATTCTAATCACGTTAAGCAGGCAACAGAAAATAGCACTCAATCAGCCCTTTACATGTACTAAAATGCTTCCACAGCAATGATGAACTTTAAGATTGTCTACGCCAGTAACCGTTAAGCAGTCAATAGAAAACAGCATTGGACCAGTCTACAGCCTTTGATAAAGTGCTTCCGGAGCAATGGCAAACTCTAATACAGTCGACTCTCGTTATCTCGAACTCGCTTATCTCGAATAACCGCTTATCTCGAAGTGAAAATCTTGTCCCTGCCTAAACATGAAAATCTAACAACAAGCAAAAAATGTTGTGGAAAAGAGGAGAAATTGCTCCTTTTGCCTTTTGTTAGATTTTCATGTTTAGGCAGCGACCAGATTTTCACTTCGAGATAAGCGGTTAATCGAGATAAGCAAGGTCGAGATAACGGGAGTCAACTGTAATTATAAAACCGCATTGTAACACAGTAGAGGGAGGGCTCAATGGCAATCTGAAGCCAGAGCAAAAGAACCCCTCCCCCGCGCCCCCACCCCCCACTTGTTGGACTACGATACTCCCGGCCACAAAGAGCAATAGACAGGCGCAAAACTTACGAAACAGATTGAGGAAAGAGCCCTTATTCTGCCTGAGACCCGACTTACCTTCGTGAGAAACACAAAATTAGATTTTCTATAAGATTGGCAAAGCTTAAGTTCATATAAGCTGGACAGTAGTATAAGATCGTCTATCAATTGAAGCCCAAACCATAATTTTAATGAATGCCCACAATCGATTCTTATTGAACCAGACATCACTGTTCTTAATTAATACTGAAGATATTTGAGCTGCAACGTAAGAGACAAAAAGTTCCTTTCGAGATGAGCCCCAAACAAAGACACAAATCCGCGCAATCTGATCAGTGTCTTCGTTGTCCACATGAAGAAAGTTTGTATCCTTGGCTGTTCAAACTGTGCCCAGTAAGAATGTTGTACAGACTCTGCGAATGTGCAGGCTGATATAAAAGCATCGCTAGGCGCACAGGTTCCTTTTCTGACGTTTTGGCTCATTTGTCTGTGAGGGTGTTATAGTAATTGGTCTGTCTGCAGTAAATTTCTAAACAGTGATTGTCTCAGGGAATCATAATTTAATAAACAGTACTCAGAGCTGAAATTTCATGAGGGAGGAAAGTCATGTTCACGGTACTTGTCGAACTTGACAGGTAAAATATCGTTGGGCCGCACCATGCGAAACCGTATCTTCGGGCATATGCAGACAGCAAAGGCCAAGATCAATCTGCGCATTCGCGCATTCTTATCACAGCCTTCGCTGTCCGCAAACAAAATCACTGAACACTGTAGAATGTATCAATATAAAGCAAATGCCTGGTTGAGACTTTGCGCATGCGCGATATAAATCTGAATATGTGCATTTTGCGCATGCTCGAAAACACATTTCCACTTGGCGCGGTCCAAGTAGCTGTATCAGAATATATGATACTTAAGCAACAATACAGGAAGACAACCTTGAGCTGAAATTTATGGCCCTGCATTGCACATTTTTTTCTAAATAATTTAAACAAAAGCAATTACAGCGTATATCCGATACTTCAGTCTTTGATCCTTAAGTGTCTTGGATAATTCAAAGTAATTTTGAACTGTCCCGAAAAGTAAAAGTATAAACAATAACATATACAAAAACAAACCATGATGGCTGACACAAGCTCTACTTAATTATGGTAAATGACAACACCGACATGTCTAATTTGGAAGTATTCGCCTCATTTTTTACGAGGGTGTTACCCTTAAAAGGTAGAGTTTGCTCTCTCTGGGAAAACAGATCCTTAAGTTAAATTTAATTTAAAGACAAACTTGTCAATGGTCAAATACTAGGAAGGTATCTCCCTGACTAAAAGAATGCCTGTCTTTGCCACATCGTACCACAGTTTTTGGAGTATCCAATCGCTTTAATTGTATAAAAACAGGTCACAATATTTATGTAATATGGTAAACCGTTTGCGAGACGTGCGGCTGAATATTTTGTTTTCATCTTCAATAATGGTTTCACCCTAATGTTAATTTAGGACACACAGCTAAAGTCGTGTCCATATGAACTAATTAGAGGCGGTCCAACGGTTGTTCTGCATCATAACTGGCATCGATAAGTTACTCATTTTACTTCAAAATTTAAACTGATTCATGTTTGTTATGTTTTGCTAACACAACATGTAGCAACTTAGGAAAATATATGCGTTTCGACTCATTCTTACTGATGATTATGGTGATGACTGTTTCTTCCTCGTCCGTACGTCTGTCATTCCTTAATTTAATAGATACATCATCCTAATCTACTGCAACAGCTTGAACTTAACTTGCCTGGATTGAGGAAATTTTTCAATATCTAGATGGGGTCAATGTATTTGGTTAAAAGTCTCTTGGTTACCATGGCAACAATAAACTTTAGAATATGATGTTATAAATATCTCTGATACTTAGTTCGAATTCATTGACTGTATCTCGATGACTTTTTGATTTTTGAAAATGTATACATTACAGCTCGTATTGGTGCCGTGTGGCGTGTGGCGGATGTAAATAAAAAGAAAAGCAATGACCAGGAATGGAGACAACTACCAAACACCTTCCGTCCAAGACACCAAAGGCAAAAGAAGGACGCACTGAAATCAACGGCACCACAATCAAAACACTACAAAGAGAGAGAGAACCAAAAGGATAGTTTCCCATAATTTGGCCAAACATGCAAAGACATACAATGACAAATAGAAAACCACAGCCGAAGCACCGCCTTAGAACGGCCAGTAAAACCTTACTTGGGGCTTAAATCGATTTTTCGTGGTCACAACCCTCGTCCTAAATTCTGCCTCGGTATACACAAGCCATGTGTGCAGTCCGTGTGATGGGTTTCTAACTCATCAGTGCAACATCTCCAAAAACATAAAAATCAAACGAATACAGAGATTAAACAACGATGAGGACTCGACAGCAATAAATAACTGAAATGCTGAAGCAAACGAAAACCAGCAGTTGGACTCCGGTAGACCAGAGCCAGAGCATCATGCACCAACCGACTTACTTTAAAATATGAGCTTAACTATACCTAATTTAGTGCCACAGAGGCCTTTCTATTATTTAAACTTCATCAGTGTGGCTAAACCCCAAAAGTTTGGAAATAAAACGTATGATGCGCATGTCTTGGCAAGCAGCAAGTAAAAAACTTTAAAGTCTTTAGGCCGAAGCAAAGTTATTAACCGTGATTGGGTTAACTACCATGCATGCAGTCTGTCCCATTACATTTATGTTTTGTCCAGTCTTTATATATCGAAGAATGATTTTACGAAATTGAGTGCTAAAATCATTGCAAGCATATATTTTTCCGAATTAATAGACTAAGTCACCGTAAAATTTAAGTTCAGATAGCCTTGTTGCAGAAGGGATTTAAGTCCAACATTGGATTTTGAAACTAAATCGAAATGACGTCTATAAAATTTAAAAAAAGGCTCTGCGGAGTCTGTGTGTTCTGCTCATGTATATGCTTCAGGGCGTAAGCAGTGTTGCAAACTTCATTACTGCTTATAAAGAGTCTCAATAAAACCGAGACTCCCTTTTTCTGATCCGCAGTGTGTTCTTTGTTTCCAAACGCAATCTTTTGACGTGTATTTATGGTACGGATAACCCTGATTTAGAAGATAAGCAGTTAATAATTTATTTCGAGTGTTGAAGTCAATAACATGACTAGACACTCTGGCGAACCGAATTAGCTGCGATATATAAACACCGTAGGATGCTCGACGAGGAACATCACAATCCAAATAAGGACAGTTAACAATCTCAAAATCAAAATCATCGCGTTTATCATATTTTTTTCATGAAATAAACCCATCTAAAATAGACAAATCATGCAAATCATAAAACGGGGCTTCAGTTTCAGAAAAAATGGAAGCTCTGAAGGATAAACCTGACTGATCAGACCATCGAAGTTGTTATTGTCAATATTTAAAAAATCGTCCAGATATCTAGACGTCGAGCTGAAAGCTTCTATAACTTTAGATTGCTTTTCTTTAGAAAGAGACATCTTGAAGTCTCTTTCATAACAGAACAAGAACAAATCAGCCACAAGCGGTGGGCAATTCGTATCCATCGGAATACCCACAATTTGTCTAAATAGCTTAGTACCAAATCTTAGATAAATATTGCCAAGTAGAAAGGTTAGATCTTCTCAAACATATACTAAGTCAAGAGTATAATTTCTATGCTTTTCGGAAGTGGAAAAAAAAAAATGAAAATTTATACGAGGTTCACTGATAAAGCCTAATTGGCCGAAACAAGCTTGTCACGCCCAGGAAACTTAAGCTTCAGCTGTTTTCAGTTTTGGGAGTGTATTCATTGCTCTCAGGGGTCCTTTCTTTTAGATTATTTGTAAACTTTTAAACTCGAATACCGCTTAAGCCGACGCTAGGGGGCGTATGCAGCCTTGCTAACTACAGTTTTGCATATGAAGAGACTCTTCAAACTGAGTCTCCGATTTTCGTGATTTTGTGTGTTCTTTGTTTCCAAAGGCAATCCTTTTTTACTTTTATTTTACCACATCTAGTTTAAGTGCCATGTGGCGGTCAGAAAACGTCTTCCCGTGTCTGACCGTAGTGTAGTTTACGAGTATATATTTCTAGTCCTTTGCTTTGTGGTCACTGAGCCCGTTCCGGGATTTTTGAGGATTCAACTGGCCAAAATTAGCTTATATGGCTCAGGAAATTTGCGGTTTAAACTGGTTTCTGTTTTGTAAATACGTTCATTGCTTCAAGGGTCGTTTAGAATATAATTTACTGTTTTATGATAGTCAGATTCTTTATTGGTGCTATTGCAAAGCCAAACTTCGCAGGGACCTATAATGGAAAAATGTTTTATGGAAGATTATGCTTATTTGGTCAAGCAAAACTGAACGTTATTTAGCGCGAATATTCCAATGTATTACCAAGTTCATATTTGTTTGTGCATATTCACTGTCATCAAGTGTATCATAACATCAACACTTAGTTCTTAAGTGCTGGTATCCGAACTTCAATACTGATGTCTGTACGTTTGTTCTTGTATAAATTCTCCGTCGAAATTTATTTTACTTCCTTTCTCAAAAGGGATCTTATATTAAAGGAAATAATTTGTTACATTCGGGAGAAAATACTTTCCTTCTAAAATAGACTCCTTTTAAGAAGGGGTTAGTATGCAGGAAAGCAAACAGGAAGTCACAAAAGTTGTCCCCTTTATCAAAAAAGGGCAACAAATTAGCCAGTCTGTATGAAAAGCTTATTCGAAATTTACCATGAGCGTGTTCGACGCGTCTTAAAAGGTAAAGTTGTAGTCCAATTCGTGTATATACAGAACGACTACAGCATGGTTTCAGAATCTAGATTGTACAAAGCAAACGTGCACTCTTTAAGAGTCCTAATCTGCCCTTGGCCTGTGCAATTCCATATGGCCGATTACTCATTTTGTAAATAAGTTGTTGTTGTTGGACACAAAGTGCTCAGTAAAGGCTCAGTAAAGGCATTTTGTTTTTCATTATGTAATAAATTGTATTCTCATGCGTTATGATTTTAGACCAAATTTCCGTTTGAACGGAATCAAATTCACAGAATGACAATTTCCTTTTATTTATGTCAGCATAAAACACTCTGCGATTCTCATTAAAGCATAAAGCAAGACTTTTAAAGAGCCATGTCAGAAGTGTAGCAAAGAGAAAAATGAAAGGCAACGTGATATAAGCATTACGTTAACACACCTAATAAAAGTATGTGAGATACTCGTAAGATATATCAAATTGCAACATTAGTTTTTACAAATTATTTTTTAGTTTTCATCACGAAAAAATGCTTATATATTTTAGACCCCCTTAAACCCCACTTTTATGTAGTAAAACTGGGGTTTACAGGTGTATACATTTTATTTCTTATTTTTGCTCAAAAACATAGATTGTGGGTTCTCGTTAGAACCGCCTGGTCGAGGTGGTTCTAACAAGTACCCACAATCTATGTTTTGGACGAGGCGGTTCTAACGAGAACCCACAATCTATGTTTTGAGCAGAAATATGAAAAATGTCAGAAATTTTATCTGAAAATTTTCAGTTTTGGTGGTAAAATTTTCAGTATATTTTAATAGGCATGTTTTCGTAATGATAATAAAAATAGCTAGCATTTAAATCCAACAAAATAATTGGATACTACAGAATATATCTACGTATACCCTATACTCAAGGCCTTTATTAGATTGTGCGAACTTTACTAGTACCATAATGCCTCGAGGACAGTTTTTTTTATTGCGGGACCGATTTCGGTTTTGTGTCTGATGCCTGCACTAGATCCGAGAAATTTCAAAGAAGACAATTTTCAGCTGTTTAGATCCTAGCAGCTAACGTCATTTATAACCTTCGCAATGGATATTTTCTGAGCCATTGCCAACTGCGGAAAGCACTGACAATCCGGAGCGAAATCTATGACTGCCTTAACTAAATTGAGATAAAGGCTGACAAGGACTTGTACATTTACTATAATATTGTTTATTTCCTCTTATCACTGTCTTAACCCATTTAAGCATAAAAGGGACATTGGCAAAACAGTGTAGACCCAGATCAGACGCCACAGAATGCGGCGTCTGATCAGGGTCCACACTGTTTGCATAAAATATAGAAACTTCAACAGAGATGGTATTAATAAAAATTAACCAGACACACCTTATATAGAATTTCGACACGTCTAAAGAGTTATGGTAGAAGAGTCCACTCGGCATAAATGGGTTAAGGGCCGGATACACTTTGTAGATTTTCTGCCATGTAGTAAAAGAAAGACACCTTAAGCGACTTCATTTTGCTTACTTGCGCACTAGGCACCCGCTGAAAGGAAAGTATTTGCAAATTATCTCCTTTTAGAGTAGACTCCTTTTCAGACGGCGGCAAGTCAACACAACTTAGAAAAAAAGGTGCCTGCCTTGAAATTGTATCCTTTCCCCTGAATAATGAATGTGGTGTTAGGCAGGGGGAAGCTCAACGTAATGATAAGAGCCGCAACGTCAGAAAACGTACCTTGGACATATGAATCTAGCAAAGATTCAGAGCAGCCTGAGTATTCGCGCAACCTGATCAGAATCATCACGTGGCGCAAGTTGCACATTACGAAAACACGCCTAATCAAATACATTAATAAAATTTCACCACCAAAATATGAAAATTTTCAGATGAAAAATTCTGATATTTTTCTTATTTCTGCTCAAAACATAGATTGTAGGTACTCGTTAGAACCGCCTCGATGAGGCGGTTCTAACGAATACCCACATTCTATGTTTTTGAGCAGAAATAAGAAAAATAATGTATACCCCTGTAAACCCCAGTTTTACTATATAAAAGTGGGGTTTATGGGGTCAAAATTATATAGGCATGTTCTCGTGATGATTTCAAAGGCTGCAAAGGGTTTCATGTGGACAAGGAAGATTCTGATTAGACTGCGCAGACGCGCCGATTGATTTAAGTCTTCGATGGGCGCATATGTCAAAGGATGCATTTTCACGCGTCGCGGCTTATATATTTCTAGTGGTCCGTTATAGAGACAAATTACCATTACGAAAACACGCCTATTCAAATATATAGAAAATTTTACCTCCAAAAACATAAAATTTTCAGATAAAAAATCTGATAAATTTCATATTTCTGCTCAAAACATAGATTATGGGTACTCGTTAGAACCGCCTCGGCGAGGCGGTTCTAACGAATACCCACAATCTATGTTTTTGAGCAGAAATAAGAAAAATAATGCATACCCCTGTAAACCCCAGTTTTACTATATAAAAGTGGGGTTTAAGGGGGTCTAAATTATATAGGCATGTTTTCGTGATGAAATGCAGGATCCTTTGGCAGCTCTAAATGAATGGAATTGGCCTACCCGGTTTTATTGAGCTTATTTGTGACCACTAAATTAACATGCTATTTTCAAATACAGTCAATTCTTATTATCTCAACCTCCAGTGAATAGGAAGTTTTAGTTTGAGATAACGATATTTTGTGTTAAAATAGATAACATGTAAGGAACAGATTTAATTTGCCGTAAGCAGTAGTTTGAGTTAGCAGTGTTTGAGGTAACGAGAGCCCAGATGAGATCAATGATCCAAAGGACCGAAAATATAAACTAAAGGGAAGTAAAGTACACCAGTCATTTTTTGAGTGTCAGTTAAGATGATTTTAAAAGGAATATACACTACAGTGTTGTTTGGCACCTGAAGATACACATATTGCTATTAAGATATCATCGTCTACGTTGCAGTTATACGCAATTGCTGCAGACTGGGGTTGGATTTAACGACAACAAGGACCTGTTAAAAAGGCTCAGAGTTTAGAATATTGTATGTAAACCATCTAAGTCTAAAGTTCCTGAAAAGTGACATTGGCAAACAGTGCAGAGCCAGATCAGAACGCGGCGTCTGATCAGGGTATATATATTTTGCATGAAATACAGAATTTCTACAAAACATCTTAATAGATATTCCTTCTATTGAAAATGAACGTTTCCAAAGTGTTCAGATAGTACATTCAGCATAAATGGGTTAATATTATATCGAGTTCCACACCTTTCCTATCAGTATTCATAATACTGTTTTGTACTGACGATATATATGGATGTATGTCCAAAGAAACTGTAACAGTCTGCCCTGTTTGCCATTCTGCAAGCACATGCTAGGACTATCAGCTGGTGGTCAAAGAGGTCTGTTCTGTTTTAATGTAAAAGCACGTCATGCCAGGTCAGGAGTTAAAATATCCAAGTATGTATGACAAATACCTTTAAGGCGGTGGTTTTCGTGTTGATTGGTCTTTGTATGTCCTTGTGGCTACTCGCTGCGGTGCTTGTGTCATGTTGTATCCTGTTCTTTGTCTTATTGTTGGGTCCTGTCTGGCATCGCAACCACCTTGTGGGGGAAGACAGAGTTGTTCTTTTTTGTTTTTTTCCTGCCTTCCTATCCATAGCTTATGTACTGTCTGTCAGGGTTTGTTTGCTTTTCCTGTTAGAGTCATTGGTAGACTATAATCTGTGATTGTCATTACAAGAACAAGCCTGTTCAAATATACTGAAAATTTTACCACCAAAAAAATGAAAGTTTTTAGATGAAAAATTCTAAAATTGTTCGTATTTCTGCTCAAAACATAGATTGTGGGTACTCGTTAGAACCGCCTCGACGAGGCGGTTCTAACGAGTACCCACAATCTATGTTTTTAAGCAGAAATAAGAAAAATAATGTATACCCCTGTAAACCCTAGTTTTACTATATAAAAGTGGGGTTTAAGGGGGTCAAAATTATATAGGCGTGTTTTCGTGATGAGCTCTTCCTGTACATCTTCTATATTATTTTTCGTAACAGTCCTGGTCTGGAATCAAGTACTTGTCTACAGCACCCGTATACATTATGAAGACAAGCCAGTTCAAATATACTGAAAATTTTACCACCAAAAACTGAAAATTTTCAAATAAAATATTCTCATTATGAAAACATGCCTATTCAAATATACTGAAAATTTTACCACCAAATAATGAAAATTTTCAGACAAAAAATTTTGATATTTTTCATATTCCTGCTCAAAGCATAGATTGTAGGTACTCGTAAGAACCACCTCGACGAGGCGGTTCTAACGAGTACTCATAATTTTTGTTTTGAGCAGAAGTAAGAAAATTAATGTATACCCCTGTAAACCACAGTTTTACTATATAAAGTGGGATTTAAGGGGGTCAAAATTATTAGGTGTGTTTTCGTGATGTCTTCTCAAAACATAGATAGTGGGTACTCGTTAGGCGGTTCTAACGAGTACCCACAGTCTAAGTTTTTAAGCAGAAATAAGAATAATAATGCATACCCCTGTAAACACCAGTTTTACTACATAAAAGTAGGGTTTAAGGGTGTCAAAATTATAGAGACATGGTTTCGTTATGTAGCCATAGCGTTAGCATATCCGTGTGCATGTAACATGTACGCCTTTTCTATCGCTCTGGATAAGACACTGCTTTAACTATAATGTAAACCATGTACTTTTTGACCTTGACTTTCCTGATAATGAATCCAACCACAAAAATACAGATGTCACGGTGACTTTGGATGAAGTATTCACTATCGAACCTCGCGTAACATCCTATGTACTGTATAAGTACAAAGTTAATTTAACGAAACTATGATAGTGTTATTGATAATCAAAATGAAATTGAATCTTTCAGTACAGTCCCTCGTGTTGTATCACATGATTTTTGTTTCCATTTGAATTCATTAGTGACAATGATGAAACAGAAAGTGAACCATCATCCCATTCGTTGCATATGCCCTTCTGTATCTCCAACTACACGTATATCTCTTGTAAATTCTGTGAGTAAAATTAATGTTATCAGTAACTGTACCCACACGAGATCTCAGGATGTTAATGTTTCTATTAAATGTAATGACATTTCCCAACATGTATTGAATGGATCCTGTTATGAACTCTATCATAATACAGATGACTTAACAGAAAATGTTAGGGATGGTGTTTTGCGTGAACTTCATGACCTGCACCACTTTTTTTTTTTTTTTTTTTTTTTTTTTTTTTTTGACAAGAGTGAACTATTTGACTTATCTCAGCAATCCAGTGATGCTGAAACCGTTCCTTATGCGGTTGAGAGCGTGGATCATGATGGGGGCATTAATGTGGAGATTTTGAATGATCATGGTTAGACTTTCAGTAATGATGTTTATTCAATCAGAATTACTCGTATATGCAGTAATGCTTGTGGTCATCTGTCGAAACTCAGATATCCGGATTGTAAGAATTTTTGTCAGTTATGATATTATCTGTGTGGTTGAAAAAGAGTTAGCCATTTTGATTTTTTTTTAGATTTTTTTAAATGTTAAACCGTTAGCTTTATTAAACAGAACATATGCAAAGTCTCGTTCTAGAGGTGTCGAGTTTTGGTAAAATATGAAATTTTAAACAAAATTTCAGTTAAGAAGGGTTGTTTTGAAAATGTTTTATGGTTTACGGTTAACAATTTGCCATGTCAAGAGATAGTTTTGTTTGGTGTGGTTTACATTCCAACCTGAGCGTAGTTCTTATAGTTCAGTTAGTGCTTTGACTCCACTGAACAATGTATCCCCAATTTATGAGCTGAAGGCAATTGTTAAACATGTCTTTTAGGAAATTTTAAATGCTCATTCTTCAACTTCACAAGATCTTATTTGCGTAAATGAGCACGTTTGTGATACTTTCAGTCTTGATGAAGTCACTAAGCAGTCTTTAAATAGAAACCTTTTGGAAGATTTCGGAATAAGTACACTCAGACATAATGCAGATAAGAGTTTCCTAGACAATTATGATAAATGTCTGCTTAGTTTAAAAAAATGGTTAAAAAAACATAGTTCAATGCAGATTGCAAAATAAAGAGCAGAAAAATTATTATTTTAAAGCCAGAAATATCCATCGGAGAATCAGAGATGCTAAAAGTGGACATAATTAAATACGCTGTAGTAAAATGCATAAAAAGGAAATCAATTTTAGTCATACAGGAATGACTTTATATCAAATTTAAGAAATTTACGTACAGGTGATCCTAAATCTTATTGGTCTCTCTTAAAGAAAATTCAATAGGTAACGAAATGCTATTATTCAGAAAGTTACACTCGAAACGTTTCATGAGCACTTTAAAAAATTTGCATAACAGTGTCAATGGTGATGATGATGATTTTCAACTGAATCTAAATTTCATTTCTTCTTCTAATGAGGAACTAAATAGGATTTTTTTTTTCAGAAGAAGAGGTTTTGAAAGCTATTAAATCTTTTAAAAATAATAAGTCATGTGGAAATGATAATATGTTAAATGATTTTTTAAAGTGTGATGAAGATAAAATGCTGAAATGCTTTTGTAAAATAACTAATATTATATTTGAAACTGGAATTGTTCCAGAAAGTTGGTCTGTGGGAATTATTTGTCCTATTTACAAAAAACAAAGGTGATGTAGGAAATCCTGATAATTATATAGGTGTTACTATTCTAAATTGTTTTGGTAAATTCTTTACTGCTGTATTGAATAGTGATTGAATGCTTATCTTGAAGAGATGAATGTAATCTCTGAAGAGCAAGCAGGTTTTAGAAAATGTTACAGCATTACTGACCACATATTTAATTTAAAATGTTTAGTTGACTTGTATGTGATTTTATTGATTATCGTAAGACTTTTGATTCTGTTAATCGTGCTGTTCTTTGGCATAACTTGTTTCAACAAAATATTGACTGTAAGATGTTGAAAGTAATATATAGTTTATATGATAATGCAAAATCTTGTGTGAGGCAAGATACAAAGCTGCCAAACTATTTTGTTAGTAATGTCGGAGTGCGTCAGGGTAAAAATCTCTCGCCAATACGTTTTTCGCTATTCTTGAATGATGTACCCAGCTAGCATTCTTCATAAATCTACAGCGGGCCGTTATCGGCCCATCAGCTACCCTGACGGGCCGATAACGGCCCGCTATAGATTTATGAAGATGCTTACTGGGTAGTTTAATTTGTTTCAAGAGGTTTTCATGGTCTGTCTGATATAATCAATGCTGTTCATTTGCTATTTGACAATGATGAAACTGAAACATACTGTAAACTTCATTTCTTGCTTTATGCTGACGATGGTTTCTTTAACAGAGTCATCTAATCAGCTATAAGCTGCATTGAATTCTATGTTCTTATATTGTCAGACATAGAAGTTGAAGATCAATCCAAATAAAACATTAGTCGTTATATTTAGCAAACGAAAAGGCGTAAAAAATAGCTGTGATTCCACTAATCCGACCGACCCTGTTTCAAACAGCTGACTCTGCTATTTTTTATCATTAAAGATGCAAAATAAAAAAGTAAAGCACCGATCCTCAACAAAATACCTGTATTTCCAAAAAATTACAGGCCCGACCTTGTTCTTTTCTGGAGAAAACATAGAAAAATAAAAAAAAAATGTTCCTCCTACTACCAACCAATTTTTTTTTCAGCATGTTAGTGGAAACACAGCTATTTCTTTACGCCAAACTAAAAAACAAACCGGTTTTCTCATATAATGTTGAAAACATAAAAGTTGTTGATGATTTTGATTATTTTGGAATAACGTTTAATCATAATTGTTCATTTCTTACAACAAAGCTGAACTTGGTGGAGCAAAGTAGAAAAGATATGTTTAGTGCTAAGGAAAACAAGGAAACTAGGTCTTCCTGTTAATATCAAGCTTCAGAGGTTTGATAGTATGGTAACACCAATATTGTTATATGGGTCTGAGGTTTTGGGTATGAAATTTGTAGCATAATTGAGTCAGTTTATCTCCAGTTTTACAAAGTTGCACTTTGTCTTAAGAAAAGCGCACCAAAACATTTTTATGGAGAGCTGGGTTGTTACCCATCAGATAATTTCATAAAATCAAGAATGATTGTTTTTTAGAAGAGGTTGATTTGTGGTAAGCATAGTAAAATTTCTGTTATGTTATATAAATTGATATATCAAATGCATTGTAGGAATATTTACAACTCTAAATGGTTTAAGTGCATTGAGAACACTTTAAATACCATTGGTGCCGGAAAATTGTTGTGTATCAAAACTGGTTAAGATAAGGTTAATCAGTCAGTGTAAACAAACATGGTATGGCCTCATTTATGATTCACCAAATGTTTAAATTACAGAATATTCAAAACTGTTTATAGTTATGAAAAGTATTTGAATTCATTACCTATTGATCTTAAATTTGCTCTGGGTAAGTTCGGCTGTGTCAATCATAAATTACCTATCAAAAAAGGGAGATTTTTTGGAGTTGCAAGAGAGGAAAGATAGATAAATTAGGAGATGAGTATCATTAAATATTTAAATGTAATTTCCTTAAGGCTGAGAGAAGAACATATCTACCATTGCACTTTATTAATAAACACAATGCTCAAAGTTTTTCTGAACTTTTCAGCTCAAAGGATTACTAAATACTACTTAGACTCGAAAATTTCTGTGAAATTATAATTGAATTTTTTCAGTAATATTGATATTTTTATCCTAACTTTCCAGTAGATATGGCTTGTCCCCGTTCTCATGACACTCTACACTTGTAAATTGATAATAAAATTCTGATGTTTCTTATTTACCGTGGAGGCAGTGTGGACTTTGCACAGAAGAGAAATCTGATCTAAGTTCGTACTGTCTGCGGGATCTGTAGACTGTCGGGACAACTAAGAGTTGGATGCTTTCATGTAAGCTAAATTGTCTGCTAGTCTGCTATGTACATGTATGTGCGATGCCTCAGTTAGGGATTCACCTGGATTCCAGTCATAATTGGTAATAATTTATACAAGTATTAATACCAAGGCTGGACTTGAATAACTTCTTTTTGGTCACTGATTAACTATACCGAAGAATTCCTATTGAAATATTCCTATTAGAATTACGCTCATTGTTTCCTGTCTGGGCCAGGTGCATTGTTTCCTTTCTTTCTGATACTCTTAGGTATAATGATAAGTATTGTTCATTTCTGTATGTTTATTACTTGTTCATTTTGTTATATTCTTATGCCCCGGTTAGGGGCCTTGAATAAAATTTGTGTTTGAACTTGCTCAATGGGAAACGTTCACGTCGTGTTTGAATGAGAGTTGTATATGGAAAACAATGAAATAAAGTGCGTTATGGATTAAAACAATCAAAAGTTTTGTTTTAGGTATTTATTAGCTGAACATTATTGTGTTGCAGGGAATTATTTTGCTTTTATTTCTCAACAACTATTCAGCAAATCCAAGATGGCGGACGTCGCTTTTCAGCGAAGGCGAGCGCGAGAGGGCAACATTTTACTCACCGGGTTACACAGATAATTGCACATAATTGCCCTTGCGCTATCCAATCAAAAGCCTACAATTTCTTTGCAGTTTAACAATGTACGTTCTTCCCGCCAGTTTGACAAGGGAGACAACTTTTGTGACTTAATGTTTTCCTTCTTCTGAAAAGTATATTCTAAAAGGAACGAATTCTTTCCTTTTAGATTTCCCTTTAGATTATATTCCTTTTCAGAAGGGAAGGAAACAATTCTGACCGAATTACCTCCCCCCAAGCTCCCCCTCCCCCGCCCCTCCCCCCCCCCCCTACACACACACACACTCAAAGTGTATCCGTCTTGAGATATATCAATGTTCTAATGTTATTTTTTCTGTGCCTTAAAGTCTAATTACGTATCATCAGATTCTGAGACATTTAGGTTTAATTTATACATCCTGATGCCATGATCTAATTTCAAGAGCACGTTCCTACGCATATGTTTAAGCGGTATTGATACACTCTCAGAGGAGCAACTCTGTCTAACTTTTTTGCCTCCTTTCTCAAAAAGTATCTATGGAATGGAATGTGTCCTCCTTGAAGCAAAGTATTCATTTCAAAGTATGCCCCATTTTCAGAAAGGGACTGTTGTGCCGAGAAGCAAACAGCAAGTACAAACTCGCTATTTTGCAAATAAATGGCGGAAAGTCTACCAAACTTTACCCAGTTTCCGTCAAATAAAGCAACTGCGCCAGGACGTCAGAAAAGGTACCTTTGACATGTGCACCCAGCGAAAATTCAGATCAGCCTGCGAATTCGCAGAGTCTGATCAGAGTCATCACTGGGCGCATTTGGGATAGACAAGGGTGCAAAGTTTCTTCATGCGGACAACGAAGATTCTGATCAGACTGCGCGGATGCGCAGGCTGATTTGAGTCTTTGTTGGGCGCACATGCCAGAAGGTGCGTTTTTACACGTTGTGGCTAAAATGCAGAGATGAGCACAATATTGTTTATGACATACACTTGGAAGAAGAATTTTATCAACACAAAATCAATAGAAAATAGCTGGTGACATTTCAGCTAAGATACTTTTACCATTTCCATTTACCATTCGCGTCAATTCGGAATTGCAAGTATTTAATACGAGTATCGTATTGAGTTCCATATTGTTTACGCCCAATACCAGTGACTTGATCAAATAACATATGTCAGATCAATCTCTTAATTGTCGGTCAATCTGACTTCGCTGGGTAGTATATCGTTGGCGATGTCTCGATGGATTAACCTGGAAATTTTATATTTTGTTGTCAATCTTCAAAAGGCCTTTACATTTATTGTGTACTAAGCGTTGACAAAGCCTTTTTTTGTTTTTTTTTTGGACAAACGAATCCTATCTTTTGTGTATATGTCATGTCTGTTTGTATAGTCATTGTAACTTTGAAATAAATATGTTTAAACCAATACGTGTCTTCCTTCCTTATCATTGTTCAGATTACCGTATGCATGGACGCATGCCTGAAATTTTTTTTACTAGATCAGATAGACTAGCTCCAGTCTCCAGTGACTAAATATTTTTCTCCTTATCCTGTTTATCTATCATGACTATAAAGGCTGGTCACTCTAGTGACCAGCCTTTATAGTCATGATATTTTTTTTGTTTTATTTTTGTGGACTATTAAACAGATTATAAGAAAACAATATTTAGTCACTGGAGACTGAAGCCAGTCTACAAATCAGACTGTGAGGATGCTCTGTTTGCCATTCTGCGAGAACATATTACCGTATTCTGGAATATTTTCGCGTCGTCAAATTTTTGCGGATTTGACTAAAAACATATAGATTAATATGCTCAGTTTTTAATTTCCGTAGCTGCTTGTGAGATAGTTAAAAATGTTGTTCAAATGTTAAATAGGTTATGAAAGGCAAAAGGGTAAATGTCAAAAGTATTTGTGATAAATACTGTTTCGTTACAGTTCTTCTTTGTTACCAGTGTAGTCATTATATTAACAGACCCATGCTAAATGTCTTCTTTATCCATCACTGTGGATAAGTCACTGTTACATCCATAATGTATTGATATACATGTATTTTTTGTTTTCCTTAAGGCAAACATGTGTTGCGAAAGAGCCTTGCGAAGCAAACATCATGCGAAACATGTTTTATATATATATATATATATATATATATATATATATATATATATATATATATATATATATATATATATGTAAGTAAGTAAGTAATATATATATATTTGGACATGGGTTATGTCTGAATAAAGCAGAGTGGCGAATGATTGTATATTGTTTAAAAAAAAACAATGTTTTTGACCCATCCATTTGTAACGGTGAACTTTCACATTTAATTTTAAAGTTCTTACTTGCATTGATTCCATTTAAGGCGACTAAATTCACTTGGTACTTCTCCCGCCAGTTTGACAACGGAGATAAATTTTGTGACTTAATGTTTGCCTTTCTGCAATCAAGTCCCTTCTGAAAAAGGGTATATTCTAAAAGGAAAGAATTTGCTCCCAGGGGGAGAGCATATTTTTTTCCCTTTTGATTGTATTTCTTTTCAGAAGGGAAGCAAAACTATTTTGACAGAATAACCGCCTCTCCTCAAAGTGTACCCGTCCTGAGTGATATCAATGTTCTAACATTATTTCTTCAGTGTCTTAAATTCTAATTACGTTTCGTCAGATTCTGAGACAATTTGATTTAGATTTATACTGATGACATTATCTAATTTCAAGTGCATGTTGCTATGGATTCGCTTAAGGGGTATAAGTGCAGTCTCGGGGGAGGCAACTCTATCAAAAATATTTTTTTTCCTTTCTAAAAATTTTGCTCTAAAAGAAAGGAATATGTACCCTTGGATGCATAATTTTTATTTTTTTTTAACCCAGTTATGCCTAGCGCCCCATAAAAGGGACATTGGCAAACAGTGTAGCCCAGATCAGACGCCGCAGAACGCGGCGTCTGATCAGGGTCTACACTGTTTGCATTAAGTTCAGAAATTCCTACAAAACATTGTAATATTTTAAACTAACCAGACACCCCTATATAGATAATGATCCTGTCCAAAGAGTTGAGGTAGAAGAATCCACTTGGCGAAAATGGGTTAAGTATTTTCTATTCAGAAGGAGCTTGGCGGGCAGGGAAACAAACAGCAAGTACACATTCTCACTTGTAATTAAATGGCGGAAATTTTACCAGTGTATCCCGTTACCTTAAAAATAACGTCAGAAAACGCAGATTCAGCAAAAATTCAGGTTAGACTGCGCTAATCTTCACTGGGCACATTTTGGATGGTCCAGGATGCATTTTTTACGCGGACAACGAAGTGTATGATCAGACTGTGCGTATGCGTAGGATTAACTGTGTCTTCGTTTGGTGCACATGGCAGACGGTACGTTTCTCAGGTTGTGACTAAAATACAGAGATGAGCACATTATTGTTATTATTTTTACGCTCGGAGGAAAAGTTGAATTAAAACGAAACTAATAGGAATAGCTTGTGACATATCAGCTGAGACACTCAAGTTTACCATTCCCATATAGTTTTAGCGTCAATTCGGAAAAGCTAAGTCTTCTCTAAAACTCGTATATGCTGCGCAACGCACGAAAAGAGCCCTTATGCAATTAGCAGACAACACAGGCCATGATCAGCCTGCGCAGTCGCGCAGGCTGACCAGGGCATTTACTGCCTGCTTAGAGAATCAATGGATATTGTAATATATGTCGACAAACCGACAATGTCCCGATCAGACATCGGTGCGTAGGCTGATCAGGGACTACGTTGCCTGCTAACAGAATCAATGGATATTGTAATATATGTCGACAAACCGACAATGTCCAGATCAGACTGATCGGTACGCAGGCTAATTAGAGACTTCGTTGCCTGCTAACAGAATCAATGGATATTGTAATATAGATCGACAAACCGACAATGTCCAGATCAGACTGATCGGTACGCAGGCTAATCAGGGACTTCGTTGCCTGCTAACAGAATCAATGGATATTGTTATACATGTCGACAAACCGACAATGTCCAGATCAGACAGATCGGTTCGTAGGCTAATCAGGGACTACGTTGCCTGCTAACAGAATCAATGGATATTGTAATATATGTCGACAAACCGACAATGTCCAGATCAGACTGATCGGTGCGTAGGCTAATCAGGGACTTCGTTGCCTGCTAACAGAATCAATGGATATTGTAATAAAAGTCGACAAACCGACAATGTCCAGAATAGACTGATCGGTACGCAGGCTAATCAGGGACTTCGTTGCCTGCTAACAGAATCAATGGATATTATAATATATGTCGACAAACCGACATTGTCCAGATCAGACTGATCGGTGCGTAGGCTAATCAGGGACTACGTTGCCTGCTAACAGAATCAATGGATATTGTAATATATGTCGACAAACCGACAATGTCCAGATCAGACTGATCGGTAAGTAAGCTGATCAGGGACTTCGTTGCCTGCTAAAAGAATCAATGGATATTGTAATATATGTCGACAAAACGACAATTCCAGATCAGACTGATCGGTGCGCAGGGCCTTCTGTTTCAAGAATCAATGGATATTGTAATATATGTCGACAAACAGACAATGTTCAGATCAGACTGGTCGGTGCGCAGGCTAATCAGGGCCTTCTATGTCTGCTTCAAGAATCAATGGATATTGTAGTATACGTCGACGACTAGAGAATGTCCAGACCAAACTTCACGGATGCGCATGCTGATCTGGGTCTTAACTGTTGCAAGTTACTTTTGCCATCTTGCGCATTATATTTCGTTACTTGAAATATGGGTGAAACAAAAACTTCATCAGAAACATAGGGTCTCGGAGAACGGCGGTGCAAAAATGGCAATTTAGGAAAGTAAAATTGAAATGGTATCTTTTGCACATTCTAACAATCATTTCAATTCTGACGGGGATTTTCTTATTTCAACTATTTCAGCCATTTGGAAATGATACTTTTAGACCCAACACGTTGCACAACAGCATCTTCTTTAAAAGCCGGAAAAAGAAATGTTGCAACTATTTTAAGACAAACACAAGAAAATACTTAGTGCATCAAAATATATGTCTAAAGACGCGCTTGACACGAAATTACATCATTCATTAAAATAAGATATTTTACATTTGATTACACGTAAAGTGGTAAATCGCTTTGCTTTATAAAACAGTTAAGAAATTCCTTGGCTTTAAGGAAAGTAACCGGCAGTACAAATCGTAAAGACATGCTAGTAAATCGACCAATTGTATGTGGGTCCCGCAAGTCATGAAAGGAACTGCACAGTCACAAAGTTTAAGCTTAATAAGCGTCATTCTCATTTGCACAATACAGTCGAAACTCGATGGCTCGAACACCGATGGCTCGTTTACCATGGCTAATTCGAACTCGTTTTTGAGTCCCTATGAAATTCTTCTGATAGCTCAAGAAAACAAATATTTAAGAAAATTTTATTTTATCGTGATATTGTATGCTGTGTGTACTCATTAGAATCGCCTCATCGAGGCGATTCTAATGAGTACACTCAACATACAATCACTGTGTAGAAAATCGAAAAGATTTCCCTAAATTATCGCTATTTGCTTCCTGAACTGGTGCCATGATTAACCCTCAGTGGCTTGAACTACCCATGTCTCGAACGAATTTCCATGGTCCCAAAGATGTTCGAGCCATTGAGGTTGGACTGTATACTGGTATATGGTGCAGGGACTTCATAGAATAAAAGCAAAACCACTGTTCACATGGTCTCAGACCGCCTACTTCGGCTGCAGGATAATGTTTGCTTGTTTTTCGCTTCAATTGAGAAACATGGGTATACATATTCAAGAGAGAGGGTAACCGAAAATATTATGAATCCCTGTCCAAAGACTGCTCTAATAAAAAGTGATGTTTATGATGGGTATTTATAAAAACCGAACTTATTGCAAAAATAATAAAAACGAAAATACACAGGCCCTTATTTTTTCTAATAGCAACATCTCATCAAAAAATATCAATATTTCGTCAATATCAACAGAGAGCAATGAACACACATACACGCACGCATGCACGCGCGCGAACACGCATACACAAACAATATCGGTCAGTTCTGGGCCGTACTAATTACTTTCGACCAAAAAGGACTCATCAGTGACCCTCATTTATTCTGGAAATCCTAGAATAGGCTAATTGATCAGAAAGGACCAAAAAATATTAATAGCACTATCTTGAGGTACGGGCAGATGTTTTACGGTCGCCACATGGCAAAAACACCAGCTGTAGCAAAGATAAATAGGTTCTGGAAGAAATGAAAACAAAATGAACACACACAAAACATTAAAATATCTAGTGTCAAACCTTCAAACATCTTATGATTTGTTAAAGTAAGAAAATGTTGGAAAATATTCAGGAGATACCACAATCACAGGGCGTACCGATAAGAGTCTACGACGGGCAATTCACACATACAAACCAATAAAAAGTAAACATTTCTCCTGCCCATTGACGTGATCACAATGCCAGACAAAAGCCATATGTTTCCTTATAAAAGTAAATGCGTCAAAAGTTTGGAGAATAGAGGCCAGCTTTAACATTTTGTATAGTACAGAAGAGATTGACACATGCATATTAGATATCGACAAGACACAATATTTAGACGTAAACCGGCGCAAATCTTGTTTATGTTTACAAAGAGGTATGGGACAAGGGTATATTAAAGTTTAATAAATTTTTCAGTGTAACATGTAAAAAAGAAACAATGTGATCTTTAATGTTTGCTTTTATTAAGCTTCATGAAATTTTCTTATTGAAATGAAAATACAATAGGGTGAAAGGGTTAGAGCAAGGTTGCATTGTCTGACCAATTCTGAATACGATTTGTTATCGAGCAATACAAAAAGCAGATAAAATAGTATTGTCTGGAAATAAAAATAAAAGTATGGAATATTAGCAATGCCAGAAGACAACAGCGGAACATAAAAGTTCAAGATCAGATTGCTGGTTGGGGAAAATCCTCTAGCAAATCATACACACTCTGTTCAGTTTGCGCGGACGTATAAACCAGTCTGGTCATTAGTCGTTTGCGTTTGCGGTGTATTCCGGTTTTGTGCAGTGTCAAGTAGGCAAAACGGGGACACACGACTTTTTGCCTAACTAACGCTGCTCAAAGCCAGAATACACCACACATATCGTCCATGTTCTAGTGATAAGCTGAACATTTTAGGAGACACATTGATGTAATGAGTTTAATCATCCGCTATTCATTATTTTAGGGACATGTTTACACCTTCTGGGAAAGGGAGGTAACAACGTCAGAGGTCAGTTGACTTCGTCTTTGGCCTTCCTTCCGGAAATTGGACTGGTCGAAAACGAAACGATTTGTTCGAAGCATGTTTCTTACAAATGGTCTAGTGTGTATCACCGCAAACAGAAAGGCTCAAAGTTGCCTCTCTTGTAAACATGATGAAAATCGCCTCCCTTGTAAACTTCAAAAGCAATAAGGGCCCTTAAATTGATTCCAAGGTATATAATTATAAAATGAGTGCTGCGTTGAGCGTTGATATTCCAGTCTTGCACCAGACATTTCCTGTTTCTACCATCAAAACTAGAAAAGGAGATATTCAGGAAAGGTCACAATCACTCACTCATACTTGTCCCTCTACCACCTCCTCTCCCCCGACACACACAAACGCATTAAAGGACCCGAGAAGTGAAGAGATTAGATACCTAATATGGCAACACAATTATTATATTACTTTACTTTATATATTCCACATATCTCCTTCTGTACGCGCCTCGGATAAGCTGTGCCGTTTGATTGTAGCATTTCCTGGGTAATTTCACTTAAATTGTTCGCGAAAACTAAACTATGCGCCGTCTGTTCTGGATCTACACTTTTTGCTACGCTGACCTGAATACTTCAGGTAACGCGTCTTACGGAAAACTACTTAGGCCGTCACTTCAGGAGCCATAAATTGTCAAGTCAGTTGATTGCGTCATGATTGTGTCATACATGTCAGGTAATATTCTAAAAGCATGTGAAACAATTATTCTTCTGCCTTTCATTTTGCTGTTAATCATTTATTCCATCGACAGAGAACACACTGAGTATAATATGCCAAGTAAGGGGTATACATTTCCAGAACACCTCCGGTAGCATCTTGTATAAATTATTTCACCTTAAAGTCAATTTTAATCTATGAATCAGGTCACTAACCTTTTCTTTCCGTTTTCTTTCAGTTGGCTTCCAAGCTCTCATAATACAACCACATTGAACAAAGTGAAACGCTCCTTAAGCAATATGTTTTGCACCTTTCCGTCTTATGCGTCCTACAGGAGTGTTATAAGTTACCGCTGCGCAAATATTTACACCAATAAACATGTTTTATGGCCGCTCAACATGCGGCTTTGTGCATCATCAGACAGGATTCACACGGTAAGAACTCCCATTGGTAGTATGTATTTAATGTTCTGATAAAGATTATAACCTTTTTTGTATTGGAAACATTAAACAAATGAGACAGGCCACGGATTTCCTACATTGTACAAGATTACATGTGTGACCTGCTAAGATTCATAGTCTTCGCAGGACACTTTATGGGTAGCCAAGATCCAAAGCATCTTCAGGCCGACAAAGAAGATTTTGCGCACAGTCTGGTCCGAGTCTTCGCTTAGGATACAGGCAATCTTGTAGGAAATGCTGTACCCCACCTAATAGATAACATCTATAGGGATCGTCCAAGATAAGAGGCTCGTCGCTTAAATATGTTTCTACATACGATCAAAACGATGATAACTCATAATGACTTATGTACAGTCTAGTCAGAGCCTTTAATCTCTTCGTACATGTAAGCGGTATGCACGGTTACAATAGAATATATCGTAAAGCCCTATATGTGCTACTAACGCTTCGCACTCTGGGTAAAATTTTCAGCAGACGACATTCTGAAATATTGTTTCTTGTTTTTCCAAGAAAACAGTATTTAACATTTCATGCAAATTGTTTCCGCCCGAGAAAATTTGCATAAAATGCAAAATCCAGTTTTCTGGGAAAAATAAGAAAAAATATCACCGAATGGTCATCTGCTGATTTAGCCCGGACAGTGCTAAAGGTGAACAAGTATGCGTGTAATGCATGGTAACCGGTTAACAGTTTGTTGACCGTTTCAGTGTAGCATATATCAGTGACTTGTCGAATATGCATTTTCTGTTTATTGATGCAGTTTAGTCATTGTTTGCCTAAGACATGTTAACGGCACGTATTTGTTTTAATTATAATTTAGGGCAAACACTTCAGCAACGTTTGCAATTGGAAAATCCCCACCTGCTTCCCTGGTCCCAAATGAACCCAAAATATGATGCAACAAGACTGCCCTTGTCTGAGACGTTCGTGTTACCAACTTCACCAACGTAAAACTGGTAACACTAGTGCGTATATAAACCATTAGATTCTTCCTATTCAGGTCACAAACCGGACTGACCAACGAACTCTTTGTATTGCTCCAACAGGCCAAATAGTGCCCCAAAACTCGTTTGCTATCTGGAAGTTTTACCGCCAGGGCTCAACTATTGTCTGAAATAAACAGAAAAATGTAGATTCTTTGTTTATCTTACAATATGAACAACACCTAGTGTCTACTTAAAAGCATTATTTCCTGTATAACTCTTGTGTGTATTCGTTTCGTCGATCTCTGCATGTTTTCCGTGGATTACATTCCTAACATCTAGTTTCAATTTCTAGGAAAAATACTGATTCATAATATTTGGCTTTCCTAATCAATCTTACCATACTGTTCCTATATATGGGAACAGAAGATCTATGCAGCATCTGTAGATTGCTATAGACCCAGATCAGCCGCCACAGAATATCATGTCTGATCAGGGTTTACTTTGTTTGCCACTCGTCCTGCAAGTTTTATCTAAATCTGTACACTGAGTCACATTTAAGTAAGTATTGATATGTAGTAGTTCAAATTGAAGGAGAAGGAGTGAAGCTGTTTGTACATTTAGGTTAAATACAGAACTTTTTTGGTTAATTACTCTAGAAACAAGGCCTTGGTGGAAGAAAACAAATTCGTTAGACATCGAGTTTTATGATTCGATTAGCTACTCACAAAGTAATCCAATGACTTGTGCCAATATTAGAGCTAGTCTCTCAGCTCTGTCATCCTGAAAATATTTTCGCATTTCATAACAAGTACACAAAATGTGTTTTTGAACACCAATATACCACTGCTGATATTACTTATAAATATATGCTTGTACGAAACGTATCATTTGGAGTCTGATTGAAATACTGCACAGTACCGGTCACTAATATTGAATGATAAATGTTTTTGTGATACAATCCGAGGAGCTTGTGTGTTGATATCACACGGTTTCTTTGTGTTGTGTTTTTCTAGGCTATAATAGGATAATAAGAAAAGGTCAGAAACTTATTCATGCAAAAGTATATATGAAGTTACCCAGGAACGACTACAATCACAAAGCTAAACCATTCTCTTTGTTTGTGGGGGAGTGAGGGCGTGGGGGTGGTTGTGGTGAGTCTTAAAACAGTTTTATTCCATCAAAACATAGCCATTAATTCTGACGCAGCTTCACATAACAAGTGCACAGCTCCGTCTTACAGCGCCATCCTAGGAACAAAATAAAACAGGTTGTTTTAAGTAGGTGGTCGTTGTAGAGTTAATATATGTTACATGTAGTTGTTATAGGCAGATCGCCGTTGTCTAAAGTAGACCATTTTTGTGGGTTCTACTGTGCGTTTTCGATTCACATAGGGAGCCTCTACCTCATTAGTGAACCATCATAGTAAAACATAAACAATGTGATGAAATAGAGATGAATGCTGATGGCCATCTGAAACCAGAGCAAAACAGATCAAAACAGGATGGACTAAACCAAAGGCATCGGTAGTTAGGCGTCAACCTTCTAGAACAGACTGTAGAGTCTCTAAATTAACCTGAGATCTGACTTACCATTGTGCAACTAAACATGAAGCAAAGCTATCAAGACATGTATATGCTTAAAGCTTTGCGTTAGTCAACGCCCTTTAATATTTTTTTGGGCCAGGCCAGAGCACTTCCTACATGATTGCATGTGCGCCCAGCGAAGACTCAAATCAGCCTGTACATTCGCGCAGTCTGATCAGTCTTCGCAGGGCACACAGTGGATAGCCATGGATCCAAAGCCCTTTCAGGTGGAGAGTGAAGACTCTTATCAGACTGCGTGAATGCGCAGACTAATATGAGTCTTCGCTGGGCGCACATTCAATCTTGAGGCAAATGCTTGCTTCGGCTTATTTGTATGTTCTGCTAGATAGAATAAAATAGCTCCTAATACTGCTATACTTGATTCAAACTTATAATTAAAGGTGCAGTTTCGAATAAATAAAACTGATATAAGCCCGCCCCCCCCCCCCACCCCCTCCCCCCCCCTCTGTTGCAGCTATTCTTGGTTTGTGCGTCTGTGGTGTCATATGTGGCGTTTGTTTTGTCATTTTTTTCTTATCTCTCCTTCTTATGTTCCCTTGGGAAGGCTGTGTGTCGTAAATGTAGCATTTCCGGGGTATCTTCACTTATATTTATGTAAATACCTAAACATAACACGCAACTTAAACATTTAGAAATGCATTTCCTTTTTCAAAAGGGATGGTTGAATGTAAATATCTAAGCTTTTAAATGGTAACAGCATAACTTGAAATAGGTATTTGAGCCGCAACGTGAGAAAACGTACCCTATGATATTGGCGTTAAGCAAAGAATCAAATGTGCTACCGCATCCGCGCAGTGTGATTAGAGTCCGTTGACCGCATGAAGAAACGTTGCACCCGTTGCTATTCAAAAATGCACCTTGCTGATCGGACTCTTCGGTGGGCGCATATGTCAGAAGGTACGTTTTTTTTTTTGACATTCAACACCGTTTGTTTTCTGAAAAACACACTATTCTGGAGTTTTCTCTTCATCCTTTAGATTTAAATTTTATGACACTTAAGCTTTCATATGTTTACTTGTTTTGAACAGTTCGCTTGTGAAAGCAGAGCAGAATATTTGATAGCTGAAGTAAATGTCGGAAAACTAATCAATGCTCTGTCAGCGGAAATCACTTGATCAAACAACACAGATTTCGTCTAGCTGTAAAACAAATTAGCTGAGGCAAAAGAAAGACACAATCCTACAGGAGTAAATGGACAAAACCTACCTTCCTCCTGCTGCAATTAATAAATTGTAGCCTGCTACAAAGCGCTTTCTTTTCATTTGTCATTTAGCATTGCATGGGTATTTCAATGGTGATGCTTCATCTGCAATACAGTGCACAATAAGATTACAGAATACTGTGTGATATTCTGATTGTGCGCTGTATTGCATTCTGTTGAAAGTAATGCTCGATTGTCGGCCGAAAGTATCATACCGGCAGCTTCCTGCAGCTTGATGACTGTCAATTGAAGGAAGCGCACGATAGACAGTATTTAATTCTAAATTAATGTTTATTTACCTTTTTGTAAGGTTCGAAATTAGCTTAGACAACTGGGAGTGTAGTCATCCTTTCATTCGCACTATTTCGTTGAAACATGTTTGTTATGCCTATAACGGAAGAATGTAACTCAGTAGAATCGCTCTTTGGGATATCCATTGCATTAAAGTACTTATGACCTATGTACACTTCTTCGGATCATTTAATGTAATTACAGGTGAAGGTTACGAAATTAATTTTATATTAAAGGAAATGAAACATTGTGGTGCAACTTTGATCAGAATCGGTTAAGAAGTAAAATATAATTGTGTTTTTATTATTTTTAACTATAAACAAAAATGGATGCCGCCATTTGGAATATTCAATTAGATATGCATTTTAAAGCGTCTCAAAACAGACAGATTCCTATTAAAAGAAATGTGTTGATATGAACTACTCACAGTAAATATGCAAATGCACACCACATTGATAGGTTTATAGCAATAAATATTTTGGCAGATATGTTTTATTTAACTTTTGCGTATTTAATCAGGTGTTATGACGTCACTTACTCACATAAAAAGCGGTATCCACGATCCTGAAGTCCTAACATTTTTCTTTTCGAGTGCTCTTCATAAAATCTTCACTAAATTGCTGAATGTGAACGGCTTTTAGTGTTGAAATATACTTACTAACTGGTGAGTGTTTCCTATTAAGATATTTGTAAAACATGGCCGCCAGTACCGCGAAAGAAAAGGCCAGCGGATTTCAATGACGGGTGAAATGTAACTTAAGCTGGCAAATCTTGTTTTTTAAGAGATCAAGATGCATTCTCTGTCTTGCTTACGCATTGTATATCAAGACATAGGCAAAGCGTGTATATTGTAAAGTACGAAATCCACGTACCATTATCCGACGGCAACTTTGTGCAGCCCTGGCCCAGTATTCGAAATTTGCATATGCCCAGACTCAGGTTTCATCATGATGATGATCATTTGATAGTGACACATATAGTCCTTCTATGTCCACCGAAAACAAATGACATTTATTAACTGGTATTCTCTCTATGTCCGCAGTATAATTAAGCGTAATAGCTGCCAAACGCTTTTTGAACGACCCTCATCGATTCCAATATTCAAGCATTCCTCCAGTGATCGCTGCATTGGTAGGCAGGTGCCCTGATCATGCATGATATTACTACTGATTTCAGAATTAGTTAGATTTTGAGCATCTTGCAACATTTTAAAGTTTACAATTGGTTTGTCAAAACCAACACTTTTCATCATTGATTGACTGTAAATATCCATTTCAGGTGTGATAAAAACCCATCAGAATCAATTTCACATGTCAAACAATTACAACAAGAAAAGAAATGACTCCAAATACTGCTCACTTATGGCTAATTCGAACTCATTTTTGAGTCGTTTCCGCTAGCTCAAGTAAACAAACATTTAGGGTTTTTTTTATTTTATCATAAAATTGTATGTTATGTGTACTCATTAGAATCGCCTCATCGAAGCAATTCTAATGAGTACACTCAACATACAATGATTGTGAAGGAAATAAAAAAAAAATCCCTAAATTATCGTTGTTTGCTTCCTGACCTTGCACCATGATTAACCATCAGTGGCTCGAACTACCCATGTCTAGAACTATTTTCTATGGTCACAAAGATATTCGAGCCATTGAAGTTCGACTGTATTTGATATTGTAGCCAGCAAGTCTCGTTTTTATTTTTCCTTATATATCTTTTTTCGGAAATTGAGAGAATATTTAAATGACTTCTATATTTTATTCTCACGAGGTGAATTAAGACAAAAAGACTAGCAGAAAAAATAGATAAAATCAAACATATTATTTCTCAAATACGTAGGACGTTATATACTCAATTATATAGGAATTTAAACTATATTTTTATTTCAAATAGTAAGGTTGTAATAAGCATAAACATATTCAATATGTATAGCCTTTTACTGAGATTTATTGCACTTGCCTGTCAGAAAACACATAGTTATGTTGGAAATGTCTGTCTTAATTATTGTTATTGAGATTATCTAAAGTCAATTATAAAAAGACATGGAAATGCCAGGGTTTAAAATTAAATTTAAAATTCCAGTGCAGTTTGATTACAAATCTGAACACGTTAGCAATAAATAATAACAACTTGACACTTTGGCATTTTGTGCATTTAAATTGACAACAAAATGTCTCAACATGAGACAGACCTATCTGCTATAAGCTTGTTCGTCGTTATCTGTGGAACGCTGAAACCAAAATGCACAAATGATGCATGTTTTGAATAATTTATCCATGTCATTTCACAGAATATATACACCGTTTTCGTATACTAACTAGCTAAAGAGAGGTCTGAGAGAAAACATGACTACTAGCGTTTAACCATATTACATGTGCCCGTGTTACTCTGTTTTATGTTAACCTATGGTAAATATATACTTTGAGTCATTGCTCTAGACACGCATATTTTCTTTTTTTTTATTTAAGATTGGTATTTGTTCATATTTACTCCATAGAAACTTATGTTGTGGGTACTCATAAGAAGCGTTTGTGTCGCAAAGGCGCTTCTAATAAGTACCCATAATATACATTAAATAAAAAAAATTCCTTGATACCGATTTATCCATAACTATGTAGGTCCTGGTATTTTCTTCATATAATATGGAAACGTGAAAGAGTTTTGTTACAAGGCCAATTAAGACATACCTTGGGAGTAACACAGTAAAAAGGTTGCGAAAAGTCATAAAACTATTTGAATTGATACATCCTGAAATTTCATCCAATAATGGTGACCCATGCATACCCCCTTTTTCTCTATATATTACAGAGAAAAGATGGGAGCATATATCGCATAAATTTGTCTAATCGTCAATCCAGAAAACATATTAAACAGACGCTGCTACTGTAAACAGAAATAGTGTAAATGAGATTCAGGAATCGCTACACATCAAAGATCATAGCCTACCAATGACACCAAGAGGAAAAACAAACATACCATGACCGACAATTAGCAAGCCATAAACCAACTAAAAGCAAAACAACTAATCCCCTCTTCCCAAACAAGGTAATCACAACGTCAGATAAAATCCTACAACACAACAATAAGCCAATGAATAGGACAATACATGAAAACGCCCCGCAGCGAGTGGTCACAAGGCTCTACAAAGAATAGCCAACACTAGACCCACCGCCTAAGAATGGTCAGCAATAAAAAAAAAACTATTTTGGGTTATAAATCTATTTTACTAATATCAAATCTTTCTTAGGTTCAAATGTTGTAACAAATGCAAAATGATTATCAGTATGATGTTTGCTATATTGCTTTAGTCATACAGTTTACTTGCATGTCTATGTTACACATACGGACTTAATCAGGATTATCGCATTCCAAAATTATAAATATTTACGTATAAAAGGATAGGATATAAAATGGATGTTATGCGATAGACTGCATGCTTATTTTAATCTATTCATAGCTGACAGTTATTGTTTCTCTTTTCTTTGCACGACGGTTGGTCAGGTCTCAAACTTATGAGGGTGCCGGCCTTAACCTTCCATTAGAGGGTTGACACCTGATGTTTTTTGTTTTTTTTTTTGTTTTTTTGTTTTTCGGGCTCTTCGTTGTTCATCTAGGGGTTTCATTTAGCTCAATCAGTCAATGTCTTGTTTCAGCACAGCGGTTTATTTGCATGTAGTTTCACCCATTAGTTCTGTAATGGTTAACTTTATGGTAAAGTACCGAGCAATTAATTTGTAACTTTGACAGTATTTAAATCATATGGTGAAGATTTAGCGTCAGCACGATTGATGTCAGGCCCTTGTAGTTTTTGTTTTCTACTGGCCGTTCTCAGGTGATGTTGTGAACACAGTTTTTGCTTTGTTTGTGTTGGATTGTAGTATGTGTGCTGCCCGTCTATTTTGTTTACACTTTCTCTTGGTTGCATTGGTAGGCTATGTTCTGTGATTGTGGCTGTTCCTAAACACTTTTCTTACAATGTTACAGACAAACGAATAATGCCGTACGTCGTCTAAATTCTCCATATAGTATTTGTACTGGTATAATATAGCATTCATCTAACAATTTCAGGGGAGGCAAGCCTCTCAAAATTGCTTTGCTTTCCTTTTCAAAAGGCGTCTTCTCACAAACTAAGACATCATTATTTACACTGTTTGCCATTCTGTTATTTATTTTTGACAGAAACCCATTCTGAGTCCATTTCAGAAACTTAGTGGTGAAAGGGTTAAATAGGTGACTCCGAGAGAGGAAAACAATAACGTAGTCATGAAAATGTAACCCTTAGAAAGCCAATACTTTCGTTTCCTGTGCACTTGTAGATATACTGTCTTTCAGACAATATACCTCATACTTGTTAAGAATACCAGCTTGCCATTAAAAGGGCTTTTAAACTTTTAAAATATTTAATAAACTTGTCTGGCTGCCTTGTTTAATACCTGGTTCATATTAGACTATTTTTATGAAACAGAATAAACCATTTCAGTTTCACCATTAAATGAAGCCTTTGTCGGTGATGTTATGATTTTCAACTTCGTATACTCCCAAGATAACTCTTAAATATGACACAGATGTTTATTGCTCTACACTGACTAGTATAAGGATGAATGTATCAGGTTTCGCACAATTTTCATAGTTTTGTAAAAATAGCTTGAAATATACGTACTGTTAAACATGTATTCTACTTTCGGTTCTTAACACAGCTGTATTTAATTGTAAATGTGACATCAAACGACATGCCTTGGTGAAGGTATATCGGAACCAGAATTTTACGGTGACTTAGTGTACAGATTTAGAAAAGTTGTGGGAAAATCGTACTTTTGGGAGCAATTCAGAAAACTAATTAACCTTTATAAAAGAACTGGCTATAACCTGGATATTATGCAGCAGACTGCATGCCTAGTTATCAACCCAGTTATTGTTGATGGCTATGCTTCACTCTTTAATAGCACGACGGCGGTTCGGGCCTCAGACTCAATGATGGCGTCTATGTAAAACTTTAACCAGTGGGTTGGGGTTTGACGAATTGTCTTTGGCTTGGCCCGCTGTGGTTCAACTATTGGTTTTCATTTACTCTGGCACACAGTAGAATTGCCATGAGTACTCGTCTTTGTTTATCACAGTGATTAATTTGATTTTTATGTTTTTGCTTTGATGCACTGACTGAGTTTTTATGTAATTCTGTATTAAGAGTAGCATCGGGACCCAGGGTGTTGGCTGGCCGTAAAATTGCTTTAACCCCCCCCCCGCCCCTCCCCGGTGGTTTATTCTACTGACCGTTCTAAGGCGGTGGTCCTGGTCTTGTTCTTACTCTTTGTAGCTCTTTGTAGCTTTATGGTTTCCACATTGCATTCTGTTTTTTCTATATGTGTTGTGATGCTAGCATTGTGGTCACCGTCTTCAATAGCTGCCTACTTTACTTTCTGTTTTACTAGTTTTGTGATGCTAGCATTTTAATCATCTTCAACAGCTTCCCATTTTGCTTTCTGTTTTACTGTTGTATTAAGAGTAGCATCGGGACCCAGGGTGACGTAAAACTGCTTTAAACCCCACCCCCCACCCCTGGTGGTTTATTCTACAGACCGTTCTAAGGCGGTTGTCCCGGTGGTTTGTTGCTTTGTGGTTTATTCTACGAGGCGATTTATTTTAAGTCTTGCCTAGTGTTATTTTGTTATTGTACTTTTCAGTCCTTTTATCATTGCGATTACCTCGCTTGGGAGGGAGAGAGCTAATCTTAGTGCTTTTCGTACGTTTATTCGATTTGTGCTTGTTTGGTTTTGTCTGTTTCCTCCTCCTCTTGGTGTCTGGGAGGATGGGTTGCGGCTTGTGATTGTGGCACTCCCTGGACTTTTCTCTTACCTTTTTTGATGAAGTCAGGAGAGGGAGCGATCCGTATTGCCCTGTATTATTCGCTCCGATGTAACGCTAAATTCACAATTCGCACCCTTATTTCTTGACTGAAAATTGATAGTTATCTTATTTCTGCTTGTAAATTTGAGAAGTACAATACAATTCCGGCAGTGAGACTTGTAAAATATTAAGCGAATTTGATATACTGTTACCTACAATACATAAGTATAGTTTTGTGAACTGATCGTCAAACAATACAAACATGAAAAGCAAGAAAACCTGTATTTCTGTCAGTTAAAACCTAATTAAATAGCAAATATGTTCGCTAAAATATATATATCATGATGCGATATATTTTTTTGAAGTTTCAAGAAAATATTTTGAACGGTTTTCAAAGTATAAAGTGGACATGATTTTATGACAGACGTACAGACAGACAGACAGACAGACAAAATATTTGATTTGGTATTGAACATTTGTTAGACAGAAATAAAAGCTGCCGTTGACAGCTATATGTAGCTTGTGTTTGCTAGCTGATAGTAAATATACAACTGAACACATTTAAATGTGTTTGGTAATGAACGTTTGCAGCAGATGTGATTTAATTGATTTTTGCATATTCAATTAGGAAGTTATGCCATTATTAACTCACAAAAATGGCAGCTTCCATAGCAGCATTTTCGGCATCGCCAAAGCCAAATTACTTCCTTATTTCTCAACCGATTTTCATAATTTGTTCAAACCAACGGCTTAGCTAAGTAGTTGTTTTCCAACATCTAAATGATTTAATATGTGTCTTTTCCTTAAAGTTTTATACAATATGGAGTTCCTCCTTCTAAACAGCCGTTTGTATTCACTATCTAGATTGTAGACATAAGCTGTGGAAAAAGTAGCAGGTATGATTATCACTAGTCCATTCAGAAAATCTTTTCATGGTTTCTGTCTATCCGCAGGCACTTTGAGTCAATACGGACCAGACATCAGCTTTCGCTAACCTGTGTGGCTTTTGACCTTTCGAAGGTCATCACGAAAACATGCCTATATAATGTTGACCCCCTTAAACCCAACTTTTATATAGTTAAACTGGGGTTTATAGGGGTATTCATTAGTTTTCTTATTTCTGCTCAAAAACATAGATTGTAGGTACTCGTTAGAACCGCCTCGTCGAGGCGGTTCTAACGAGTACCCACAATATATGTTTTGAGCAGAAATATGAAAAATATCAGAAATTTTTATCTAAATTTTTCATTTTCATGGTGGTTAAATTTTCAGTATATTTGAATAGGCATGTTTTCGTAATGATGATGTATCGATGCGGTTCCTTCCGTTTGCGAGAACTGTGTGTGTGTGTGTGTGTGTTTTTTGTTTGTTTGTTTTTTTTTGTTGTTTTTATTTGTTTGTTTGTTTTTGTCGTGTATGTTTGAAAATTCTCTTGTTCTTTCCCCGTACCTTGTGGGTGGGATGGGGTTATTCCATACAAGCACATAAAAAACACAGTGCCCGCTTGAAAAAATGTTCACAGCGAGAATTATCATGGATCAAGTCATAATGATCAAAATCGGTGATTGATGCGGTATTTAGATGGTAGACATATTTTGCATTAGTATGGTTTCTTTTCTACATCCAGATGGTTTTCTAAAAAATAAAGACTAGTGTAAAAGGAAAATATTTACTTCATTTGGGAGCAATTTCTGTCTTTAAAGTAAACCTCTTTACAGAAAGGACAATGTAACTTTGAATCAGTTGCCAGCCTCTAAAGTGCATCCATTACCATTAAAGAGTACACAATCATCCAGACACAAGAGGAATTCTGAAAAGTGTGACACTATTGGAGACAGAAGGAAGACATAGTTTGACGTAATTTTCTTATAAATTGCATTGTTATGAATTAAGAAACTTGCACCGACTGCTATCCTCACACTATAGAGAACACATCTGTGAAATATATGGGGTGAACTCCAAATTACAATATAAGTCATGTTATGAGAATAACTTAGTGTAGACTATAATAATTAAACTTGAAAACATATAACACCGTAGTCTGATATCGGTTTGCGCGTCTGTGACTTTTGCTCATCAAATCATTAGAACACTGGCTCGCTATAGTATCCCATGTAAATTCTGGTCATAGCGGTTTGATTTTCATTATTGCGCCTTTGATTAAACGCTTGTAAGAAATTATGGTCTTATCTGCGGAGTAATCGCCATGAGCTGTCTCAATCGTCTGGTGATGGTGACATATCAGCTAGAGTTTGCTGTTAATCGGTATTTATTAGGTCAACCTCTAACAGTATATTTCATATCGTGGTCTTCCACTGTGACAGTGTTTGTTAGGATTACAATCAGGGTGTATCTAAATCTCACCTCTATCCAACGCCTATGATTTTAATAGGCACCTTTTAACGCCCATAAGATTTTACCATGAGCATTAACCCTAAGTGCTAATCATAAATGCAGCAGACGATATTTTGATATATATATATATATATATATATATATATATATATATATATATATATATATATGTATTTTGTATTTGTTTTTAGAAAATAAGGACATTTCATGTGATTTCAGTTTAGCCGCCTGCCTAGCAGACGTATTACATGCGATGCGAAATTTTATTTCTTCTGAAAAATCATAGCAATAATAGAATGTCGTCAATATTCACCACGCAGTAATCTAACAGATGATACGTTTGTGATATATTTCTAAGAATAAACTTACATGGTTCAGTCATTTTTTGGGGTTACTTAGAACCGAGTATGATGAATTACTAATCCTTGTTGTCAAAGAATCTTAGACATGTTGTCCCACACAATAGAACAAAAATTAAACTAATAACAATGATGCTTTACAATATGTGTGGGCAGCGTAACACAAACCACCAAGCTTTTTCGGGCCCTCTGTTGTTTAGCTAGAGGTTTCTTTTAGTCTGGCTGTCAGTGTCTTAAGTGTTTGCACTCATCCTTGTTTTACTATAGTGCAGATTATTTCTTTTGGGATCATTGAGCCTGTTCTGGTTACTTTGAAAATCGAATACCTTTTAAACCGGTGCTAGGGTTGTGTGTAGGAGGGGGGAGAGGGTGAGGAGGGGAGGGGGTTGCAGCCTCGCAAACTACATTGCTGCATAGAAGATATAAGATATTTAACCATTTCATCCGTGAGTTTCTGAAATGGACAGTTGGACACGTCCTTCGATGCAAATAGGCGTTTTCGTCCAAAAATCAAAACCAAGCCATCTCATCTGAATCTACACTGTTTGCATCTGTATCAGTATTGGGCTACATAGTTGATAGGGTTACTGAAACCAAGTTTCCGATTTTTGTTGTGTGTTTTTGTTCCCAAAGGCAACCTCACAAACGTCGTGAACCTTCATCCCTGTTTAATCACAGCGATTTAATTTGATTTTTTTTTCTTCAGTGATGCTTCTCTGATTGAGTTAGGTTGCCTGTGTTCCAGCCAAACAATCATTTTGTATTTTTACAACATGTGACTCAGGGGTGCAGATTTAGTACAATGTACCAGTAAAATCAGTGAAATCAGTCTATTCCCACCCACCCCTTCCCCGCACTACCCCTTTCACACCATTAATTTTGAATACTTACCATTCTAATGCGGTGGTCCTGGTGTTGTTTGTTCGTTTGTGTTGCTACTCGCTATGTGGCTATGTCATCTGCATGTCCTATTGTTAAGTTAAGTGGATCCTGTCAGACATTGTAATCACTTTGTTGGGGAAGAGGGATCTGATTACTTTGCTTTTCGTTGGTTCGTGGCATGTCTACTGTCTGTCATGGTTTGTTTGCTTGTCCTCTTGGTGTCACTGGTAGGCTATGATCTGAAGATTGTGGCTCTTCTTTGGCACCTACACTATTTTTTTCGTTATTATATTTCCTTATAGGCCTAGACATTTCCGTATAAACCTGGACCCAGTTGTTCAAAGCTAACGATGTCGTTAGTTAATGATTCGTTAAAATTTACATCGAGCGATACGCAAGTAGGCTGAAATTTTTTGCTGAAAAAATGTGAGTAGCTTTTGCACTGCAAAAGCTACTCACATTTTTTTCAGCAAAAATATCAGAATATTGTATATTGAATCTGCTAAAACAGTTAACGAAATGACCCTTAACGAGCTCGTTAAGCTAACGACGCTTTGAACAACTGGGCCCTGATACCTAGATGTAGTTTGATATATAAGACTTGACATTCAAATGGAATCAAGGACCTGGGTGCATTTAGAAGAATTATTTTGTAGAACAATTATTGCCCTTACTTTTGGGCATTTTATAAGAAGGCAAATACATCTTTATTGCTTTCTGCATTATAATGGCATGCATGCATGTCCCATAGACACAATACAAAATATGTTTAAACAAGCAGTGGAAATAATAGCAAATTAAAACCAGACTACTCTGGTCACCAGACAAGGTTATATTTATACTGCTACTACTGCTAGTACTACTACTATTGCTAATAATAATAATAATTATTATTATTATTGTTATCATCATTATTATTATTATTATAACCTAGTCCCGTGACGTATGGCATCTAGTTTCAAATTTCTATTAGATTTTGGTATCTTCTCGAAGTCAAAAATGATTATGACGGAATCAACAGCCGAAAAACAAAGTCGGTGCAATAAACATTGAGCATAGTATACATGAAAAAAAATAAATAATCATAAAAATAAATATTTCACCTGCGCTACTTTTCTTTATGAAAGATGAAAGTCTCTTCTGACTTTTGTTTTTAACTCTGTCGTTCTCTCTCTCTCTCTCTCTCTCTCTCTCTCTCTCTCTCTCTGTGTACAAATATTACACCATGGTGCATGGTAAGTCACTCTGACAAATATGTCGCAAACATTACTATCCAGTTATATTTCCTGAACCATACTTGAAAGTCACACTGGTCATGATAACCCATTTTAGCCAGGAGACCCCCAAAATGGTTATAAGCAAACAGTGCAGACCCAGATCAGACGCCACAAAATGCGCAAAATCAGGGTCTCCAATGTTTGCTGATAAGTCAGCCATTCTGCTCTAGAAATTTCTGATTCACATAGCCTGACATACCTAAAACTGAAATTCGGCTCTTCCAATATATAGTGTGGGGAGTATAATCAGTCTAAATATGTTAATACAGTGTGGATAACTGATATAACCTTTGTGCGATGGTTGCGAATGCTGCGATGTCTTTCTCATTTCAAATCTTTACGTCGCAGGCGTATCAAAAAGGGGGTCAATTTGATGTTACAGAGCCACAGACTTAGTCTCAATACTTAGCAGTACACAATTGCTCCAAGTTACAAAGGTCAGGTTGTTTAGCTAACAGCTACTCTAGCTTTCAAAATTGAATGCCGCTACATTATAAGATTGCCAACTATAACCTACAATGAAAATTTCTATGAAAAAAACACACCAATGAATTGTAATAGACCGTTACAATGTATGCGAAGGTCCGCATACATCACGAAAACATACCTATATAATTTTGACCCCCGTAAACCCCATTTTTATATAGTAAAACTGGGGTTTACGGGGGTATACATTATTTTTCTTATTTCTGCTCAAAACATAGATTGTGGGTACTCGTTAGAACCGCCTCGCCGAGGCGGTTATAACGAGTACCCACAATCTATGTTTTGAGCTGAAATATGAAAAATTTCAGTTTTTTATCTGAAAATTTTCAGTTTTTGGAGGTGAGATTTTTCAATATATTTGAATAGGCTTGTTTTCGTAATGTAAACGTAAGCATCCACACATTCTCCTCGGAGTCTTCTCTGTACATCATCGTACCCTAAATTCTCTAGGCGCAAAATACCCTGATCATATTGCCCGGATGCGTAGATTTAATACTTTCTATTATTGTTTCTTTTCCCCTTTTGCTCACTGGTGGCTCGGGTGGTATTCCGACAACGATTGTAAATTTGATTTAAAATCAGAAAGAATGATTGTGATTTTATACCGTTACGCAGAAATGAATCGGTTACTGTTGTAGCTAATACAAATAATTTATCCTACTGTATCGTTATTCTAATCCCCGACATTAATTTCCGTATTTTCCTGAATCTCTGTTCAGGCTGATAGTCATGATTGGCGAAGCGTGCTTACCAAGTAATGCTTACGTTCCATGGACGCCTGATTACACCCCATTTATTTGGGTCCATGTCTGTCTGTCTGAACATTCCTAATTTCGCCTTTGTGCATATCGACTGTACGATTTTGGTATGTTGACCTCATTGACCTTAGACTCATCATTATCAAATGCATTTATTTCATATTACAAACTGAACAAAAGGAGTTGCCATCGATCGAACCAAAAAATGACCAGAGTCGCAAGCACAAACGTAAAGTCGACTCTCGTTATCTCGACCTCGCTTATCTCGAATAACCGCTTATCTCGAAGTGAAAATCTGGTCCCTGTTCTAACACGTGAATCTAACAACAGGTATCAAAATATTGTGGAAAAGAGGAGAAATTGCTCCTAAGGAGCAATTTCTCCTCTTTTCCACAATATTTTCAATATATCTATTAACTTCAGGAGTCAAATTACATATTCATTTATTAAATGTGGTTGTACGATTTATTAGTTTCCTCAATTCCGCAAACCTGATATATCGAGGTACGGATATCCCGAAGTATTCCAGAGAGTCTCTTGGATTTCGAGATAACGAGAGTCGACTGTAGTTTAATTACGAGTCCGTCCGATAGAAAGTGACCTTATGACATATAGTATCAGCCACAACCCAGATCAGCTTTTGCATCCACGCATACGGATCAGTCTGCGTTGTTCGCAAGTACAAACGTTTAAATCCATAAATTATGTTAGCGACAAGTGTAGACTTATCAGACTGCGCGGATGCACAACTGATCTGATTCTATACAGTAAAACCTGTGTAAGAGAGCCACCTTCGAGACTGACTTTAAATAGTGGTTGATGTGGAAAAAGCTGTCTGTCTTATAAAGGTACATGTCATGTAATTTTGCTAGCAAAATTACATAACATATACCTTTATAAGACAACTACCTTTCCACATCAACCACTAAGGTCAGTTTCAAAGGTGGCTGTCTTAAACAGGTTTTACTGTAATTGCATATGATATAAGATCATTTTCTCTATGAAAAGGATCAAATGTAACAAGCCGCAACGTCAGAAAACGTACTTTTGGACATGTGTACCAAGAGAAACATCAGATCAGCCTGCGCATTCCCGCAGTCTGATCGGAATCTTCACTGGGCGCATTTTGGACAGCCAAGGTTGCAAAGTTTTTTCTTGCAGAAAATCAAGACTCTGATCAGATTGCGTGGATGCGCAGGCTAAGTTTGAGTCATTGTTGGACGCAAATGCCAGAAGGTACGTTTTCTCACGTTGTGGCTCTAATGAAAAAGACCGTGACCATTGGGACGACTCAAACCACATCACGAAACCATACCTATATAATTTTGACCCCCTTAAACCCTACTTTTATATAGTAAAAACTGGGGTTTACGGGGACATACATCATTTTTCTTATTTCTGCTCAAAAACATAGATTGTGGCTACTCGTTAGAAACGCCTCGCCGAGGCGGTTCTAACGAGTACCCAAAATCTATGTTTTTGAGCAGAAATATGAAAAATATCTGAATTTTATCTGAAAAACTTTCAGTTTTTTGGTGGTGGTGAAATTTTCAATATATATGCATGTATTTGAATGGGCTTCGAAGAGGCAGAACCTGATGATATGACACATAGCCTACCATTCCGTTTCTTGTTTTTCGAAAAACTTGGAGGGACTACATTCAGGCAAGTGCCAAGCATTGATCATTTGAACTTAAAACGAAAAAGTTGTAGGCTGTAGATCATTTTCAAACATGTTTCTCTGAAAAAAAAAATAAATAATAAAAATAAAGTCTGCTGTGATTCTGATTTGCGCTAGCAGGGAGGGAATTGCTACTGGAGTATCTATTCAATACAATATGGGTTCATCTATCTTAAACGGTTTATGCTTAGGAACCCGAAAAATGGACTTATGCAGACAGTGTAGATCTAGAGTGGACGCTAATATTGCGGCGTCTGATCAGTCTGCATCAGTGATTCCATATGCCATTACGAAAACACGTCTATTCAAATATATTGAAAGTTTACAACCAAAAAAGGAAAATTTTCAGATAAAAAATCCAATATTTTTACTTATTCCTGCTCAAAACATAGATTGTTGTACTCGCGAGGTGGTTCTAACGAGCACCCACAATCTATGTTTTATTAGTAAAATAAGATAAAATAATGTATACCCCTGTAAACCCCAGTTTACTATATAAAAGTGGGGTTTAAGGGGGTCAAAATTATACAGGCATTCTTTTGTGATGTAGCGTTTGTTTTATTATTGTTTGTTCGACATTTCTCATTCTTTTTCTACCTCGAGAGGGCTGTACTTCGTGAATGTGACATTTCCCGACTCTCTTCACTTATATTTTATTTGCCACGGCATAAGAATAAATGGCGAACACCCCTTGTATTCTGATTAATTAAGTTAAACGTAGTTTGCAGTCAAACTTTAAAGGTTCGAGCAGTTCGTGCCACTGAGGATTAATCATAGTGCCAGGTCAGGAGGCAAATGAGGCTTATTAAGGAATGTCATTTTCATTTTCTATAACCTAATAGTAAGTTGAGTGCACTCATTAGAATCGCCTCGATAAATTTTAATGAGTGCATGCAACATATATTTTTTTGCATCACGAAAACAAACCTATATAATTTTGACCCCCTTAAAACCCACATTTATATAGTAAAACTGTGGTTTACAGGGGTATACATTATTTTTCTTATTTCTATTCAAAACATAGATTATGCGTACTCGTTAGAACTGCCTCGCCGAGGCGGTTCTAACGAGTACCTACAATCTATGTTTTGAGCAGAAATATGAAAAATATTAAAATTTTTATCTGAAAACTTTCAGTTTTTGGTGATGAAATTTTCAATATATATTTGAATTGGCGTGTTTACGATGATAATATAAGAAAATTCTCCTAAAATATTTGTTTCTCGAGCTATCAGAAGAATGTTTAGGGACTCAAAAAATAGTGCGAATCAGCCTAGGTAAATGAGCCATTGGTGTTCAAATCATTGAAATGTTACTGTATGCATGATACATAATCGATACATGCATTTATCATTGGCTAAAACAAGTTACTCAGAAGGCGTAAGGCGTATCACGACATCAAAATTCGGTCATACCGCATGACAAATATCTATTTATGAAAGCTACAACAGTATTTGGTCAGTAAAATGTAATTAGCGTGACCAGATACACTTAGTAGATTTTCCACCAAGGGAGACAACTTTTGTGAGTTCCTGTTTGCTTTAATGTACACCAAGCCCTTATGAGGAGTATACTCTAAAAGGAAAGAATTTGCTCCCAAAGTCTTTCCTTTTAGACTAGACCCATTTTTAGAAGGGACGCAAAATGTTTTTGATAGTTACCTCCCTTGAACGTGTGTCAGTTCCTCTTTAATAAAGACATATTTCCCGAAGCACATCTTTATGACTTGAGCAAATGAAAGTACAATAAAACCAACTAAAACGGTTAAATTTTCAGATTATTTTCATAATTTTTATCCACTGACAATAATTGCACGTCAGGGTCAGAAAACCAATTACAGTCATATTATCATCTGACTAAACTGACCGTCGGTTTGACCTTTACAGTTCATATTTCAACTTTATTTTTTGTCTTTCCTTGATTTAGATTTTGTTAAACTATCGTCCATGTTTAGTCTGTAGAAAACGTAAAAAGGTATATACAATATAATTTACAACACGAGGACTTCTCCATATACATGTACGAGGGTCGTGCAAAAAGTTCTGTCACTAATAGGCTTCCTTCGTTTTATCCCAGGTATATTTTAAAATGCTTCACTGCATTTGAATGGTGTGTTGAATAGCTAATGATACATGTACCCTTTTATTTCGTGTAAATTGCTTTCCAACTGACCGAGTTATTTCAAATTGAAATAGATGCAGTCATATGCACTGACCAATTTACTTGTTACATTGGAACATGGACAAGAAGACTGAAAATCGTACCTATATTAAATGCCGCATTACGCTTAATATAGATTAAAAGCAGATAGTTAATGAATTGTGTGGATATATGGACCTCATACCATTCCAATGCGCACAATTTTTAGGTGGGTTAAAGCTTTTAAAGCTGGGAAATTTTCTGTTGAAGATAATACCCGTCCTAGAAGGCCTAAAACCTCTGTTACCAAGGCTAACATCGCTGCTGTAAAGATTGTGGTCGAACAGGATGCGCGATTGTCTGTCAAAGATATAGCTAGTTGTACTGGCATATCAAAAGGCAGTGTGCAAAAAGCGTTTGGACCTGAGAAAGGTTTGCGCTAGGTGGGTACCTCATTTGGTCACTAAGGAGCAAAAGACACAACGCCTTAAATGTGCCAGGGAAATTTTGAAGGCTGTAATAGTCGGGTTATTTCTAACTTGCTAACAGGAGATGAAACCTGGGTGCACATGTCTGAACCACAAAGAAGGGCTGATAAAAAGCAGTGGAAGCGAAAAGATCAAAACCGCCCATGTATTGCCAAGAGAACCATAAGTTCGAAAAAGATGTTATTCATCTTCAATTGGGCCAGATGTTCAAGTGCCTTGTCCATCTGGTCATACAGTCACTGGCCAATTCTACAAGAATTATGTACTGAAGAAAGTGAAAGGGTTTTACAATAAGAAACGACCAAGCAAATGATGGTCAGAAGTCCACCTTTTACATGACAACGCCTCCTCTCATAAGTGTGAGGTTGTTAAGTCTTTTTTGGCTTCTGAAAAGGTGAAAGTTTTAAACCATCGACCTTATTCACCTGACCTGAGTTCCTGTGACTTCTTTTTATATCCAAGGCTTAAGAAAATGCTGTCTGGAAAAAAGTATACGTCTAAAAGTTCTGTTGGCAGCGCTATTTATCAGTGTCTCCAACAGATACCAAAAGAAGTCTATTTATCTGCTTTTCGCGACTGGGTAAAAAGGTTACAAAAATGTGTTTCAGCAAAGGGGAATACTTTGAAGGTTTGCGAGGCGGTTCTAACGAGTAGCCACAATCTATTTTTTGATCACAAATAAGAAAAATAATTTATACCCCTGTTTATGGGGGCCAAAATTATATAGGCGTGTTTTCGTGATGGGTTCGAGAGTAATCCTGTCGGGCCTATAACGGCCCTACAATGATGTAAGTAGAATGCTTGCTGTGTATATGTACTTACAAATGTCGAACACGAGAAGTCATTTCTTGCTTTGAAACTAGAACTTTCAGAAAATTTATTTAAATTTATTCTTCTAAACACTTTCAGAAAAATTAATTTGCATTTTTTTTTTCTGTCGACCTGCGATAAAAATAACTTAATCTGTACTTTTATAGGCAAAGACCGGTCAAAACTTCAATCGCTGTTTTAGTTACAGTGCAATTTTAAAAGCTGTTCCATACCATGTTTACCTTTACTATCCAAACAGACAGGCCTCAGCTAACAGTGTATATCCAGATCAGATGCCGCGTTCTGCGGCCTCTGATCTGGATCCACACTGTTTGCCTCTCATTAATCGATTTTAGTCAAATCAACGGACAGTGAAAACAGACTTGCTCAACTTTAAGGACATGTGCAGTAAAGTGGTAACAGTGTACATGTATATTAGTGCTGGGAATCAGAGAGGAAAATCACAATCGATCACAATCGATTATCGAGAAAGTAAAACCGATTGATTATCGAATATACAATCGGATATCCCATAACTGGCGTCAAATAATAAATCATTATAGCATATTATGCACTTTATGTTTCTATATTACTTAAAACGCAACAGCATATAACAGCATAATTAAGTTAATTTAAAATATAGGTTGTTTCAAGACATAGCAGATTTTGCAGCCATGTTTCTAGTCAATGAGTCTTTCATAATACTCTTAATTTGTAGGTCTCATTATGTGACCTTTGGCCCACGTTGTTAAAAATAGAATTTCAAATAATCGATAGTGAAAACAATATATCGATAGTTGCCGATAGTGGGCTCATCCGATTAGTTTTCGATTATTTCGATTAATGGGCACAACACTAATATATATTCAGATCAGAGGCCACAGGACGCGGCGTCTGATCAGTGTGTACACTGTTTGTTACTTAGCAACGCATTTTTCAGACAAAACAACAGGTAATAAAATGGAAATGGTCAGCTTTTAGGACAAGTACGGTAAGACGTAAGGGTGTTCAAAATTTAGGATAGATACGGTAATAGTCATTTGAACCAATATTCATTTTATAAACTTAACCTAAATCGAAAGAAAATTAGTTGTACTGATACCTATTAAGTGTGGGTGGTATACATTGTTTACGACATGTATAACTAAATATCAAATTCATAGAACAGAACAGAAATTCATTATGACGAGTCCATTAATATAAAGGTCATTTGGTCAATTACTAATCTGTATAAAATTGCTACAGTGGTTAGAATTAACAAACGAATAGAGCAGGTGGCGACTCAACTTGTTCCATTGGAAACTCAATAAAAGTGCAACGGGTTGGAATTAACAAACATAGCAGGTGGAAAGTTGACTTTTTTAATTGGAAACAAGAGAATAAAGATCAACAAGAATGAATGTCTTTGTCATCGGCTGTATGATTTTAGCGGTTGCTGTTCCGAATGTTTCAAGTGAAGTATTACTAAGTAAGTTTCATTAACCTAATATAACATATTTACCATAATGAAAACACGCCTATTCGAATATATTGAAAATTTTACAACCAAAAAAGGAAAATTTTCAGATAAAAAATTCTGATATTTTTCATATTTCTGCTCAAAAACATAGATTGTGGGTACTCGTTAGAACCGCCTCGCCCCATAGATTGTGGGTACTCGTTAGAACCGCCTCGCCGAGGCGGTTCTAACGAGTACCCACAATCTATGTTTTTGAGCAGAAATGAGAAAAATAATGTCTACCCCTGTAAACCCCAGTTTTACTATATAAAAGTGGGGTTTAAGGGGGTCAAAATTATATAGGTATGTTTTCGTGAGGGGATGCACAGAACTGGGCAAACATTGTAAATTCAGATCGGACGCCGCAGCGGCGTCTGATGAAGGTCTGCAGTGTTTTCAAATCATCTAGCAGTTTTTAGACACAACAACAGGCAGTCAGTGTGGAGCCATTTAAATGTTAGGATACATGTAGGTATGATAAAAGAGTTTAAATGTCCGAATGTTCGGGGTAAATTTGGTAGCCGAGCCATGCAGAAAATGAGTTTAACCTTTCAACTATATAAATCAACACATTACGAAAACATGCCTATTCAAATATACTGAAAATTTTACCACCAAAAAATGAAAATTTTCAGATAAAAAATTCTGATATTGTTCTTATTTCTGCTCAAAACATAGATTGTGGGTATTCATTAGAACCACCTTGCCGAGGCAGTTCTAATGAGTACTCACAATCTATGCTTTTAAGCAGAAATAAGAAAAATAATGTATACCCCTGTAAACCCCATTTTAAGTATATAAAAATGGGGTTCAAGGGGGTCAAAATTATATAGGCATGTTTTCGTGATGACATATATCTAATCAAACAGTGTAGATGCAGATGACGATCACTGAAAACCTATGTTCCATTCTAAATTCCTGTTAGTCAAAATGCATGGAAAACATTTACAAATCAAGGAACAAGACAAGTAAAAATTTAAGTTTTATTGTTTGCTAGCTGATAGTAAATATACAACTGAACACATTTAAATGTGTTTTGTAATGAACGTTTGCAGCAGATGTGATTTAATTGATTTTTGCATATTCAATTAGGAAGTTATGCCATTATTAACTCACAAAAATGGCAGCTTCCATAGCAGCATTTTCGGCATCGCCAAAGCCAAATAACTGTCCGAAAAATACACATTAAATGCCTGCATGCACTTTAAATCACCAAAACCGAGTGACAATTTCACACTCAACAATACTTATAATTCTCTATGAATGTCAATCACGGCTGAAACAGGCGGGGCCTTGTCTCTTATCCAACCCTTGTAAATACATTTTATCTTTCACCTGCACAGTCTTGTTAGCACTTGTATGTTTCACCAGTACGTGTACCAGCATACAAAACCCCTGTAACCTAATAACGAATGCTCTGACCCCATCAAAATGCGCAAGCGTTCAGAGAAAGTATTGCGCGTACGCGGTTCAATTTTGCATTTACATGTATATGCGAGTATCTGTTTATGCCTAGTGGATGTTTGGAAGCTGGACACATACATTTTAGTATTTAACTATTTGATTGCCGAGTGTCTGACATGGACTCTCCGTCTTTGAATTTGGACATATTCATTGTTTCAAAAGGGGGTTTCATTGAAAAATCAATACAGAATGGTACAATGTAAATAAGTGTAGATCTTGGTTTCGAGCCATCTCATCTTGATCTGCACTGTTTGCAAAGGTATCTGTATTAGTCTGCATGGAAGAAATAGTTAACCCATTGTAGTCGGGTGACCCCTAAAAGGGTAATTGGCAAACAGTGCAGACCCAGATCAGACGCCGCAGAACGCGGCGTCTACTCAGGGTTTTCACTGTTTGCAAATAGTTTAGCCATTTTTCTTTAGGAAAATTCTAAATCTCATAGCCGGACGTACCTAAAATTGAAATTGGACTCTTCCAATATATAGTGTGGGAGAGTTTATTCAATATACAATGGGTTAAAGGTACTTGATACACTTGGCAGTTTGGTAAAATCTCAACTGAAGGCAAAAGTGCAGCAGCCCCGCTAATTGGGGAGCCCTGCCTTGAAATGACATGCCCCGGCTCATTTTTTGTTTGCGTGAAGACTTATATTAATGAATTATTTAGATATGTAAACATGGTCAATCTAGATTAATGTCGTATACTAACATTATTATAGAAGTTTATGTAAACAAGACAATATCACGACCATTCCCACCTCTGAGTGTTAGATTTATTGAAAGAAATGGATTCATAAACCCTAGAGAATCTTCATGCCAAACGTGACATATCGCGTATGCGAAAACCGAAAGCCCATATCACCTTGCACATCGGCAGTCCAATAAGGTCGTTCGCTTTCGACTGCTTAGGCTATAAAAGATGGCCGAACTGTTCATCTGAATTTAAGCATCTGTACTTACAGATTTAAGATAAACAAAAAGTAATATATGTGCCAAGTTCAGTTCCAATGGCATGAATTTAAAGAGAAGATGTATTTTAAAATGTTCCTTTTATTTTGCGTGATATTGTTATTGCCACGCAAAGAATCAAATCAGCACAAAAAGCAAAATTTTGGTAGAGGCCCTCAAAATGACTATTTCTGCCATGTTTGTTTTATACTGCTTCAGCGGTTCTACTGTTTTCATATCTAAATTATTCATTCATATATTTGATATTATGACGTATATGTATCTCGGTGGCGGATATGTATAAATACTCGTACATAAAATTAAGGTGTTTTGATGCGTTTTACTTAGTAAATTCTTTTCAACAGAATCATATCTTGCATAAATGAGATCATTAATGAATAGTACACTTATTTCGATGAGGTGCAAACACATAGTCATGTAAATAATGTCAACAACAATTAACAGATTATAGTGGATGTCATTAAGGTTTGTCACATAGGAGTGGTCATTGTACTTATTAACTAGTAATAAAATCTTAGTTATGACACCTATATACTGTAAAGTTTGCGTACATCATACATTTGTAACGTATGGTATGAAAGAGTCATCAAAAAGATAATATAAAAAAACGCAAATAAAATCTCGTACAAGGATTATAGGTAGTGTTTCTATCCTCAAGGCAAGGAGGGAATTAACTCTTTTTAAATTTGTTTTGTCTCCATTCTGAAAAGTGATCTGCTCTACAAGAAAAGAATTTGTTCCCCTTTAGCGCAAATTCCGTCCCTTCAGAGTAGACCTCTATTAAGAAGGGGCTTGGTATGATTTAAAGAAAATGGGAAGTCACAAAGGTAGGTTCCCTTGTGAAAAAAAAAATGGCGGAAAATCTACTGTGTCTCAAATCCCCTTAAAAGAGTCATTTAACCCATTTTAGTCTGGAGACCCCAAAAGCGTAATGCGGCGTCTGATGGGGGTCTCCATTGTTTGCAACTAGCTTAGCCATTTTTCTCTTGGAGTATCTAAATCACATAGCCTGATATACTTAAATTGAAATTAGATTATTCCAATATATTGTTTGGGGTAAGTTTATTCAGTCTAAAATGGGTTAAATAAATTGAAATCAGTACATGTTTACTAGATCTACAATCAGCTGAACTTGTACACTATGAAAATTATGCTACCATACCACTAGCATGCCAATATATGGGTACTACTAAACGATTTAGCTGAATTTGTAAAATGCACGTAACCATGCCTTTAGTATGCCAGATATACACACCTCTGAAACAACAACTAGGAGTTCACATATCGTCTTCTATCTCCAGTTCTTAGAGGATAAGAGAACAAACAGGAATATCCTCAGGCAGCATATACAGCTAAACGATTAGACAGTTGACCTCTTCTCCAAGGCTAGGTAGGGCACAACAAACACTAGAGCAAGGCACCAAACAGGATGGAACAAAAATAACTCCGTAGCCATATATCAGAATATGTATCTGAAAACTTTCAGTTTTTGATGATGAAATTTTCAATAAATTTAAATGGGCATGTTTTCGTAATGATGAAAGGTGTCGAAAAGAGAGTAGTAGATTGATAAAGGTGGATAGATACACCCATAGATTTCGGCGCCATGTGTGGCAAGAAAAAACATTTTTGTGGCTTCCTTCTTGCTTTTCTGCACACCAGTCCAATTCTGAAAAGAATTTTGCTCTATAAGGATAGAATTTGTTCCTGGAGAGCAAATTCTGGCCTTATAGAGTGGCTTATTTTAAGAAGGGGATAAACACAATATTGACAAGTTACCTTCCTTTACCTTTTAATTGCCTCCTCTTAGATAGCAGACGATTCACATGAAATGTCAAGTCATGTTCTCTGAAAAATTAAATCAATTTGAGAATGTCGTCTGCTACAATTTTTCGTAGCACTTTAAGGTTTAAGTTGTGTCATTTGTTAAGCTGACATGTTTACCGACATTGATCAGAAATTGACGACGGACGCGATATACATATGAAAACACGCCTATATAGTTTTAAAACCCTTAAACCCCATTTGGGGTTTACAGGGGTATACATTAATTTTCTTATTTATGCTTAATAAATAGATTGTGGGTACTCGTTAGAACCGCCTCGCTGTGGGTATTCGTTAGAACTGCCTCGCAGAGGCGGTTCTAACACATACCCACAATCTAAGTTTTGAGCAGTACCCACAATCTGTTTTGAGCAGAAATATGGAAACTACCAGAATGTTTCATCTGAAAGTTTTCATTTTTTGGTGGTAAAATTCTCAATATATTTGAATAGACGTGTTTTTGTAATGCATGCCGACTGGAAAATTTACGGAACTGTTCATATCACCCGTTGATGACATGAAGTCATTAGGGATGCTAAGTTTACAATGAATGTATGCCGGTACACTTTTGGGACGACCCACACTCATATAACGTTTGTTTCTTTCTCTTTTGTACATCTATATTGCAATCATGAGGCAGCTTTCACGGCAGAAGATACCAGTATATGGTGCCAAATACCTATGTATCTGTGTTGATGTTGGCTTAGTATAAGACGCTTTTTATAATGTATTTGAATTATAAATTCCAGGCAAAATAGTACGAAATCTCGGGGACACCGGTCTGAAAGTGCTCTTTGAATGGAATAATGCTGCCGCTGATCTAGCGAACAGGGAGCTGACGGAAGCTGATTATTACAACATTTCTTCAAAGAGTCATGTACATAGTAAGCATATTTATTCCACCAGTTAGAATTTGCAGGTACTAGATATATATATATGTATGATAGTCTTCACGAAAAATGCCTACATAATTTTGACCCCCTTAAACCCTTAAAATTGGGGTTTATACGGGTATATTAATTTTCTTATTTCTGCTCAAAAACATAGATTGTTGGTACTCGTTAGAACCGCCTCGCCGAGGCGGTCCTAACGAGCACCCACAATCTATGTTTTGAGCAGAAATATGAAAAAATATCAGAGATGTTATTTTTTATCTGAAAATTTTCAGGTTTTGGAGGTGAAATTTTCTATATTTTGAAAAGGCAAGTTTTCGTAATGTCAAATGAGTTAAGTTTTTCCAGCAGTCTCCTCAGTAATTGCTTCTGCTCATCGTTCCGATGAGGCTTCACCATTGCACAGCGTTATGTTTGTTTGTATGTCGGTTATTATAATTATGCCATTCTTGTGTGTTCCTCCTTTTCCTTCTTTGGGAGCCTCAAGAATGTTGTGCTTCGTGATTGTGGCCTTTCCTGGGTAACTTGATTTATATTTTTGTACAATGTTTGCGTTTAGAGGTCATAATGTCTAGAGTGAAGCAGTTTCATTAATACTTATGTAGCGCACATTGTTTTAAAACGGTAAATCCAAGAAACGTAAATGTATTCTAATTTTTGTGTCATTCCAAAACGAAAAGAAAACAAATTCAAGGGAGACGACGAAGGGAAGAGGAATTGAAACTAGAAGAATCGAAACAGAGTATTTATTTGTTTATTTATTTATTTCATCTTTAACGAGATAGCCTGAATTCAACTCGCAAATAAGCATTTTGTAGTCAATGACGTTGTTATAAACCATGGTATTGTATTTATATGAGTTTAAAATACGAAGGTCATTTGGAAAGTCCTGAAACTCGCACGATATTTCCGAGCTCCGTGCACGGATTTTTATAAATAGCACATGCACGAAAAGCTACATCTTCCCTCTTGAACATGGTATATACAATTTACGTGCAGATGCAAACTCTCTTGTATAAACTCGAGGCGTTTCATGCAAGGGTTTCGCTATTGACCAAATTTTCGATAAATTCAGCAGTTATGGCTCTCGAGGAGCAAAGGGCTTACATCAAAATTCGTACATTATTAGGGGCTACGCCAACGGATATTAAAGCCGATCTAGACACTGTTTATGAAAGTCAAGCTGCGTCACATATCACAATTACGAAATGGTTCTTGCGATTTAAGCAGGGTAGGGATTCCCTTGAAGATGACCCCAGTTCAGGACGTCCCTTGTCAGCGTTCAGTGATGATGACGTCACTGTCGTCAAACGTCTGCTAGATGAGGACGCTCGTTATACAGTGGATGAGATTTCTGGGTCATTGAGCATTAATTCGTCTGGGTGTTTATGATTTTGAAGCAAAGATTAGGACTACACAAGATATGTGCGCGTTGGATACCCCACCTCTTAAGTCAAGCTGAAAAGGACAGGCGAGTGAAAATCGCTTCGGAATTATTACAAATATATGATGGATGTGATGATAAACGTTTGTGTGAAATCATAACAGGTGATGAAACATGGATATCATTCTTTGAACCTGAACGGAAGGAGAATAACAAAGTTTGGATTGGAGAAAACGGGGCTAGGCCCCAAATTGCTCGTAGATCCAGGTCTGCTAAACGTGTTTTATACGCATTATTCTTTGATGCTAGAGGAATTGTGGCCAGATTTCCAGTTCCAGAACACAAGACTGTCACTGGTATCTACTACGCTGAGTTCTACCTGTTGTAGTTAACCACTATGTGGCGACGCGTCCACGAACCGGGCTGCGGGGCCTGAAGCTTCTCCACGACAACGCCCCAGCCCACTGCTCAGCCGTGGTGCAGGACTATTTGAAAACCAAATCCCGCGTACAGTCCAGATCTGGCACCATGTGACTTCTGGTTGAACCCTGTTATCAAAAAGTGGACGCAAATTCGAAACCCGCACAGCTGTCAGAAGAGCGTTATTTCAATGCACAGACAGTATACCTAAATGTGACTATAAAAGCGCACTCAAAAACTGGATTAAACGCTTGAAAGAATGTGTAGAGGTCAAAGGTGAATTCTTTGAGGGGCTGGACTAGTTGAATTTGGAATGGTGAGTTAGCGGCCATAACGCGCCACAAGTTTCAGGATTTTCCAAAAGTCCCTCGTACAGGAAAGGTTTCCCGAGAGATTTGCAGTCCGGTTAACAAACGAGTGCATTGGCACGAGTTAGTTAATAAGATTTACAAGTCTCGAAGTAATATTTCTCGTATTTTAAACTCAATGTGTATTACCTGATATATTACATATCATCAAAGTTATTTTGTCTTCGGATTCTGTTTTATACTCTTGTGACGATTCAAGTGACGTCAATAAATTGTGCGACGTTTTGTCATCTACACGCATGATAGCGTTCTAAAGGCAATATTTTCTCCAATGATTGGTTGCATAGGCGACTTAATTTTTTATAGTTTGATCCACTGATCGTATGTTCTGATAATGATATTAATCATTTGTAATTGTTATTACCGTAATCACCCTAAGTATTGCGACAAACGTGCCTTAACAAACAATGTGAACCCAGATCAGACGCCGCAGATGATCAGGGTCTACACTGTTAGCTACTCATCCAGCATTGTTTTAGATATTGCAACATTTAGTAAAAGAGACCGCACAAACTGTTCAAATGCTAAACCAAAAACGGTAAGAAATAAGTTTTTTAGTGTTTAGGATATATATGGTGTGTATTTCAGAGAGGCAAGTTGGGCGCACATATCGCCCAGGCAGTGCTACAGAGACACACAGCTGTAACAGTATTCGAGCAGTTCCGAGTCACCTTCGCACCTCCAGTGGGATACTACCAAATGGATTGAATTATTTCTATCAGAAGTATACGGAAGCTTATGGCATTCCCGTTTTAGGTATGACATACTACATGTCTTTAGATAACACTTAGCACTCTAGGTAAAAATTTCAGCGGATGACATTTTGAAATATTGTTCTAATTTTGCCCAGAAGACAGGTTTTAACATTTCATTCACTGGAGTCAATTTACATGAAATGTCAAATCCTATTTTCTGGGAAAATAAAAAAAAAAAACAAATGTCAAAAATTTGTCACCTGCTGTCAACCTTTACCACCCTCCGGGCTAATTCAGCAGACGACAAATTGACGATATTATTTATTATTCCACCCAGATAATTGACTTTGACATTTCATGCAAATTGTCTTCTTGTTAAAATAAACACTGCACACAAATAATTTGATATCGTCTGATGAAAGGTCAGTGAGACACTTAACCCATTTATGCCTGGTGTCCCGTAAAAGGGACATTGGCAAACAGCGTCTGATCAGGGTCTACACTGTTTGCATTAAAACCAGTAATTTCTGTAAACCATGGTAATAATAAAAACTAACCAGACACCCCTTTTCATTACGAAAACACGCCTATTCAAATATATAGAAAATTTCACCTCCAAAAATTTAAAATTTTCAGATAAAAAAACTCTATTTTTCATATTTCTGCTCAAAACATAGATTGTGGGTACTCGTTAGAACCGCCTCTGCGAGGCGGTTCTAACGAGTACCCACAATCGATGTTTTTGAGCAGAAATAAGAAAAATAATCTATACCCCTGTAAACCCCAGTTTTACTATATAAAAGTGGAGTTTAAGGGGGTCAAAATATTATAGGGATGTTTTCGTGATGATTAGACATGAAATGGTCCAAAGAGTTAAGGTAGAAGAATCCACACGGCATAAATGTTTTTAAAACACTTAAATGTTAGTTATTTTTATATTAAGCTCTTGCTGACAGAGTGTAGCACATCATTGTTGCGCATGTGGTAGTCAAAATTATCACAGCATGATAGTATATACACGTATAAATACTACGTTCTTGTCAGCAGGTAGCAAGAATGATTATCAGTCGAGGTGAAGCCAAGGTTAATAAAATTATTAATCATATTCTGAGGGCGAATATTCTTACTATCACTTTCTCAAAAATGTTATATTTATTTCATTCTCGGGGGAGGGGTGGTGGTGTGGTTGTAACTTCCTATATATGGCATAATACGGATGTGCGTGCCGAATGGCCCCCTTTTTCAGCGCTGCCAGGTATATGATTGGCCCCCTTGTTTCAACAAAAGTATATGAATGACCCGATTTTTCTGGATTCCTATGTGAAAGGCCCCATTTTTCTGACATCCTGGTATATGCACATATTTTGCACCCAGAAATTTTTCGAAGCTGATTGTTCTTTTGGTATTTAATGAATTGACTGTGATATTTGTCTAACAACCAGCAATAAATGGGCACAAAAAATCAAAGGGCAGTATATGAATAGGTCAACATTTTGGATGATTAAGTATATGAATAGGTCCTTTTTTCCAAAGGCCAGGTATATGAATGGGGTAGGTTTTGAAATACTGGCTCGCACACCGTACCAAAATTACCCCTAAGTTACCTACCCCCCTCCCCCCCCCCCCCCACACACACACACACACACACACCGAGATTTCATTATACCGAGCGTTGTAAACGTCAGCAGTTTTTCCCAAAGTGTTTATTTTAACTCATGATCACTAGGCATTTCAGACTCACAAGCCATTTATCGTTGCCAATATATCACACCGCAATGATCCTAAGTGTTGGGACATACACTGCAGACCCAGATCAAAAGCAGTCTAATTACGGTCTACATTGCTAGCCATCCAGTCGAATTTTAAGGACTATAGCTGAAATTTCATATTCATAGGAATTTCGAGTGCTTGTTTTTACATTGGTTCCGAATTTGCATCTAATCGATCCAAAGAACCTTCTTGGATTGTCATTTAAGTCCGATTTGTGGTACTCTTCGACCCGAAGGCTCAAATACTCCCTGAATATGGCCACGCGCCTTTTCACCAATCACTGCGTGTATTTACCGAGTATTTGGTGTCAAGCAGCTTCTGTAAGGATTGGTCGGACACCTTTTCCGTATTTTATTTTATCATTACGAAAACAAGCCTATTTAAATATATCGAAAATTTTACCACCAAAAAAAGAAAATTTTTAGATAATTTTTTCTGATATTTTTATATTTCTGCTCAAAACATAGATTATGGGTACTCGTTCGAACCGCCTCAGTGAGGCGGTTCTAACCAGTACTCACAATCTATGTTTTTGAGCAGAAAGAAGAAAAATAATGAATACCCCTGTAAACCCCAGTTTTACTATATAAAAGTGGGGTTTAAGGGGGTCAACATTATATAGGCATGTTTTCGTGATGTGTTTCCATTCTATGCCAAGGCGCTTTGCATACAACCATTTAATTAATAAGTCTGGCTCACTGCAGATTTTAGAATAGAATAGAAAAGAGAAAATGAAAACGAACCGTACGCGCATTCTCTGCTGCGCATGTGATATGTTGTTGACTGTCACCCTGGCAGGTGATAGTAATCAGCCTGGCAGGTGATAGTAGAAAATATCACCTTCAGGCCAATGTGAGTTTTGTATGGAAAAGTCATGTGAGGTATAATAATACGTATTATCAGCTGATGGTCTATAGGCTTTTTACATTACAAAGACAAGTCAGATATAATAATAATGCAAATAATCAGTTGAGTAATAGATAATTTACATTGAACAGTCACGTAAGGTATACTAATACATTTTACTTATATCAACTTGTGATACCATTTTCAAAGATGTGAGTTTCTTACTGTCTGATCCGGAGTGCCGGACCAGCTGAAAGTCTCGATTTGTCCAAATCCATATCACACAATCTTAAACAAGGCTTGTTTACTTGGCGTCATGAAGTCGAAGGGAGATGCGTGTAACGTTCCTGCGACTTTAACTGCTCGTAGCGGCCATTCACATAAATGGAATTCAATGAACAAACAGACAATTTTTGACGGCTTATAATTAAAACCGCCATTTTAAAAAATGTATAAGACAGTATTCTTGTTTCTTATTATGTTTTTCAAGATGTCAAAATATAAGTGAAAATACGCATGCATTCTGCGGCAAATTTTCCGGAATTATGCAATCTTTTAGACTATTTCAATTTATTTGGGCAATCCGTTAGTTCAAATTTCCTTCTGCTATCTCAAAAGATTAACATTTTTTGGCAAAATTTGTAACATTTTGATAAAAAAAGTTAATATTATAACGAATAAATTATTATTTTTGTGAATTTTATCGATTTTTGAACTCCGGTGAATCACTAAACAACTTAACATAAAAACCTATGGGCTTCATTTGTCAGTAATTTGCCAGGGTTTACACATCGATAAAATCCACATAAATAAAATTCATTCTCATCGCGAAAACATACCTATATAATTTTGACCCCCTCAGACTCCACTTTCATATAGTAAAATCGGGGTTTACAGGGGTAAACATTATTATTCTTACTTCTGTTCAAAACATAGATTGTGGGTACTCATTAGAACCGCCTCGGCGAGTACTCATTATCTATATTTTGAGCAGAAATATGAAAATCATCAGAGGTTTTTATCTGAAAATTTTCAGCTTCTGGAGGTGAATTTTTTTTATATATTTGAATAGGCGTGTTTTCGTAATGTATAGTGAAGTTCAAAGAATCGCTGCTTGATGCAGCTCATTATTAAACAACCATTTTACTGTTGCATTCAGCATCCAGTTCGGTTACAGACAATGCTTTAAAAAGAGCTTGCTACGTTACAAGATTTCTAATGGCCGACCACTCAGGTGTGCGCAACTGGTACTATAGACTTTCGGGAAGAGTGGCGGTGATCGGTGCGCAGGAACAGACTACGCAGATTCCGGAACACAGCTGGCTTCCGGCCTGGTGGAACCAGCGAGCACGTGGTTTAGGAGCAACAGAATCCGCTCCAGTCTCCACTGGCGGCGAAGAAAATTTACTTTGCTATACAAATGATCGCTATCGTAACGAAGACATTTTTCTGCACGAATTTTCTCACGGCGTTCATTTACTCGGTGCGAAGTATGCGATTCCGGGATGGGACAGTCGCCTTACACAACTGTATAACAGAGCTAAATCAATGGGACTCTGGAGCAATACGTATGCGATGAGCACAGATAAAGAGTATTTTGTAAGCACAGTTTGTAGTGTATCTCATAGCTCCAGATAAGTTATTAAAACAAACAAACAAAAAAAAAAAAAAAAAAAAAAAAAAAAAACATGATGTTTTGGTCATTTCTCTACAAAATATATGTTGTGGGTACTCATTAAAGGCGCTTTGACGAGGCGCTTCTAACTGAATCCCACAACCGATGTTTCCATGAAGATATAATAAAAATATTTATCTTATACCCCTTATTATCAGGAGCTTTGGTATATATCATTGAAATAATAAATGCTTCGTTTAGATATATTTTAATTCAATCACATTTAATTTTACAAACAAGAAATATGACGCACAACAGACGAAAGGGTCGGAACAAAGGCGAAACGTTTTTTTTTTCCTCATTAAAGAGGACAGGTTACGCCTATTAAAGTTTTTTTGAAGAAACTGGCGGAACAAAGATACGCAGGAAGTGCCACAGACACGGATAATAACTTGCCTGATGTACCTAAAAAAGAAGAGATGAAAAATACACAAAGAAAACATATGAATTGCAACGTATGAAACCACCGATTCCCTAGTAAGGAAAGAACTGCAATAGGGAAACGGCCCTGGAACGGTCAGTAGGAAAACTGCTTTTAATGACAATTACTGCAAAATAATGATCGGACGCCGTGTGTTGTCAGAAAAAGATCTACATTGTTTGTTATAACCCATATTGTTTCACATCAGGCTTTAGACATGCTTGGGTTAATTCTACTGTTTCATTATCGTTGACAGTAGTTTTGTATGTGGCAAATGAACAAAAAAGGAATAATACATGTAGTTGTGCTTGAAAGGCTAAAATCTCAAAACTTAAGTAAGGCTTGTCTTTGCCAGATAGTTACTGAATAAAGTTTGCGCATTCTATTAAACATGCATGTGCGTAGATGTTTCCAAACCTATACAGTTAGTATCTATTTAATTATATAACAGAGGGCAAGCAAACAATACTTTATCGCATCCTAAACGAGGCAGACCAAGATGAACTTGCAAATTCGCATACGAGATAGACATACACCGTTAGTAAAGAGCCGCGATAAGCAAAACGTGCTTTCGAGTATATCTGAAAACACAAAATGCGGCCATAACGAAACCCACAGGTTCAGGTATTCTGTGCTTCCGCAAAAGTTTCATCATGGCCATATTTGTTTGTCAATAATCTAGAGCAGACAACAGATCTATAAGCGGACAGGCGAAAACCACACAGTTCATTATGTGCTTTTAAACACATTAATATTTTTGTTTGAGTCGGTCCTCTGTATAGAATCTGAGAGGACGAATACTCGTGTATAACAAACCCGCAAATAATAAAATATGCTAATACAAAGGCTGCTTTCGACCTGTACACTACTTACTTATGATAAGATACATGCTCGCTAACCGCGCGCCTTGAATTGAGTATCTGTCTTTTCTTCCAGGCGGAGGGTACACAAAGTTACTTCAACTGTAACGCCTACGCCAATCCTCCGAACGGTATCCACAACAGCATAGATACCCGAGCAAAGCTACGAACGTATGATCCCAGCTTATACCAGCTAATAAAGGAGGTCTTTCCTTGTGGGAACACGTATTTAAAGCGGTGTGAGAGCACCAGAGGTAAAGTATCTTTTAGCTTTTGTTTCACATCTTATTTATTTTTACTTTTACTCGTCACAACCTATTAGCCTTATACTAATTTGCCCAGAGAATAAGATATGAACCACTATTAAACAGAACACAATAAGAGATCTCAACCCATGAGACTGTGCTTTGGCAGCCAATGCCGAATCCGTTTATGGTGGTCTTGAAGTTGAAACGAGACTATCCGCGTTTACGGTCGTAAAGGTCCCTTAAATTATTCATTATCTATTCGACAAGTAAAAGAGTTTGCTAACAAAGAAGCACAGTTCAAAATGCCGTTTATCTCAATTGTGAACGCTCATTAATAATGTATTCTTTTTTTAAAAAAAATAATAAAAAAAAGACCGGAATAATGGCATATTCATGCTATTGAATATTCCTGTCCAGCTGAAATAGTAATTACCAAAATCAAAATAACACGAAATACATTCGGCTATTTATTAGAAAGTTGACAGACCAGCATAATTCAGTTTCAATGGAAACAGTAATACGTATTTTAAAATATATATCGCGTCCTGTAGACAAAGATTTATATTTTGACAAAAAAATAGTCTAGAGTGTAGTATGCTGTTGCTGATCGAATTTAACCCTTTCAGTCCTGCAAATCAGCTCAGATGCCTTTGCAAGCATTGTAGATCCTTTCGAGACGGCTCGTAACGAGCCGTCACATTAGGAGCTACACTGTTTCCCATTCAATTTTTATTTTTTTGACTCGCACCCTCTTTGCATCAGTGACTCAGGGTGAAAAGGGCTAAAGGTTATCCGTTCACGTGGGTTTACGAAACGGAAGACATTAAGAAATATCGTCTGTTTATGTTTTGTATTCAGGTACATAATGTATAATTATATATGTACGCCTATTTTACAGCAAACGAGTTAAACCAACAACTGAAGATGAATTGTGACAGAGATGGTGGTGGAAATGATGGCGGAGAAGACACCACAGCCCGCCCAACAACCGCTGCACCAGGTCAGTAAATTATTGATCGAGTTATTGCGGGGAGGAAACTACTGTTGGGACACTTAGTAAAATGCAATGCATATTTATCTGCCCCAAACCATAAATGCTTAGTATTTCCCAAGCTGAACCTATTCAAACAGTTTAAGACTAGTTGAGACGCTGCGTTTTACACACTTTGTCATGGTAGATGAAATTTCGGAATAAGAAAAATAGTATAGGAAATTTCATTTTCAAATTTGAGATTTGCGAAATGATAACTGATAAATACACATGAGATATAATAACCAGCTAGATAAAGGGGTCCTATATCATATGCGATAAGCAAATTTACAGATCAGGTTGTGCATCCACACAGTCTGATCAAGGTTTTTTTCTGTCCGTCGATATATTCAGAAGTATCAGTTGATTCCGTAAGCGGCCAAGAAATTCCTATATAGTAAAATCAATTTTTATAACCCAGAAGGTTTTACTGCTTACCATACTAGGTGGTTGTGGGTTTGTTAATTCTTCGTGGAGCCTTGTGGCTGCTAGATGTGGAGCGTTTGTCGTGTTTTGTCCTTTTTATCTCTTGTTGTTTTAGTGATACTGCCTGGCACTCTTTCAGGAAGAGTGGGGAGCTGGATGCTTTTCTTTGCGTTGTTTCGAAACGTGTGACATACCTAGTTGTCAACCCAATCATCATTAATGGTTATGCTTCAATCTTTAATTGCACGACGGCGGTTCGGGCCTCAGACTCTATGATAGCCTCTTCGTTAAACTTTAACCAGTGGGTTGGGGCTTGACGATATGTCTTTGGCTTGGCCCGCCGTGGTTCAACTATTGGTTTTCATTTACTGTGGAAAACAGTAGAATTAGCCATGAGTACTCGTCTTTGTTTTTTATAGTGATTAATTTGATTTTATTTTTTCACTTTGATGCATTGACTGAGGTAGGAACCTTTATGCTAACCGAATTTTTATGTATTTCTGTATTAAGAGTATCATCGTGATCCTGGGTGAAGTTGGCTAGCTGTAAAAATGCTTTAACCCCCGCCCCGGTGGTTTACTCTACCGACCGTTCTAAGGCGGTGGTCCCGGTGTTAGTCTTACCCTTTGTTGCTTTGTGGTTAATTCTATTATTTTATGTCTTTTGTTGTGTTATTTTGGCCTTGTGTTTTTCAGTCCTTTTAGCATTGCGATTACCTAGCTTGGGGAAGAGAGAGCTAATCTTAGTGCTTCTCGTATGTTTGTTCGGTTTGCGCTTGTTTAGTTTTGTCTGTTTCCTCTTCCTCTTGATGTCTGGTAAGGGCTGCGGTTTGTGATTGTGGCACTCCCTAGACTTTTTCTCTTACTTTTGTTTTACTGTTCATCTAATCTATGTTCTGTGACTGTAGCTCTTTCTGGCTTTCTGCATTGACCCTTTACTTTTTTGTAAATAAGTGGGCTGATCCTGGCTTCGTTTCTTGCACATCGCATAAGAGTCACAGCGCTTTTGAAAAGGTCTTTCTTATAAATCTGATCCCGCTTAAGCCAGATATGCCTTGCCTTTGTAAATGGTGACGATCCAGATCAGTTGGCTTGTGAACTTTATATCAACAACCTGGATCAAGTAATCTGACTGGCTGATAATTTGAAGTGATCATGGCATATTCATTATTCAGCATGGCAAGGTTTTCCAATTTGAAACATATCCCTTACGCTAAGCCTGGGGAGTCTTGTAACCATTTGAATAGTTTTGAATCCCAGTCTCATGCCTGTTATGCCCACTACTGCTATAAATTGTTGTATCACTATTCTTTATATGTACACAATGCAAAATGATGCTACTGAACTGTTGTACTTTCCTATTATGCATTTCCAGGTTGTGTGGACAATAACAGTAACTGTGCAGATTGGGCAAGGCGAGGCGAATGTAATAAAAACCCAGCTTACATGCATGTTAACTGCAAGCGTAGTTGCAACAAGTGCGGAGGAGGTAAACATCATTTCTGTTAGAGCTAGTGCAAGTGCATTTGCACCCAATAAAATGTACCTGATGCAGTTCAACACTTTTAACCCAAGTCATTCACAGGGTTTTAGCCCTTTAATACCGTAATTATTTTTTCCGAAATTGGACAGGATCATATTGTGATCGATTTCTTGGACCTTAAACGGAACTATTTTAATAATATATAATGTAGTAACCCAACATTCCAAAACTACATGAACATTCTTTAATTCTTGTGGGCTGACCGGGCTGTTTCTGGCGTCATCGCTTGAAAATGACAATAGTATCCCTTTACTTACATTGTATAATATATGCGAATATTTTAGGTCAGAATTTACATTCTGATACCACCTTATCTAAATTATCTGAAAACATGGCCTACCAGGATTAATTTAGCTTGATTCTACTGCGCCCGAAGCAACGAGGCAGTTAATACTTAATCTAACCTCATTACAATGATTCGGTCTAAACGCTCAAATGACTGTGTTGTCACGGTACATATGGAAAAAGACTTTCTTGTTAAATACTATTTTGACGCCGACCTAAAACATATCCCTTACGATATGCCTCGAGGAATCTTGTTACCATATCAATTTTCAATCTTAGCCTCATGCATGCTCTACCCAACCTAAGTACCGCTATAAACTGCTGTATCACTGTATTGGTGCTCTACTTGACACAAAATAATATTACTTTACTGATGTATTTTTACTATGCATTTTGCTAGGTTGTGTGGACAAAAACAGTAACTGTGCAGATTGGGCACGACGAGGCGAATGTAATCAAAACCCTGCTTACATGCATGTCAACTGCAAGCAGAGTTGCAACACGTGCGGAGTAGGTAATTATCATTTCTGCTATATCGACTGAAAGAAGCTTTTGCACAATAACATATAGGTGAGTAATATTTAAGTCGTTTCGGCCCAAGTCTTGCATTCCATTTGAGTAATTTCGACGGTACACAAATTATTTTCAAGTTGGCCTGGCTCATATTGTGGTCAATTTGTCTCAATGTTTGTCATTTCATAGGCAATCCATTTCCAATCAGTGGATATTTTGTACAAGTACCTAATATTTCAAAGTATAAGTACGCTCGTACTTTAAGAACACAGAAAGTTAAGAGTAGCAGGCCCGTTTATGACTGACCCTGTTCATTAGAAATAAACATAGCGCAATATTCCTCATGACCCCAGTACCTTTCAGCGGATCACATTTTTCACATATACTGTCTGACCCCAAGATTCTTAAACGACTAAATAATTCTTATGGAGATCATGCGGCACTTGCTTACAGAAGCATCTATATGTTTTATTGGAGTTATCTCATTATGTTTTGTTTTACTGTTATCTTTCACTGATGAGGTAGAGGGCCCTAAGCAGATCGAACGCATACTTTCTAATTTTGAGCTCTGGTCATATAAAACCTATTGTAGTCTCGAAACGCCTAAAAGGGTAATTGCAAAACAGTGCAGATCCAGATCAGACGCCGCAGAACGCGGCGTCTGATCAGGGTCTCCACTGTTTGCAAATTGCTCAACCTTTTTTTACTATAGGAATATCTAAATCACATAGCCTGTCTCACCTAAAACTGATATAAGAACCTTCCAATATATTGTGTTGGGGAGTTCATTCAGTCTACAATGGGTTAAAATACCCCAGTAGTTATTTCTGCTGATCATTCCAAACATATAGGTGGAGATACCCAGGAAATGCCCCAAAAAGGGGTGCCCTTAGTGGAAAGAATTGACTTCTGAGATCAAACAGTTCTAGGAAAGATTTTAAATGACTTCAAAGCAGATTTTATGGATGAGTTAGAAGACCTCCACATGGACCGAACAAACATAGGTTTTACCACTACAGAAGTTGAGGGCGAGGGTTGGGATTCCGTAAAGCTATATTAAGCACCCCAACCCACCCCAGTAATTCATTACTGGCCGTTCCAAGGCGGTACTTTATTTGTGGTACTTTATGTTAAGTGTTATGAAGTGTTTCAGTTTCTACTGTTTTTCTTTTGACAATTATGTTGGTTTAAGATGTATTCAGTTAAGTTTGGGTAACACAGTTGCCACCTTTTTGGGAAAGACTTGCCAACTCTGCTTGCCATTTGTTCATTTTGTGGCCGCTTAATTGTATTTGTCTGTCTTTCCCTTCGGTGTTGGGGGCTTGATGTGGATCTGATTGTATCAGTCCCTGAGTTCACTTATTTATTTTATATGCTACTGGAATGTTCTCTCTTTCAAACGGGAGGAAACAACCAACCTTTCGACTAAAAGTGTTTTTATCTGTGATATATCTATATATCTCACAATTTCTATAGTGTAGTTAACAAGAAGCATCTTCAAAGAAGACAAGCGACGTATAATAAAGGTTCTTAAAACGAAGTTCACTTTACACCCAAAACTTTGACAGTTTCCTTGTCACACCAAATCTGTGTTACGCTGGGTGATATCTAATTTTTTATACGATAGCTTGTTTTCGTCTTTTAGACATGCCGCAATATAAATTTATGGAATAGATGTCGAGTCAGAAGATATTATTACCAATAACAATAGCTTGCTGAATTTTACTTCTTTTGCGTCTTTTGCTTTCTTTGTTTCTATATCGTCAACTTTAAATTTAACAATTACACATTTTTACCATCGCTTAATTTACACATAACACGTTGTTAAAAAAATTACAGATTAAAGAAATTATAGGTCTTAATTCTATGGTATACATTTATTTTCATACATTTCTTTTCAATCATTAAGGCCCACTGTGATTATTACAACGATTTGATCGAAAAACATGTAGTGAATATAATCATCACAGTATCATAGCTCTAGCTAAAGCACTTTTTGCAACCGAAAATTACTGATATTTTGTCTAATTTTTCCATAAGACCATATGTAGTCGGTACACATTTGAAGCGCCTCACCGAGGCGCTCCTAATGAGTACCTATAATACGTGCTTTCCTGGAGAAGTGAGAAAAATGTCTGGATACCTCCTCTTAACTGGAGCTATACAGTATATAACAGGTAGTTATTGGCTGTCCTTGATTTTTCTTTGTTATGCTTTACAGGTGCGAGTTGCAATGACAACAACCAGCACTGCGTACACTGGGCTAGTACTGGCGAATGCACTAAGAACCTGGCATATATGCTTGCGAACTGCAAAAGGAGCTGTCGAAGTTGTTGAAGGAGGTTTCTTGGACAGTACCACTCCTATTTATGGTATTTACCCTATATATTCGGACTGCTACGTTTCGTATTTCTGCCCTTTCTGGGTAACTTGATTAGTACGATTACTGCTGAACTTTCCGATGTCTTTCATCTATTGCTGTGTTTCTGTCTTCGTACATCAGTTACAGCAATTGTACTGTTTTGTTTTGGATTTGTTTTTCCTTTTCTCTTCGTCTTCCTCATCTATTCTTCTTTCGGTGCCTCAAAATTCTGGCATCACGAAAACATGCCTATATACTATTGACCTCCTTAAACCCCATTTATATAGTAAAACTGGGGTTTACAGGGGTATGCATTATTTTTCTTATTTTTGCGCAAAAAACATAGGTTGTGGGTACTCGTTAGAACCGCCTCAGCGAGGTGGTTCTAACGAGTACCCACAATCTATGTTTTGAACAGAAGTATGAAAAATAGCAGAATTTTTATCTGGAAACTTTTTAAGTTTTTGGTGGTGAAATTTTCAATATACTTGAAAAGGCGTGTTTTCGTAATGGAGAAATGTACATAAACGAGAAAACATATATTAGTGGAATATCTTTATTAAATGGCAAATTTTAATAAAGTGCAAATTACAGAAAATAACAAAGAAAACTATGTTAATGTACAGACAGACCGTCACAATTACCGGACCTCGGGCAAGACCACTTCGAACGTTTGAGAAAATTGCAGACTCAGATCAACCTGCGCAGTATTATCAGAGACTACACATTAAGTGAGAAATAAATATGTAATATCTAAAACAAAGAAAGATGTAGATGCTGATTAGTATGTAACATGCCCACGCCTATCTTGTTCTGCGCTGTTTTCAAGGACATCTTTTTACTTAGTAACAGCAAAAATGATCATAAGCTCCGTATGACCCATGAATTCCCAAAATGTGGACTTCGGTAAACAGTGTTCGTCCGGGGTTCGGCAAACGCGTTGTCTGATCTGGGAGTGCACTGTTTGCCACTGAATTACATGGGCACGGAGTATTTGTAACACAATCAGTGTCAAAAGTAGGTTAATTCTTTGTATGCTTCGGATGAACGTAGCAGACGAAATGTGAGTGACAAAGTCCCTTTGTTTTTATTAAATATCCTGTAAATCGTCCTCATGGGAGATGTCTCTAACCAAATGTCAAGTCTTATTGTTTTGAAACAAAAGCAAAGACAAAACATGGCCAGAAATATCTTCTAATATTTGAAAGCATACAAATACTTAACGCTTAGCATGTTGGGTCACAATTTCAGCAGACATTTTGCAATAATTATCTTAATTTTTTTTTCAGAAAATTGGATTTTACTTTTCGTGCAAATTGTCTCCAAAGAGAAAATTTGCATCAAAAGTCAAATCTAGTGCTCATAGGAGAATAAGAAAAATAACATTATTTTTTGTCTGCTGAATGTGTTCCGAACGTGCTATGTGTAATGAGAAACTATTTCATAAGCTACCATCAAAGTTTCATATGAATACTGTCAATAATGACAGAATTCAACAGAATCAAATGTATGAAAATCAGCAATCACAAGCGCACTTGCACCTGCATAGGCACGCATACTCATACGCGTTTTCACACGTGCGCGCACACATACACACACACGCACACATTCATACACAACCATTTCAAATTTGCTTTTAAGAATAAACGATCAAGTAGATTCGTGTTGGTGTTGTTAACAATAGAGAAATAACTGTTTTGTATACAAATATAATAGAGAACAATTTTGACCCATACATGTATGACGTAAACGTTCTTTTAAATACTGAGTTTTAACTCTTACCAACATTCTAAATAAATGCCCCCTTTTTTTCTATTTAAAGTGGTGTAAAATATTATTAATTGATAGAAAAATATTGTGTAAGGGGGCGGGATACATGTATTTTCATTTCAGAATTATTGTATAATCTCAATTTAAGATGTCCGAATACTTACGGATATCTAAAGTTGTATATTAACAGTAGATTTAAGCTAAGTATACCGGGAATTATCTGAAAGTCCCAAACTAATAGGATGGTGTTATGCTGTAAAGCATTGTAATTTGGTTCCTGTTAAAAATTACAATTTGCAAAAAAAAAAAAAATAAATAAATAAAATAAAAAATAAAATAAGATAAAAAAAAAAAATAAAATAAAAAAAATAAATGAATACTGTAGTTCGGGAGTTACTTGCAGAACACAAACCCGCCACACAAAATAGAGACCAATAAGAAACATTAAGAAAACACGCCTATTCAAATATATAGAAAATTTCATCTCCCAAAACTGAAAATTTTCAGATAAAAACTCTGATATTTTTAAAATTTCTAAACAAAACATAGATTGTAGGTACCCGACGAGGCGGTTCTAACGAGTACCCACAATCTATGTTTTTGAGCAGAAATAAGAAAAATAATGTATACCCCGGTAAACCCCGGTTTACTATATAAAAGCGGGGTTTAAGGGGGTCAAAATTATATAGGCATGTTTTTGTGATGTACACGTCCGTATACCTGACACACACACTCAGTCATGCAAGGCCTTGAAAACAATATATACGGAAATGCAAAGCATGCACTGTGTGGAATCATAAACAGATATCAATTCAAATCAATTATAATCGTCAAACACACTGATTGATATGCAAGTTGTTTCAGTAACAGAGTAGTTAATATAGTTGACTTCGATATTGCAAAATGCAACTTTGTTAGTCTAAACGAAACGTAAATGTTGTAATAATATGATTTTGAATCTGGAACCAAACCGTTCAAACGCGGTTCATCTGTTGCAGGTACCCGTTATTGGAAAAACACAACATGTACAGTTAACCTGTAACTGAGATGTTCATTGCGAAAACACGCCTATTCAAATTAGTAGAAAATTTCACCTCCAAAAGCTGAAAATTGTCAGATAAAAAACTCTGATATGTTTTCATATTCCTGCTTAAAAAACATAGATTGTGGTACTCGTTAGAACCGCCTCGGCGGGGCGGTTCTAACGAGTACCCACAATGTATGTTTTTAAAAGAAATAAGAAAAATAATGCATACCCATGTAAACCCCAGTTTTATTATATAAAGGATTTAAGGGGGGGGGGATAAAATTATATAGGCATGTTTTCGTGATGTTTGTTTGGTCATTTTTAATTGCTCATCTGTTCTTCTCTTGTTGTTTAAAATGCTGTGCTTCGTAATTTTGACCTATTCCGGATAGCTTCATTTATCTTTTGCAGTCCGAAAATTCAACAAACAAAAGAAATAATAAAGAAAACCAATTAAAATGATTTATAAAGAAAAAAATGCGACATTCGTAAATATTCATATTCATGACTCTACATCAACAATAAACGTATATACACAAGTAATGTCTGAACAGTAAACGTACATCACTATTAAGGTAAGACAAAACTATTGTACAAACACACGAATATATGACAAATATATGGATAAATAATATCACTTGCCCAAGGTCCATCGACAAGCACTGTCCTCACATATTTATAGACCAAACTGCATCTGTGCACAAAACAATTAGTGCCTCAACGATCTAAACTTAAAGAAATGTAGCAAGCATTCCACTAAAATCTATATTAGGCTGTCAACAGTCCGATAAAGATTTAAGTAAAATGCTAGCTGGACATATTGCAAACATCGTATACTTTATAAAAAAAAATCCATATTCAGATTGGACTAAGTGGGTGCACAGACTGATCTAGATATATGTTGTCATGTAATAATACATAATAAAGCAGGTTTTTTCTATGTAAACGTTCTAGCATATATTACCTGATGGTATGCACAAATAACTTAATTATGGAGCCATTTACTGAAATAATAAGTACTCGTATCCGATGGCGCCTTTGAATTCGTCATGTGATTAAAATATTAATAACCAATTTACTTACAGACAGTACCATTGCGTGTTTTTCACAAACACCTCGTCAAAGTTTAAGCACTGTTTTCATTTAAATTACATACTGTTTCAAGAATCGTATCTGCAGACGACATATAACCAAATGACTGCAAATTTTGCTGGTAACAGGTATAAGAGGGCGTCCAAAATAGATTCGAATCATTTTAAAACTTTATGGCAATGCCAAATTACTTCCTCGATATGCATTACGAAAACACGCCTATTCAAATATATTGAAAATTTTACAACCAAAAAAGGAAAATTTTCAGATAGAAAATTCTGATATTTTTCGTATTTCTGCACAAAACATAGATTGTAGGTACTCGTCTCGGCGAGGCGGTTCTAACGAATACCCACAATCTAATAGATGTTTTTTTTTTAGCAAAATAAGAAAAATAATGTATACCCCTGTCAACCCCAGTTTTACTATATAAAAGTGGGGTTTAAAGGGATCAAAATTATATAGGCGTGTTTTCGTGATGTGATAAGAATGTTAAAGACTATATAGGAGATATAACAAATAAAACCCTATACTCGTTAAACGTGTGCCTGTTCTAAATTTCGGAATCAGACGGAAATGTCAAGCCATTTGAAGAATCCTGTAATATCATATGTATTCTCCTCCGAGAGTATAAATACTGAGCCAGCAAATCACAACACTTTAACGGTGGATAAAACTGTAAATGGTGCTTGAATTCTGACGCGGGTACATATAGGCAACAATACAAACTAAAAATCAGTTAAAACAGAAGTTCGTTCAAACAATACTTTGTCAAATGATTTGGCAAAACTACAAATGTATTTAGTAAGTTATCGAAGTACTGTTTGTAAAAGTTCAACAGGATCGGAAAAGAAATAAATTTCAATGACAACACATTCGTATTTGTGGAAAAAAAGTTAAATATGGCGATAACTAGGAAAGGCCACAGTCAAGGAACACAGCCTTCATTACTAAAACACGCCTATTCAAATATATAGAAAATTTCACCTCCAAAAACTGAAAGTTTTCAGATAAAAAACTCTGATATTTTTCATATTTCTGCTCAAAACATAGATTGTGGGTACCCGTTAAAACCGCCTCGTCGAGGCGGTTCTAACGAGTACCCGCAATCTATGTTTTTGAGCAGAAATAAGAAAAGTAATGTATACCCCTGTAAACCCCAGTTTTACTATATAAAATGGGGTTTAAGGGGGTCTAAATTATATAGGCGTGTTTTTGTGATGTTCAAGAAACACTTATCATGGGTACATGTATTCTTCTCGGGTCTCAACTTTCCTCCGCCATTCCCCTGTTACCCGAAATACACCTTTTACTATAACCTCTTACTGTCCACCTTAATACGACCCTCCGAATTTATGTAGCATAGCTATAATACAGTATATGTACCTTATTGAATACTGAAATACCAAATAAGCCAGCGCATGACAAAACCAAAAATGGTAAGAGAAAAAGGCCAGAGAGTGCCACAATCACAAACTGCAAACCGCAACAAAATGGCATCCGCCCAGTCTGTTCAGAGTCTTTGCTGTCCGCATGAAGAAAGCTTGGGTCCTTAACTACCCGTTAAGCACACAGCGAAGACTCTGATTAGACTGGGCGGATGCCCAATCTGATCTGTCTTCGCTGGGCGCACATGCCATTTTGTTGGTTTTGTCGTGCGCTGCCCGCTCAAATATCAAACCGGCAAGTTAGTTTGGTTAACCCCTAAATGCTGAGAGGAATTGAAGCAAATGACATTTTTATTAGTTGTTTAGAGAAAATAAGGCTGCTCGACAGACAATTGAAACGAAATATCAACTTTATTTTTCTCTGATTGGCTCTTTAATGTACGAGTAACAGAAAAATGATGTGAAGAAATTCCAAGAAATAAAACCATGTTAGGTTAACGATTTGGTATTCCGCGCTGAGTTCTTCCTCTTGGTCTTTATACTTCCTCCTTATAATATTACCGAGCTTTGTAATGCTTAGTATCATATTGAAAAAGAAAAACTGATTTTGTTTCATCCAGAAGTATTTGCTCAGGTGAACCGTCTCATCAGGCACTATACTTAATTGTTTGACATTCAGATTTAATACAGTCGAGCCTCAATATCTCGAACACCGAGGACTCGATTACTATGGCTAGTTCGAACTCTTTTTTGGGTCCCTACGAAATTCTTCCGATAGCTCAAAAATGTTTAGGGAAATAATCTTATTTTTCATGAACTTGTAGGTTGTGTGTTCTCATCGGGGCGATTCTAATGAGTACATACAACCTACAATTATTGTGTAGAAAATAGAAAATATTCCCTAAATCATCTCTATTTGCTTCTTGACCTGCGCCATGATTAACTCTCGAACTCGAACTCCCCATATCTCGAGCAAATCCATGGCCAGGAAATGACCTATATAAGCTTCTAGCTTACCGTCAGATCCTGGAACATTTGATGTTGTATGTATTTGTTTACATGTAAAGGAACAAATAAAATATTGTTTAAACCAAATCCATGGTCCCGAAGATGTTCGAGCCATTGTTCGACTGTAACTGAGATCAGAAATAGATTATATCTGTCACGTCGATGGGGAAAAGCGAGCTGGTTATTTTGCTTTTCTTCGGTTTGTTGCATGTGTAATGTCTGTTATGTTTGTTGTCTCTTCCTCTTGGTGTCATTGGTAGGCTATGTTTTGTGTTTGTGGCTCTTCCTGCACATCTTGTATACCTTGTATACTATTTTTTTTTCCCCAACGAAACTAGTGTCTGAAAGGTGGAACAAAATTGTTTTAATAAACAAAAAAAAAAAAAAAAAAAAAAAAAAAAAAAAAGAAAAGAAAAAAAAAGAAAGAAAAAACGAGCGCCGTAAATCATGTCTTTAAGAAATGTGCATTGGAGTTGATGTTTTAAGATACATGTATGAATGAACAATGTATATGAAGCAAAGAAATTAACAATTATTTATTATATTTTAATCGACATGTAACAAAATATGCGAAGGCCACGAGAAATAGCTTTGAACGATTATATTTTAACAAACCCTCAGAGAATTTTTTAAAACTTTTCACAGTGTACAAACGTTTACAAGAATCGAGTCATATCAAACAGAATTCTGGCTAAGGTAAACGTGAACAGCAAAGACTCTGTTCAGTCACAACATCTGCAGTATGATCGGAGCATTGCCATTTGCCAGCAGCATCAGTTGACATTACGAAAACACGCCTATTCTAATATATTGAAAATTTTACAGCTAAAAAAAAAAAAAAAGGAAATATATCAGATAAAAAATTCTGATATTTTTCATATTTCTGCTCAAAACATAAATTGTGGGTACTCGTTAGAACCGCCTCGCCAAGGCGGTTCTAACGAGTACCTACAATCTATGGTTTTTAGCAAAATAAGAAAAATAATATATACCCCTGTGAACCCCAGTTTTATTATATAAAAGTGGGGTTTAAGGGGGTCAAGATTATATAGGCGTGTTTTCGTGATGTTTTGTCGTAAATTTTATCAGACCTATAAGCCTAAGAAAGACCTTTGCTCACTACTTTAACTGACAACATCCTAACTTGCGATTTCAACCCCACCTTTACCTTTAGTATTCGGACACATTGACTCCTTACCATACGTGTCCTAAAATTAGCCAGCACACGACCAAACTACAATAAGACATGTGTCACCAGCAAAGATTCAGACCAGCCTGTATATCCATTCGGTATGGCTAGGGTTTTCGTTTATCCCTCTTTGGAGAGCCCAGACGGTACATGCGATCAGCGAGGACTCTGACCAGAATGCGCAGATGCGCAGGCTAATCTGAGACTTCGCTGCTCGCAAAAGTCTTATTGTAAATTTGGTCTTGCGCTGGCTCAAATTTAAACAAATCCGTTTTACTACCTATAGATTTGCCTAAAATGCTGAATGAGTGACAAACAGTGTAGACCTTTACTCAGGCCTTTCCAAATACTTAGTTATGGTATTTCTTTAATACCTTTATAAGTCTTACACAACATGATTAGAACATAATGCACAGGTGCAAGTTTTTTTGCCACTCTGTTTCCTTAAAATAGAAAACAGTGGCTTTTATTTAAGTCAGTCATTCAAACTAGCATAAATACATAAGTGACTTTCCTTTCTAACAGGTAAACGCTTCGATTGTACGCTTTCTCTCGCACATGCTCAAAACTAGTTTTGGAATGTATAAAAATTATATTTCACTGTACACACGAAAAAAGAAAAAAAAAAACATGATTCTGTATCCTTACATTAACACATCTATGCCTAGCGTCCCATAAAAGGGACATTGGCAAACAGTATAGATCCAGATCAGACGCCGCAGAACACGGCGTCTGATCAGGATCTACTCTGTTTGCCTTTAACACAGGAATTGCTATAAAAATGGCAATAATAAAATCAACCCAGACACCCTTTCACGATCCAAGGAGTTTAGGTAGAACAGACCACTAGCCACAAATAGGTTAAAACGAAAACATGCAAATAAGTAATCGAAAATTACTGAGGCCTATATCGGCCTTGACATGCTCACCGTCCAATACGTGCCCTTGCCATTGGCTTCTACAAGGCGGCTTAGGTCGTGTGAAAGCAAAATTACTTTTTAGTATAGATTAATTGTTTGTTTGTAAAGGAGCACAGATAAGAGGCTATTATTGTACAATAAGTAATGTTCATCTCTACTGCTATGCTCAGTTCTTTGAAGTAAAAAACTGTTCAACGTTTTAGACTTTTTATAAGCTAAATTGAAATACTCGCAAAATTATATCATTAATAGTTATGTTTTTTTTTCCAAGAGACGATTCGTATGAAATGTCAAGTCCTATTTTCTTCAATCAAAAAAAAAAATGATAACACAAATATCAATTATTTGTTGCCAGATCCTTGAAGTAAAGCACATTTGAGATAACGTGCAGACACTGATCGGATCATTAATTCTGTCCATTTCGAAAACTATTCATTACGAAAACACGTCAATTATAATATATTGAACACTTCACCACCAAAATCTGAAAGTATTCAGATAAAAAAATTCTGGTATTTTTCGTATTTCTGCTCAAAACATAGATTGTGGGTACTCGTTAGAACCGCCTCGCCGAGGCGGTTCTAACGAGTACCCACAATCTCTGTTTTCGAGCAAAAATAGGAAAATAATGTATACCCCTGCAAACCCCAGTTTTACTATATAAAAGTGGGGTTTAAGGGAGTCTGTTTTCGTGATGTTATGCGCCAAAGCCGCTTTGTGTGACCAAAAAGAGATATAACCAGCAAAGGCATTTATCATATTTTCCTACATATTTGGACACATTTACTCTTACTATTATTATTCTTAACTTAGAACAATAATTTATAATATGTCCATTGTACTACCTGTTTGAGATGTCTAAAAACTGCTGAATAAGTAGCAAACACTATAGTCCCTGATCAGACGCCGCGTTCAGTGGCGTCTGATCCAGGTACATAGTGTTTGCTCGGGCCTGTCTGTCCGAAAATTTAGGATAAATACGGTATTTTGCATCACATACTCTGATGCCATACAGGTACAACCGTCTTTTGCAGACAGAACAAAATCTTCATGTACGACGTTCGCTGTAAAGAATCGAAAGGGTTCTTGTACCTTCGACGTTTGAGTTCCGTTTAAGCCTTGCTCTAGAGGGCATATGTAGGCTTGAAAACTGCATTTAAGAATATGAAGAATCTCAGTAAAACCGAGACTCTGGTTTTTAGTACTTTCCTGTGGTCTTTTTTTTTTTTTTTTTTTCAGTGCCGACCTTTATGCGAATACTCTGTTCATATTGTTTGAAAGTTTATACGTCACTTTAAGGTGAATGGATACATTTGGTGGATTTTTGACAATAGAGACACCGTTTATGACTTCCTGTTTGTCTTCTTGCGCAGCAGTTCCTTCTGGAAAACGATCTACTCTAAAAAGAATGAAGAATAGACCCATTTTTAGAAAGCAACCAAAATGTTTGAGAGAGTTGTTCCCTCTCTTGAAAGTATATCCATTTCTCTTAAAGACTCCATATTCCTCAAAATTAGACATTTTTTATCCAAGAAAGGTTTAATAAATTGATATATGATAATAATACAATCATTAAATGTGGCACCTGATAGCCTGTAAAATTTCAGTTAGTCTCTCGTTCTTGAACTGGATAAAACATGAAACGATTTCTATCGTATCGCTGAATAAATGTTGCCAACATTAATTCAAACATACGATAAAAATCAATTCATTTTTGATCCAATATTTATTCAGAGATACGATAAAAATCGTTTAATTTTTGATCCATTCGAAAAACGAGAGACAAACTGAAATTTTCATAAGTAGGGACTGTAGGACGTATAAATTGTATGAGCAAGGACTAATGATGCAGTGTATATCAAACTGTTCAGTTGTACATTTTATGTTGGAGACCCCTAAAGCGGTAATTGGCAAACATTGCAGACCCAAATCAGACACCACAGAACGCGGCGTCTTATCGGGAACTACACTGGTTGCATTAAAAAAAGGTAATTGCTATAAAACATAGTAATAATAAAAACATAACCAGATATTGGAAATATACCGGTTCAAAGAATTGTGGTAGAAAGAGTCCTATCTACATGAATGGGTCAGAGGTTGTCACGAAACGTCGAAGAGAACAAAACATCCCCAACTGCTTCTTTTATCGACAGTTTAAGAGCAATGGATTCATTATACAGTCGAATTTCAATGTCTCGAACATCTTCGGGGCGATGGAAATTTGTTCGAGATATCGATAGTTCGAACCACTAAAGGTTAATCATGGCGCCGGGTCTGGAAGCAAATGGCGATAATTTAGGGAACTCTTTTCGATCATCTACAGAATAATGGTATGTTGTATTTAGAATCGCTTTGATGAGGCGATTCTAATGTGTACACACAACATACCATTTCATGATAAACATAGAAAACTTCCTGAAATATTTGTTTCCTGGAGCTATCGGAAGAATATCGTAGGGACTCAAAAACGAGTTCGAATTAGCCATGGTAAACGAGCCATTCGGGTTCGACTTATTGAGGTTCGACTGTAGCAACCCCACCAAAATTGTTTAGTCTCCTTTTGTTTACTCTTAAAGGGAGACAAAACATTTCGACAGAGTTACCACCACTGCAAGTGTATCAATTCCTCTTAGAAACTCACGAACAAGTTTAGTTGTATTGCTTTTCACTCACCGAATCAAATTAAAGCTTATTTTATTTTATCTTATATTATCTTGCCTTTCAATAACGCGGCTTGCATCAGTACCGAACCCTGTAATTCAATTACATGTCCACTTATCTTTGCATGCAAAGATCTAGACACAGAATGTTCATTCCTATAACAAAATAAATGACAAACAGAACATAAAGGCTAATAAAAATGTCAATATGGTGTTAAAATGCTTCGTTGCTGAGTTACAACCGTCAAAATCACACGCTTCTAGGCACCCGTCAATATCTTCTATTCTACCGTCGGCCTCATACTGAATAAGACCACAATGACTTCCCCAGTCATTTGTGCTGCACTGTCTGACGAGAATACTGGACCCATCCTCTGCAATCAAAGTAAATGACAACGTGTACTCAAATAACAACAAACTTGTGAGGTGCGACACTAAAAAAAAGGAGCCTGTGGGATATTGTAGAAATGGATATCCATCACAAAAACATGCCTATATAATTTTGTACCCCATAAACCCCACTTTTATATAGTAAAACTCGGGTTTACAGGGGTATACATTATTTTTCAAATTTCTGTTCGAAACATAAATTGTGGGTACTCGTCAGGCGGTTCTAACGGCGAGGCGGTTCTAACGAGTACCCACAGTCTATGTTTTGAGCAGACATATGAAAAATATCAGCGTTTTTTATCTTAAAATATTCAGTTTTTGGAGGTGAAATTTTCTATATATTTGAATAGGCGTGTTTTCGTAATGGTTTTTGTAAACAAACACGTGTGAATCACCCTCAAACTTGACATAAAAAATGAAGTCGTTTATGTCAAGTTTGTGAGTGATTCGCCGGTGTGTATGCATTCATTATATCCACAAAAATAATAGTCGTTCTTTATAATTCCAACTAGGTCATGTTTACATCAAAACCCTGGGAACTATAGCTTCCATTGTTATCTACATATTACGAAAACACGCCTATTCAAATATACTAAAAATTTTACAACCAAAAACAGGAAAATTTTCAGATAAAAAATTCTGATATTTTTCATATTTCTGCTCAAAACATAGATTGTGGGTACTCCTTAGAACCGCCTCGTATGTATATCCCGGTAAACCCCAGTTTTACTAAATAAAAGTGGGGTTTAAGGGGTCAGAATTATATAGGTGTGTTTTCGTGATGCAAACAAAATAGTTCCAATAGTCCTGCTCAGTGTAAATGTCATTTTGAGTTTCTCCTCGACCAATCATATTGCACTAAATAAATGTACGCCTGTTCATTTGGCAGTATATGCGAATGAAGTAAATAATGTTCAGTTGGCAGTATATGCGAATGAAGTAAATAATGTTCAGTTGGCAGTATATGCGAATGAAGTAAATAAGAGTACATGTAAGCCTGCTCAGTCAGAAGTATTTAAGAAATGAATGTACTTTCTTTAACGTTAACTGAAGTGTGAACAACATCGGGTCACGAGTAAAGTACGTTAACCCCTTCGGGGTTTATATAAACTTTGCTCATGACCCAATATTGTTCAATGAACGTTATATAAATTGCCTTATTACTTATATTTATAGTATCTTTTCATTCATTATTTGACAAAAAAAAAAAAGTCTGGTTCGGGGGCTAAAATAGAAATAAGAAAACAATTGCATGCAATTTTCCTATTAACGTCGGAACAGCGTCATTGACGTCGTAACTTCGCAGTCGCCTAATTATTTTGAGAGAACCACTGTTTATTTTCACGTCACTAAATGATCATGTGACGTAATGTGAGTCAATGTATTCATTAAAGTATGAACAACATTGCGTCCAAATAGATTACTGTAGTTTTTTTTTTTTTTTTTTTTTTTTCTGTAATTACACTGAGAATGTAAATATATGCAAATAAAGTAACCAACAAACACTCAACGTCGTAAAAACGCCGTTGTGACGTCGAAACGATATTGTTACGGTGTTGTGTTTTACTGGGTAGACTCTGATTAGTCACATTTAATATGACAGTATTGTATTCCCCCACCCCCCTAAAATCCTGACACCCTAAATAATTACTGTACATAGCTGTCCTAAGATATCACCAAACATTATGAAAACACACCTATTCAAATGTACTGAAAGTTTTACCACCAAAAAATGAAAATTTTTAGATGACAAATTCTGATATTTTCACATTTCTGCTCAAAACATAGATTGTGGGTACTCGTTAGAACCGGCTCGATGTTTTAGAGCAGAAATAAGAAACAAAATGTATACCCCTGTAAACCCCAATTTTACTATATAAAAGTGGGGTTTAAGGGAGTCAAAATTATATAGGCGTGTTTTCGTGATGAAATAAAGTCGAACTTCAATGGCTCGAACACCTTTGGGACCATGGAAAATTGTTCGAGCGATGGGTAGTTCGAGCTAATGAAGGTTAATCATGACACCTTTGGGACCATGGAAAATTGTTCGAGCGATGGGTAGTTCGAGCCAATGAAGGTTAATCATGGCACCAGGTCGGGAAGCAAATATCACCAAACATTACGAAAACATGCCTATTCAAATATACTGAAAATTTTACTACCAAAAAATGAAAATTTTTAGATGACAAATTCTGATATTTTTCATATTTCTGCTCAAAACATAGATTGTGGGTCGAAGAGGCGATTCTAATGAGTACACACAATATACAATTTCATAATGAAATACGAAACATTCCTTAAATATTTGCTTCCTTGAGCTATCGGAAGAACTTCGTAGGGACTCAAAACTGAGTTCGAAATAGCCATGGTGAACGAGCCATCGGTGTTGGAGCTATTGATATTCGACTGTAAATGAAGTTACCTAGGAAAGAACAAAATGAAAAACAGACAAGGCACAAACAGAAACAAGACACAATGACAGCCGCAATAACCGATATGTAAAAGAAAACAAAACTGCAACAGAGGGACCGTCTTGGAGCAGTCTGAATTGTGATTCTAAATGTCAACATTGTGGATGGAATAATAACAAGATTTAATGTATCTATATTACTTCATGTTGCTGTATGACTGGAAAACAGTGCAGACACTGATCAGACGCCTCGTTCTGTGCTTCTTATCTGGATCTGTAACTGCTTTCTTAGACCTGTCTGTCCAAAAACCTAGGATAAATGTGAAACTTTGATCACATCGAACGCAGAAATTTTGACCACCTTCCCCAAACCCACCCCGCCCATTAAAGAATCTTGGAACTATATCCCTAACGACATGCTAATGATACTTATCTTATAACCTAGGGCTCATAGGGTTTTGATGCATGCTACATTACTATTCATAAACAAACTCAGTCTGATCAGGGCCTTCGCTGTCCTTAAACAGAATCGTTTGACAATATAAAATGTTACAGTGGTGAGCAAATTCCCGGATGAGGCTTTTCGCATGTGTAGGATAATGTGAATCCGCATATTTTGCACATCTTCAAAGGCATTGTTTCGCTTGACACGGCCCATTTGTAGAATTGTAGCGGAAAGCCTGTTATCATCGGAAATGAATATTTCTTAATTCCTTCCTAACAGCAACATCACCAATATAATCGGGTATAAAACGATGCCATAACTATGCAATATGCTACCGTATCTGTGCTACGTATTCGAACAGATGGTCCTGGTCTACATTGTGGGACACTCATCCAGCAGTTATGAAGGCACCAACATGCAGTATATTGGACTATATGGCTGCCCACTTTGATTGTGATATCTCCTTCAAGGGCTGACCGCGTTGCTTTCTGTGGTCTTTCTGTCTGTACTGATTTAACCCATAAAGCGCCAATCGCAACTGCAGCAGAAGACATTTTTAAATATATATTTCTTTCATTTTATTTTTTTTTCTTAGAAAATAAACCTTGAAATTTCTTGTGAATAAAGCAAACGATTCACATGAAATTTCAAGGCTTATATTATTTTTAGAATGTATTCTGCTACAAATTTTGCTCGGCGCTTTAAGAGTTACTGTTTGGAGCTGCACCAGGACATAAAGACGAGGTTTCATGGGAATAAACCCGGTTTAAGCCCCGAGTAGATTTCCAACTGACCGTTCCAAGGTGGTTCATCTGTTGCAGTTCTTCTTTGTTTGTGCGTCCGTGTTTTCATATGTGGCGTTTGTTTTGTCAGTATTTATTCCTCATCTCTCCTCCTTTTGGTGCCTCGGGATGGCTATGCTTCGTGATTGTGGCATTTTCTGTAAATCACCAGTTATATTCTTCTTCAAGTCTAAGAACTTAATGTGTCCTATTATCGAGGTAAATAATATTCTTTTTTCTAGCCTGGGCTGATCTGATTAGGTCTGGCCCAAACGGGTTCAATGACCTTTTGCATCTCCATTTATAATCCTCAGCTAGCATTCTGTTTAAATCTATATAAGCTCAGGAATCCTGTCAGGCTGACAACAGTCTGATATAGAATCAAGTAGAATGCTAGCTGGGATGTTTGTTAGTTTTATTTCGGTTAGGCCTGCCCCGCAGTAATAGAACTATTAGACTGGTCCGGGTCAGGTCAAGCCAGGCCAGGCCAGGCCAGGAATAAGAACATAGCGATATGTCGATACACGCCTTACCTCTGATTCCCTTGAGCTTGATACAGTAGTGAGCTTTGAAAAACCCATAATAACAATTTCTGACAATCAAATGTTCTGTTGAGATGTCTGTCAAAAAGGTATCCTCACATTCTTTGTGTTCTCCAGCCAATGACGTACAGGCATAACAGTCGATGCTGTTTGCTGAAAAAAGACAAAACATGTTTACTAAAATCTGTATTTTTTTCGCTTATCAAATATTATACACATTAAACTTTCGTTATCTAAACTTCGCTAATCTCGAATAACTGCTTATCTCGAGGTGAAAACCTGGTCCCTGTTTTAACATAGAAATCTAACAACAGGTAACAAAATATTGTGTAAAAGAGAAGAAAATTTCTCCAGAAATTTCTCCCTTTCTCCACAATATTTTCAATATATCTCTATCTTAAGGAGTCAAATTATATATTCATTCGTGAAATGTGGTTGTTCGATTTATTGTTTTCCTCAATTCTGCAAATCTGATACGTCAAGGTATGGATATCTCGAAGTATTTTAGAGTCTCTTGGACTTAGAGATAACGAGAGTCGACAGTGCTGACATGAAAAGTGAAGTAACACTATCAACTGGAAAAATATGTAAGGACCAGCAAATTATTGTTAAGCTGATTTTTTTTTTTTTTTTTTTTTTTTTTTTTTTTTTTTTGAGGTGTGGGGGTGGAGGTGGAGGGGGGGGGGGGGAGTTACGGCCCTTTCATGATACACTGCGTCAAACGGCATGTAAATCAACAATTTATGGGTATGTTTTGATTGTTTATTCCTCAATATAACATATACAATGTCACGCAAGAATTGTGGATGAACACATGTACATATTCTTTCATAGCAGTAGAAAAATGTATTAGTCCTACTTTTGTATGAAGTTCATAAGTACGGAATTTTCATTTTAGTGTAAGTATATTTTCGATTATTGTTATTCTGTGGGCAGAGATAAATCACGTAAACATGCCATAATGTTGACCCCCTTAAACCCCACTTTTATATAGTAAAACTGGGGTTTACAGGGATATTTATTATTTTTCTTATTATTTTTCTTATTTCTGCTCAAAAACATAGAGTGTGGGTACTTGTTAGAACCGCCTTACCAAGACGGTTGTAACGAGTACCCACAATCTATGTTGTGAGCAGAAATATGAAAAAATAACAGAATTTTTATCTGAAAATTTTTATTTTTTGGTGATAAAATTTTCAGTTTATTTGAATAGGCTTGTTTTCGTAATGATGCATGTACATGAATTATTATTCCTACGCTATAGCAGGTTATATATCAGAAATACAGTGGGTTTAAATATGTGAATCCGTGAGCTGCCCAGCTCCACCATTGTTAAAAGCCTTACTATATGATCTTTTGTGTGTTGTACGAGCGTATGAAAATATATCACAATGTGTCGGTCATATTATTATGGTATTTTGCATAGTTAGTTGTTTTCTCGTGCAAAACTCGATAGCGTGACAGATCCGTCATGTTATCAAGCTTTGCATGATAAAGCCCAACCTGCGGCGCAAAATTTCTGTCATACAGCTGACTATTTGGAGACACAGATATCTTAATTAAAAGCGCCACCAAAATTGTAGCAAACGATATTCTGATTTTCGTTCGTTTTTTTTTTTTTTTTTTTTTTTTTCATTTCACAGAAACAAGGTTTGATATTTCAGGCTAATTGTCTGAATATATGTAGCAGATGATACGTATGAAATATCAAGCCTTGTGTTGTCGGAAAAATAAATCACTGAAATATTTCTGTGTGTCGTATGTTACATTGTACTGTTGGGACTTTCTGGTTAAATACGTAACACCTGTTTTTAGAAATAACCGCTACAAAAAGGCCGCTTCCGTTACAAACGCATCGTAGAGATGTACCCTTAATATAGGAATATTTCTGCCTTAACATTTAGCATACTGGGTAAAAATTTCAGTAGACACCATTTTGAAATATGCTTTATTACTTTTCTTGGAAAACAGGCTTTGGTTTAAACATATTTTATTTCAATACTTTCATTAGTACATGTACATGTACATAAAAATAGGCTTTGGTATGTCATGCAAACTGTCTCTTTAAGAGACAATTTGCATGAAATACCAATGCCTATTTTCTGGGAACAGAAAAAAAGAGACATTTTGCATGCAATATCAAAGCCTGTTTTCTGGGAACAGTAAGAAAAATTTCATCATCTGACGTCTGCTAGATTTGCCCAAACCATGCTAAAGGTAATCACTGTTTGCTTTTTACCAATACCGGTTGTTGAACAAAGGTCCAGTTGCATTTTCATTTTGTAACAAAAGAAATGAAAAATGAAATGTCGATAGATATATATATATATATATATATATATATATATATATATATATATATATATATATGTGTGTGTGTGTGTGTGTGTGTGTGTGTGTGTGTGTGTGTGTGTGTGTGTGTGCAAAAATGAAATTTAAAGACATTATGACATTATTATGGAAAAGTATTTGATGACGTATAATGATGCTATGACGGTCTAGTAAGTATGTTTTCTGCCTTGAAAGTTAATGTGGCACCCTGGGCGAGAACAATCGCTGATAACCCGACACACACAAGTGTACTTCTATACAAACAAGAGAGAGAGAGAGAGAGAGAGAGAGAGAGAGAGAGAGAGAGTTTCTATCAACACTATTGCACGGAATTTAAGTACTTGTAAATACTTGTTTGTATTTTGTGTGAGTGCATTTATTGCTCTCAACGGTCATTTGTTTTAGAATCTTTTTGTAAACCTTACAAATGTGGAATGCGCTTTGGTTAAATCCAGTCGTCTCTTGTAGGCGTCTGAATTTAGAATAGCTTAATTTCTGTAATCCAATAAGCAATGTCTTATATGGACAAGAATAAAACATAATGTGGTTTGTTAAGTGTCCTTCAGACGAGATAAAACGTCCAACTGATACATGCGCTGAAAGAAGACTCAAGTCAGCCTGCGCATGTGCGCAGTTTGATCAGAGTCTTGGTTGTTCGCCTGATGAAACTTTGCATCTTTTGCTTTACAAAATGCGTCCAGTGAAGATTCTAATCAGACTGCGCGAATGCGAATGCTTCACAAGGAGCATTTGTGAGCAGATGCAAGTTTTCTGAAGTTGCGCTCAAGCTCAAATGCAAGCAACATTCCTTCCAAATATAGAATAAAACTGCAGAAAGAAACCCGTATAATAACACCTTTATTACTGATGTATATCTTTAACCCACTAGTCTAGAATAATCTTAGGTGAGCCTTGAACTCTGGTAATTACCAGGATCTATTGGTGATATAATTTCGTCTGGTAGTTCCAACTGGGTACATGTATCCGAAATAATGACACCGCCAACATCGTATATTTATTTCTATTTAAAGAAATTCAAATTGGCGGTCCTACCAAATTTAAAATAATCAAGGCTAACTTTGCACACATAAATTCAGATTCAGTTCTATTTAAAGTGTTACATTTAACCATTATCATATTCGGGCCAAATTCAGCCAGCGACAAATTTGCAATAAATTTGTTTGTTTTCGTTTTTTTCCAGAAGGAGAAAAATCACATAAAATATAAAATTCCATTTTCTGAGAAAAAATGAGGAAAATAGTTTGCAATGTCGTCTGCTGATTTTTTTACCCAAAATGATGAACAATAAATGACCTCAATCAATTTGCATGTTATCACAGCGATCTCATTAGTGTGCATATGTCCACGTTTAGGTGATTATTTCACGCTTTCAGCATGCATTTTGCAACAAATAAAACGCTGGTTTTAAAAACTGCAAACTTCTGAACCCTTGTCTTATAATGTAACCCTTAGAAACTCCTGTTTTCACTATATATTACGGGGGAATATGCGTGTACACATTACACAGACGTTAACATTATGATTTTGTTTGCACTTATGTCCAAAACTATTCTGATGGAGCCTGTTTGATACATGTTGTCAGTTTGACAAAACTTTAGTTCCGAAAACATGGACCTTAAATAGCGGATTCCATATAAACCACAAGCATTCGGAAAGACAGGTCTGAGCAAACGGAATAGACTCCGATCAGACGCCACAGAAGGCGTAAGCAGTGTTGCAAACGTCATTACTGCTTATGAAGAGTCTCAATAAAACCAAGACTCCTATTTTCTGTCTGTAATGTGTTGTTTCCAATGAGCACTGGATTCTGCAGTTTTTAGGCACACGAAAATGTACAGATAACCCTTTTTATACCGACGATCGATATTACGACAAAATTGGTTATAACGGTAATTTGACTGTCATGAAACCTTCGCTTAAGAGGTAACAATTAGTAACAAATTATGCCAGAATATTGTACTTAATACTTTAAAGAAACATATGTTTGAGATATTTGTTAGAATCGCCTCATTGAGGTGATTCTAATAAATATCCAAAACATATGTTCTATGAGGAAATACAATGTATGAATAAAGCAAGGTCTTTTTGCATATCATTCTGTCCATTAAGAATTCTTTACAACAGCAAATTCATTATAATGGCAACATCTTTGAGAAAAAATGCTGTCGTTGTACATGTCACGAGGGTAGTAAAATGGAATCAACTCTTAGAACATAGTATATGCAACATTTCAAATAAAAATCTAAAAGGTTGCCTTCAGAAACAAAGAACACATTACAGATAGAAAAAATGGAAGTCTCGGTTTTATTGAGACTCTTTTAAAGAGTAAAAAAAAATTAGGAGTCTCGGTTTTATTGAGACTCTTCATAAGCAGTAATGAAGTTCGCAACGCTGCTTACGCCCTCTAGATTATACATGAGCAGAACTCCATTTTCAAGGATACAAGTACGGGAGACGTTCTACGGCCGCCACACGACACTAATACTTGCTGCAGTGAGTTAAAATAAAAATCTAAAAGGTTGCCTTTGGAAACAAAGAAAACATTATGTATATTCGACCAGCGAAGACTCAGATCAGCCTGCGCATTCGCACAGTGAGTTTTGTTGCATGTGCATGTTTTTTTGCATGTGCAACCAGCGAAGACACAGATCAGCCTGCGCATTCGCACAGTCTGAATCAAAGTCTTCGAAGAGTACATGTACTCTCCCAGCTAGCATACTTTATAAATCTATAGCGGGCCGTTATCGGCCCGTCAGCTACCCTGACGGGCCGATAACGACCCGCTACAGATTTTTAAAGAATACTTACGGGCTGTTAGAAGTTAAGGATCAAAAGCGTCTTCAGGCGGACAGCAAAGCCTCTGATCAGTCTGCGCATCCACATGCAGTCTTGTAGGAAATGCTGTACTCCGACTACTATCGTAAAAAGTACTTCCAAATATTTATGCTAAATGCGGTAAAAACTGACATTGTTTCCCGAAACAAATATAATTAAATTGCAACAAGAGAAACAAAATATACCCCCAGGACACAGTCTCATTCATTAGTCAGCTGGAACTAGACAGTAGACAGACAGTTTTTTTTTTGTTTTTTTTTTTTGCCGCGTCATTCACTGGACTTCTCTAATTATAGCGCAACCTGAGGAAAAGGATCCTTATGCAATATTCATGACATCAGAGTCATTTTCGCTTCAGCTGCGCATGACATTGATCACAGGTTTAAACTGGTACGGACAATGAACGAAATTGTTTGCCATATTGTAACGTCCCATCCAATGCAAATCTGAAAAATAAGTTATTTCATGTAACAGACCTCTTAAAATTATGCTTGTCGTTTCTATCAGTCTGTATACTTTTGACATATATTCCAAGTAACCCAAGTAATTCCGGCGTAGCCATTTTAACATTTAGATATAGAAATTAAACGGTAACGTCACAAACTGGCGAATAAATATGTCGTCCATTTTCTGTTGTTTTGCTTTGACGTTCTTTGTTCGTGTTAAAGGAAAAGAAGTTGCCCCCACAGCAAGCAAATGCTATAAGAGTAGTTCCCCCTTCCCCCTTCTCTCCCCCCCCCCGGCCCCCTCCCCCCCCACCCCCTCCCAAAAAAAAAAAAAAAAAAAAAAAAAAAAAAATATATAAAAATAAGTAAATATTTTTTTTCATATTAGTGTTATTTCTATGTAAGGCGGTCCCATTTCATTTAAGAGTACTGGATGCAATTTTTGAGAAGGGAGACAACATTTATTGACGCCCTGTCTGTCTCTCTGTACATAAATCATCCTCTAAAAGAGGTCCACCTGGAAGCAAATCTTCCCCCTTAGTCCTTTTCAAAAAACTATTTTTATCAATTCCCCTCAAGAGCATGCATCTGCATCAGTAGCTCATTTTATAAATTGCCTCGAACATGATAACAATATACAGTCGAACCTCAATATCTCGAACATGGATGGCTCGTTTACCATGGATACGAGTAATTCGGACTCGTTTTTGAGTCCCAACAAAATTCTTCAGATAGCTCAAACAAATATTTAGGGAAATCTTCTTATTTTATCATGAAATTGTATGTTGTGTGTACTCAGTAGAATTGTCCCATCGAGGCGATTCTAATGAGTACACACAACATATACTTATTCTGTAGAAAATCGAAAAACAAATCCCTAAATAATCGCTATTTGCTTCCTGACCTGATGCCATGATTAACCTAATACCCATATCTCGAACAAATTTCCATGGTTCCAAAGACGTTCGAGCTAATGAAGTTCGACTGTAAAGAGCGTTTATTGTGGACTGTATTACATGAAATCTGTCATCATTGAAGACTCACATCAGCCGCTGTCCGTATAAGGCCTGCACCGTTCCTTAGATGGATTCAACAAGGACCGGAAAGGCGTATAGCACATGAGCAGAGTTTCATCTGACTGCGCAGATATGCGTGCAGATTCGAGTCTGTACATACATGTAAGGCGTGTGCGGGATATTTTTTCTCTGATAACCATATTATTAGGGGCGGTCGCCAAACCGACACCAGAATTAACATACCACATTTCCACAATCTGTTTTTCAGTTACTACCAACCTTAGCTAATAACTGCCTAACAAATAGTTCCATGCTTACGCTGGTTGAGTTCAGTATCGGCGGACGAATATCAATGCTTCAGTAAATCGCGCCAAATTTACAGCGTTGTTTAATTCCAAATCAGTTTTAGAGACCTATAGAATTGCAGACAACCGCCCCCATCAGCACTCTCAGTGCTTTAATTGCGCATAAGATTGATTTAGGTTTCAAGTGTTCTTGCATTATAAACTTTGGGGCATTTGTTATGGACCATATTTATCCTAAGTATTAAGACAAACAGACATGTGCAAACAATGCAGACACTGATCAGACGCCGCGGCAGCGGCGTCTGATCAGTGTCAGCACTGTTTGCAATCTCATCCCGAATTTTTAGAGACAGCAATTGGCAGGCAAACGGTTTTGTTCAAATTTTAGGACAAGTATGGTATGGAATTAGGATGTACGTTTATTTAGGATTAAATATGGTATTACGGAACGTAGACAATCGCCCACGTAATGCGTCCTCGAGGCAATGCAGCGGAAGACATAAATCAGGATCGCTTTCATGCATATGGTATTGTCGCATTGACGACAGGGATAAGCATCAAATAGGCAACTCTTATTACTGTACATCGTTATAGAGCAATTTGGTGTCTGTTCGAAATCTATAGAAAGATATTTTTTGCCTTAACTTGCTACAAAACAAAGCTAATTTAGTGGCGGACCCAGGATTCTTTTATAGGGGGTTAAAATAATGAGGCGTTCGAGTTGATCTGATTTGAGGACTACTGTACTTACCCTTTATATTTGGACAGAAAGGTCTAAGCAAATAATGTAGAACCAGATCAGACGCCGCAGAATGTGGTGTCTGATCAGGGTCTAAACTGTTTGCCACTCATCCAGCAAGTTTAGACACATTCACATATAGCAACATGGACTTTTGAATTTTATCAGCGGTACAAGGTAAAAAGTTAGGTGTGTGAATATTCTGGGTAAATACAGTGTCAAAAATTTATCATGAAAATGAAATATTAGTCAAAGAGGGGTTCGACTGAACCCCTCTGACCCATTCTGGATCCGCTCTTGTTCATTTAATTTGCATGCTTGTCTTAAGAACTCTTGCAAGACATATGTCGGATTTTCGATTAGTATTCGGCCAGCAAGCCTAAGCAAATAGCGTAGACCCAGATTAAACACCACAGAACATGGCGTCTGATTAGGATTTACATTGTTTGCAACTCATCCAGCAATTCTATGTATCGATAGTAAAATGGACCTTCAAGTGCATGGCAAGCTCGGTAAGAAGTTGAAGTTATGGTGTCTGAAAAATTAAGGTAATATCTTTATGCCATAATATTGTTATTGTTTGCAGCGCTGTTTGATTATTTCCGATGGGAAATTTCTGTAATGTTAAAAAAAAAAAAAAGGATAAGCTCTACATTTATACATTACGGAGTTTTTTGACCAAATAATCTAATCGTTTTTTTTTTTCTTCAAAACCACAACGTCAAAACATTACGAAAACACGCCTATTCACTGAAACTGAAAATTTTCAGATAAAACTCGGATATTTTTGCATATTTCTGCTCGAAACATGAATTGTGGGTACTCGTTAGAACCGCCTCGCCGAGGCGGTTCTAACGAGTACCCACATTCTATGTTTTTGTGAAAAAATAAGATAAATTATGTATACCCCTGTAAACCCCAGTTTTACTATATAAAAGTGGGGTTTAAGGGGGTCAAAATAATATTAGCATGTTTTCGTGATGAAAATGCCTTCGAACGTGCGCGCCCCGACAAGATCCAAAACAGACTACAGTACATGTACCTTCACTAAGCGTGTTTTGGATAGCCTAGGATGCAAAGTTTCTTCATGTGGACAACGAAGACTCTAAACAGACTGCGCGGATGCGAAGTCTGATTTAAGTCTTCGTTAGGCGCACATGACAGAAGATACGTTTACTCAAACTGAGGCTTAAATGCTGTTGGTATTTTCACACTGAGGCTTAAATGCTGAGGGTATTTTCACATTGAGGCTTAAATGCTGTGGGTATTTTCATATTGAGGCTTAATTGCTGTGGGTATTTTCATATTGAGGCTTAATTGCTGTGGGTATTTTCATATTGAGGCTTAATTGCTGGGTATTTTCACATTGAGGCGTAAATGCTGTGGGTATTTTCATATTGAGGCTTAATTGCTGTGGGTATTTTCACATTGAGGCGTAAATGCTGTGGGTATTAAGTAGAAACATGTCACCGTTAAGAATTAAGAAAAATAATATGATCTGCATGACCCTCCTACATGTACCTAGAACTCTAAATGTCATGGCAATTTCATCATATAATACAGGGCCCGAAAATGAGGTACATCTGATTATAAAAAATACAGGGCCCGAAAATGAGGTACATCTGATTATAAAAATTAATAGAAATATGAAAAATGAGTACAAAAGATGTGTACAAAAATAACAGAAGTACGATGCAACTGAAGCAGGGTAATAAAAACGTCAAAATAATTCAAATTCTCTTGAAACTTTGTATACATTACGAAAACACGCCTATTCAAATATACTGTTACATTTTACCACCAAAGAGATAAAATTTTCTGATATTTTTCATATTTCTGCACAAACCATAGATTATGGGTACTCGTTAGAACTGCCTCGACGAGGCGGTTCTAACGAGTCCCCACAATATATGTTTTTGAGCAGAAATAAGAAAAAAATGTATACCCCTATATACCCCAGTTTTACTATATAAAAGTGGGGTTGAAGGGGGTCTAAATTATATAGGCATGTTTTCATGATGATTATTTAGACTCTGCATTTCATTGTTTTCACTATATACTTCGAAGATGGTATAAATTACACAGACTTCTGAGCGTAAAGACGAGTAAATGTCCATTAAACCAGTTAGAATGATCTGTTTACGAAACATTTTCTTAAAACTGAAGAAGTTTTGTTGGAAATTGCCTCTCCTGCCACTGAACTGGCGTTTTAGATTTATAATGGTTTTGACTAGTTTGTGTGTGTTTACAGGTGAGCTAGCATAATGTCACTCCAGCCTGTAAAATACAAAAAATGTAAATACATCACTTATCAAGGCATCCATTTCGTTTTCCTTTACAATAAAGTCTAAAAGCCCTACATACGTAAGAGAGATCTATGTAAACTTAGCAGGCAATTGATGAGCCGTTGTTGTTACATTGTATCTTTTGTCTTGAAAATGGGTCTTCAGCTGTCAAGACTTATAAAAAAAACTGTTCGCATCCGAGTCACGAATTCAAAACGGCATAGAGAAGCGCCATGAGACAAGATGTCTTCAGAGAAAACATCATGACAAAGCTGCAGTCTGATCGGCGTATTTCTTGTACTCTGTTTGATGTTGCTCTTATCATATACCCGGGTTTGCATGTTCTGGTACAGTAACGTTGCGCATATAATTTGCCGCGTAACTTTGCGTTACGTTTTCACAAACGGACGTGACGTTTCATGTTTTTTTGGTGTTTTTTTTTTTGTTTGTTTTTTTAAATGGAGTCTAGTCTGAAGAAGACGTACGTCGAAACGTTATTTTTTATTTGTCTTATGAGCCAGCTAACGACTAAATGGCATGTGCGCCCAACGAAGAGTCAGATCAGCCTGGACATCCGCCCAATCTGATCAGAGTCTTCGCTGTTACATGCATGAAGAAAGCTTGGGTCTTTAGCTACCACTGATCTGAGTCTTCGCTGGGCGCACATGCCATTTTGTTGGTTTTGTCGTGCGCGGGCTCATACTTCTATGACCATATTCAGAGAATATGCAAATACTAAAGATTCAGTCAGCCTACATTAAATCTATAAAGCTTGCCCTTTGAAACACCGAAAATTTGAAATAACGAAACTTAGGAGGCTCGGTTTCATTGAGTCTCTTCATATGTTTGGAATGTACATTTTACATCCAAAAACTGAAAACTTTCAGATAAAAATATTCTGATATTTTTCTTATTTCTGCTCAAAACATAGATTGTGAGTACTCCTTAGAACCGTCTCGGCGAGGCGGTTCTTACGAGTACCCACAATCTATGTTTTTGAGCAGAAATAAGAAGAATAATGTATATATGTGTAAACCCCAGTTTTACTATATAAAAGTGGGTTTAAGGGGGTAAATATTATATAGGTATGTTTTTGTGATAAGTATAGAAGATGTCAAGGAAGAGCCACAGTCACATAACTTCCTGTCAGGCAACCAATGACATCAAGAGGAGAAGCCAGCAATCCATGACAAACAACACACGCACCACAAACCAAAGAAAATCAGAGCAAGTTTAGTTCCCTCTTCTCCAAAGAACTGATCACAGTGTCAGACAAGCTCCACCAAACACACAATAAGACCTTTTACAGCATAAACAAAATAAACATGAAAAAACAACACCAATGCATCTGCTTCTATATCTAACCCATTACGCCATCAATAACCCATTATGCGTAGCGCCCCATTAAAGGGACATTGGCAAACAGTGTAATCCTAGATCAGACTACACAGAACACGGGGGTCTACACTGTAGTGCATGAAAACCAGAAATTTCTATAAAACATAGTAATAATTAAAAGTAACCAGACACCCTGCTATTGAAAAGAGACCGCCAAAGAGTTATGTTACGTCCGCTGAGATAAGAGTATAAGAGTATGTGTGTGTGTTGTGGGGGGTGGGGTATGCTATCAGAACCACTGCATTAGAATGGTCAGTACTATACAATACCAATCTATCTATCTTATGGTGGGTATGTCGGAGAACAGGTTTTTCGATAAGCATTTTTGCACATAGGCGTAGCGCCTATTACGCACATTATGCATGTGCATAACATGTGTAAGAAACATATTTATGATAAAGTAGCACTAACATAAAATGTTTTGCTTCTTTACCATAAAGGCTGCTCTTAAAGGAAAAAAATTGCTCCCTTGGAGCAATTTTTTTCCTTTAAGAGTAGCCTCATATTTTGGAAGCGACTCCAGGCTTAGGTTTCAAGATTGTTCCTGGGTGTGCGTAAAATAATTCCGTTCCGGCTACGCCACTATTGCATTGCACATGAAATCAAGACCTGCCTCTATGGTCAGGTACGAAATATATCATTCTGTCTATCTTAATAACATTTGAACATCCACAATTACTGCATATAGCGGGTTGATTGTTTTTTCCAATGGGACCAAGCATTAGCTGATTAGTATGTTCAAACAGACTGGCACAAAATAATGAATTATCCCAGAGACGAACTGGAGCGCCTAATGACATTGTATTCACAAATTAGACGTTTGCAATCGATCGCTGTAAACGTACTTCAACAATGAGTAGCAGCTATGAGATATAAGTTAGATATAGCGGGAACCCTCGTTACAACTTCAGCATTTGTACCTAATTATATTGGTATTAAAATGAATTCACTGTTGTAAAATAAAAAAAGAAAAATAAAATCTAAAAAGAATGCCTTCGGAAACAAAACACACACACACACACACACACACACACACACACACCACACACACACACACACACGAACGAAAATCGGAGACTCGGTTTTATTAAGTCGTTTTATATACTGCAATGGAGTTTGCGATGTTTTATACGCTCCTTAATGATCAAAATTGCAAATATGTTAGAAAGGCTTTTTAATTTTCATTTCCTCATAGAACATTGATTTGTGGAATTTTTAGAATCGCCTCATTGAAGGTATTCTGACAAATATCAAAAACACGTGTTTTTCAAAGTATCAAATACAATGTTTTTGCATAATCTTGGATTAACTGTCACCTCTAGAGCGAAGGTTTCGTGCCAGTCAAGTTATCGTTATAACGAAAATTGTTTCGTTGTATCGAGTGTCAGTATAAAGAGGATTGACTGTATAGAACATAGATCTGGGGTACATGTATTTGTTAGAATCGCCTCATTGACGTGATTCTGACAAATAGCAAAAACATATATTTTTGGAAGTATCAAATACAATGTTTTTGCATAATCTTTGATTAACGATCACCTCTTGAGCGAATTTTCGTGCCAGTCAAATTACCATTATAACCGAAATCGTTTCGTTGTATCGAGTGTCAATATAAAGTAGATTGACTGTATTATATTCTTATCAATGACTTGTACTCGTACTGTATTTGGTCCTACACGGTAGAGAGTCAGTCAGAGAGCCAAATCAAGAGAGTCGTCAAAGCTACTTTTGTTATGTTTCGACCACTACATATCATGGGCGAGTCGTCGACTCCCATGACTACTGACATAATGTGTTAAAAATGTGTTCATGCAAAACTTGCAAAACTAATAAAACTAACAAAACAATTCATGATATAGAAAATAATATAGGTTTGTAAAACACTATGCCCCCAACTACAATGTATATGTTTGTCAATTTAAAATGTCAAACATGAAAGGGGCACAACTCACATACAGTTAGTCTGATTTTTAAAAGATAATCAAGTGAGCTACTCCTCAGCTCCAATAAGTATGCCAAAGCCAAAGCCCTATCTCCAATCGTTTTAGAGATATCTTGTACAGAATGGTTTGTTAGACGTTTTGAAAAAGGGGAAGTTCAAGTTTCCATTGAAGCTGACCTATTTGGAAAGGGGTCCTCGGGGTAAATGTGAACAGCGAAGTCACAGATCAGACTGCGCATCTGCGCAGTCTGATCTGTGTCTTTGCTGTCCGCATATGCCCCGACGGCATATTTTTCACATGGCTGGGCCTTATGGTAAAATTTTATTCTCCGGCAAATATGCACGACTGTTGTGATTCATCTTGATTATAAACATTTAGCCGCCTCAAGAGACTGACAGTGTGTTATTTCAATCTAAACATCTTGTTTCTATGGAGATATTTCTTGCATATCATGTAATTTTCAGGTAATGGCATTGTCAAAAGCTTTAATAAATTCAAAATGAAATTGATAAATGACAAGCAACACCGGAAAAAGGGCGTTGTCGCACATAAGCAAAACAAAAAAATAAACAAGGTTACGCAGAAAAAGGACATGGTCGAAAGAAGAGACAGATGAGGACCAAACAATGGCATATGTACTTACTGTAGCAAGCGTACTTAAAAGGAAGAGCTGCAACTGGGATCCATCTAAGTACGGTCAGCAAAACATAAATAAATAAAATAAAATAATAATAATAAAAAATACTCGTGCGTGTAGGAAGGCGGTCAAACAGGAGTCACGGGTAGATAAAAACCAGTTTGGTTCGCGCGAAACTTTGCTTTTTATTCTGATGCAGCCACAAATTACAAATATGTATTCGGTCCTCATCAGTGAAACATCACAGATCCGCATGTGCAATAGAATAGTCTGCGCTCCCCATCACGAAAGCATGCCTATATAATTTTGACCCCCTTAAACCCCACTTTTATATAGTAAAACTGGGGTTTACAGGGGTATACATTATTTTTCTTATTTCTGCTCAAAAACATAGATTGTGGGTACTCGTTAGAACCGCCTCGCCAAGGCGGTTCTAACGAGTACCAACAATCTATGTTTTGAGCAGAAATACGAAAAATATCAGAGGTTTTTACCTGAAAAATTTCGGTTTTTGGAGGTAAAATTTTCTATATATTTGAATAGGTGTGTTTTCGTAATGCGTTTACAGAAACATTGGTCACCCTTTAAATATTACAGAATTTATTCTACATGTAAGTATTTGGACACCTTATAATACTTGTGTTAAAACGAACATGTCAATTTTACCTATGTTGATGTGCCTGCAAATTGCTGGTTGTGTGACATCAGTGTAAATCCTGATCAGACACCGTATTTAGCCAGTATGTCAGATCAGATTACCTATAGTAGATACGATATGTCGATGAACGGAACTAGACAAGGCCATGTTAGCGCTGTGTAGATTTCAGTTAGGTCGAGACATTGACCTTGACTTTATGGGATTTGTTCCCGGACTGAGATGGATGGTAAACTCAAGTCCTGCTAAAATGTTCTAATAACTTTGCCGCACAGAACCGGAATATTTAGGCTCATCATGGTACATGAAATAAGTGGCAAAAAGTTAGAGGGACAGGATATATTTGGTAGATTTACCGCCATCTTTAAAAAAAGTTATAAGCTTATAAATGTAGCAAACATGGAAACAGCCATTTATATCAGTGGCAACTACAGAAAATGTATAAAACAATTTAGGTGGCTAAAACGCCGAATGAATTTGTGACTTCCTGCATACTTTACAGCACACCAAGTCCCTTTTGAAAAAGGTCTACTCTAAAAGGACAGAATTTGCTCCCCTTGGGGAGCAAATTCTTTCCTTTTAGAGTAGAACTTACTCAGAAGGGGGGGGTGAGGGGGGGGGATAATTTGGGCATAGTAACCTACCGTGAAAATGTATCCGTTCCCTTCTAACAGTTGACCCAACGATCACACAACGTTCAAACAACGTCGATTCAATGTTGATTCAACGTCATTAAAACAACGTTGAATCGACATTGTTTCAACGTTGTGTGCCCGCTGGATATGCTTCTCAAATAAGAAATGTAACTTTATATGCATCCAGCAAGTCTTTTAGATAGCATATCGATGCTATCTGCCAGAGGAAGTGTTGTGTCGTTGACCCCAGAATTGTTTTGGCATACAGCAAGGACAGAGATACTCACTTGTTGTTCTAAAGAATCATCAGGAGAGCATCGCAAAGTCATTACGGTAACTGTTTCCGTGTCTCTATTGTTTACTCTAAAAGGAAGCCTTTGCTCCCTTCCCCCTTTAAAGAGGGACTTGGTGTACAGCCAATAGTAAGCCACAACATTTGTCTCGCTTGTGAAAAGGTGGAAAAGCTAGTCCCTTTAAGCGCTGTAGTACGGTGATGTCATACAGTTTACCATCAGTTATTTATTATTATGTTTTGTCTTTATTTTTTATTTATTTATTTATTTTTTTTTTTTTTTTCAAATGAACGGAACACGTTTTACTTTCATGTTCTGCTTACTTTCAAATTCGCTATGGAGTTAATATAGGACAAAAACAAAACCATCAAACACATCATTTGGTCGAGTGTTTCATTCAAGTGGAACTTGACTCATAAAGCATATATACTTAAAGCCATTGAAAACGCAACTTTGTTGTTGATGTTGTTTTTCTCATTTGTTGCAATCTTTCAAGAATTTGTTTTGCTTAAATACCCTCAACCCCCCCTCCCCTCACCGACCGCCCCCCCCCCCCCCCTCCCCCGCTGGTTTACTCTACTGACCGCTCTAAGGCGGTGGTCCCGGTGTTAATCTTACTCTTTGTTGCTTTGTGGTTTATTCTATGAGGCGATTTGTTTTATGTCTTACCTTGTGTCATTTTGTTCTTGTGTTTTTCAGTCCTTTCAGCATTGTGATTACCTCGCTTGGGAAAGAGAGAGAGCTAATCTTAGTGCTTTTCGTCCGTTTGTTCGATTTGTGCTTGTTTGGATTTGTCGGTTTCCTCTTCCTCTTGGTGTCTGGGAAGGGCTGCAGTTTGTGATTGTGGCACTTCCTGGACTTTTCGCTTACCTTTTTGCATTTCGTAAAAGAACAGTTTTACAAAAGTTGCCCGCAGATGCTCATTTATGCGTAAATGTTTGGAAAAAAAATGGTAAAATTATCGAATTTATTTATTTATTTATTTATTTTTCACATTTTAGAAAGTAAAATTCCACAAATTTTCATGCGATTGTATCCATTATATTCCAAAATTATAACTACGCAATAAACTCTAAAGTTCCTTATGCGGATACGACATGAAGCCGGATCTCAAATCTCATATTTTATGAAATTTGCATGGATTTTAAAAATCGTCTTGACTGCCATTTAAATCGAAAACATCTCATTGCTGGATACCTTGAATCAAAAGAATTAACTAAGCGGTTTTCATTTCTGTCGATTATTGCCGTCAAAATGCCATATTAAAAGTAATTTCCGATTTTTATGCTTACTCTGTCGGCCATTTAAAAGCTCAAAAATCAATTAAAGTTGGTTCCTGACATGTATCAACAGACTTCGGAACAATAGACAAAAATACCAAAACTTTCAACTCAAAATTACCATCATAAAGCCGTTGCGACATTTTGAATAAAAGGGATACTTGCCATTTTTTCATCGCGAAAACACGCCTATATAATTTTGACCCCCTTAAACCCCATTTTTATACAGTAAAACTGGGATTTACAGGGGTATACATTATTTTTCTTATTTCTGCTCAAAAACATAGATTGTGGGTACTCGTTAGAACCGCCTCGGTGAGGCGGTTCTAACGAGTACCCACAATCTATGTTTTGAGCAGAAATATGAAAATATCAGAGTTTTTGTATCTGAAAATTTTCAGTTTTGGAGGTGAAATTTTTTCTATATATTTGAATAGGCGTGTTTTCGTAATGTTAATGAAGTGACAGTTTTAAGTTTTACGGCCCTTTCCTTTAACACTATTCATTAGAAGCGCCTCGCGGATGCTATTCTAATAATCCGACCAGACTACATATATTTAGGTGTAGTGATCTGAAAAAAATATCTACCTGCGCTTTCTTCTTAAGTAACTCCATGTAAGCCATATCATATGATGAAACTGAGGAACAGTTTATTAAGTACATTATGACATATACATATATTGTTCGAGGCGGCTCTAACGAATACCCACAATGTTTTTTAGCCTATAAGAAAACTAATGTATAACCCTGTGAACCCCAGTTTTACTGTATAAAAGTGGGGCTTAAGGATGTCAAAATTATATGGGCGTGTTTTCGTGGTGTGTTATCTTGAAATCAGCACCATTGGTTGCTATGGTTTTCTTTATTACACACATTAAAATGGCGTTAACTTAGAGGGCGGTCAAATATAGACAGTTGAGTTTTTATTGGCTATAAGTATATTTCTGTTTAGACTTCTATTTGGGATTTACACTTGTCAAGACAGAAGATTCAAAGACCTTACAAATCAACGGTATGCACAGCTAACTAATTCCAAAATAGCGTGCAATATAACCCAGACAAATTACAAATTGCATTGGCAGCATTGCGAGACTTCAGTCTTTGTGGGCAGAGACAGCTGTAAAAGGAACATGTAATGAAAGTAAAGCACGTCTTCAACTGCTTTAATTCAACTGACAACCTGAGATATGCGCGAATGCGATGCCGTTTTATTTATTATTTCCCGGACTGCCTTGCTGTCAAGTAATGTCTTCAGTGAATGCAGAGCAAAATCAAATTAAACTTTATGAAAGAAGTACAGGGGTGCCATCTTATTCAGTGAAAATGCATCTGCAAAAGTTGGGTCAGATTAGGCAAACTTGGATGACAAAAACGGATCATGGGAAATGAGTTGGGACACACTTCAAGATTGCATGTGAGCTCTCCAAAGACTCAGATCAGCCTGCACATTCGCGCAGTCTGATCAGAGTCTTTAGAGGGCTTTTTGTGAGTAGCCGAGGATCCAATGCGTCGTCAGGTGGACAGCAAAACCGGCGCGGATGCGCAGGCTGATCTGAGTAAGACCGCACATGTCATTTTGTTGCGATTGCTGTGCCCCGGTTCATGTTTTCGACGCCAAATATTAGCTTGCCATGGATAAACTGACTTTTAAGACACAGGAAGATCCAGGTCATCGGTAAAGTCTTACATGTACCAAAATGTCCTCGTACTTTGCTAAAACAATATTTGGAAGTCCCGTGAATTTTTGGACACTACTGACATATTTTTGCCGCCATTTTTCAAGTGGATACATTTCTTTAAATCCAGGAAAGTGGACCTCTAGAATTATAAACTTTTCAAAGAAATGGGGTTTTCTACTCAAAACGGAAAGAATTTGCATTTGCTCCAAGAGCGAATAAAAATATTCCTTTTAAGTATGACTGCCAATGAGAAGAAACGAAAATATTTCCGTACCAAGAAAGTTTGCCTTTAAGGCGTGCCAATTCTCCGTAAAATTTGATCAAGTTTCCACATTCGTGAACGTGTCGTTTGTCTCATAGAGATTGATGACAGAAATTGATCATAGCAATTTTCAATATTAAATGCGCAGTTTGTTTGCCGAATACTATACCATTAGTGCGTTAGCGGATTTTATGTGTCTCTTGAATATTATATTTAGATGTTAACCAAATAGAAATAGGTTACATAAACATCATTTTTACTATCTTATGTTTCATATCATTGTAAAAGTACATTTTGGAGCTCTTGCCACTACAATTTATTTGATTTCATCACCCATGATAATCATAGAAGCTGCCGACCCGTGCCATATCACCCTTGTACATCCTATTCTTTTCCTCCCCTTCCCTCCCTTCTGCTCGCCTGTCCCTTTTATACCTACCCCTATATATACCCCCTTTTTCGTGGTGGTCCGTGGGCGGGGTGGGGGGAGGCGGGAGGGGGGGAAGGGAGTTACTTGGTTTTACAAAATTTGCAATATTGAAAAGACAAGAAAAAATACTAGTATCTACTAGTACCAGGAGATCAGTCCGATCACGTGATCATCCTGCAGGTACATGTTATAGCTGAGCTTCTAGATTCCCCATTTAGATATATGAAATTAGGAGGTTTGCATGAATTCTGGATAAATGAAGATTTATTTTCTTATGGTTTGTTTAAAAGTTCATATATAATATATCAAAAGTTTTTGTTTATTAACCCGCCAATTGGTTAAGGATGGAGCCTAAATTTGTGCAAGCATGGTAAACAGGTTCCCAAGTTGAAAGCTTATATTTTAAACTGACGATTACAACTAAAAGCACACAGCATTTCAAATTATATTTATTAATTCATCCCAGAATATTAGATTTAATAATAAAAAGTATATATAAAGTAGATCCTTTTCTGAAGGGATTTCGTCACAGGCATGAAGCTATGACTTCACAAAGGCAGTCTAACAAGTGGGGAATCTACCGAGTGCATACAGTTCTCTTAAGAGTTTATCCATTTTATAGTTTATGCTGATCTAATAGCCATGATAAAAAAGAGTTTTGTCAGGTCAAGACTTTATATGCAATACAACAGACAATAAATACTTGGCCTGGAACTCCACTTTTACGTTAAAACTTAATAAACAGATTCTAGTCTTACCATTAAGGATTTTTCATAATTATGTGCTTTATATGTGTTTATTTTATTGGAGGTTTTTCTTGTTGCGTTTGGATTTTGTTCGTGTGTGCTTTGTGACTTCACCGTTTTCTAGGTAACTGCACTTCTAGTTTGTCTTAATGACACCATACCTTAAGATCTTATCAAAAGTCATTACCCTGCTACGAACATATTTCAAATCTTAGGACCCCGTTTTAGACATATACATCAAAAGCAAGCTAAACTTAGTTTTTCTTATTCAATTTCGATTTCGTATTGGCAGGAAAAGGCACAGTCCTTATAACTGTGCTATAGATTATCAGTCATGATTCTATCATAAAATATTGCGAATGCAGTGTCACAATTCAGTCAGAAATAGAAAGCAAAGGAAAAAAATATTCAACTATTTTTTGAAAGAACACTAAAGCTGTGAAAGTAAACCATTTTAGAGTCTAGTGTTTTGTCTCTGTTTTCTTATACAATGTAATAAAAGTTAAAACCTCCAGTATTGGCATGACTGTTTATCAAATAATAAGCACGTTTGGGAATTCGATGACAAACTGAGCCATTATATAATTTGAAAGTTGTAGTTACACAAATTAATTTTGGAAAAAAAAAATAGAACGCTACAAATTGTTTACTGTCACTGTATGTATACGAGGTTCATTTCTGTTGCATCGCCTCTTTAAGTTTGGATGCCGGACACCTATTGTAAAGTTTCATTCATTTTCATGCGAAGAACTTTGAGTACATTCATCACGAAAACATGCCTATATAATTTTGACCCCCTTAAACCCCACTTTTATATAGTAAAACTGGGGTTTACAGGGGTATACATTATTTTTCTTATTTCTGCTCAAAAACATAGACGAGGCGGTTCTAACGAGTACCCACAATCTACGTTTTGAGCAGAAATATGAAAAAATATCAGAATATTGTATCTGAAAATTTGTCATTTTTGGGTGGTAAAACTTTCAGTGTATTTGAATAGGCGTGTTTTCGTAATGGTTATATAAGCTACTCAACTACGCAATAGGCTGATCGCATGTTGTCATGTTGTTGTCAAAGGGAACATTTTTAAACAATCGTATTTATGGGTGAGAAATAATGATATTTAATTTGAACTAAAGGCTAACAAAATATATCCTACAGAATTTCCCCCGATACTTTATTCTTATTCTTATTTAATATATAAAGATATAATTTTATAAAAAATACGAAAAATGAGACTTTGATTCTGACATAGTTTTTCTCCCTTTCTATAAGTAATATATCATACAGAGTAGAAATGTCTAGGTGTATTGTGCAAGAACATCTAGTCTCATTAGTGAATCGAATTTATTTAACAAGCCTTTCCCTATCATAAATTTTGTAACGCTAAATAAAACGTTGGCTTGAAAACCTTCCTTAAACAAGGTCGATCGGAACCGGCTATAGCGGTAAGATAGTTTATAAAAGAGACCTATTATTAAATCTGATTTTTCAGAACAATTTAAAAGATATTCTTTGGTATAAAAGGATAGTTTATGACGTGTACGTTTTGATTACCGACGAAATGCTTTGTTGTTAATATTTTTTATTGCTATTCTGTTCACACGACGATTAGCAGGGCCGTAGTCTAATGCATTGCTAATGCCTAAAGCCGGTCAAGCTACAAAGGTGTTTTAATACCTGATTAAAAAAATCTGTTGTTCTACGAGTGGTTTAATTTCGCTCTGCCTTCCCTTCCAGTTTGCAGCCTAGTCAACGTTTATTTCATCACAGTTTTGCTAAATGCATTTGCATCACGAAAATATGCCTATATAATTTTGACCCAATTAAGCCCCACTTTTATATAGTAAAACTGGGGTTTACAGGGGTATACATTTTTATTCTTATTTCTGCTCAAAATCATAGATTGTGGTACTCGTTAGAACCGCCTCGCCGAGTTGGTTCTATCGAGTACCCACAATCTATGTTTTGAGCAGAAATATAAAAATTATCAGAGTTTTTAGCTGAAATTTTTCAGATTTTGGATGTGAAATTTTCTATATATTTGAATAGGCGTGTTTTTGTAATGGGTGTTTTTTTTTTTTTTTTTTTTTTTTTGCCTCTGTTGACCTACTAAAGAATTAAGAAAATGCTATACGCATCAGTATCAGCATTAAGGGCGATTATTTATTTCTCGTAAAACCTGTTTAAGCATGTTTTATAGCGTGTGTTGATTTTAGTTTTCCCTTGACAGTTGGTAATATTCCTTCAAATAGATGTTTGAGTTGCCCATTTGGAGATAGTGCAGTCCAAATTTGGAGCAAATATATCTTTATTGTCACTTTAATTTCATTTATCAGGATTTTAAATGTTGTATAGATTTGCATACATGCATTTATAGCATATAATGATTCAAAGGAATTATATTACTAGCTGTTAAAACTTTCTATGTCCGATGGCGACATGTTTCACGGAGTTGCATCAAAATTGTCATAAGTTTCAGATGTATTTCATTCATCGTAGCTGTTTTCTTATATTCACTCAAACATTTTTGCGACACTGATGTAAACAAAATGGCTGTTGGGACATTTGAAGCAAAAGCGTTCATGTTTTCAACATATATACTCTTATCTGCAGGTAACCTGAGATTTATATACCTAGGTAAACTGAGAAATGTTCTCTCTCTCTCTCTCTCTCTCTCTCTCTCTCTCTCTCTCTCTCTCTCTCTCTCTCTCTTAAAAAATTAAGGTTTTATGTTCTTTTATGCAGAGCAAAATCAAAGTAAACCTGATAAAAGAAGTACAGGAATGCCATTTTATTCAGTGAAAATGCATCTGCGAACAATCCTATTCCTTCTTAAACAGATACTAATTTCATCTCCTGTTATAGTTATATCTGTCTTGTTGTTGCATTAACCTTTACACAATTAGACAATAGAAAACAACTGCAATATGTAGATAGTAAAAATACTGCCCCAGGCCCGAATATGTGACAATCTAGTGTGTTCAGTTTGGAATGTCTAGTCCTAAAGCGCAGCTAATACTGGAATTCATTTTCCATCATAAGTTTCAGCTCGGCAAGAAAACAAATTCTACCAGAATTTAGGATAATTAAGTTCATACATTATGGATGAAAATAAAATTCCGGTCAAAGCAACTAGGGAGCGTGAGTTGCATTTTTATTATCACTCAGTAACATACTCAATGAAACAGAGTCTGCTACTTTCTGGTTTTATTTTGCTCTGTATTCTCAAACACTACTTCGAAATATATTGTGAACGCAAGAAGTCTTTTTGTGGGGGCCGTTAAACGTCGCCGTGTACTTTGATAGTGCTGAAAGTATGCAATTTTCTTCTCTTTTGGGACTTTTGGGCTCATGCAGTACATTTGAAAATAAAATTCCACTCAAAACTGATAGAGAGTGCGAGGAATGGTGCATTTTACATTATCTTTATAAAGTACCTTCATTGCAATTAATCATATTTTTGTATACATACAGTACACATAAGCACCTACAGTAAGAGCCGTATCTAAAACCGACATCTCCGAATTGCATAGTTGCATAGTCAGGAATAAGTTGTCTGGTCATAGAATACATCAGTTTTCTCTTAATTATACAAGTTCCAAATATTTTCTCAGTTACAAACATAGGTTCTGACCAACCAACGCATATGAGCAAACTGTTCTAGGGACCTGATGTGTGCATATGCCTTCCTGACATGTTCTCTCTTCTCTATCAGACATGAAAATGTAATCAATTATTTTAATTAAATTTTCATTGCATACTGATTGGCCTTATCGCTTGCGATACGTCACGCTGCACGGTTTTACTTGCAAGTTTTAAAGCTAACTTTAAATTGGTAAGCCAGTTTGTAGCTTGTTGTACAAAAATAGCTGTTTAAATCAATTTTATCGTCTACTTAGTCACATAGACAGCCGCATGCGATTATCAGAAAAATCTGCATAATTATTGTATATGTCAGTTTAGCCTGTCTAGTCACTAAACCGTTACAGGAGAAAACAAACCCATCTACAGTTATATCCATATTGCCAACATTTAACTAATTTTGTAACATTGAAAAGTTTCTCCAAAAAGACTTCTTTTAATCATATCAAAAGAAGAATTTTCACTTATAGTGAGAGTTTTCATTGTCACAGTAAGTAAAAATTCTTCCTTGGATATGATTAATAAATTCTGTGGATTAATGGGATATCCTATCGTGATGAACCTATTCACAGAATTGAAAGGTTTCATCTATTGTCGCACTGAAGAAATGACTAGCCTGTAGGGTGACAAGAGAGACGAGCTTTTCAACATTAGAAACATTAGTTGAGTATTGGTAGTATGGAAATGTTTGCAAATGTTTGTTTTTCTCCAGTATTTTAATAGCGACTTGACAGAATCAGCGGACGTATATCATCACACTAAGGATTGTCGAACATATAGCTGCCGTTTGGGTTGGGTCACCTGCCGATTCTACCTTTGGCATCATTGTGCATCCAACCATATTTGCCTCAGGAAGCAAAATTGTTTCTTCAAAATTGGTGCTCATTTTTTGAACATTTCAAGTATTAGACAGGTAACCTGTTCTCTGTAAAATTCAAATCCCCTTGCAAATTGGCTGTCATGTATCCAGTCTAATAAGTAGATTGCTTACCATTTTACTTGTTGGCTAATAATTGCATTACCGGCACGTGAGCCATAGTAAGGCGAAATGTACAAAGCAGAACATTTTCAAGGAATAGATAGATAGACAGATAGATAGATAGATATATAGATGTAGCGCAGTCACTAGAGCGTCTAACTGCAGATTCATGTGTCGATCGCTGCCATCACAGCTGGACCATTTAACTTTTTGTGGATGTCGACAATGAAATTATGTCTATGGTCATTCTGCCCGTTCCAATGATTCAAGAAGGTGGGGTGTCAATTACTGGTAAAATCATGGGCACAAGTACGGTTAACCGCTGAGATGACTACGCCTGTCCAGGAACAGTGTGAGCAGGTTAAAGGACCGGCTCGACAGGACCTTAACAACATTGACTTGGCCGTAAAACCTCAACTAAAATAAATAAGTGCAAAAGCCAAAAGCTCGAAATTTGTACAGTTTCCAAATACATATTTCGCAAAATACTGCAAAGTCCCTGCAGTAGTTAAGCACAAAAGGAGCTTACTATATAACAGAATACCTTTTTTTTTACTGTACAATCTTGCATAAATCACCAGCGCACTACAAATTGTCAGTAGGAAAACAATACTGGGAAGTTTCTTTTAGATTAAATTTTAAAGGAAAACTTCAAAACATTTCTTTTATATGCCCAAAGAGACTATAAATTTCTTCAGAGATTGGAATTTTGCTGACAATAAAAGGTCAAGAATCTATTTGCTTTTTTCCAATTTAAGATTCGTTGCCTCTTTGTTTCACTTGTGCTTTTAAATAAACATTTCCCCATAGCATTTATAGTTATTTTGATTAATTTAGAAGCACGTTGCTGTTTTATGTATGAGACACATCGGGGTAATTTAGAAGATAGTAATACTTTTTTATGGCCGCACTGAAGTGAATTATTAATGGAAACACACTAAATGAAATTACAACGCAGGAGCTTACAAAAATGTTAGTGCTTTAAAAGAAAGTAAGTGTTATAAGTCGTAGTTCAGATTATTGTGAAATCTGGCTAACCTAAATTCAATTTGGAATTTTAATGTGAGGATGGTGGAAGCAGAATCTGGCCTGCTCAAATAAGGATTATTCTAATATGGCATTACCGATTCCCGAAGTGGCTAGGCTTGTCATCACGAAAACACGCCTTTTCAAATATATATAGATAATTTCACCTCCAAAATCTGAAAATTTTCAGATAAAAAACTTTGATAATTTTCATATTTCTGCTCAAGATTTAGATTGTGGGTACTCTTTAGAACCGCCCCGGCAAGGCGGTTCTAACGAGTACAAACAATCTATGTTTTTAAGCAAAAACAAGAAAAATAATATATACCTCTGTAACCCCCAGTTTTACTATATAAAATTTGGGTTAAGGGCGGTCAAAATTATATAGGCATGTTTTCGTGACGTTAAGTACAGCCAGCCCTCTTTATGCAGATACTTGATACAACGACCAAATTCGTTTTATAATGATCATTTGGCTGACAGGAAATCTTCGCTTAAGGGATGGTATTTAATCAGAAATCATTTTAGAATATTGTATTTAATACTTCAACAACATGAGTTTTGATATTTTCACTGAAGCCGTTCTAACAAATATCCAACACATAGTTCTGTGAGGAAATATATATTATATCATTTTGCTGCGTTTAAAGATTCTTTACATTACGAAAACACGCCTATTCAAATATATGGAACATTTCACCTAAAAAAAACCTGAAAATTTTCAGATAAAAAACTCTGATATTTTTCATATTTCTGCTCAAAACATAGATTGTGGGTACGCGTTAGAACCGCCTCGGCGAGGCGGTTCTAACGAGTACCCACAGTCTATGTTTTATGCAGTAATAAGAAAAATAAAGTATACCCCTTTAAACCCCAGTTTTACTATATAAAAGTGGGGTTTAAGGGGGTCAAAATTATATAGGCTTGTTTTCGTGATGAAAACAGCATAGTTATTTTAGCGGCAAGAATCCTGGGAATATATTTATACGTAACGCTGCGTCGGTGTAATGAAGAGAGGTTATGCAAATACAACGACCGGCTGGCATCGTTTTGACTTTCTGATCTTTTACTTCTATAAATAATGCACAGGAAAATCAAAACAGGCGTGAAAATCAGGGGTACTGAACTAGTGTTAGATAGCTCCACGCAAAACAAAAATAATAATCGAATGGGATTGACATCAGTCTGACTTTCTGATTTGTACTTTCATATATTATTTACACGAAAGGCACAACTGGCGTGAGAAACAGACACTGAATTAGTGTTGATGAAAAGGATATACGTTATTCTTTAATGGCTCCAATTTCCTCAAAAATAGACTTACTTTATCCAAGAAAGGTTTAATAAATTGATATACGGTATTAATACAATCATACAATGTGGCAACTGACAGCCTGTAAAATTTCAGTTAGACTCTTGTTTTTGAACAGGATAAAAAATGAAATGATTTTTATTGCATTTGTGGATAAATGTTGGCAACATTAATTCTTAGATACAATAAAAAAAAAATCATTTCATTTCATGAACGGAAGACTAACTGAAATTGTACAGGCTGTTCAGTGTCAATATTAATACCATATATCAATTTATTAACCTTTCTTGGATAATAAAATGCCTATTTTGGGGGAATATGGAGTCTTTAAAGCGCCAATCACACATTACGAAAACACGCCTATTCAAATATACTGAACATTCAAACCACTAAAAAATGAAAAATTTTCAGATAAAAATTCGGATATTTCTCATACTTCTGGTGAAAACATAGATTGTGGGTACTCGTTAGAACCGCCTCGGCGAGGCGGTTCTAACGAGTACCCACAATCTATGTTTTTGGGCAGAAATAAGAAAAATAATGTATACCCCTGTAAACCCCAGTTTTACTATATAAAAGTGGGGTTTAAGGGGGTCAATATTATATAGGCATGTTTTCGTGATGAGCTGCAACAGATACTATTTTCATTGAGCTCGTTTGTTTTTTTTATATAAAGTAAGGTTTGGCCTTCATATGACTTTATTTGATAAGTTTAACAGTTATTATGAATTGTCTGCTAGGCAGATGATTCACACGAATTGACAAACATTTTGTTTTAGATTCATATGAAATGTCAAGCGATATGTTTCTATGAGACACGTGAAACGTCAAACCAGATAGACGATTCACATGAATTGGCAATTTTTTAACATTCATATAAAATATCAACGCTTATTACAAATCCCGTGAAATGTTAATCGGTATGTTTTTACGAGTCATATAAGACGTCAAACCTTGCTACGATTCTCATATTATCAAGCTTTATGTTTTTACGATTCACGTGAAATGTCAAACCTTGTTACGATTCACATGAATTGTCAAGAATTGTTTTTTTTTTCCTTTAGAATGATAAAGCAAGATAAATAAAGATTAAAACATGGCATGCCGTTTGCCAGAATTGTGCTTTGCTTTTCCAACTTTGACATAACCATACATACCAAATTTAATGCGCTGGATGTATGAACATTTCTGTAAGTAGCCGGCCTTAGTGGCTCAGTCGGATGCGCGTGCGACTGGAGAACAGAAGGTCGAGAGTTCAATTCCCAGGTCCGGAAACATTCTTTCTTGGGGACTGATAATGAAATATGTTCTATGGTCATTCTCTCCCTTTCGCTGATTCAAGCAGGGCAATTCTCAGTTTCTAGTGGAAGAATGTGCACAAGTACTAGTTAATCGCATAGAGGACTAAGTCTGCCCAGGAAAAAGTGGGGGTACATGTAAGGTAAACTGACTGCGCTCAACCTGACCCTAATTGGATGACTGGGCCGTAAAACCTCAACACAAACAAAACATTTCTCCAATTAACTTCTCCGGCAGATCAAACCTCGTATGTTACAAAGAATTTTAAAGAAGAGCAAGTGTCAAAAAATGAAAAGTATCCCCAGCCGGGCACATAATAACCGCTGTGATCAGCCAAACGCAGCTGAGAAAATATGAGAAGCAGAAAGTAGGCAATTCCACAAAGAGCACCTGAAAAGCAACGACTCGCGCACCATTATAACCGCCGACATCAGGTAGAAGATGTTTACCACTGACTTATGCAAGATATTTTTCTCAAATACAGTTAGGAATCAGAAATTCAATATCGAGTAACTTTTGTCCAGACAAGATTTAAATCTTTAGCACAGATATATTATATTGATATTGCCTTATGAAGATGATGGTCTTTACTTAGGTTTTCTCTGACCTTTTTTCTGGGCTACACGATAATAATCCGTATAATTTGTGTTGACAGTCCGTGAAGGGGGTGGAGGTGAATGTCGCATGTGCAATCTATTGTCATCATTAAACATCACGAAAACATACCTATATAATTTTGACATCCTTAAACCCCACTTTTAATAAGTAAAACTGGGATTTACAGGGGTGTACATTATTTTTTTTTTTTGCTCAAAACAGATTGTGGGTCATCGTTAGAACCGCCCCTTTGTTTTAAGCAGAAATATGGAAAATATCAGAGTTCTTTATCTGAACATGTTCAGATTTGTGGAGGTGAACTTTTCTATATATTTGAATAGGCGTGTTTTCGTAATGAGAATTTTACTTCAAACATGATTAGACATCTTGAAAGTTGTATATCTCGTGTGCAAAGTTAAAATTTAAAACAAAATCTGAAACTAGAGATTTTCCCAATCTGGTCTTCGTTTATTTCTAAATCTTGTGACTGAGTGATTTAGTAGAAGATTTACTGAATTAGTAGATAAGGCTGCGACCTTTAAAAAAAGCGCTTAATCCAAAATGAGAATTTACCGTGATGCAATTGTATCCTCCTGAGATTCAGATTATGTGATTGATTTTCGTCCATAACCTTTTTCGCACTCTTGGCTAATTCAGCGGACGACAAAAAATAATGATATTTATTTGTTATTTCTCCTAGAAAATAGGCTTTTATATTGAATGCAAATTATCTCCAGAGGAAACCATTACGAAAACACGCCTATTCCAATATATAGAAAATTTCACCTCCAAAACCTGAAAATTTTCAGATAAAAAAACTGATATGTTTTCATATTTCTGCTCAAAACATAGATTGTGGGTACTCGTTAGAACCGCCTTGGTGAGGCGGTTCTAACGAATACCCACATTCTATGTTTTGGAGCAGAAATAAGAAAAATAATGTATACTCCTGTTAACCCCAGTTTTACTATACGAGTATAAAAGTGGGGTTAAAGGGGTCAGCATTATATAGGCATGTTTTCGTGATGAATTTGCTTGTCTCCAAAGGAGACAATTTGCATTAGATGTCAAAGCTTTGTTCTGCGAACAAGAAGAAAATATTTTAAATTGTCGTCTGCTGAATTGTTTACCCAGCTTGCTAAGCGTTAATCTCAAATGAATGTGCTTAGGATGGCAATGGGTAATAAGAGGCCAACAGGCCTTTTCTCCTCATTGATCTTATTAAATTTGCAATCAAACGGTATTGTAATTTCAGCGCAAATAAACGCCAGTTATAGTCTGATTCAGTGACAATTTACGCAGTCACTAGGTGCTGTTTCTAAATTAAAAAAGTTTTTTCTCCTTTTTAATTGTTTTATATATTTGTATATTGTTGTACTAATAAAATGTTTTCAAGTAACTGAATCGCATCCTTAAGTTAAAAATGCTACCCAAAATAGTTTGGCGACTTTCTGAGTGTTAGCTGAAAACTATGAAGCTATATGGCTTAAATTACAAAGTGCTCCTAGTCCTCTAAACGTTTTCATATTCCATAATCTATGTCGTGTCCTTCTCGATAATGAGTTTTTGTGTTCTAAAAAGCTAACCAAATAGTCCGTAAGTTTATATTAATTTAACTCCTTTCTTAGCCAATCCAACAGTTTGCTATTGCCAACCAAGATTCGTCTGTAAAAGTGTTTGTAAATAAAGCAAACAAGCTGAGCAAATAAGACGGCAAGCGAACGGCGTATTCAAGAGATGTCCTCTGATATCACAATATTCCTAATTAAACTCTTCTCCCTCAATTCTTAGTCAGATCTGTTACCAATTTAAGGGTGTTGTGTCTTGTTTATTTTTATCATTACCAATTTTTATAGAAATTCTTTACTTTAATGCAAAAAAGGTACAAGAAAAGTCCAGGGAGTGCAAGCATTGTAGAATCTGTCCAGATTAGGTTTACACTGTTTGCCAGACTTATTACTCCTTTTGGAGATGCTACATGTAGGAATTATTGAGTTGATTTATCATATTATGATGAGTGTCATTAAAACTGGTTCAGCAGTGCAGCTTTAACGCTTAGCATGCTGTGTAAAATGTTTAGGCTATTATTTAAAATATTTTTTTGTTTCTTTTTTTGAAGAAAACAGAATTGTAGGTAAAAATAAGGAAACTATCATTATTTTGTCGTCTGCTGAATTTTCCAAGGGAAGGCTAACGAGTACTGGCAAAATACATTTTGCCTAAACATGATAATTAAATATCACAACAAAATACTGCTTCATCTGGACCTATGTGATCCAATACCCTGAATCATTAACCCTTTTCCTGCTGAACCCTGATATACCATGCCTTTGCAAACATTGTAGCTCCCGATCATTTGGCTTCTTAAGAAGCCAACTGTACTGGATCTGCATTGTTTGCCATTCAGTCTGAAGAAGCCAACTGATCTGGATCTGCACTGTTTGCCATTCAGTATCAACAACCCGGATCAATAAACTGATTGGCTTAATATTAGAAGTGGGCGTGGCATCTTAATTCATTCAGCATGACAAGGGTTAACAGTTTAAGGAGACTGGATACACTTGTTACCTAATCCGCAATTTTGACAAAGGAGACAACTTTTTTGCGACTTCCAGTTTGCTTTCCAACACCCAAGTCCCTGTTGGAAAGGGGTCTATATCTTGAGAGCCAATTCTTTTCTTTTATAATAGACCCCTTTTTAGAAGGGAGCGACAGAATTTCAACAAAGTAGTCTCCCTTTAAAGTCTATCAATTCCCCTTAAAAGACAACTGTTAATGGTAAAATATATAGAAGGAAGTACACTCGTACAAAGATGTACCAAGACTTGCAGTCTGAGAGTACTGTTGTATTGATTCTTTTGAAAGCTTGTAATAATACAATGTCATAGATTTCATTATCTATCTGTAAATTGCTTCGAAACGAATGGTTCTTAACATCTAGACGACTACTGTGCTTTCGACATCTTCCAGAAAGTCGTTTTTTCCTTGGTGCTTTACACAGAAGACGTAAATTTGCAAACTTTTGTCATGATTTAAAGCAAAACCATTTGTCGTAACTATCTATGCAAAAATGTTTTATTCTAGTCATTGATTTAAAAAAAAAATCAAATAGTTTCACTTTTTCCCATGGTAAAAATGAATGCAACATTGTGTAGAAATATGTAGGGTATGTAACTTGGGGGCAGAGTTTCAACAAATTACGCTTGTTCAATTTTTCTGAAATTTTCGCAATACTGTTGTGAAACATCAATAATTCAAATCCAGCAAAGAAAAGTAAAAAATATTTTCTAAGACAAAAATTAAAAAAAAAAACACTTTTCTATAGAAAGTGCATACATTAGACAAATGTTTGGCCATAAATTTAATTTTAGGTTTAATATTTGAGAACAACACAAGAATCAGAAAAGACAAATGGTTTTTGATCAGATATGGTCAATCAGAACAAAATATTTACATGTAAAATAAAACGCCAAGCAAAACACGTCTTTTCGAGTGATGTCGAAAGGACAGTAGGTATATATTCCTGTTTCTGTGTTTAAAGTTCATGTCCGATCGGGTCCCGAGCTTACACAACTCTTTTCGTGCACAACTCAGCTGTGCATGAACCTTTCTCTGCTAATAAATATGAAAATGCAAAAAAAAAAAAAAAAAAAAAAATAGCTGGAATTTTCAAATTTATTAGCAAAGAAATTTACATGCTCAGCTATGTTTATCAACAACGAATTTGCAATTGTTACTTTGAGATCATGAAAACACGCTTATATAATTTTGACCCCCTAAAACCCCACTCTTATATAGTAAAACTGGGGTTTACAGGGGTATAAATTATTTTTCTTATTTCTGCACAAAAACATAGATTGTGGGTACTCGCCGAGGCGGTTCTAACGAGCTCTCACAATCTATGTTTTGAGCAAAAATATAAAAAAAATATCAGAGTTTTTTGTCTGAAAATGTTCAGTTTTTGGAGGTGAAATTTTCTATATATTTGAATAGGCGTGTTTTCGTAATGGAGATTTATTAGCAGAAAAAAATCATACTCGTCTGAGTAGAGCATGAAAAAAAAAGTTTTTAAACTCTGGGCCAGACTGTAAAACAGTTAGAGGAACTTATACACTTTCAACAGAAAAAAGCTTTCTTTCAAATTTGTTTTGCTGTCTGCTAAAATGGGGTCTGGGTCTACCCGCATTACGAGAACACGCATATTCAAATCTATAGAAAATATTATCACCAAAAAAATGAAAATTTTTATAAAAAAATTCTGACATTTTTCTTATTTCTGCTCAAAACATAAATTGTGGGTACTCGTTAGAACCGTACCCACAATCTATGTTTTTGAGCAGATATAAGAAAAATATGTATACCCCTGTAAACCTCAGTTTTACTACATAAAAGTGGGGCTTAAGGGGGTCAAAATTATATAGGTATGTTTTCGTGATGTAAAAGGAAAAAATTGGCTCCCCATGAGAGCAAATTCTTTCTTGTTAGAGTAGACCCCTTTTCAGAACGGATCTGATGCACAGAAAAGGAAACAGGAAATCATAAAGGTTGTCAACATTTAACAAAATGGCGGAAAGTCTACCATTTATATCCAGTACCCTAATTTGCTGCAGTCCTTCTATCTTTGCATTACGAAAACACGACTATTCAAGTGTATAGAAAATTTCACCTACAAAAACGGAAAACATTCAGATAAAAAACTATATATATATTTTTATATGTCTGCTCAAAACATAGATTATGCCATGGGGCAATTGTGTTATCTGCCGAACATACAACACAAGCCTCAAATCTAAATTCATAATTCACATTTATTAGAAACCATAGAGAATCAGAGCCAAATAACGTAAAAAGAGATCATTACAAACATGTACAGTCCAGGGTCTTCAGTTTTCGCTTGTAAAGCCTTCTCCAGACTGTCAAGAAAACATTCCTATATAATTTTGATCCCCTTAAACCCCACTTTTATAGAGTAAAACCAGAGTTACTGGGGTATACATTATTTTTCTTATTTCTGCTCAAAAACATAGATTGTGGGTACACGTCAGAACCGCCTCGCCAAGGCAGTTCTAACAAGTACCCACAATCTATGTTTTGAGCAGAAATATGAAAAATATCAGTGATTTTATTTTTATCTGAAAATGTTCAGCTTTCGGAAGTAAAATTTCTATATATTGGAATAGGCATGTTTTCGTAATGTAAGGTCTCGAGGTTCACTGTCTGGCATCACGAGGTTTGCCGAGTAATGCCAGACCGTGATCGCGAGAGACGGATTTTTCTTTCTACCCCTAACACCCATGAGAGATTCTTTTTCTTGGACACCTTTCATTTCTGAACGTAGTTTTTTTAACAATGCAGTCACTTCGATCGCTGACATCCGCCAGATTGTGATGACATTACTATGGCGTTTGTTTGTTTATGTTGAGATTTTACGGCCCAGTCAACCCTATGGTATCATGTCGAGCGCGGTCAATTTACCTAACCACACGTTTCTTGGCAGCCTTAGTCCTCTAAGCGGTTAAGCAATAGTGTGCACATTCTTTCGCCAGAAACTGACAACTGCCCTTCAGGGAGAGAATTACCGTAGAAAATATTTCATGATCAATCTCTACGAAAGAATGTTGCCGACCTCGGTGAGGGGTCGAACCCGCGAACTTCTGGTCTCCAGTCAGACGCACATCCAACTGAGCAACCGAGGCCGGCCCTGTGGCGTTTAATGACGTCATTACGTTCAGTGACGTAAACCTTAAGGATGATGTACGTGACGTCCATTATAACCAGTGCATATCAAACACGTGAGACCACGATTCTTATCTTACCCTGGATAGGATAACCTGGATAGGATAACATTTTCAATCCAAGGGTTTAATCCAGGATTTCCTTGTCTGGTGTGCAAGAAAAAGAATTGCAGCAGAAGAACCCACCCTGAGACAGTGATCAGAAACAACTACAATGACAGCCCACAGAAGAAACAGAAAAGCAACCATCGTACCTTTTCTCATTGAATTTTATTTTTTGGTTATTCACATGCTGGTCTAGTTACAATAGATAATGCGTTTCGCTTGTGAGTTGCTCATTAACGATATCTGCATAAAATGATAAATCTTTCTGGCTTATGAATGTCTCGGGACTCGTAAACTTCAGAAATGATATTAGAAATTGAGGTTCAAAACAAATGTGGCATTCTGTTTCTTTAGAAACAAATAAGCATATCCCCCAATAACAATTGCGGATATTTGACGCCGATTTCATGCCATTTAACATATTAATACTTGGCAAAAAGACATAAAGCGGCTTGCAAATATGTTTTATAAACGTCTTTTCGATAGTTATGTTTCTATGCATTATACTGCAAACCCAATTGTCTGGTATGTGAAGATTTTATTATTAGAGACAGCAAAATAATTCTAAAACTCATTTACTCATACTTATAACTTTTTCGCTGTCTGCACTGTACTTCATCGGCGCCATGAGAAAACATATGTCCCTATCTCATTTCACACTTCTTCTTTGTCTGTATAGTAAAGAAGTATTTTGTTTAAATTAATCTGAAAAAGTTGACCATTTGTAAAGAACATCTAAAGCAAGGAACAAACAGACTAGGTTTAGGTGAGATTGTATCTCGGATATACTGGAAGGTACAGCATCCCTCTCACCATCTAGCGGTTCCCTGAGCGATGCTTTATTTACAAATTAAACAAATGTACTTTGCAACCGCAAAGGATGAATCCATTACCGTGCTTACTCTACGTAATGCAGGCCTATACAAACAGAATGGAGCCAGAATGAGATGCAACAGAACGCGGCGTCTACACTATTAGTCATTTATTCAGCACATTTAAACAAATCGAGAGGTAGTAAAATGGACTTATAGTTTATATGTTCTTGTCCTTTGTGATCACTAAGCCCATTACGGGATCTTTTAGATATTATATGAGGTTTACGGATGATACCCAATTGACCTTCACAAAAACATGCCTATATAATGTTGACCCCCCTTAAACCTCACTTTTATATAGTAAAACTGGGGTTTACAGGGGTATACATCATTTTTCTTATTTCTGCTCAAGCGAGGCGGTTCTAACAAGTACCCACAATCTCTGTTATGAGCAGAAATATGAAAAATATCATGTTTTTATCTGAAAAAAAAATCATTTTTTTTTGGTGGTAAAATTTTCAGTATATTTGAATAGGTATGTTTTCGGTTTGCCAAAACTAGCTAATCCTACCCAGAAATCCTGACATTTCAACTGTTTTCAGTTTTGTCAATGTGTTCATTGCTCTCCAGGGTTTTTCCCTTTGGAAGTTTATTATATTTTTGGACAAATGAAGGCCCGTTCAGACTATCTAAACAATTTTGCAAGTTTCTTGAACAAGTCGAGTGATAAAAGTGGTTTTGATGATGTAAACACAATTAGAAAGAACTTGAATTTAACTTGAACAGAATAGAAATAAATCGTTTGTTCCAATTCTTCGTGAATGGATTTGAAAATACAATAGCAAATCAGAATCCAGAAGTAAAATAAGTATATGTAGATTGTATTTGTCATTTGCTTAATACACCCTGAGCCTAGCATATACCTGATCAGGAAGAGTATGAGCTGACTGCTAGGATGTATATGGCTGATTAGAGTCTTTGCTATTGGTCATTATTGCATAAAAAGCAGTGTCGAACGTTATTAACAGCCGTGCATTAACCGGCGAAAAGCCGTGTATTAACAAGGTAATTCATGTGCTGTTAGTGCACGGCTACGCAACTTTCAATATGATCCTACCGGGGCTACAGATTTGTTGCCGTTACGAGATGTGTACTGCCCGGCCCTAGAACTAGCATAGTCAGTGGAAATTACGTTCGCGAGACATCGGTGAAAAGGCGAAACAAAATAGTGCAAGAAATAACGCGAAACGTAGCAAATGTTTTCAGTTTTTATGCAATAATAGCGATCGAACATGGTTTTTCAATGCATTAACATTCGCTTGGCATGAAAAACTACGTCTGATCCCTATATTACATTACACACTACATTTGTAACTGACTGCTCTGTGAAGGAGCAGTAAAATTCCTGATTCAACAGAAAATTAGTGCATGTTGATCTTAAGAAATCGCGACTATTAAAATGCATATTGTAAATGCAAAATATTTCAATACCATAGGATATTTTTTATTGCAGTGTCTTGTATAATGACAATTTCCTCCGATAGATAGAGTCTATAGTCTACCGATAACGGTCCGATATAAATTTAAGTAGACTGCTAGCTTGGAAGATTTTGTGTTGTTATTGTTGTTGTTGTTGTTGTTGTTGTTGTTGTGTGTGTGTGTGTGTGTGTGTGTGTGTGTGTGTGTGTGTGTGTGTGTGTGTGTGTGTGTGTGTGTGTGTGTGTGTTAAGTGAGCCAAGACGCTTGTCTATTTTAGTTTATGTGTTTGTTTTTTTTTTTTTTTTTTTTTGTTTTCTTTTTGTTTTTGCATTTTAGTTTACTTATTTGTAGTTTTGTGATTCAACACAGTCCTAAAGCATTAAGGTGCCCGAATAGTTAGGGCAAATACGATATGTTCTGCGCAGATCTGTGTCATCTGTCGTTTAGATTCCACAATATCCAGAAACTCTTGCAAGATGAACAGAAATGGATCAAAGCTGACAGAGACGCAAGCTGGGGTTCTTAGTCTGCACAATTCAAATATGTAAAATGAGAAATGTTTGTTTTCCACGGATCAGTAAACAGATATTGCACACAACGGCGTTATATTTTAAGACACCATTTTATTGTCATATGGGATAACAGAAGAATAAAATTTCAATCCTGAGTTTCTGACATATATTCTTCAACTCTGCGTTAGGACACATCATTTGTTGCCAAAAAGGGCGACAGTTGTAAATAGATACCAGAATGACACACAATGTAGATCCAGGTGAGACAGCTCATTATGAAAATATCTGTCTGGATCTACAGGGTTGAAAGGACTAAGGTAAGCAGAGTGCTAAAATCCCTCCTATCAACTTGAATTATTTGAACATTGCAAAACTTCCGGGAACTGGATTATACTCTGCAGTTTTCCGCCATATACCGTATTCAACCTAATTACTGCACTGTGCGCTTAGATTTTTTAAAATTACTGAACAACTTGTAGTAAAATTTCAACCTGATAAGGGCTTGAAGAAAGATCTGCTGAGGACTTAATGAGGAGCGTATTAAATGATGATAATGCAATATTATTTTAAGATTTTCTTTATAAAACATATGTTGTTGGTAATCATTTGAATTGCCTCGACTTGTCGAGGCAATTCAAATGAGTTCCTACAATATATGTTTTCATAAAGAAGTAGATAAAAGTACACTGACTGTAATCTAAAGGCTACTTAATTGCTTTACTGTACCCTTATGGAGCATGTGCGGTAATAAGGCCGAATACGGTATTTACAAATGTGACAACTTTTGAGATTTCTGTTTATACATAAGCCAGCGCACGACAAAATGTACAATGAGACCTTTGTGAACAGAAAAGACTCAGATAAACCTGTACACCCACCTAGTATGGCAAGGGTTCTAGTTTATTTCACTTTTGATAGCCCGATAGCTGTAGAGGGCACATGCAACCAGCGAAGACTCTGATCAGACAGCGCGGATGCGCATGCTGATCTGAAGCTTTGCTGATTGCACAAGAGTCTAATTGTAGGTTTTGTCGTGCACTGGCTCATATGTTACTTCATATTATAAACTGCTATTAATCCCAGGACTCTTAAAGCTATCTATTAACTGTGTTTTATAGCGTTCCCAATTAGCTTTGGTAGCATGAGAAATTTATACCCAATTTTTCATCTACAAAGTAAAGTGCTTGGTCAAGGCTGACAGTTTGTTGTAAAAAATAATCTGTTTTGATATAGCTTTAACCCTCTTGTTAAAGCTATAATGTCTTTGTTTTCGTCTGTGTTATGATGCTGTTTAGCCAGTCTGACAGGCTGGACTACGTTGTTAGAACCAATGTTTTTTTTTATGCTAATTAAAAGCTTTAGTCTACTATAGAAGACTTTTGTTTATTCACTGTTAGTTTAGGACCCACAGCAGGCCCCCGTAGCCTAGTGGATAAGTGAGCTGACTCTTAATCCATTAGGTTTCTGGCCGCTGTGGTTCGAGCCTCGCTCGGTTTACATGTGGGAAAGCAAAGTTCTGCTAGCAGACGGTCAGGTGGTTTTCCCCGGGTTCTCCAGTTTTCGCCCACCTTTGATGAACGATCGGCTCGATAAAAGTAAAATGTTATTAAAAGGGCCGTAAAACCAAATCAAAAAGAAAAAAAAATGTTTAGGACCCACATATTATGTAAGCTAAAATATGGCTTCGTAAAATCATGCAATCGAACTTCAATGGCTCGAACATCTTTGAGAGCATGGAAACTTGTTTTAATCTAGTTAAAGCCACTGAGGGTTAATCATAGCGTCAGGTCTGGAGGCAAATGGGAATAAATTAGGGGACGTCTTTTCGAATTTCTATAAAATAATGGTACATGTATGTTGAGTGCACTCATCAGAATCGCCTCGGTGAGGCGATTCTAATGAGTACACACAACATACATTTCCGCGATAAAATAAAACAATTTCTCCAAGATAACCCTAAAATACCTCTAAATATTCTTTTTCTTGAGTTATCGGAAGAATTCCCTAGGGACTCAAAGCCAAGTTCGAATCAACCACGATAAACGACATTGATGTTGGAGACATTATAGTTTTACAGGAGTTATAAGTTTGGGCTGTGCTACAAAAATCAGGGCGAAGTTACGATCAAGTAAAACTGGTTTGAGTCCTATCCCTAGCCCTACAGTATTTTTTCTGCCAATCGTTTCAGCGCGATTCCTCTATTGCAGTCCTTTCTTGTTTGCATATAGGTTATCGCAACTACGTCGTTGTGGCTCGTCACTGTTTGTTCCTCGTTGCCTCCTCTTTCGATTCATCGGGATGTTTGTGCTTCGTAATTGTTGCTGTCCCTACACATAATAGAATTCCTGACTTCCATGTGCCGATTCACAGTATGGACTAGACTTTGACTATTCTTTTCTACAACCTAGCTTGTTGTATGCAACGTATGTCTGCAGGGTGTTCGCTCCATTAAATTAGATTTATAACGTCACATTTTGCAGATGGATTAGACCACAGTAAACCCTGCAGCTTACCTTGAAAGAACATCCCTCAGTGCATTGTTTTGGTATAACCTGTGCTAATAATGTGGCTATACCTAAAGTATGTGTTTTCTCTACATGTAAAGATTAAACAGCAAAACACCTGAACAGATTGCCAGGTTAAGCCTGCTGGTCTGTGACTTTGCGGTCCATATACGGTGGAACAGGGTATTTTGCCATGCCTCGGCTTCAATCGATTTGTTCATATGCATTAGCTCACTAATGAAGTTTTAGGAAAAGAACATTATGAAATTTTCCAATTCTTCAAGATGAATTCAGCCGCAATGTGAGAGAAAGTACCTTCTAACATGTGCGCCCAACGAAGAATGAATTCTGTCCGTGCATCTGCACAGTCTAATTAGAACCTTCGTTGTCCACATAAAGAAACTTTGCATTCTTGGCTTTCCAAAAGGCACCCAGGGAATACTATGATCAGGTTGCGCATTTGCGCAGCCTGATCATAGTATTCCCTGGGTGCATTTTGGGACACTTTTTCGCACGTTGCGGTTGGATTAAAGTCTGTAATTCAGCGTGGCAGTTTTACGGTTTCCATATGTGAATTCAGAGAGATGATTTTCTCATTGATTGTTCTCAATTAAATTCTGCAAAATTCATTTTTTTTTTGTATATATCAGTATTGCAATTTGTCTTCAAAATCATTTTGATACTCTAAGAGGGGACTAATACACGTTCAGCAGAGGCATTTCTATAGAAATTGGTTCTGACTTCCATCTTAAAGAAAAGTCTGATCTAAGAAGAATAAATTTGCTCCCTGTGGGGGCTTTTTTCTTAGAATTGACCTGTTTCAGGAAACCAAATAGGATGTACCCCTTGTAAATAAAATTATTATATAGCTATAAATATTAAATGATTAAAATGTGTGATAAAATCCGAGGAGCTAGCGTGCCGATATCACACGATATCGGCACATTTACTCGATATTGCACACTTACTCGGATGCCTTCTAATATTACCGTTACATTACATTGCTTTTAATGACGTCGTCATGCAGTGACGCTGCGCCAAACATTGTCACATACATTGGTAGAATTCACATTTTTTTTGTTATTAAAACAGTGTTTTAAAGGTTAGAAACATCAGGAAATGAAATAAATGTTTACAGCTATATAATAAAAGGATTCACTGATATTGGAGAATATTGTTCCTCGATGGGATATCTATGGACGCTCGCAAGCTCGCGTCCTTCGATATCCCAACTCGGGACAATATTCACTAATATCAGTGCAATAGCCCTATAATACCACAACATCTATCTTGTATATCCAGTTTGTATAACAAAAAAAAATATCATACAACAACCAAACGCATTATTTCCTTAATGCGATAAAAAATTGCTACAATTCCGAACACATAATGCTGCGTACATTCTTTACTTTTCAGATAATTAGTAGAAGAATTGTTTAAAACTATGTATCAAATAATTTCTGTTTGTTGCAAACCTGCTACGTGAGAAATGATTGTCAATTTTTATAGGAAAACAAGAAACTACGCACAATAATTAACAGGTTAATTGTAAATTTTGTTTGTCCATTTGCTGTTCATGTCTTGGTCACAATCTATTTGAGTTAAATAAAGATTTGATTTGGTATTTCTCGGCTACGAAATCGTTCCGAATTACTTTAATGGAACAAACATGTTATGGGCCAAGAAAATTTCTAGACATGAGTCGTTCGAGCCACCGAAGGTTAAACATTGCGCCAGGTAAGGAGGCAAATGGGGATAATGAAGGGATGTCTTTTCAATCGTCTATAAATAATTGTAGTGCACTCATTAGAATTTCATCGATGAGGCAATACTAATGAGTACACTCAACATACATTTGATTACTATATGCTAAAATAAGAAACTATCCATAAGATAAACCAAAAAATTGTCTATTTGAGCTATCATAAGAACTTCCTGGGGACTCAGAAACGAGTGCGAATCAGTCACGATAAACCAGCTTTCATATTTGGTAGTGTTGAAGAGGAGGACCAGTAGGTGTTTTACGTGTAAGAGGTACAACTCACTTCTTCGTTATTTGAAAAAACATAATGCCTTTAGCCGTTTTTTTTTTTTTTTTTTTTTTTTATTATTTATTTTATTTTTATTACACTGGAAGGATACAGTGATAACGCACAATGCCGCAATTGTGACTTTATTTCTAGAAGAACAGAACTGGGAAATGTTACCGCATCCACCATATTTTCCTGGCACGTCCACCAGATTATGACCTGTTTGCAAAACTTAAAGAACTCGGCGGCGCAAGGTATAGCGACTTGAATGTTATACAGTGATCAAGTACATTAATAAAGGTTAACTAACAAAGGTTGAATAACAACTTGTGTTTATAATTTACCAAGACGACGGAAGATATGACAGGTTACATTGACGGAATGTAAAACGGAAATGTTGAAAATTAAGCGGTCGTTCTGTTATTCACCAATCGTCAATATATCTTGAAATGGCTCGTAGTCTCTTAGTGCAGTTTGCATTCCAAGGATAGTTAATACATTCATTAATACTCCGTCGATTCTCCCGAAAAGGAACTAAGTACTTATACAATGTCTATATGCCTATATGATATTGACCCCCTTAAACCCCACTTTTATACAGTAAAACTGGGGTTTACAGGGGTATACGTTATTTTTCTTATTTCTGCTCAAAAACACAGATTGTGGTACTCATTAGAACCGCCTCACCGAGGCGGTTCTAACGAGTACCCACAATCTATGTTTTGAGCAGAAATTTGAAAATTATCAGAGATTTTTATCTGAAAATTTTCAGTTTTTGGAAGTGAAATTTTCTATATATTTGAATAGGCATGTTATCGTAATGAATTCATAATCGTATATAATACAGACTCATTTTAATGAGTATCTAAAACAACAATTACACAATATTTATATGTAGCCATCAGATTATCAAATATCTATCATGTAGCCATAAGATTATCAAATATCTATCTATCTATCTAGTTGCACTGCAACACCCCCTCGCAAGAATTACGTGCAGGATAATCGCGAGTCAGGAGAATAAAGGAAGATGAATAGTGAGACTAAAAAGCTATTATAGTAAGGTGTAGAAAAACTGATGATAATGTTAGCTATTAAAAACAGATGAGATAAAAATCAAGTAAAAAACAGGTTTGTTGTTATGGCATTTGGTGGTCCAGAGACCGGACTGCCACACTGAACTGATTCAGTGTAGGCAAGAACACAACATTAGGGGACAGTCTATTTCATTGCCAGACAGCCAAGGTTAAGAATGAAAATTTATACAAAAATAAATAAATAAATGAGGTCTGGATCTGACGTATTGCGAGGAGGTGGGATTGGCCATGACGTGTCCTTGTCGTGGTTCGCTGGTACTGCAACTAGAACATTCATTATTTTGTAAAACATACACAGACGAGCATCTGTCCGTCTCATGTCCAGTATGCATGTAAAGAACTTAATACAAAAAAGATAAGAGAAAAGTCCAGGGAGTGCCACATTCACAAACCGCAGCCCTTCCCAGATCCCAAGAGGAAGAGGAAACCGACAAAGCTAAACAAGCACAAACCGAACAAAGGTACGAAAAGCACTAATATTAGCTCTCTCTTCCCCAAGCGAGGTAATCGCTATACTAAAAGGACTGAAAAACACAAGAACAAAACGACACACGGAAAGACATACAACAAATCGCCTCGTAGAATGAACCACAAAGCAACAAAGAGTAAGACTAACACCGGGACCACCGCCTTAGAACGGTCGGTAGAGCAAACCACCGAGGGGTTTAAAGCACTTTTACAGCTAGCTAACTTCACCCTGGGTCAAGACAAGACTACAGACAAAGTGAAGATCTACTTGAAATCTTATAAGTTTACAGATTTTACGTGCTTGAGCATTCATCAAAACACCACGATAAAAATGCTAGCGTCTGACCAACAAATGTTATAGAAAGCTGGCTAGGCTCTCTGACAGTACTGAGTGATTTTCCACTTTCTAGAAGAAAAGATATAAATTATGCCTCATCTGGCCAGATCCTACAGATATTATATTAGCATTCTCTTTTATCCAGTATGTAAAAGTCGTGGGTTAGCCTCCTTATTGAGAAACAAATACGTGATTTGCTGCAGCTGATGGTGATTGCTCTTACTATGAATCACGGTTTTACATCACGCCATTTAGCTTGTTAGACACTGTTGTCTCTGTTTATTTATCAAATCTGGTGTTTTGTTGTCAAAAGCACCCACTACGCTGCGTATAGATAGATAGACCATAGCCATTTATGCCTAGTTGTCAAACAGTGTCGACCCAGACCAGACGCTGAGTTGTATGGCGTTTGTCCTGGATCTGCAATGTTTGCATTCAGAACAGGATTTCTTTTATATATACATAAAACATGATAATAATAAAAACTAACCAGACACCCCTTTATTGGAAATGGACTGGTACAAAGAGTTAGGATAGAAGAGTTCACTCGGCATGAATGGGTTAATATAGCTATTATGCAGCAAAAAAAAAAAAAAAAAAAAAAAAAAAGTATGAGTTGGTACCTACTAAAATGCAACTTTGTTCTGGGGTAAAAGGCTTTCAAACTCTGAGTAATTTACCTGGTGCTAAAACAGAAGTGACATTCGTATCTTTTCCCATATCAAACGGGTCGTGTTTGTACATTTCCATTTCCTACGAGGGGTGTTCAAATATGAAAGCAAGTGGGTTAATTTTCAGAAACGCTTAATAAACAATGCCAAAATCTTTATCTTAATCCTTCAAAATACTCGCCACCATGTGATATACAAAGATTCAGTCTTTTAATCCAATTTTCAAATGCGTTTTTATATCTTTTCGCGGTATACTGTTCAGACACTGAAAAATAGCCGAACCGAGATTTTTGCGCGTTTGATATTTTCTTCCAGCGAGGTGTTTTTTGAGCCTCGGGAATAGGAAAAAGTCACAAGTGGCAAGATCTGGCGAATAAGGAGGGTGCGGAAGCTCGACAACCTTTTCCTGTTTCAGATATTCGCGTACAATGGCCGCTTTGTTTCATTTAATATCTCTTTCGCCTGTATACCAACAACAGCGGTTCCTGATATAGGACCGTATTTGGTCAGTGAAAGCAGACCTTTTCCCAACCATTTTAGCTTTAGTGTAAATAGTGTTAATCGAGCTAGACTGAACGGATTTACACATGTATTGCATCAATGGAGAGCTTACACAACGATCTATACGATAATGTACCTATTTCGTGCAAATCGTGGTTAAAAAGGAGATATTGGCCTAGTTGCATTCATATTTGAACACCCCTCGTATCATCGAAAATGGGAATGAGCTTGAATAAAGAATACCGGTTTCACTGATACTCTTCATATGGCAGCGATGTCATCACGAAAATATACCTATTTAATTTTGACCCCCTTAAACCCCACTTTTATATAGTAAAACTGGGGTTTACAGGGGTATACATTATTTTTCTTATTTCTGCTCAAAACATAGATTGTGGGTACACGTTAGAACCGCCTCGGCGAGGCGGTTCTAACGAGTACCCACAATCTATGTTTTGTGCAGAGATGAGAAAAATATCTGAGTTTTTTATCTGAAAATTTTCAGTTTTTGGAGATACAATTTTCTATATATTTGAATAGGCCTGTTTTCGTAATGTAGTTTGCAGGGTTACATACGCTATCCTAGTACCCACTTTAGCGGATTTTCCAAGATACCTGAATGGGTTAAAGTAAAAATAAAAACTGAACTATGCTCGTTTGCAATCAAGCCAAAGTATGCATACACCAACATTTCCTTAAGGTTGTTGTCCATGTGATTGTTATTGACCAATGAAATCAAATCGTGCGTTTGTACGAAATACAGGTAACTGTTATTTATAACGGTGCTATTCTACTTGCCGCCAATTAAGCTTTATCAATGACTCCCTTGTAAATTTTTCAAAATTTACTTAATGGTCTAAATGATCATAAAGGGCCAGAAAACAAAAATATAGAAAATGAAATGCTCGATTTGTGTCTGTTGAAGATACACCATCCATTACGTCTCCCACCCCTATTAGCACTCCTGTATGCGCGGAACTCTACTGATGATAGCTGCTGGGATCAGAAGATATTTCGAAAGAGGGTTTATGTAGAAATGCAAAACAAATTAAACTGTGTAGAAATGCAAAACAAATCAAAACAGAAAATAGCAGAATCTGTTCAATTAAGTCTTTTTCATTAAAATAATGAAAAAAAGCACAACGTCAGCAGGTTGGAGTGTAACAACATTTCAAAAGATACATTTTAAGCCAAATGGTCCTTAAGAACCCGACAATTTAATCATATCTCAATTTTTGTCTAAAAAAATATTTGTCTGTGTGCCAGATTTAGCTTGACAGCAACTACAAGGTTTCAGTTACACAGTTTTGAAGCTACATTGTAAGGAATTGAGCCGTAATGTCAAAGAACGCACCTTCGAACATGTGCACCCAGCGAAGATTAAAATCAGCCTGCAGCTTTGCACAGACTGATCAGAATTTTTACTGGCCCTATTTTAGATAGCTGAAGCTAAGTTTCTTCATGGGGACAACGAAGACTGATTAGACTGCGTGGATTTACATGCAGATTTGAATCTGCTTTGGCGTACATGTCAGAAAGTACATTTACTCACAATGCGGCTCAGTTAGTAGCCTTCTTACCTTGAAAGTACAGTCGAATCTCGTTATCTCCGACTGAAATACTTCGAGATATCCGTACCTCGACATATTGGATTTGCAGAATTGAGGACAAACATTACGAAAACATGCCTATGCAAAATGTAGAAAATTTCACTTTCAAAAACTGAAAAAATTCGGATAAAAACCTCTGATATTTTTCATATTTCTGCTCAAAAACATAGATTGTGGATACTCGTTAGAACAGCTATAAACAGACTTGTTAAACATCGTACATAAAGACATGTATTCCTTATTTTCCTAAATCTCTGTTCAGACTGAAAGACATGGTGGGCGAAGCATGCTTACTAAGTAATGCTTACTTTCCATGGACGCCTGATTACATCTCATATATCTAGGGTCCATGTCTGTTTGTCTGACTGAATTTCCCCTACTTTGTCTTTGTCTGTATCGACTTTATGATTTTCCTAAATACGACTTTTGTATGTTGACCTCAGATGCATCATTTGGCTATAGACCATATCTATGTAATCACAGCGATATTACTACTTAGGCAGCAGGATCTTATTACTCACGTGACACTCGCCCTCAACTTCAGTTTTGTATAGATTTATGGTTCTCATTGTGGTCTTGTTTTCTTGCGTTGGCTTCCGATCGCCATCGAGCTTTTTCATCACAGTGTGTGATTATATTTTCACTGTGATGTTTCACAGATGGAGTAGAGGATCTAATATGTGGACCAAATAATTTGGAGTTGCATCAGAATTAAGGATGAGATGTCGCTCCACCTAACCCCCTACCCAGCCATCACGAAAACATGCCTATATAATTTTAACCCCCATAAATCCCACTTTTATATAGTAAAACTGGGGTTTACAGGGGTATACATTATTTTTCTTATTTCTTCTCAAAAAATTAGATTGTGGGTACTCGTTAGTACCGCCTCGCCGAGGCGGTTCTAACGAGTACCTACAATCTATGTTTTGAGCAGAAATATGAAAAATATTAGTGGTCTTTGTCTGACATTTTTCAGTTTTTTGTAGGTGAAATTTTCTATATATTTGAATAGGCGTGTTTTCGTAATAAAAGTATTTCTACTCCCGCAATTTCTCTGTTGCAGCTAGTTTTTGTGCGTCAGTGGTTTTATATATAGTGTTTGTTTTGGCATTCTTTGTTACTAATCTCTTCTTTTGGTGCCTCTGTAAGACTTGTGCTTCGTGATTGTGGCATTTCATAGGTATCTTCATGTATATTTTACCTATTAATTTTATCGGACTAGTGAGCCATAGGCTAGGACTTACGGGTGTTAGTACCTTTGCTCGGATTTAACAGCTAATCATTAGTCTGAGTTTATACAATGTAGATTACAGTAATAAAGAATTTACGTTAAGTTTTTCACTCTTAGCAAAATTTACATCAGTTTCACTCGTTACCCTAAACATGGCGCACGTATCTTCAGCAATATGCTAATGCTTAAGATAATCTTAAAATACACAGTTTAAAGATATTTTGATCCAGACAAAGTAAAGCATTTACAATAAGATATCGGACAGACATGCCTGAATAAATATTGTAGGATCAGATAAGAAGCCAAACGTGACAATACCTGATCCAGAACTTTAGACCCATAAACATGTTGTCAAATGGATTTTTTTATCAAAATTTAGGACACAATAGTAGAATCTATTTGTGCACTTTGTATACCCAGCTAGCATTCTACGTAAATCTACATCGGACCGTCATCGGCCCGTCAGCTATCCTGACGGGCCGATGACAGCCCGATATAGATTTACGTAAAATGCTGACTAGGTATATACAGCTAAATCATAGAAGGCCCGACCGAATATATTCTGTCGAGCTTTCTATGATTTAGTTTCAATAGCTAAAAGTAAATATTAACTTCTGGTATATTGGTTTGTAATAGATGAAGGTTGTTATGCTGAAGACAATTTACATGCTCCGTGGAACACATTATGAAACTGATATGCAATATACGAAAGACCGGTAGTGACATTTCAACTACATTAATTCAAGGTTTCAACTTCACGAATTCACCATTCCACTTCATGAATTCAACTTCACGAATTCACACGAATTCAACTTCATGAATTCACGAATTCAACTTCACGAATTCCACTTCACGAATTCAACTTCACGAATTCACGAATTCAACTTCACGAATTCACGAATTCCACTTCCTTCACGAATTCAACTTCAGGAATTCAACAGTTGAATTCGTGAAGTTGAATTCGTTAATTCTTGAAGCTGCATTCGTGAATTCTTGAAGTTGAATTCGTGAATTCATGAAGTTGAATTCGTGAATTCGTGAAGTTGAATTCGTGGAGTGGAATTCGTGAAATTGAATTCGTGAATTCATGAAGTTGAATTCGTGAATTCGTGAAGTTGAATTCGTGAATTCGTTAAGTTGAATTCGTGAAGTTGAATTTGTGAAGTTGAATTCGTGAATTCGTGAAGTTGAAATCGTGAATTCGTGAAGCTGAAATCGTGAATTCGTGAAGTTGAAACCTTGAATTAATGTAGTTGAAATGACACCACCGGTCTTTCGTAGCAATATTTGCAACTGCTCGATGGAAAATTGCGTAAAAGTAACTGAAGAGCAGTTACGAATTATGCACAGGAAACCTAACCATTAAAGCGCTTATCATAACTACAGCAGACGATATCTTATTTTTTATTAATATTTTAGAAAAACAATAAGGCTTGATATTTCATAGCAGACGATATCTGAATTATCTTTTTATTATTTTAGAAAAACAATAAGGCTTGATATTTCATAGCAGAATATTCATATGAAATAACAAAATTATAAGTGAAGATTCTCAGGAAATGTCATAATCACGAGGCACAGCCGTCCATAGGCATCAAAAGAAGGAGGAATGAGGAACAAATAATGACAAAACAAACGCCACATATGAATAATGAAACCACCGACTCACATACAAAGAAGAACTGCAACCACGAGCCACCTTGGAACAGTCAGTAGAAAAAAAACTACTTGGGCGTGGGGTGGTTGGGGGGGGGGAGGGGTGGGGGAGGGAAGGAGAGGGCTAGTAGTTCTACTCGAGCACAACCTTTGATGTAGATCCAAATTACAAACATATGTTCGGTACGCATAGGGTTCCTCTACCTCATCATATATAATATCGTCTTATTTTTCATGAACAAAAATAATAAACAAAAAATGTAGAATGTCATCAGCTACCATTTTGCTAAGAATACAAGTCTACAAATTCGCACTGTCAGGACAAAAACATGACTTTGAGGTTGTAGATTCAGTTTTGTTTTGCGTACCATATTATATCTACTGGAATAGTAAAGACCCTGAGGAGATACATAAGCTACTACCTTATATTGTATCAAGAGCCAGTAATGCCAAATAAATATCTACAGATTCTAGCAGGAATGACCCTTGTGAGCAATGGACACACTAACAAAACTGACAACAGCTGAAGTGTTCTGGGCCTGAATAACTAGTTTTTGCCAATCAGGCCTCATCAGTGACACTCATATAAATTTTCAAATATCCCCAAATGGGCTGAATGATTACAAAGGACCAGAAAACATAAAATACACTAAAGCGAAGTACGGGGAGACGTTAACGGCCACCACACGACACAACACCAATTGTAGTGAAGAAAAATATATTCTTCGACCGCAGCCTTTCCAAGGGTCTATTGTCTATTTAAGGCACCATGGTATCGTTTTACAGAAATTATTTAAAAAAACATTCGTAAGAAATTTCGGGCAAGCAATGAAATCTTTGAAAAGATGGCGTCTTCTTCGGCATCTGACATGGCTTTACAAGGCTTGAACTTGAAATAAAGGAAACAACGGAGACTGCAGCCTCCTCCTCAAACTTGGCTAGTTATCTCTACATTGACAATGGAAAGCTTACTACTAGGCTTTACGACAAACGGGGTGACTTCAATTTTCCCATTGTCAACTTTCCATTCCTGAGCAGTAATATCCCTTCTGCACCAGCATACGGCGTTTACGTTTCACAGTTAATCCGTGCCAGAGCCTGTTCAAATTATCAGGACTTCATGGAGCTTGGGAAAGTGCTCACTACAAAGTTGTTGAGCCAGGGGTATCAAAAAACCAAACTGGTAGCAACACTTAAGAAGCTCTATGGGAGACATAATGATCTGGCCAATCCCTACAACGTGGCAGTTTCCAGAATTGTTTCTGATGTTTTTGCCAGTGACGCGCCATAAGTAGACTTTCCAAATCCCGGACATGTGGGCGAAGCTTGCTTACCAAGTAATGCCTACTATCCGCGGAGGACGCCTGATTACACCCTTTATTCTTGGGTCCATGTCTGTTGGTCTGAACATTCTGATTCGCCATTCGTTAACGGATTTATGAAATTGGATTATGGCTTAGGTACCATGACCGCAACTACTTTACACTGTTTGTCTAGGTCATTTTGGGGGAATCGTGACATTTTGTGGGTTACTATTTATGTACTAAATGATAAATTCAGTTTCTTTAATCTTCCTTTTGCTGTCACTGGTCGGTAATGTTATGTTTTTAAGGCGCGTTCTGCATCTCTTCATTTTTATTCTTTTAATGGTCGACTTATTCTTTTTACTGCTTGTATATTTGGAGTAAGCCGTGTGCAGGATTAATTGTGACTGGATACTTTCTAAAGCTTATAGCTGCAAAAATACATTGCGAGAATGTACACACAATTCGTCTGAAAATGTCCGCCGGGGCGGGTTTGGTAAAAAATGTTACACGCCGCTTGAAATACAGTCATACGATGGGCCGCGCCGTGCAAAAATGTGTCTGTTAGCATATGCGAACAGCGAAGGCCCAGATCAGGGCCTTTGATGTTCTCTAACAAAATTAAACACTACAGAAGGTATCAATGTAGATCAAATACCTGGACGAGTCTTTGCGCATGCGTGGGATTAATATCTCTGCATTTTGCGCATGCTTGAAGACACATTTTTGCTTGGCTAGGATCATAGGTAAAACGTACTTAAAGAACAATCATGGAGAAATTTATGAAATTAATGACTTTAAAATCTAAGGTAGCATTTGTTGAGAGGGTCATTTAGTGAAAAACTGCATGAAAAAAAAATCCCATCCGTTCAAAAGTTATGCCGATTTGTTTAAAACACAGAGATCATTTTTAAAGCACAGGTTATCTTCCTTGCTTTTTGACAGGTAATTACCTACAAATCATCATTCTATGACATCATATATGATTATAACATTTTTTAAATGAAAATTTAAAACCAAAATAAAGTACATTATTAAAAATGTCAGACACATTTGTAACAAACAATATTTGCAAAATCTGTCATACGTCATATGTTCAAATAGAATTGTAAGCCGTATGTTCACATTTCAACACTTAAATTCAATTTTCAAATAAATCCAAAAGAAAAGTTAAAAGTATATTTTAAAATGTTTTCTTTTAGTTTGGTCTAAATATTATTACAATGTTAGACCTTTGGAATGAAATACATACTTTATCACCCAGTTTGATTTACTCTGGGCCATTTAAACTGAAATTGAAATAATTTAAAAAGGAATTTTAATTGAAATTATTTAACCAATTTTGCCTTGAATACGCAAATTTCAACCATATAGTATTCCAAAATTTAAAGTTATTTAATGATTTATATTTCTTTTTAAATTTCATTGTTCCACTATGCGTCATAATTTTGCTCATGGCTATTAATGAGGCACATGAAAACAAATACCAAATGTGGTTTTATTTCAAACTACAATTCTTCATATCTCTGGAACTAATAAAGATAATTTGATGCCGTTTTCTATTTTAGATGCTTACTTTAAATACTTTTATTTGAAGTATGAATTAAATACCTCCATAACTGAACTTTAATGTTTACAGGGATTTGATACATTTGGTAGTTTCACCAAAATCTGGTATTTATTACCACTCACTGTTCTAAGGCGCTGGTTCTGCTGTAGTTTGAGCTTTGTCTGATTTTGTAGCTAATCGATGTAGGGCTGCCGTTATGTTTTGTCCTGTTTGTCCTGTTTGTCCTGTTTGTTGTTTTACTGTTGTGTTTCATGGATCCTGTCTAGCATTGCAATCTCCTTGTTGGGGAAGGAAGATCTGTTTTTTTGTTTGTTTGTTTGTTTGTTTTTTTGTTTGTTTGTTTTTGTAGTTTTTTTTTTTTTTGTTTTTTTTGTTTGTTTTTTTTTGGTTTATTGCTTGTGTACTATTTGTCATCTTTTGTGTATTCCCTCTGTTTGCGTCATTAGTAGGCTATTATATATGATTGTAGTTCTTCCTGGACATCAACCATACTGCTTTAACCCGGTAGTTTTGCTTTTGGCCATTCAAAAGTGGTATGGATGTTGTTCATCTTTATATGTTCGTATTATTTTCGAGGAAGTGTTGTTTTCTACTTTTTTTTCATGCCATCAAAACTTTGTCAACTTCCTTTTGGAGGGCCATGCTTTGCGAACGTAGCCCTCCAACCTATGTAATTTTATTCTTGGATTTGTAAATGATAGACTGATTAAACACACGCTAAGAGCGTTTGCCTGAAAAAAAAAATCATAATCGATGAAAAGTGCACACAGCGTGCAATTACTTAAATTAAGCGTTTACAAACTGCATTATCTGTACATCATCTGTACATTTTCCATGAATTAAGTTATCGATATTGGATCACAAATGGGCCTCACCATGCGAGAATGTCTCTTCCGGCAGAGGCAGACATCGAAGATTCAGCTCAGTCTGATTAGGGCTTTCACTGTCCGCCAACAGAATCATTGGATACTACAGAATGTATGAATAGAGAGCAAAATTCTGGATAATACTTTGAGCATGAGCGTGATGAATCTATGCATTTCTAGTATGTTTGAAGGCATATTTTCGCTTGGCGGGTCCGAATGCATTTGCAAACTTTATTCTCTGTTGTGGATCTTTTATCTAAGACTCGCCAATTACAGTGTCGTAAAGGGCAAGATATCCCAATAGCTCAAAGCAAAGACAGTGTAATAATAACTATTGCTCTGATAACGTCACGGGAATACTTGTTCGATAAGTAAACTTCTAATTCCCATAATCTTTAAGAAGAATGGATACACTTTCAGGAGAGGTAACACCATCTCATTCGGAAAAGAGGTCTATCCAAAAGGGGACGAATCAGCGCTCCGTTGGAAAAAAGTCTTTTTTTTTTAGGAGAAAACACTTTTTCACAAGGGGATTGGTGATGTATAGGATGGCAAACAGTTAGTTAACAAAGGTCTTCCGAATGCGAAAAATGTATTTCTCGGATCAGATCACTTGAACCACGTGTACCTAGGCTCCTTAAGACATTATTAAAAAAACTGTCATAGTAATACATCTGCGATCTGCGATTACATAAAAACGAGTCTTCCTGGGCATCTTCTATACTATTATCCCAGCTAGCATTCTACTTGTATCTATATCGGACCGTTATCGGCCCGACAGGAATCCTGTCGGGCCGATAACGGTCCAATATAGATTTAAGTAGAATGCTAGCTGGGATTATGCCAAGAAATGTAGACTTCTATTGTTTCTTCAAGCGGTGTATGACAAAGTAACATTACGAAAACACGCTTATTCAAATTCACTGAAAATTTTACCACCAAAAATGGCAATTTTTCAGATAAAAAATTTTGTTACTTTTCATATTTCTACTCAAAACATAGATTGTGGGTACTCGTTAGAACCGCCTTGGCGAGGCGGTTCTAAAGAGTACACAATCTATGCGAGGCGGTTCTAACGAGTACCCACAATCTATGTTTTTGAGCAGAAATAAGACAAATAATGTATACCCCTGTAAACCCCAGTTTTACTGTATAAAAGTGGGGTTTAAGGGGGTCAAAATTATATAGGTATGTTTTCGTGATGAATGTGTCGCGATAAGGGAAACAACTATCATAAGGCGCCGTATCAGGGTTTTATAACTAAAAAAAGGCTCCATAACACCACAAATCCGGTACTTCATCGTAAACAGAACGAAAAAACGAGAAGAAACTGTAACAGAAATACTTGCCTCGGAAGGGTCAACAGCTCAGCTTTTGGGATGGTGCAGGGGATTATAAAGGCTAATCTTCTGTTTTCTCATTACAGATAAAAGACTGGCCTGAACGAAAGAATAAAGAGTTTTTTTACACTCAAATACGCATGGTCGTAGTTTTTCTTGGGTATCTATTTTTGAACAATGACCTCTGAAAAGAGCAAAACGCACACCAAATCAACGAAAAATAAGCTAAATCTAAATGTATTCAATGATAAGAAAAAAACAACAAAAAAAAACAGAGAATATAAAATACAAAAAAACCGAGAACTAGCTGTAAGTAATACAAATAAATGATGAGGCACGAGAGCATAGATGGTCAAAACGTAAACATTCAAATTGCTTCTTCTTAAAATTTGCAATGAATAACGGTAAATCAAGAAACACTTTCTTCATATTATCAAATAATAAAATATAATCTACCTAAACCATACAAAATAAACCGAAATTAAATCCGAATTAGACACGATAAAAAGTTTGGGCTGTAAAAGTAAAACAAACTTACAAGAAAACTAGAAAAAATGACTAGGAAAGTGAATGGCAAGGAGACACGGCGTGCTGTAAATTAATTCATGATTCAGATTACGTTTCCAATGAGGCGAGCTATAAACAGAATCAAAAACAGTTGTGTTACCAAGTTGTGTAAAGCATTTTGTCTTGTATTAATTTATAATTAAAGACATATTATGTAGCTTGGAAATGCACCATAGATCATAAAAGTGTTTAAAGGCATATCATGTTCGAGGACGCGGTTTTTAAATGAATGACAATTGCTGAAATAAACAACTCATTCCACTTAAATCAATTAAGCCAGGATATGATTCAATGCTTCAGTCAACAGAGCAGACTTCCAAACATCCATGCTTCGGTGTTCATCAATGAAATCTCTTCACAAAATAAAACGGGACTTAAACCAATACACGAAATGCATATTAAAGGCACTTCAAATCTCCAAACCGACATGTCGCAACGTGAGAAAATGTACTTTCTGACTTGTGCAACACGTCTGCGCAGTCTGATCAGAGTCTTCGTTGTCTGCATGAAGAGTCTTTGTATCGGTTATCATCAAAAATGCGTTCAGTGAAAATTCAGATCAGACTGCGCGACTTTGCAAACTGGTCTGAATTTTCACTGGATGCATATGCTAAATATATGCTTTCTGACGTTGAGGCTTATATCATTTGTCATAAACGTACAAAGGAACACTATCTGCTACTCCACTATCTGTTCAATATGACATAAAACGATTAGCTTAATGAATGATTGATTTGTTGCTTATTATGCAGGTTGAAGTGTGGAGTTTTGATGGTATCAAAGCATGTCTCTCAAAGCAATTATAGCAAGAGATAGTTATAATGAAGTACAAAATCGTGATTTGGTCAGGCGCTCAACTAAATCAATATTTCTCGATCTAAACATATTGTGGATCTACTGTACCTTTCAAGACAGCCAATTTGCTAATGAAAAGTATTAATAATTTGACACCGGCAAACATCAAAGACCCTGACCAGAGTGCACTCTGGTCAGGGTCTTTGATGTTTGTCGGTGTCAAATTATTAACTAGTATGCATATCTCGAGTATGCATATCGACTAAGATACGTGTGTAGAACTTCTGGTCTATATTATACTCATTTTGAATACAGTCGTGGTTGTTATTTCTTAGTCTAATGCTACAAAATATATGATAATATGTGACAGACATGAAGATGTCATAATGGAAATAGTACTGATTAAGTCGAATGTTGCGTTAGCAGTTAAGGCAAAAATATTTATTCGCCTTGACAAAAGTGCAGATAAAATTGATTAAAACTTGTAATGTTATAATATGATACGTAAAAAAAGTTCAACATACCTCAGGCAAAAACCATGGACTAGGGGATATGCTTAATTCTTATGTTCATCTTATAATCAGATGAAACTGTAAAATAGTAAGTGGGTCTAAAGCTATTTATAACTTGGTTTTCGAATGTTCGATAGCGACAAATCGTATTAATTTTCCGAGAAATTGTTTTGAAAACAGACGAAATTAGAGCCATCTGAAACTTTGCGAAAGAGTTACAAATGTCTAGTTCAGGCAACAAAAACACCACGCATCAGTAAAACCCGTGGTCAATCCATTCACAGTATTATTCGTAGGCTCTTTTTTCTTCATTTATATTTTAACAATAACTTGTTAAGGAGGAATCTATACAGCGGTCATCAAAGACAATGCATGCGCACAGCTGACCTAGCTCTTATATTTAAACATACAGAAATTGTTTGTTTGCTGTGTGGAGTTTTACAGACATTGGTACGTTTTTTCCTACCAGGAGAAACTTAACCCGGAAAAAAAGATGTGATTTTAATAACCTAGAATCTAATCTGGTCGGCTAGACGCTACTATGCAATCAGACATGTAATGCAATAAGTGTTTTGTTCTCTAGCCAGTGTGTTGTCGCCTTGAAGTTCGTATAATTTAGATAGGAAATTGGGTCTGTTTGACTGGCTGAGCTCCCAGTCAGCATTCTACGTAAATCTATATCGGGCCGTCATCGATGTAGATTTACGTAGAAATTTAGCTGGGTTTCTGCTGCTTTTTCCTGGTAGCAGACGACACAGTTACTGTCTGACATCACGGTACATGCCTATATAATTTTGTCCCCCTTAAACCTCAATTTTATACAGTAAAACCGGGGTTTACAGGAGTATACATTATTTTTCTTATTTTTGCTAAAAACTATAGATTGTGGGTACTCGTTACTGTCTGACATCACGAAAACTTGCCTATATAATTTTGTCCCCCTTAAATCTTAATTTTATACAGTAAAACCGGGGTTTACAGGAGTATACATTATTTTTCTTATTTTTGCTAAAAAATATAGATTGTGGGTACTCGTTAGAACCGACTTGTCGAAACAGTTCTTATGAGTACCTCAATCGGTTTTTTAGCAAAAATAAGAAAATATCAAAATTTTTTATCTGAAATTTTTGGTGGTAAATTTTTCAGTACATTTGAATATGCATGTTTTCACAATGAGTGTCCTTAAGGACAGCTTGATACGTTTGGACGACTTTCTGTCATGTTTTTTAAAAAAAGAGAGACGATATTTGTGGCTTCCTTCTTGCCCTGCATACCAAATCCTTTTCTGAAAGTCCCAGAGGGAGCAAATTCTTTCCATAGAGAGTTGACCCCTATTCAGAAGGTAAACACAGTTTTGACAAATTGCCTCCCTTAAAAATGTATCCGTTCTCCTTAAGCATTGTTTAATGAATTTATTGTGCGATGCAACTAACAAAAACACAATATTTTACTATAATACGGAATGATGTATAAAATATTTCAAACTAAAACTTGTATGTTTTCCCTAACCAAGTTAATCTGTAAGTGACCCTTTACAAGCTACTAAGGCGTTTACGAAAAGCTGCTTGGATCTTTGCCATGCTTCAGGTATATGTGAGTTATTACTTACATGTACATGCTGTTGCTCCCGTAATACATATATGATTTGAACGTGACAAATGTCACTTTTGGCTACCGTCTCACTGGTTTCTTAGTACAGTAGCCACACCCAGACAGTAGCAAGAATTTAGACAAGCAACTAGATATACAGTCGACTCTCGTTATCTCGAATTCCAAGGGGCTCCCTGAAATACTTCGAGATATCCGTACTTCGACATATCAGATTTGAGGAAAAACTAATTAGATTAACCACATTTAACAAATATATGTGTAATTGAACTCTTGAAGTTAGAGATATATTGAAAATATTGTGGAAAAGAGGAGAAATTGCTCCTTAGGATCAATTTCACCTCTTTTCCACAATATTTTACATGTTATTAGATTTTCATGTTTAGGCAGGGACCAGATTTTTACTTCGAGATAAGCGGTTATTCGAGATAAGCGAGGTCGAGATAACGAGAGTCAACTGTATATCAAAACTTTACGTTATAGTGCAGATTATATTTTCATTTCCTTGGGATCCCTGTTGTATCTTTGAAAATGGAGTTCTGCTCATGTATACGCTAGAGGCGTAAGCAGCGTTGCAAACTTCATTAAAGCTTTTTAAGTGTTTCAATAAAACCCATTTTCTATCTGTAATGCGTTTTTTGTTTCCACAGACAACCTTTTTGATTCTTTTATGAATTCACATGGGATCAAAATGTAAGTTAACAAGTCAGAAAGAATTATTTTGTGTCAATATCAGTACCCAGTATGTCCTCCGCTGGCATCAACACATGCTTGACAACGTCTGCTTATTCTTCAGACTTCCCGTACATCATCATCTTGCAGATTATATTTTATTTCCTTTGGGATCATTCAGCCCAACCTGGTTATTTGAAAATCGAATACCGCTTAAGCCGGCGCTAGGGGACGTATGCAGCCTCGCAAACTACAGTGTTGCATATGAAGAGACTCAATCAAACCGAGTCTCCGATTTTCGTGATTTTGTGTGTTCTTTGTTTCCAAAGGCTATCCTTTTTGACTTTTATTTTATTCAACTGTACCTAGTGTTGTGCCGTGTGGCGGCCGTAAAAAGTCTCCCCGTACATCATCATAGTGCAGGTTATATTTTATTTCCTTTGGGATCATTGAGCCCAACCTGGTTATTTTGAAAATCGAATACCGCTTAAGCCGGCACTAGGGGGCGTATGTAGCCTCGCAAACTACAGTGTTGCATATGAAGAGACTCAATCAAACCGTGTCTCCGATTTTCGTGATTTTGTGTGTTTTTTGTTTCCAAAGGTAATCCTTTTTTACTTTTATTTTATCAGATAATAACAGTTTGTGGAAGGATGGCCCATTCTTGCAGCAGTCGTTCTCACCTGGTCCAGAGTCTGAGGAAGGTTAACTCGGTACGCAACGACAGACTGCAAAACCTCGTCCACATAGCGTTGAGCCATGCCATTGCCTTCGATGATGCAGAGCAGAGTCTTTCGAGGCAGCGATACGCCAGCAAAAGTCATTACAGAGCCGCCACCATACGGTTATGCTCGTTAACAGTGGCCTAACTAAAGCGCTCTCCAGGGAGTCGGTAGACCAGGATCCTGCCATTATCGAACCTCAGAGTAAACCACAATTCGTCGGAAAAGACAACCTGTGACCACGTCTGTCTGTTCCAACAGACGTGACGCTGACTCCACTCAAGACGCAGTCTCCTATGACGTTGGGTCAATGGGATACGAAACCAACCATTGATCGTCTACTTCTGAGGTTAGCAGCCCGTAAACAGTATCGAATCGTTTGATCTCATTAACACATGCGGCAGTTCTAAGTTTGCCTTGCAATGCTCGAGTAATGATGTGTATGTTTCTGAGAGTGAGGGTACGGACGAAATTGTTCTAACGCTATGACGTAGTCTTCGGACGTCCAGACCGTCTTCTGTCTCAAACAGAATTAGTATCATTGTAAGTAAGATACTAGATATTGTGCAACAATTTTACAAATGTCGTATCGACTGTCCAGCTCAGAGCATGCCAAGAGCTTGAGACCTGTCATTTGTGCTTAAAGACGGCCTTCCTCCCATACGTGTTTTAACCTTATACTACATGTAACAATTCAGTTCAACCACGATTTGATTTGTAAACTCAAGTAGTTGACAAGGTACCATGAAAAGCATGCAGAATAAATTTCTTTATTTCCAACATTCTTTATATCCAAGGGCTACCTTTACAGATTCTCTTGTTCATATTTTAGGACAAGTGCGGTAGTAAATTATTCAGCTTTCTTTCAGCTTACATACAAATGAGATATACAAGCTACAGATTGAGTATTATCATCAGTTTCAATATCTAAACACATTACATATAACAGATGAGATTCTTTATTAGCGATTTGAAGAATCTGCCGTAATAGCATAAATTCCTTCTTAACTTACCGTATAATTATGGAAATATAGGCAAACAAATGTCCTCTTACGGAAGGCCTGGCTGTGCATGAACTTGCAAATGAGTTTCTTTTAATGTAATCTAATCCCTTTAGGAAATACAAAACTGTTCTGTTTCTCTAACAAATCCTTTCTGTTCGGCTGAAGTTTGGCAGTTTTGAAACTATAACATATTATCCTTAAGGCTTAATGGGATATTTATTGCTAGAACGGATGAGAAACTGCAGAATTCAATATTTCTTTTGTAAGATTAAACAGAATCGACTTGCATAAACGCAGTTAACAAGATACATAACTAGATATTGATGATATTAATACAATATCACAGCAGTTCCCGGTGAGAGACGATAGAGGCTCGATGGACTGGAACGGCGGTTAATATGATGTCGTCTGCATTATTTCATGCCAGGCTGTGCAAATTAAAGTCTGGTTTACAAGGGTACCGTTTCTTTGCTAAAATCGTTTGTTAACCCTTAAAGCGCAATCACAACTGCAGATGATGACACATTTATTATTATTTATTATTATTATTTTTCATAGAAAACAAGTCTTGAAATTTCGCGTGAATCGTCTGCCAAGCATTTCAATAACTTCCTTATAAACCCCGATGTTTCCTGTATGAATACCGTATTCGATCTAATTACCGCACATATCCCTATAAGCTCACAGTCAAGCAATTCCGTAGTCTTCAGATTACAGCCAGTGTACTTTTTGTCTACGTCTTTATAAAGGCATATGTTGTGGGTACTTATTTGAATTGCATCGACTTGTCGATGCAATTCAAATGAGTACCCACAACATATGCCTTTATAAAGAAAATTAGAAGAAGAAAAAATCGCTTAATCATCATCAAATAAGTATTTCTTCTGATCTTTTTTATTGTGTATCCTTAGTAGGTAGATACATATTTTACCACAAATGAGTGTTCCAAGTAAGTTTGAAAAACCTAAGCGCACAGTGCGGTAATTAGGTCGAATACGGTATACTGAAAGTTAAGGGTACACATACAACTACATTATGCCACGTAAAACTTTTATCATATTAGTTTATCCTCACACGAGATTGTTCGGATAAGTAGCTGGTTGTGATTTGCAATTAATGTTTGAACCCGTATTATTGCATAAAAAGCAGTGTCGCCGTGCTTTAACCGGCGAAACGCCGTGTATTAACAAGGCAATTCACGCGCTGTTAATGCACGGCTACGCAACTTTCAATATGATCGTACCGGGGCCACAGATTTGCTGCTGTTACGGGATGTGTACTGCCTGGCCCTAGAACGAGCATAGTCCGTGGAAATTACGTTCGCGAAACATCTGTGAAAAGGCAAAACAAAATAGTGCAAAAAAACAACGCGAAATGTAGCAAATGTTTTCAGTTTTTATGCAATAATAGTGATTGAACATGTTTTTTCATTATCGAACCTCGGTTTTCAACACCTCCCACGGGACCTGGCGAATGTTAATGCATGAAAAAACATGTTTGATCCCTATATTGAATTTCTTGTACTTTCCTTCAGTTTGGAGCCTATAAAATATTAAGTTACCTAAGAAAAGCAGAACAGTCTTCCCGAGGAACCAAAAGGAGCAGAGATAAGGAGGAAAGTATGACAAGTCACAACGTCACAAGTTAAACCAGGTTTAAGCCCCGACCGTTTTGCTATTGATCCTATGCAGTATTTCTGTTTCAGTTTCTTTTCGTCGGTTTGTTCCCTTTGCGATGATATTCTGTTTCGCATGCTCATTGTATGTCATTCAACCCTTATCCAGTTCCCTGGGAGGGAGGCCCTATTCCGCTATTGTGGCGTTTCCTTGGTATATCCGGTTTTTTTGGGTTTTTTTTTTTTTCAGGCTTGAGGCTTAAAGCATTAGGGTCTTAGACAATCAAGATGCTTATTGTCGCGTACATGTATCAAGCTATTTCCAACAGAACTAGAGTAACAGATACACTTTTTATGGGAGATGACTCTGTCATAATTGTTTTGCCTCCCTTCTGAACAAAGGCCCACTCTGCAAGGAAAGAATTTGCTCCACTTTCAGCAAATTCTTTCCTTGTAGAGTAGGCCTTATTCAGAAAGTGGATGATGTTCAGGAGAGAAAACATGAAGTTCTGGAAGTTATCGCCCTTGAAATAAATGACGCTAAATCTTCTTAGCATATATCTTGACTCCTGAATGTACTCGCATAGCATCATGACGTTAACTTGATGTTAATATGCAATTAAACTTTAGGGGTTACAACCACCAAGTCAATATGTATATTTTTTGCAATCTCCGTTTATTCTTTTTACAGTACGACTCGCGCTTTTAAATAAAGGTTATGGGTATTTTTACTGGCCTTCTCATAAGAGTGTAATTTTTTTCCAGCAGCATGAGAGAGAGAGAGAGCGAGAGAGAGAGAGGGTTGTTATTCCAATATTACTGTACACCTGAGGGGTGTAAAATTGCAAAACGTCCTATAAGTCAATAATAATTACGCCACTAATTGTTTTTGGGAATGTCTTAAATTCTGTTTATCAGCGTGAGCCTAGCGTTTCTTGAATACGTTCGTAGTTTGAAAAGACGAAGAACTGCAATAAAACAGGTTAAGAGTAATAGCTAATACAGTAGGATGAGATTTCTACACAATACTTCAGAGATGAATGAAAATTTAAATTGGTGTTGAGGGCTTACTGCCTGCAACATTACATCTCTTTGGATCACAGATCAATAATCAAGTTTGTTCTATTCACTAGTTTTAGACTAGACATGAAATGCACTGAGGATTAATTGACCGGATGAGCCGCGCAATATAAAACTGGGCTTTTGGTGCATATGCGGAAAGCAAAGACCCAGATCAGACTACGCATATGCGCAGTCTGATTTGGGCCTTTGCTGTCCGCTTACTGTGTCATTCATTATTGCTGATATTTTGACAAGCATCCAAGGACCTTATAAGATGGGCGTCACGCTGTTTGATCGTCGCTATTGCTGTATGACCAGAATGCACATTCTCAGATGGTACAGTTTACATGCAAAATGCAAAGAGACCAGCGAGCTTGAGAATCAGCGCAAGGACAAGCTCATGCTTTGTTTACAAAATGGTTGGACTATCTGGAACGTTAATCCTTCTCTCCCTACATTTCTGGGACGGGACTTATAATTTAAATTTTGACATGTCCATTGTTGCTATAAGGGTGCCATTAAAGATTCAAAAACGAATAGCGAACAGTGCCATTTCTTTTGAGACGGCTCGTGACCGCTATCTGTTTGGTCCGTTCATAGCAAAGAGAAATAGCCAGACGTTGCACATTACTTACTTGGGTTGGTCTGGACGTGAATAAAAAGATTGTCTTCAGCTACAAAAAGACGAATTGAAATATGAACGTCATGCAGCAACCTATATTTCACTGATAATGCAGAGAACAATATGCGGACGGAACAGATATTTGCAATCTGGAGCTGCATCGGAACTAATGCGACGTTTCGATCGAGTAAAATTAGTTAAAGCCCGCAGTAGTTGTTTTAGCTGATAGTAAATCAGGGTCGTTTCTCAGTTGCAGTTCCTCTTTGTCGTTATTGGACATGTGCCGTTGGCACTTGTAATTGAGCCAGTGCATGACAAAACCTACAAAATGGTATGTGTGCCCAGCGAAGACTCAGATCATCCTGGGCATCCGCCCAGTCTAAACAGACTTCTCTGTCTCTTTGCCACCCATTGAGCGCACAGCGAAGACTGATCAGCTCAGGCTGATCTGAGTCTTCGTTGGGCGCACATGCCATTTTGTAGGTTTTGTCATGCGCTGGCTCAATTGTTTTTCTCTGATATTTCTTCTTTCGGTGCCTCGAGAAGGCTGTGTTTCGTAATTATGGCCTTTTTCTGGGTAACTTCGTTTATAGTTTTGATTAGTAGCAAAGTAGCAAAGGCGACGTTCTGCTCAGCATTTCTCATAATATTCTGAGAAAGAAATAATGCCTACTATTTACTTGAAGAATTTTAATATCAGCAGAATAATGCATCTATTTTTCTTAGACAGGATGCATGGCATTCCATTTAAGTTGCCTCTGTTAGAAAGGATTTGACCCGCATCGCGAGAAAAGAATTCTCAGGACTTTCAGTTCTGTCAAAGCCCTTTTTCCGTGCGCATGCCAGGTCTCTCAGCATGTCAAGTTTTTTGTTGTTGCTGTTGTTTTTGTTTGTCTAGGCTGACATTGTTTTCCAATGTCTCCTTTTATGGAACGTTAGGTATAAATGGGTCAAGACAATATGTCAAATAATGTTTTCTGTATTCCTCCTAGAGAGCGATAAAGGTTAAAACGATCCACAATCCATCAAATAACAAAGAAGAAAATCTTGTCATTACGCAATAAAAAAGTCAGCCTGATTTCATTATATTGATCATTCTTCCAGGGGCATTAAATAGATTAATTTGCTTAATAGCTGACGTTGTGAAAAATTGCAATCCACATGCAAAATCTGCATTATTAAAGTTCAAAACTACGAAAGACCGGTAGTGACATTTCAACTACATTAATTCAAGGTTTCAACTTCACGAATTCACGATTTCAGCTTCACGAATTCACGATTTCAACTTCACGAATTCACGATTTCAACTTCACGAATTCAACTTCACGAATTCAACTTCATGAATTCACGAATTAAACTTCACGATTTCACGAATTCAGCTTCATGAATTCACGAATTCAACTTCACGAATTCCACTTCACGAATTCAACTTCACGAATTCACGAATTCAACTTCATGAATTCACGAATTCAACTTCACGAATTCCACTTCACGAATTCAACTTCACGAATTCACGAATTCAACTTCACGAATTCACGAATTCAACTTCACGAATTCAACTGTTGAATTCGTGAAGTTGAATTCGTGAAGTTGAATTCGTGAATTCGTGAAGTTGAATTCGTGAATTCGTGAAGTTGAATTCGTGAAGTTGAATTCGTGAATTCGTGAAGTTGAATTCGTGAATTCGTGAAGTTGAATTCGTGAAGTGGAATTCGTGAAGTTGAATTCGTGAATTCGTGAAGTTGAATTCGTGAATTCGTGAAGTTGAATTCGTGAATTCGTGAAGTTGAATTCGTGAATTCGTGAAGTTGAATTCGTGAAGTTGAATTCGTGAAGTTGAAATCGTGAATTCGTGAAGTTGAATTCGTGAATTCGTGAAGTTGAAATCGTGAATTCGTGAAGTTGAAACCTTGAATTAATGTAGTTGAAATGACACTACCGGTCTTTCGTACAAAACACAGTATTTCTGCTGCTAACAGTATGGCCTCAAGGAAATTATTTTGCGTTTGCGTCAAGACATTTAACCAAGATGTCGCTATATAATTCTATACTTCAACATATCTGCAACAGCCGTCTTTGGTAAGTTATGCAACGGACTGTTGTTGAGAGGTAGGCATTGAAGACAGGTTCCATTTATAGTAAAACAGCATGATTTAGGCGAATAGAAAATATATTGTAGATGGCTGTTTTTAAGAGGTGATCGTTCATGGTTTCATTTGCAAACTCCAACACCATTTTATCAGATATATAACCAATATAATCCATAGGTTTTACCCTACCAAATTCCATACAATGAGTTCATGCTCAGTATCATTTTTACACAATACATGCAAAAAAGGAGCATATTTTACCGGTGCCAATACAAAGGCTGTTTTTGAGATATGCAACTGTTGGACTCTGACTGATTATAAGTTTAATGACTTTTCGAGAGATACGCAAATTTGGGACTCTAACAACAAGTTCTATACTTTTTGAGAGATGCGCGACTTTGGGAATCTGACTACTTTAATAATACAATCTTGAAGAATGTTGTTTGAAATCATAGTTACATGTACCATGTGTTTTATTCATTACATTACGAGAACATACCAATATAATTTTGACCCCCTAAAACCCACTTTTGTGCAGTAAAACTGGGGTTTACATTAATTTTCTTATTTCTGCTCAAAACATAGATTGTGGGCACTTGTTAGAACCGCCTCGCTGAGACGGTTCTAACAAGTACCCACAATCTATAATTTGAACAGAAATATGAAAACTACCAGAATTTTTCATCTGAAAATTTTCTTTTTTTTGTGCTAAAATTCTCAATATATTTGAATAGGCTTGTTTTGGTAATGTTACTAATTGAAATAATAGCTACCATGTGTTTTATTCATTAGAAAGAAGAAGGTATTAATGAATACACCAGTAACAACCGCACATGTGTTCATTTACACCAGATCGTAATACATTCGATCGTGTGGAATTACACTGCTATACAAATGATTGAATCTTTTTATCCAAGTCAGAAATTGGGATATTAAACTTTGATATTTTGTCGGAAATATGCAGAAGTAATCAACAACAACTGTAGCATTTGTCTTTCTTGAAAGAGTTTTTATGTCTACATGCTTGAGGGGTTATTTGACTTTATATAACAATTGAACCATTACTAAGATGCTTACCAATGGATTCAATAAGTATTATGTCTTTAAGCAAATATTGATGCGTTTAAAGGGATTCTGTACACTTGTTAGACTTTCTCATCACGACATTATACCTATATAATTTTGACTTCCTTAAACCTCGCTTTTATATAGTAAAACAGGGGTTTACAGGGGTATACATTATTTTTCTTATTTCTGCCCAAAAACATAGATTGTGGATACTCGTTAGAACCGGATATATATGCGAGACAGCGCGCGCGATCTCGTGCGTATATATCCATTAGCCTTTAATAATTTATTAGCACTGCTACAAAGAGACAGTTAGAAAACCACAATGTGACAGTGATTTGTTAGTTTACAAGACTCATACTTACAGATATAACATATACAGCGTTCGTCTCCTCTCTTCTTAATTTGTCTTCGCTTCCCCAAGGCATACAGGATGCATTATATAAACGTTATTAAAGCAAAGTCTGAGAATTTATTCTGGGTTTTAACGATACGCAGAATACGAGATTGAATCATTGTTCTGTAATTCGTCGCAATGACTATTAGATCAGTTTAGCCGTAACGTGTGATACGGGCGCCTAACGAAAACTAGAATCAGCCTGCGCACGTGCGCAGTGTGATCAGAGTCATTGTTGTCCGCATGAAAAAACTTTGCATCATTAACTATCCAAAATGCGCACAGTGAAGATTCTGATCAGACTGTGCGAATGCACAGCTGATCTGAATCTTCGCTGGGCGCACTTTTCCTAAGTACGTTGCCTTACTTTGCGGTTTATTTTATAATGGCTTGAGAAATGCCTCATATGGTGTGATTCTCTTCTTAACTTCAGCCACATGCTTCTTTCCCATCAGTCAGGAAAATATTAAAAAGCGATAATTTGTGTCACGCGATATATTGTGAGCAGTCTTAGGGAATCGGCCTCAGTAGCGATAAACACCATTTACCGACACAATGTAAAGAGGAATAGGTACACGTTAAAGGGATAAAATTCTGTCAAAATTGATTTTGTCCCTTCTGATAGGGGGAGGAAATTCTGTCAATTTGATTTTGCCACTTCTGTAAAGGGATCTGCTCTTAAAGGAAAGAATTTGCTCCCAGGAGGAGCAAATTCTTTCCATTTAGATCGGACCCCTTTACAGACGGTCCCTGATGCGTAAAAGGGAAGCACAAAAAGTGTCTCTCTTGTGGAAAATGGCGGAAAATCTGTCATACGTACCGATTCCCCTTAATTTCTCTGAGTAGTGATGTGACCAAACCAGGCATTCGGACCTTATGCAGGAATTCAAGGAGCGCTTCTAAAATGAGTACCCACAACATATGTTTTAATTAAAAACTGAAGAAAGTTATCCTATAATTTCACCAAATACTCCTTCTTAATAATTTCTATGTAAATATAGGCTAGCACGTGTTTATGACTTCACCATTAACGTTTTCACCCCTCTGTTTCTGAAGTGGACTCTTCCATCACTGAATTTGGGCACATTCACTGTTGTAAATAGGGATGTCAGTCTAAAATCAAAGACAGAATGGCAAACAGTGTAGATCCTGATAAAAACGTTCATTACGAGCCGTTTCATCTGGATCTGCACTGTTTGCAATAAACTCTGTGTAGGTCTATAGGGTTGAAAGAGTTGTCCGTTTTTATATGTATCAACTATCCAAGCTCTTTGCACTTTCATATTAGACAGTTAATCGCGTGGATCACTTTTTATGACAGAGAATTTAAATAAATGTTTTCGCTTGATTCATTCAGTGTTGTATTGCTGACTTCAGCCGGCCTCGGTGGCTCAGCTGGATGCGCCGTCCGACTGGAGACCAACAACTGTTCAACCCCCGCCGAGGTCGGCAACATTCTTTCGTGGAGATTGATCATGAAATATTTTCTACGGTCATTCTCTCCCTTCCGCTGATTCAAGAAGGGCAGTTTTCAGTTTCTGGCGAAAGAATGTGCACAATACTGGTTAACCGCTTAGAGGACTAAGCCTGCCCAGTAAACGTGTGGTTAGGTAAACTGACCGCGCTCGACATGACCCCACTGGGTTGACTGGGCCGTAAAACCTCAACACAAACAAAAATACTGCTCTCTTCTGGTTTGATGAATATGCCGACTTTATGCGTAGTTACATGAAGTACTCCTCTTTTCAGTCAAAGAAATTTTTGGATTGACATCTCCATTATCGCGAAGAAAAAGAAAGTGCAGACGGCCGTCAATTCATTGACTAATCAATCGGTGTGCAATTTTAGAAAACGTCCCTAATTCCTCAATACGCGAATTGCGAGTACCCACTCCAGCCTCGAAATCCGTTCAACTTGATTACGGACTTCTGCGTTCGTCCATATATCCTACATCACCCTACCCAATTATTCTCAAACAGGGAAACCATTGCGAAAACATGTCTATTCCAATATGCTGAAAATTTTACCACCGAAAAATGAAAATCTGATATTTTTTTATATTTCTGCTAAAAACACAGATTGTGGGTACTCGTTAGAACCGCCTCGGCGAGGCGTTTCTAACGAGTACCCACAATCTATGATTTTGAGCAGAAATAAGAAAAATAATGTATACCCCTGTAGACCCCAGTTTTACTATATAAAAGTGGGATTTAAGGGGGTCAAAAATATATAGGCATGTTTTCGTGATGGAATACCCGATCACAGTACTCGAATATGGCTGATCTGGGCTTCCATTGCCCTCAAATCGCGTAAGCGTCATTTGTTTGTGATAAGCATGATTATGATCGTGATTGTGATCGTGGATTATGATCGCGGACTATGATCGTGGAATATGATTGCGATTATGATCGTGGATTATGATCGCGATTTTGATCGTAGATTATGATTATGACTGGATTATGATCGTGATTATTACCGTAGATTTTGATCGCGATTATGATCATGAATTATGATTGCGATTTTGATCGTGGATTATGATCGCGATTATGATCGTGGCCAATGTAATGCACCACAGCGTGAGAAAACCTGACACGTGCTGTCAACGAAGACTCATATCAGCCCCTGCATCCGCATGGTCTGATCATGAAGCAACTATGTATCTTTGGTTTTGCAAAGCGGTCATGTAATGATTCTGGTTAGACTGCACGAATGCTCAGACCGATCTGAATTTTCGCTTGGCTATGTCCCTGTTAAGGTACGTTACCTCACGTTGAGGCTCATACAATTGCGCGAATCACTTTTTTTTATGACAGGGAATTAAAATAAATGTGTTTTTTTTTTTTTTTTTGCCTGATTTATTCAGTGCTAAACTGCTGAGCTGGTGTGATAAATATTATATTGTTGTACATTATACAGTCGAACCTCAATAACTCGAAAAATGTTACATTATTCTAGAAATGGGTACGTAGTAATCATAACGCCAGGTCAGGAGGCAATTGGTGATAATTTAGGGATGTCTTTTCCATCTTCTATATAATAAAGGTATGTTGGGTGTATTCATTAGAATCATCTCGATGAGGCGATTCTAATGAGTACACACAACATACATTTCATGATAAAATAAGAAAATTTCCCTAAAAATATCCACAAATATCTGTTTTCATGGGCTGTCCAGAGAATTTGCTAGTGACTCAAAAACGAGTTCGATTTAACGATGGTAAACGAGCCATCTGTGTTCGAGTCATTGAGGTTTTACTGTACGAGGGATGTTCGAAATGAATTGCTTATTGTCCTCTAGCTCGATATCCACGTGGGGCACGATAAAAACCAATACATACCTGTATAGGGCTATTCAATATCTACACAATGGTATATAAATGTACATGTTAGACTAAGTGTAAGACATAAAATTTGCCATTTGAATAGACGCAGTAATTGACCACTGCAGAAAAATGGTTGGTAGAAGCGTCGACAAAAAAGATGAAATACGGGCTTACATCAAAGCTCGCTCAAAACTTGGTTGTTCTTTGAAGAAGCTGATGACTGAAATTTCTACTGCTTTTGGACATTCTTGTGTGTCTTATGACACAGTTCGGCGGTGGAAAAAGAAATTTGAGTCTGGTGTAGAGTCCATCAAAAATGCACCGAAATCAGGTAGGCCAAAATCTGCATCTCGTAAAGAAATCGTTTCCAAAATAAAGGAAATCATTGAAGGAGATGCCAGATTTACAGTTCGTGATATTGCACGAAAGGTAGGTATATCACTATCAACGGTTCACCTTATTTTGAAGAAGCATTTGAAAGTCAGAAAGATTTCTGCTAGATGGGTGCCACATCTGTTGACTGACGAGCAAAAGAGGCAACGGGTTAAAGTGGCCAAAAAGCTGCTTCAAATGTTTCCAAAATATGACAAAAAGCAGTTTGCCAATGTCGTCACAGGTGATGAAACCTGGGTCCATTATTTTGAGCCCGTCAGAAAGGTTAGCAATAAGATCTGGGCCACTAAACACAGCAAACGCCCAATAATTGCCAAACGTTCTTTAAGTACAAAGAAGGTTTTGTATGCAATCTTCTTCTCTGGTAAAGGAGTCGCAATAAAAGTGCCAGTGAAAAAGGGCAAAAGCATCACCGGAAAGTACTACAAAGACGTAGTACTGAAGAAACTGAAAAAGTATTATCAGAAACGACGCCCTGCCACTGGTTTTAAACATGTCTATCTTCTACATGACAATGCCCCAGCTCATACCTCCGCAATAGTTACGCGTTTTTGAAGAAAGAAAAAGTAACTGTTTTGCTCACCCCCCGTATTCCCCAGACCTTGCCCCATGTGATTTCTTTTTGTTTCCGAAATTGAAAGCATTCCTTGCTGGGCAGCAATACCAGTCCCGACAGGCACTTGGATCTGCCATTCATCAGTACCTTATTACTGTGCCCAAATCAGCGTACCGTGACGCCTTCAAGAAGTGGATACATCGGCTGAAACTTTGCATTTCTAGCCACGGGGAGTACTTCGACGGCATGAAATGAGTACTTTTGGGCTAACTTGAAATTTGAAGTCTCCAGATAGAAATAAGCAATTCATTTCGAACATCCTCGTATGTTGTTGCACGAAATGTTCTTCTTTCCAATGAAAAGAATTCTTGGACTGACGTCTCTATTATCAAGAAGAAATAGAAATAGAAATAGAAAGTGCAGACGGCCGACAATTCATTGAATAATCAAACGGCGTACAATGTAAGAAATAATCCCTTATTCCATTGTACGCGAATATCAAACGCCCAGACCAGCTTCGAAATACGCACAATTTGACCAAGGCCTTCTCTAGACAAGGAATCGCCTGATCACATTGTGTGAATACGCAGACATAAGGGCCTTCACTGCCCCCAGTAGCGTGCGTCATTTACTTATCATAAGCATTACGCTAAATGATTATGATCGACGCCAATAAAATGAACAGTATGCCTCACCTGTAATCTGAGACTTGTTATGGAATAAAATCAGCATCTCTTTAAGAAAAAGAGGCAATTTTATTAATGTGTCCCCTTTAAAACGAGCACTACTCTATAAAGATATAAACGCAGCATTTCTTTAACCCATTATAGACTGAATATACTCCCTCGCACTATATATTGGAAGAGTCTAATTTTGATTTTAGGTATGTCAGGCTGATTCCTAGAGAAAATGGTTGAGCTATTTGCAAACAGAGGAGATATTCCTGGAGAAAAATGGTTGAACTATTTGCAAACAGTGGAGACCCTGATCAGACCCGCATTCTGCGGCGTCTGATCTGGGCCTGCACTGTTAGCCATTTGCCCTTTTAGGGGTCCCTAGACTAAAAAGGCCAGAGGCAGACAGAGGGCAGACGCTCTTCAGAAAGGGCTTGACATGCAGCAAAGCAAACAGGAATCCACTTTTTTTGTTTTCCTTCTTGGCGGAAAAGGAAAAGTGTATACAGTACTTTCAAATGGAAATTGTAATGATCTAGACCAGTATGTGCTTTCGCATACATCATACACCTAAGAATTCCGCTACATGTAGTTGGCATGGACAAAGTGTGCAGACCCAGATCAGATGCACAAAAGGTCCGTCTGATCTTTTTGCCACTCATCCAGCCATTTCTGGATAAATCGAAAAATCAGTGAAGTGGACTTATTTTTAGGAAAAGCGGAGTAAGGAGTTAATATGTTGTCTGAATAGATAGAATACATAAAGTAGTCTCAAGACGGATCCAAGAGGATTTATGAGAGGTTCGATTTAGTCATAATACCGTATTTACTCTACGTATTCGGACAGACAGGCCTGAGCAAACAGTGCAGACCCAGATCAGACGCCGCAGAACGCGGCGGCTGATCAGGGTCTACACTGTTTGCCACTCACCCTGCAATTTAACACACATTCACAGGTAGTAAACTTGACTTGTTGAAGTATAAGGGAAATTATGCCAAATTTATCAAATTTATCCAAAGTTTCCCATGAAAATGAAATTTTAAGTGAAAGAGGGGGATGGGGGTTCGACTAAACCCCACCAACACCCGTCTGAATCCACCCTGTCTGTTCTGGATGTCCAATATCCATCATAACTATCGTATCTAATTTAAAACTCCGGACAGACACCTTAACATATAGTATACCCCAGATCAAACTACTTCTGAAGGAGTCTACACTGTTTGCCCTTTCGTCACAACATTTTAGGCTCATTATCAGGTAATTAAATGAGCTTGTTTATATTTACGGAAAATATGATAAGGAATTTAAGATGTTTGTATATTTAGAGGAAATACACAAATCTTCAATGCGTTTGTATTAGTCACAATAAGTTCGAAAAATATAAATATTCCCACTCAGTCGGTATGAGTAAAAATGTAGATGGCATATCCTTTCACATACCGCGATTCTATTTTTATAACATTTTTCATTCATTGCGCAATTAATGACACCATTGCCAAAGCAACGTCAAATTAACCATTACGCATAGCGTCCCATAAAAGGGACATAAGCAAACAGTGTAGACCCAAATCAGACGCCGCAGAACGTCTATTATGTTCAGGAATTTCTATAAAACATGGTTATAATAAAAATAACCAGACACCCCCTTTATCGGAAATGTACAGGTCCAAAGAGTAAAGGTAGAAGAGTCCACTCGGCATAAACAGGTTTAGACACATCAATAAACAAGCCAATTGAATTGTCTGGCAGTTGATCTTTTTTCTAATCCAAGGCGGTGGAATCTCTGTATAATATTGTGAAAGTCTGAATACGGAATGCAGAATATGGGCAAAATTTGGGAAAATCAGGGCAAAAGTACCTCTGTTCCGAAATCAGAAATAAAGTAGATGACTCGGTTTTGTTTAGCCTATTCATGGAGAGTAGTGTGTGTGTGTGTGTGTGTGTGTGTGTGTGTGTGTGTGTGTGTTTTGTTGCTGTTTTTTTTTTCAGGTTGTTCACTCTACTATACGGGCAGCAAAATTTTAAACATCACCGTTGAGCAGACAGTGTAGACCCATATCAGAGGCCGCGTTCTCAGTGTCTACACTGTTTTCCACTCATCCAGCATTGTTTTACATACAAAAACAAAATGTAAAATGGACATTTTCCAATTTAGGATATGTATGGTAAGAAGGTAAGGTGTCTGAATACTTACGGTAAATACGGTATGTCGTCTGGTATGGCTCAGATTATCGGCGAAGAAAAGACACAGCTTTCTCAGCTGTCGTTCATTTTTCTTTTCGCGAACATTTTGTCAAAAAAAGGATATTATAGTGCAGCAAGCTGGGCTTCTGGCAGGCGTTTTAAACCTTGTCATACTGAATAAATTAAGATGCCACGCCTACTTCTATTTTTCAGCCAATTAGATTGCATGATCCAGATTATTGACATAAGTTCACATACTGAAATGTACATGTAAACAGAGCGGATCAAGATCAGTTGGCTTCTTCAGAACCCAACTGATCTGGATCCACACTGTTTGCAAAAGCAGAGCATATCCGGGTTCAGCAGGACAAGGGTTAATGTCTAAGTTGTCAAATATGAAAGGCAATGCTTTTCGCTGGACAGAGTGCTGCAATAATTGACTTTGACAATATCTTCTACACATGTATTTGATTGTTAGGCTTAGCATAAAAATGCAAACCAGACAGTCAGAAAGTTGCAGTACATTCTCTTTTTCGGACAAAATACGTACGTGAAGAAAACAACAGAGCGAAAGCTAATAAAACCACTACGTTAACACGACTATGTGATGTATGCATAATATATCCTAATCATGACCTATCTACGGTGTCACAATGGCAGAAATACTCGCGCGATACCTCAACTTTTTCGCTTGAAGCAACTCCAGACATTATCTTTTCATTTTAGTGCAGATAATATTTTCATTTCCTTTGGGATCACCGGCCCCATTGTGGTATATATATATATATATATATATATATATATATATATATATATATATATATATATATATATATATATATATATATATATATATATATATATATATATATATATATATACACACACACAAGAGAGAGAGAGAGAAAGAGAGAGAGAGAGAGAGATAGAGGGGCGTATGCAGAGTTGCAAACTTCATTACTGCTTATGAAGAGTCTCACTACAACCGAGACTCCCATTTTTCTATCTGTACTGTTTTCTTTGTTTCAAAAGGCAACCTTTTAGATTTTTATTAACGAAAGTATACAATACAAATAAATGCACAAACGTAAAGAAAACCGAAAGCAACTTGACCAGCTAATGAACGAGGTGACCACAATACTGGCATAAGAACAACAAAACATAACAGACAGTTTGCAATAAGGGGTCAAGTCCTGTAATCTGGAAAAATGATCAATTTGTCGTGTACAGAGTGTGCTACTGTGTATATTTTATATTAATATGAAAGAATACAAAATCACAAAGCCATACTTTAAACACAGTACGTATTTATCTGAGGGATTCAGAAGTTTTCACAATACAGGAAAACCTCGATGACTCGATCACGGATAGCTTGTTTACCTTGAATAGCTCGAGAAAACAAACATTAAGGGACATTTATCTTATCTTATCATGAAATTGTTTGTTGAACGTATTCATTAGAATCGTCTCATCGAGGCGATTCTAATGAGTACACTCAACATACCATTATTGTATAGAAGATCAAAAAGACCTAAATTATCACCTTTTGCTTCCTGACCTGGCACCATGATTAACCCTCAGTGACTCGAACTACCCATGTCTCGAATAAATTTTCAAAGTGTAGCCAGATCTCTTACCGTCAGACGATAAAACAAGTTCCCATATAATATCAAAACGTTTTAGGTTACCTTATGAGCTTTTTTCAATCTGAAAAAAAAATGTGGCTGTGCGCACACATCATAATTGAACTTAAGGCAAATAAAATATGTGAAAACAAATGCCTTGGGACATAATAGCGACGGTCAAGATCAGCACAGTGCTTATTATAAGTGCAGTTTGAATGAGGCTGAAAACAAAATAGGATATATTTTAGTTTTTCTTTGGTAAGGCGAAAACCCTTACCAATTGGTTCCTTCTTCCATTTATTGCAATGTACCTCCATAAGTGCGCTGTTGGTATTTATTTGAACTGCCTAGGCAAGTCGAGGCAATTCAAATGAGTACCAACAGTACATGCTTTTATAGAGAAACTCGGAAACAACAATCGCATAACGCTACACATGAAGTTTTCCGCGTTTTTTTTTTTTTTTGTTTTTTTTTTTTGTTTTTTTTTTTTTTGAAAGTGTGCCCTTATTAAGTGGATGTTTGTTTTACTCCATTTTTTTCAGTATTTTGGAAGAAAAAATATGCGCACATTGCGGTAATTAGGTCAAACACCGGCGGTATATGACACGATCAATTGCCTTTATATATGCTTAAAAAGTACAATGCATTATCATCCGCTGTCCATATACTCCTAGACACTTTTTCCTCTGAGAATAGAGATACGATCTTTGTTTCCTAATACTTTAGTAATTGATATATCCGAAGACATCGGTGTTTCAAACAGATTACAGGAATCAATAACAGCAGACATGAACTTAGCTGAGACCTAACCTCGAATTAATGTAAATGTCAGCAACTATCAGAATACTGTAATAGAAATAAGCAATTTTCTTGACAGAAAGCAAAAGCAGAACAAGTGGTCATTAATAATGTTTTTGGTAACATTGAAAGAAGTGACACAATTTCAATATGGTGTATCAAAAGGGTAAAAAAACCATCGTTTTCGGACCGTCGTGTCCATTACGAAAACACGCCTATTCAAATATATAGAAAAATTCAACCTCAAAAACTGAAGTATGTCAGATAAAAACTGATATTTTTCATATTTCTGCTCAAAATTTAGATTGTGGGTACTCGTTAGAACCGCCTCGGCGAGGCGGTTCTAACGGGTACCCACAATCTATGTTTTTGAGCAAAAATAAGAACAATAATGTATACCCCTGCAAACCCCAGTTTTACTATATAAAAGTGGCGTTTAAGGGGGTCAATATTATATAGGTATGTCTTCGTGATGTAAAAGGGACAAAACCACCGACAAATGGTATTGGCGTATCAATATGCTGTATCAGTGCAGCTATAACATTTACAGTTATTCCAAAAACAATGTCGATGAAACGATAAATCAAACTGGGGTTCACTCCTTTTTTATGCTGCACCAATATCGACTGTTTTACTCTTTCCGTGCATTATAAAGTGTGATTCTTTTGTTAAATATGAAGTGCAATTTCACTTATTTTCACTAAATGAAGTACTGCCAGTTGGTGGTTAGATAACACAACTGATAGCATGTAAGCTTCCCAACGCTCCTAAATCTGATGCAAGGAACAAGAACCACCTTCCTTTTTCGTTCCATTTCGATCAAGTAAAACTAGTATAAGCCCTTTCACCAACCACCCCGTATTTTATTCTGCTCCCTGTTCTATAGAAGTTCTTTTTTATAGATGTACAGTCGAACTTCGATGGCTCGAACATCTTTGGGACCATAGGATTTAGGGATTTTGTTCGATTTTCTACACAATAATGGTAAACGAGCCATCGGTGTTCGAGCTATCGAGGTTCGACTGTATGTAGATTATTGGATCTGTACCGCTGTGTACTGACATTGTTCCTCATCGGTTCTTCCTTCGGGGCCTCGAGGTCGTGACCTTTCCTGGTTAACTTCAAATTTTAATGAGATTGTTAGCTAACGTGACGTTAAAATTTCTATCTTGAAATATGGCAAATACATTGAAAGTCTTGCTGAAAAAAATGTGAGTAAAAAGCTACTCGCGTTTTTTTTTTTTTTTTTTTTTTTTTTTTTTTTTTTGCAGCATAAAATATCAATGTATTTGAAAATACTTAAGCTACAAAAGTTAACGAGTTTCTCAATATCGAGCGCGTTAAGCTAACGATGCTTTGAACAACTGGGCCCTGGAAATTAACAACTTCGTCGGAAGCAATATATACGAGGCACATTTAACTTTTGCTTAACACCTTTAATACGTTTAATACTTATTTAATACTTTTGACCGTTCCAAGACATTCCTCTTTCACAGTTCTTCTTTGTTTTGCGTCTGTCATTTCAATGTGGTATTTGTGGTGACCTTATCTGTTCCTCATCTCTCCTTCCTTTGGTGTCGTGGCAGGGCTGTGTTTCGTGATTGTGGCATTCTCCGGGTAACTTCACCTATATTATATTTTTATTACAGCAAACAGGCCTGAGCTAAGGTTCTGTGCACTCGCTATCTGCTAACATTTTACGAAATACAGGTCTTTTCTCTTTTTGATATTAAACCGAATATACGCGTTTTATATGCTCATATTTTCCATAGTAAGGCCATTCATACTATCTTTAGTGACACATTTAGATTAGATAGAACGCTCCAGAAATGTTCATTGTGAGAACGTTCGAAGGATCAACTCATCACAGCCAAAATAAAGACGGCAGACACCAACCGAAGAAGTCATTATTTAGTCTGCCGCCTGAGCTGAAGAAAGAAACGAAGCAGCTGCAAATCCTAAAAGTACAGGGCCCAGTTGTTCAAAACTAACAATGTCGTTAGTAAACGTATGGTTAAACCTTTGGTCATTAAATACGGCGTAAACGCTAACAGTTTTGCTGAAAAAAATGTGAGCAGTTTTTGCATTTGAATTTTTTTTTCAGCAAAAATGCCTGTGAATAAGATATTGCACTTACTATAACAGTTAATATTTTGACCGTTAACGATGCTTTGAAAATCTGGGCCCTGATAACTACGCATTTTGTCCGCCGAACAAATTCCATGTTATAGGCAGTCTTCCTATATGTAGTAGTTGTCGTCTTGCGCTATTCAAAACGTTTCTTTTTTGCGATTTTTGAACAATCCTTTTAAATTTATTAAATAAATCTTTCACTGTTGTAAAAATGATTTCAGTCCATCAATATATTTGGAAATCGCTTTGGTTACATAAGCTAAGATTAAGAATGTGGATTACAATTTGTGGACAAGAAATGGGATATATACGAGTCCATGTATTAAACAAGTGAGAGTGACCATTGTATTACAATATCTTTGCCTTGATATCAAGCCTGACAAAACAAAAGCTGGTGTCGGCAATGAGAAATATGGAACGCCAAAGCTGTCATATGTTGTTCTATTTCTTGTTGTCTTGTCTAAGAATTGTGTGAACTTGTCCATGCATTATGTTATTATCTTAAAGACGCGTGTCGTTTTGTCAATATATAATGTTGACATGCCCACACACTGTCTTATTATGTTAAAGAACCATTTTATTTTGTCACAACGTGGAGTTATCTTGTCTAAAAAGCACGTGAACTTGTCTATATAGTGTGTTATTATCTTACACAGGTCCGTTATTTTGTCAACATATGGCGTTGACTTGTCTACACGGTGTTTTATCATGTCAAACGTATATGTCATTATGTTAAAGTTTGGGTCATCTTGTCTAAGAGTAACTTGGCTAGACGACATGTTATTATGTCAAACTCACGTGTCGTTTTGTTCACACAATGTCGCATGTTAGATTTTCGGGAACAACACCACGCAGTTGAACAAGACAACATATTGATTCAACAAGATAACACCGCGTTTTAACATAATGACGTAGACTTTTGCCATAATAATACACTGTATGGACAAATCAAGACGCGCGTTTAAATAATAAGACGAGGTATAGACAAGTTCACATACTTCATAGACAAGACAACCCAACTTTTTAACATAATAATTTAGTCTTTTGACATAATAAGATATTATGTACACAAAACAACACAACCATTTGCATAATAACAAGTTGTATAGACAAGTTCACATGCTTCGCAGACAAGATAACTCAACGTTTTAACATAATTACTTTGCCTTTAACATAATAGGACACTATGTGGAGAAAACAACATATGTGTTCAACATAATAACATAGTCTTTTAACATAATAAGAAACTGGGTGAACAAAACAACACGAGCGTTAAACAAAATAACAGTTTGTATAGACAAGTTCACATGTTTCGCAGACAGGATAACCAAACTTTTTCACATAACAACATAGCCTTTTAACATAATAAGATACTGTGTGGACAAAACAGCCCACCCGTTAAACATAATAACACTTTGTATAAACAAGTTCAAATGCCTCATAGACAGGATAACCCAAATTTTAACATAATAGCATAGCCTTTCAACAGAATAAGACGGTGTGTGGACATAACAAACCATGCGTTTACCATAATAACACATTTTCTGACAAGTTCACATGCTTCATAAACAAGATAACCGGATTTCTTAACATAACAACATAGCCTTTTAACATAATAAGACACTGTTTGGACAAAACAACACAAATGTTTAACATAATAGCCTGATGTATAGACCAAAGCTTTTTAACATAATAACATAGCCTTTTAACAGAATAAGACTATGTGTGAACAAAACAACACGCGTGTGTGGCATAATAACACGGTTTATAGACAAATTCACATGCTTCGTAGACAAGATAACCCATTTTTAAACATAATAAGATAGCGTTTTAACATAACAGGGCACTCTGTGGACAAAACAGCACATGCATTTAACATAATAACATAACATCTTAACATAATAAGACATTGTTTGGACAAAACAACATGTGTATTTAACATAATAACATGTTGTATAGACAAGTTTACATGCTTCGTAGACAAGATAAACCGATTTTTAACATAATAACATAGCCATTAACATAATAAAACTCCGTGTGGACAAAACAGCACGCGAGTTTAATATAACACCGTAGCCTTTCAACATAATAAGACACTGTGTGGTCATAATAACACGAACGTTTATCATGACAACATGACTTTTGACATAATAAGACATTGTGTGGACAAAACAACACACGCTTTTAACATAATAACATATCGTATAGACAAGTTTGCATACTTCTCAGACAAGATAACCCATCTTTTAACAAATTAAACTAGCCTTTTACAACATAAGAAAGCTATGGCGTTCCATAGAGAAAAGTCATTTGGCCATTTGAATTTGTTGTTTTCCTTTATATCTAATTAAAGATGGCTGGCTAAATATAACGCAATAATAAACGGTTATCAAGTCTTTCTGGGTAATCAGCGAAGATATTTTGAATCGTGTCATAAGAAAGGTGAACGATAACATGTGAAAAACGAAATACATGATCTGCCTGCGCCGCATGGCAGTCTGATCAGGGCTTCATTCTCCATTTCACAAATCCAACGGATATTGTAGACTGTATTGATGAACAGAGCTCAACATTATACCTGACTGGAACTCTTCGTAATTCACATATGTCTGTTTTCTCACTGTTTGGTTTAATTATTTAATTGAGTATGATTGCTTTCTTTCTAAGAACCTGCGTCTTGGTTTCTTCGCTTCAAAAACTCACACTAGGCGCTACTACTATAAACATCATAATTAACTACATTGAATGAAAACACCGCAATATTTCTTTTGCGAATAACAATAAATCGATGTGTCCTGCACTTATTCGCATTCTTGCTAATATGATCTTTGTCCTTTCAGACACAGTGTTTTCGACGCCGTCAATAGTTTAGGCGTCACCAGAAAACGAAGATGTTGTAGGTGCCCCACTGTGCAAAGCGGAGATGCGGACCTAAACCGACTGCGCAGGCTAGCCCGAGTTCTTGCTAGTTGCAAAACAATATACGTAGTTTCTTCACATGGATTCGGCAGCATTCTATAATACCATATTTACTCTAAGTATTCGGACGGACAGATCTGAGCAAACAGTATAAACCAAGATCAGATGCCACAGAACACGGCATCTGATCAGGGTCTATATGGTTTGTCCGCATCTGGCTGCACAAGGCGGTGTTGTTTGTTCTTTAGGTGACCTTATGGTTGCGCGCTGCGGGGCTTGTTTTTCATGTTTGTGCTGTTCGTTGTCTTATTGTTGTGTTTTAGTGGATCCTGTCTGGCATTGCGACCATCTTTTCGGCGACGAAAAGCTGGTTGCTATGCTTTCTTTGGTTTGTGGCTTTTGTACTGTCTACCATGATTTCTTTGCTCTTCCTCTTGGTGTCATTGGTAGGCTATTTTCTGTAAATCATCAGGAAAACATGCCTATATAATGTTGACCCCCCTTAAACCCCACTTTTATATAGTAAAACTGGGGTTTACAGGGGTATACATTATTTTTCTATTTCTGCTCAAAAACATAGATTGTGGGTACTCGTTAGAACCGCCTCGCCAAGGCGGTTCTAACGAGTACCCATAATCTATGTTTTGTGCAGAAATATGAAAAATATCAGATTTTTTATCGGAAAATTGTCATTTTTTGGTGGTAAATTTTTCAGTATATTTCAATAGGCGTGTTTTCGTAATGTAAGGCTATTTTTGGACATCTTCTTTACTTCTTTGTTAGAAGAAGTTTAGAGAAAAATCAAGATGCCGGAGTACTTAGGAAATTTACGGTAATTCCGCTCTAATGCAATGACACAGATCCTGCAATCACAATCACCATGGGACACTATAGATTTTCTGGTTAAATCCAAGCACAATATTGTCAAAGCCACGAGTAAACTCTTATCATCCTCGTGTTATTCAATCAGCATTCTAACGAGCTAAATAAATCTGAAAGTAACTAGAACAAATATTCAAAAGTAGTGCGGGTTATATAAGGATCTATTATAATTGTGAGGAGTAGATACATCACGAAAACCTACCTATATAATTTTGACCCCCTTAAACCCCACTTATATATAGTAAAACTGGGGTTTATAGGGGTATACATTATTTTTCTTATTTCTGCTCAAAAACATAGATTGTAGGTACTCGTTAGAACCGCCTCGACGAGGCGGTTCTAACGAGTACCCACAATCTATGTTTTGAGCAGAAATATGAAAAATATCAGAATTTTTTATCTGAAAAATTGCCATTTTTTGGTGGTAAAATTTTCAATATATTTGAATAGGCGTGTTTTCGTAATGGAAACATCCGTCCCGAGGATCACTGTCAGGCATTTGCCTCGTGATGCGGTCCAGAGGGACGTAGTTTTCTGTTTATCCCTGACACCATTATAGATTCTTTTTCTTGCACACCTTTCATTTCTGAACCTAGATTTATTTCATAATGCAGCCATTTCGATGGCTGACGTTCGTGATGCTGCGTTAAATGATGATAGCATTACAATGTACGTTCCGTGAGGTAAACCTTGACGATGGTGTATATGACATCCATTGCAACCAGTGCATATCAAACACGTGAGATTTCTCGATTTTTATCTTACTCAGGGTAGGATAATTTGGGTAGGATTAGAATTTCTGTCCCAGGGTTAAATCCAGGATTTCATCTGGTATGCAAGAAAAATAAATCTGCACACCCTAGAAATAGTAACTAGAACAAAGGCTCAAAAGTAGTGCGTTTTATAATAGATTCTAAAACCAAAAACCCTTGGGAGAAATGAAAACATAAAAGTTCAGCTGAATTATTAAGTTTTCTTTCCTATATTAGATAGTTTCGGCTAATTAGGGTAATCAGAAACCCATATATGAATTTTTAAAAATCCCGAAATGAGCATAAAGGACCAGAAAATATAAAATACATAATAATGAATCTAAATCGTACCGACATGAATTCGTCGTAATGTTAAAAACCAAATAACGACGTTAACAGAAAGTATTTACAGTATTGGCGATACCTGGAGCGGAGACTTGGAACTACTAAGGTGTTAGAATCCATACAAACGTTTATCACAACAGCAAGACTTGATTGTAGTCTCACTTTCTTTTTTAATAAAGTAAACATGGACCTGGAATGGGCAGTTTATATATCTTAAGGTAAATGGATGTACCTGTTTTCAAAGGGCTACAACCTTTTCAGAGGGAATAATGTGTCCCTAGTATTTGAAACCTTTCCGCACTAGGGGCTGCTTTTGACCCTTGTCCTGCTGAATAAATTCAGATGCCATACCCTTTTCAAATTTTCAGCCAATCAGATTACTTGATCCAGATTATTGATATAAATTCACATACTGAATGACAAACAGTGCTGATCCAGATCAGTTGGCTTCTTAGAAGCCAACTGATCTGGATCTACACTGTTTGCAAAGGCAGGGTATAGCCGGGTTCAGCAGGACAAGGGTTAATGAAAATAATTTGCCTTATTGTTTCTTCAAAGAATAGCTACTAATGGGAACAGGGTGTGTATCCATTGATCAAAGGCAAAAGCAATTTTGGTGAAGAATGTATTTGAGGTGCAATAGCTTAACAAACCGGACATTTTAATGCAAAATTGAAAATCAGATGACAGATAGGTAAGTTTTCATGGTCTGAAAAGTATCATAACTGCTTTTATGAGCACCGCCATTTTGAATATTTAATGAGGCTTTGTGATATTCAATATTATGCAGACGTGAAGAACTTAAACTATATATTAAGTGTTTTTGAACATAAAACGAAAACATGTTTCTTCTATTGTCGCTCGGATTGTGACTATTGTTTCATGTGTCTATATAAATCATCTGTTCATAATTTGCTTAGTTACGTGTATAGTTGGTTGGTAACTGAGCAAATAGAGAGAGAGAGAGAGAGAGAGAGAGAGAGAGAGAGAGAGCAATACTAACTTATGGAACTCGACCATTTTGTATTTACTTAATTTTGATAATTTTAATTTTCATGTAATGGATACTGTATAGACACGCGCGCGCAGAGAGAGAGAGAGAGGGAGACAGACAGACAGAGACAGACATACTTAACATATTATACGTGGTTACATGAAGCATTCCTCGTGTCAGAAAATATGTTTTGATGTAACATAGTATGTGGAAAATAGATGAAATCTTGCATGATAGCTATTTGTTGAACGATTTATCATTTAAAATACTCATATTACACCATGGTATAAATGCGATACCATGATTCATTTTTCAGAATGATACCACGTTAACTTGCAGAATTATTGTTTAACCTTTGCCTCTCTCTAGGCTAATTCAGCAGATGACAAATTGATATTTATTTTATATTGTCCTGAAAACAGAATTTGACATGTCATGCAAATTGTATTCACTGGAGACAATTTCTATAAAATGTCCGATCCTGTTTTTTGGGGGGAAAATAAGAAAACTATCTCAAACTGACGTCTGCTGAAATTTTTACCCAGCATGCTAAGCGTCAAAGCTCTGTATCATGACAAAATGGTATTTAAGGCAGCGAAGTCTCTGTCAGCCTGTGTATTCGCACACTCTTATCAGGGCCTTCGTTGCCTGCTTTAAAGTCAACGAATACTAAAGAAAATCTCTGCTAACAACAGGGTTCGGCTCAGAATGCGCAAATAAGCATACTGATCTTGGCCTTCGCTGATCGTATATTGCATAAATGTCCTTTTCTCATTTTGAGCACCCAATAATTCTCTGTCTTGTTACAATAGACTGATGAAAACCAAAGTTTCAGTTAATTGAAAATTTCTCATGATATAGGAAACGAATCAGAAAACGTATAAAATATGTTATGTACAACATTAAAAAGGACCCTTGTATGTCATATGCAATAACTGAAGACCCAGATTAGACATAAGCATTGCAGTCTGTTGATACATCAGTAGCTTTACAGTCTGTTGATATACGAGCCAGCGCACGACCAAACCTACAATAAAACTTGTGCGACCAGCGAAGACTCAGATCAGCCTGCGCATCCGCGCAGTCTGATCAGAGTCTTCGCTGGTTGCCTGTGCCTTCTACACTCTTCAAGCTATCCAGCGAGGGATAAAAGAAAACCAACGCCGTACAGGGTGGATGCACAGGCTAATCTGAGTTTTTGCTGGTCACACAGGTCTCATTATAGGTTTTGTTGTAGGCTGGCTCCTACATGTACATTATTCTATAATCAGATGAGCCACAACAACGTACATATGCGCCGAACGAAGACTTTTGTCAGTCTGTGCATTCGCGCAGTCTAATCAGTCATCGTTGTCCTCACGAAGAAAATTTGGCTATCCAAAATGCGTACAGTAAAGAGTTCAATCAGACTGCTGAAATGTACAGGTTGATCTGAATCTTCGCTAGGCGTATACGTTCGAAGGTACGTCTTCTGACGGTAAGGCTGAAATGATTTTTATTTGTAAAAAAAAGGCATCGCTCAGACTGTGTCCTGAAAGCTGTTCTGGGTCTTCGTTATCCGCCCGGAGAAAATGGTTTACATCAACAGTGACCAATTTTGAGACTGGAATCAACTATTTTCTGGCCGGAATGATCTTTCTTGTGGATACGTCATATTCGACAAGAGAGACATCTTTTGTTACTTCCTTGATTGCTGTTCTAAACAGCAATCCCCTTCAGACGAGTGGTCTACCCTAAATGGACAGAATTTGCTCCCAGTGAGGGAGGGGCTGCAAAATTTTTCCTTTGAAGTAGATCCTTTTTCAAAACAGTTTTGACAAAGTTATCTCCCTTGAAAATATGTCAATACTCCTTAAGCATTGAACGTTCAACTTTAATCTAAATGTGATCAATATCTAAAGAAGTATCTAACTATGTCGTAGTAAAGATTAAAAGGCTGACTTATTATTGAAATTCGATATGACTATCTTGCGAAGGATGGAATCAATGCTTTCTTGAGGTGATTACATTTTGTTTCAATTTTGTGTTCTACAAGTATTACACTTGACTACCTGTGGCAAGAATTATTACGGTTTAGCGTTTTCATCATTTATCTTTGTTGTATTTAGATATGGACTCGATTTCGACGTTTGACCTAAATAAGTTATAGTCGATCCCGGAAATCTTGACGCTGTTTTCAGCCTTTTGAGTTTGTTCATTGCTCGCAGTCATTTCTTTATATATATTTGTTTTTAATAGATTTCATCTATGTCGTCGAATAAGAACTTCGTACAAAATCAGCAAATGGTTTTGATTTAAAGGGGCACACAACTCTTCACTGGTGACATTAATGGGAAATGGATTCACTTTCAAGGGATACAACTCTTTCAAAATTATTTTGGCTCCCTTTTGAATGGTAAGAATTTGCTCCTCCCACCCTTTACGCAGATGTTTATATGGTATATAACAATTTCATACATGCCGTTACATTACAACTTGTGACAAAATAAGTAATGAGTTGGTTTGTAATTTAAAAGAACTTCTACATTTTAGTTGTGATTTTGAAGAAAATGGACATACTTTCAAGGGAGAACTCTGTCAAAATAGTTTTGTCTACCATCACGAAAACACGCCTATATGATTTTGACCCTCTTAAACCCCAGTTTTATATAGTAAAACTGGGGTTTACAGGGGTATACATAATTTTTCTTATTTCTGTTCAAAAACATAGATTGTGGGTACTCGTTAGAACCGCCTCGCCGAGGCGGTTCTAACGAGTACCCACAATCTATGTTTTGAGCAGAAATATGACAAATATCAGAATATTTTATGTGAAAATTTTCATTTTTTTAGTGGTAAAATTTTCAGTATATTTGAATAGGTATGTTTTCGTAATGAGAATTTGCGCCTCTCTTTTGAACAAATTCTTTTCTTTTAGAAAGGACGCCTTTTCGGAAAGGGATAGGTGTGCAGCAAAGTAAACAAGAAGTCGTTACATTTGTCTCTCTTATCAAAAATGTTGGAAATCTACCAAAACCTCTAATGGTTTCACTTTTTTTAGATTGGTAGGTCAAACCAACACTCCACACATTTTCACGTCAACACAAAATTTCATCATACCTAATATATGGCCCTCTCTTGGACATAACAAGTATCACTTACGGTATGTCTTAAATACCCAGCTCATTGAACTTAAAACTTGTCTTTTCTCATTTCGTACCGGTGTACATGTAGCGCATTAGATGGCTGCATGGTGCCTCCAAAAGAGGCTGTTAGCTTAAAGTGAATGTATACACATTCAGGTGAGGTTACTCTTTCCAAATTGTTTTGGCACCCTATTTCCAGAATGGGATTCAGAACACTGCGCCTGATCAGTGTTTACAAGGTTTGCCACTAATCGAGCCATATTCAGACACATCAAGATTGACTTGTTCAAAATTTGGGGTAAGTATGACAAGAGGTTAAGATAGCTGAAAGAAAAAAAAACTAAAGCACCATGGGATCTTGCTTCTGTAAAGCAACTCACCCCCCCCCCCCTCCCACGCCCACACCCCCATTCCCCCAGGCCTATAATATTGTACAAGCCAACATGCTTTTATCTTTGAGACATCGGGTAAAAATGGTACTACATGTGGCGCTCATGTAAGACTTTTAATTCATTAACAGAAACAAATGAGCCACAACATTAATAAAAGTACCTTTGGACACATGCGCCCAGCGAAGATTCAGATCAGACTGCGCATTCGCACAGTCTGATCAGAATCTTCACTGGGCGCATTTTGGATAGTCTAAGATGCAAAAGCTTCTTCATGCGGAAAACGAAGACTTTGGTATTTGATACACGTATGCGCAGGCTGATTGGATTCATCATTGGGCACACATGTCAAAGGTTCGTTTGCTCACGTTGCGGCTCAAATAATGCGCAACGCAAGAAAGGCCCGTAGGCCATATACGGGCAGCGAAGACCTAGATGAGCCTGCGCATTGATACTGACTGATCAGAGCATTCATGACCCGCTTATAGAATAACTGTATTGAGGCAGACTGATCTAAGCCGTCACTGTTTGCATACGGCATAAAGATCATTTTCTTGCGTCGCGCATTTGTGGTCACTTAGGAGTTGTTGGATACAGACATCCGCGAGTCTAACAACGATATGGGATATTTCATAGTGAAATCAGTTCGCGTGCAGCGACCGATTTGCCATGCAACTGGCGCCAGAAGGAATTAAGTAGAATGGACATCCAGTTTATCATATTTCTGGGGGTATTTTATGTATGATGTAGGCTACTATCATTCACTTAATAACCGATTATGTATGGTCCAGCCTCAAGAGCTCGAATTCCGATGACTTGTTTACTAATTCATACTTGTTTTTGAGTCCCTATGAATTTCATACGATAGCTGAAGAAAACAAATATTTATGGATTTTTTTCTTATTTTATCATGAAAGTTTCTGTTGTGTGTAAGATTCTAATGAAAACCCAACATACAATTTTTGTGTGTAGAAAATCGAAAAAAAAAAATCCTTAATTATTATTATTTGCCTCCTGACCTGGCGCCATGATTAACCCTCAGTGGCGCGAACTACCCATATCTCGAACATATTTCTATGGTTCCAAAGATGTTCGAGCCATTGAAATTCGACTGTATCCCAGGATATACAGCTTAGCCGTTCAAGTCAGTCAACTCATGCTTCCATCATGAGACGATTAACTATAGAACCGTCTTTCTAGATACACAGGTTCACTTTTTTATGTCCACTGATGGTTACTATCTAATCCACTAAGAATTCAACTGTGAGGAGATGTTTTAAAATACTGGTGTTTTCTTTGCAGTTCATTAACCGTTTCACTGTCTTAACAGACAAGCGACGGTAAGATACTAAATTTTATTAACGGAAAATCTGATAACAGGACAGATTGAGCGTTGGTTCAGCTTGTAAAAACCATCTGTTCGTTGTTCACAAATGGCATAAAAGGTCCTGTTCCTCCCTAATAATCGTTTAGATAAATATATTCAAATATATTAAACCAGTCGCTTGCTGATGAAGAAATGTGATATAGACGAATGAGTGATACTTTTCATATTTTCCCAGAAAATATGACTTAAAAGAAGAATAACAAGAAATGGCAAGGGAACGATTTGAAATAAATGTCTCGGAGACTGAGACGAAAGGAAATAGCAAGGGGTGGGGACAGGTATTCTCGGTAACGTCAAACACTCCTGTTTGGAACAAAAACAGAATCATTTCTTTCAAATGTCTAGTGTTGTAAATGTCGATATAATTTGTATCCAAAATATTGCGGTTTACAATGTAACGAAAATGAAAATAAACCAATAAAAATGTTGTTATTTCAACTATTTAAGTCCGTGTACTAAAAATTAAGCCAATTCATTGTTCACTTATCCACGTAATGTCTTTTTTTTATGCTCGAAAATGCAGATGAATATAGAAATGTCCAGAAAACAACTATGATGTATGGTTAACGTGATGCTTTTGACCAAGGGCAACTTATTGTATCATAATGAAGGTTTTATAGACTTTATTTAAATAATTAGCCACTAACTAGACAGCTCAGAAATGGTCAATGTCCTTAAGTTAATGGATTTGACTGTAGAAAAGATACACAATATATAGGCCGAAAAATGTTTAGCGTTTGCGGACAGCGAAGGCCAAGATCAGACGCCGCAGAACGCGACGTCTGATCAGGGCCTTTGCTGTCCGCCATGGATAATCTAGGATGTACGTGTAACAATGATAGTCAAAGGCGAATGAGAATGTGCGGATGCTCAGTATGGTCTGAATGTGTGCATTTTGCACGTGCGCGAAGAAACATTTTCGCTTGGCACGTCCGATATAATGTACGTACAGTAATAATTTTGAACATCGTGCAGATGCGCACTGTCTGGATAGGATAACCAAACCTCCTCGTATATGCATAGAAGGAAATTTTGCGTGGGGGTCTTTTAGCGGCGAAACAGCGAAATGACACAAATCAGCCACCATACCAGATCTTTACAAAATGAATAGATATACAATATACGTCTAATTAGACCTATGCTATGTCACTTCCGTTGTATTTCGTGACTTGCTAGCAACTAACCAAATTAAATTATTGATTAAAGATAAACAATCGAAACTTGCAATTCCCGCGCCTTGTTAATAGGAAAAAACTAAGATTTACTTTGTGTTTCTTACTGATGTGTGACTACCTGTAATAGAGTTTTGATGTACAGTTGAAATCTGTGACGCCCTGGTTTATAAAGAAATGTAATAAATCACCAGGCTTGCAGTTTCAGCCACGACTAAGAAATTATATAGCATATACGAACGGCGACAATATCAGACAGGTACGTCAGCTCGGCAAAAGAAAATAAAATAGCCTTTGCTTCACGTGATATGCTGTGCGAATGGATGCATGCTGTGTGCTCAGCATGTATTGATCAACGGTCATCACTGAGTCCTCAAATTGAGAATATGTAAATTTGCATATCTTAACAAGCGTTGGCGTTATTAGCTCACCTGAGCACGATGTGCACTAGCTGAGATATTGTGATCGGTCAATGTCCGTCGTCCGTCGTGCGGCGTCAACAATTTGCTTTTAAAGATTACTCCTTCTGCACCCCTGACTCAAAACTTTACAGGAAGTAAAGGTGACTTGTAAATAAAAAAATGGCTAAAAGTATCCCGATCGGAAATCCAAGGTAGCCGCTATTACCGCCATCTTGATAATCTATTTTGCGCTTCTTGTACTGAATCGAAAGGCCAGTTGAGGCGAATCTTGGAAGTATTGATTCAAGTTGTAGATTAAAAATTCGGGGCCATTTTGAAAACTATTTTGCGCTTCTTCTCCTGAATCGAAAGCCCAACTGACTCGGAACTTGGCAGAACGTATCAGGGTGACTTGCACATGAAAAGTAGCTAAAATCCTTCCGATCAAAACTCCAAGTTGGCCGCCACGGTGGCCATCTTGTAAATCTATTTTGAGCTTTTTCTTCAACACTGAATGGTATACGTTCTGATATTATAGACCAAAAAACAAGCCAAACGGTAAGTTACAATCCTTCTGTTTTGACATTGCGACTATTATTGCAGAATAAACGGTTTTCCAATGAGCCAAGGCACCGCATTGCAACAAGATTGCAGGTACATGCAGCGAAGATAGATCAGCCTGCGAATCCACACAGTCTGATCAGAGACTTGGCTGTGTGCCTGAAGACGCTTTGGATCCTTAGCTACGCACAGGCCTCCCAAAGACTGATCAGAATACACGGCGCACATGCATTATTGTAGGAAGTGCTGTGTCCCGGCTCGTTTCCGTAAACTGTGCACAGTCATAACGTTACGATATCATTTGAATCCACGGAACAAAAGGCATCCATCAGACGCAAACCTTTCACAGATCAATAATCAAGACAAACACAAAAATAGACTCAACTAACCCTTTCATCCCTTTATTCTGAAGTAGACACTTCCATCGTTCCAACTAAGAATCTGAGTCAAAAAATCAAACGAGAATGGCTAACGGTGTAGATCCCGATAAGACGGCTCAATATGAGCCGTCTTATAAGGATCTACACTGATTGCAAAAATGTTTTGGCTTGCAGAGCTGAGCTGAAATTGTTAAAAATTAACTCTATTTCATATACAATACAGGTACGACTATTTAATTTCAAAAGGCTAACAGACCTGTAAGCTTCTTTTGATGAAGTGTGGACATTTAAATTAGTGCAAAACAGGCATGTTGTGAACGATGAAGACCAGACTGGCAAACAGGTGTTATGAACACTCCAATCTTGATCAACACTGTTTGCAAATGCGTCTCTTTTTTCTCTACAGGAATGAAGGAGGTAACCCTTCTGATGCCAAATATCAAAAGATTTGTATTCAAACTTTAATGACTCCCTTATAAGTGGCGTACACGTTGATCCTGACGAGACATCTCAGCGAGAACTTCAAGTTAAAAGCGTCAAAACAAAACATTAGGTTAATGAACCTATAGGAAATAAGTTATTCTAATCCAACTATGTGATAATGCATAAAAATATGTGGCTATTTACACCTACAATTAAATTTCTGGGCCCAGTTGTTCAAAGCGTCGTTAGCTTAACGAGTTCGTTAAGAGTCATTTCGTTAACTGTTTTAGCGGATTCAATATACAATATTCTGATATTTTTGCTGAAAAAATGTGAGTAGCTTTTGCATTGCAAAAGCTACTCACATTTTTTCAGCAAAAAAATTCTGCGTATTTGCGTATCACCCGATGTAAATTTTAACGAATCGTTAACTAACGACGTCGTTAGCTTTGAACAACTGGGCCCTGGAATACAAAACGCTGATCAAAAGCATATACTGTCTGTAATTGGACACAAAAATGTCCAAACCGCGAAATGTCGCCGATTATTGTAGATCCCAATTTCACCAACTTTTCGCTATATATTATAGGAAAACATGGGATGTTCAACACATAGACTTGCTTATGTAATAAAAACTAACAGTAATGATTCTCTAATAATTAAACATTGACCCAAATAAAGCTACATCACAATACCATGGGCCGCTGAGTGGGTGGGGAGGATGGAGTGGGGATTTAAAAAGTAAGAGACTACTTTAGAAATTTATGATCGAATCGCATGATAGCCATCAAAAAGTAAAGCTCATCTTTCATTTTCAGTAACCGTGCATATCTAAGAAAATTTCATTGCCAATTATAGGGATACGATTCTAGTTACAAAATGTTTGCTGGAACTATCAGAGTATATACTATACGCTAAATGAATATTTGATTTGAAGGACTTATGGCCTTCAGTGCAGCGGGACATTTTTAGCCTTTAGGAACTGATTGATCTCGCAATTCTGAACAAAGTCAGCAAGTTGTTCTGAGAAAAAAAGCTAAAATCTGTTATTTAAATGACTTCGTTCAGGTCACTTCTTCAACATCAGGTTCTACATTTTACATCCAGTTAATCTTAAACTAGTGCCAAGAGAGTTTCGAAAGCGGAGTATTGATCGATATACAGAACAGTCTAAATACTGGTTGTACATTTTGTACAATGCGACCGGGAGATTTAATTCGACACGTAATGGTTCCCGCTGGACATTCATGTTACAGCTTTACGACTAGAGCCATTGTCGTTTGTCTTGTTCGCTGAGTTAGACAATCTAACATTAAATATCCCCACAATCACGTAACAAAACTCACGTAAAATAAAGAATTCTTCTGGGAGTAAAGTGGGAAGCGACTAAAAATAATCAGATTTCCAGCTCAATATTTCATATATAAATGTATAAATGGCGGTTATTGTTTTCTTATTATTACTTGCATGATACTTTCATTGGATTCAATGTTAAAAGTGTTTTTCATGTCTATATTTGAACAACCAGTTAATAATTTATTGTAATACTAAGGTTGTACATGCTCTCGTATTCTACGAGGCCGCAACTGTTCCAGTTCAGGTTCCTTTAAACACAACCATTTAGTTTATTTTGTGGAATTCGTTCATATTTTCGGGACATGTTAAAACTAAATAATCGCGTTTACCTAAGTACTGGGACAGAGAGGCTCGAGCAAATATATGCACATGATATATTCTATATAGGTCACTGTATGAATTTTATTTAGTTTCGATGAAAGATACATGTAACACAGTTAACACAAAGAAACCTTTTTAGTATTTATCATGGGCCAAATCTAAGACCTAGAATGGACAAAATATTGCCATTTTGGAACTGATCATGTGCTTATTTGTTGAACCGGAACTTATGCGTATTCCTCAACACTAAATAAATTTTGTTTGACCCGGAAGAAAACACTCGAGTTATGGTATGAAAATAAATAATATATAAGTAACATACAACAGGTACCATAACTCAGTAAAATAGGTATCAAAATAGCCCAAGTACAAACAGCCTCATTCAAGATCTTCCCTATATCACTGCACAAAACATACTTAGAACAGCTACACATTCTTGTTTACAAATATTTTAGAGTGCCTACACAATCTGGCTAACAAATATTTTGGACTTCCTGCTCATTCTGGCTAACAAATACTTAGGACTGCCTACGCATTCTGGCTTACATATAGTTTGAAGTGCCTCCACAATCTAGTAAACAAATACTTTGGACTGCCTACGCATTCTGGCTTACATATATTTTGAAGTGCCTCCACAATCTAGTAAACAAATACTTAGGACTGCCTACGCATTCTGGCTTACATATATTTTGAAGTGCCTCCACAATCTAGTAAACAAATACTTTGGACTGCCTACGCATTCTGGCTTACATATATTTTGAAGTGCCTCCACAATCTAGTAAACAAATACTTTGGACTGTCTACGCATTCTGGCTTACATATATTTTGAAGTGCCTACACAATCTGGTAAACAAATACTTTGAACTGCCTACTAATTCTGGCTTACACATATTTTGAAGTGCCTATACAATCAGGTTAACAAATATTTCGGACAGTGTTACTAAAATGTTTTAAGTGCAAACATAGTCTGACTAACAAACATTTTGACTGTATGTATATTCTGGTAACAACATCACGAAACACGCCTATATAATTTTGACCCCCTTAAACCCCACTTTTATAAAGTAAAACTGGGGTTTACAGGGGTATACATTATTTTCCTTATTTCTGCTCAAAAACATAGATTATGGGTACTCGTTAGAACTGCCTCGCCGAGGCGGTTCTAACGAGTATCCACAATCTATGTTTTGAGAGTTTTTTATCTGAATTTTTTCAGTTTTTGGAGGTGAAATTGTCTATATATTTGAATAGGCGTGTTTTCGTAATGAAATATTTCGGACAGTGCTACTAAAATGTTTTAAGTGCAAACATAGTCTGACTAACAAACATTTTGACTGCATATATATTCTGGTAACAAGTACGTGCACTTTTGATTGCTCAGTAGTATACATATGGCTATCAAATAGTTGGAACTGTAGACTGAAATTTAAAACACTCAAAAAATTTTACTATTTACGACCCAGAAAAAGAAACATATTATGATCTATATTCAATCAGTTTTGTTCAGTTTCCTAATTCATTTTGACTGTCTTTATTTCTATTAACTTATTACAGTGACAAGCAAATATATATTCCATTTTTATGATGTAACAGCTGTCAGCTGTCACTCAGGCGAGATATATTTCGAGCTATTAACCTTTTCATTTCTGAGTTCTGGGAAGAAGACTCTTCTATATTTATATCTGGTCAGAATGGGTCTGAGGTCAACCAACCAAAATCATACATCACGAAAACATGCCTATATAATATTGACCCCCTTAAACCCCCCTTTTATATAGTAAAACTGGGGTTTACAGGGGTATGCATTATTTTTCTTATATCTGCTCAAAAACATAGATTGTGGGTACTCGTTAGAACCGCCTCATCGAGGCGGTTCTAACGAGTACCTACAATCTATGTTTTGAGCAGAAATAAGAAAAATATCGGAGTTTTTTATCTGAAAATTTTCAGTTTTTGGAGGTGAAATTTTCATTGTATTCGAATAGGCATGTTTTCGTAATGTTTCGGAAAATCATAGAGTACACACAAAGACAAAATTACGACTGTTCAAACAGACAGACATTGGCCTAAAATAGATGGGGTGTAGTCAGGCGTTCATGGAAAGTAGCATGCCTATCAGCCTGAACAGAGATTTAGAAAAAATACGGAAATAGTAATGTCCGGGGTTTAGAAAATCTCTTTATAGCTTGGCTGAGACATAAGTCTGGAAACAGCCACATTGCAGGGAATGACACGATGTCTCCCATAGAACTTTTTAAGTGTTGACACACGTTTTTTCTTTCATATCTCTTGAGTCAAGAGTCTTTTAGTGAGTAGTCTTTCTCGGTTAGAGCCATTGTTCCAAATTGGGGTCTCAGTCTAAAATCAAAAAAGAATAGCAAACAGTGTAGATCATTATGAAACATCTCATCAGGACATAAATTGTTTGTCTATAGGACTGAACGTCTTCATACTCTTTTTGAAATTCCAATCAATTCGTTTAATGGTTTATAACAGTATGTGTTTGCTTTTACTTTTAACACTGCTTTACAGCTGCAATATTTTGACACATTTGTTAGACAACGGCATCACAAGCAGCCAGTTCAACAAAATACAGTATCCCCCGTGAATTGGCATCGAACGCTTTCTTAGAATCTCAGCGTAGTCAGTATTCTGTGATTAGATAAATGTTTCCTTGTAAGGCTAAAACGAAATGCAAATCACTTTAAATTTCTGTCAAGGCAGAAATGTTTTGCCCAGAATGTATGCAGATAAAATGTACTTTTTTTTTAAAATTTATCAGGTGTATTTTTCTAACCGTGCTATGCTGAAGGAGACCTATATTATGAGAATAAGGATACATTTTTTCTGATAAAAAAAAAAAAAAAAAAAAAAGGTATACTATTTCTAGCATTATTACGTTAACAAGTTTACGTAATGCGTATCCATTCCCCATCCACCCGACCCTTTGTTGTCCCACAATATGTATTAAGTGATTTCTTGATCTTGAATACTTATTTCAACATTTCTTTCTATCAACTTCTGACCTAATGTGTCCGATGATCAAAACATCCTCAGTTGCCTTATTATATAAGGGAAAATTAAATGGCCAACTGGCTCTAGATATCCGGGTAAATGATTGTCTTTGTTCCCCATGTAAACGTGCGTCGTGGGTAGCCATTACGTGCTTCTAATAAGTACCGCAACACTTTATCATGGAGAAATAAGAAAGCAAATGTCAACAGTATTTATTGCCTAAAGCGGACATCTTATCTAGAGTTATGGAAGATAGGAAATATAAATTTCCTACATATAGATAGATTAAAGTAATCCTTGTAATGAGAGTATCCTCAATACCCAACCTAGATGTCCCAAAAAAAAAAAAAAAAAAAAACTAGAGAAGTCTTCACGATAGATCATGATATCGGGCAAATTGTAGCTTCACTCTTTATATGCATTAAGCGGCATGTGCATTGCGAAATACATGGCCATGAATTAGTCAGTTCACTCACTTTTGATCTCCCACGCAACTGCACGTATTTGTCTAATGTATTCGGATACCAACATTCCTTACCATGCTTCTTCCGAAATTTCATAAGTCCATTTGACTACCTGTTTAATGCGTCTAAAGATTTGCTGGATAAATAGTTGATCAGAAGTAGCGTTCGGCGGGGTCTGATCTGGATCTACACTGCTTATCCAGGTTTGTTTCAGATTATTTTGGGTACATGCGGTAGCTCACTGTACCGACTGACTAAAATTCTCTCGCGTTTTAACTTTGACATTAATGTCCTGAGGAATACCAAGCGTAAAACAATTATTTCCTTTATCATATGTTAGTCGGAAGCAAAAGTCTGTCGTCTGGAGAGTATGGAATCTTACTCCATTAAAAGGTCTTTAGGGAAAGGATGGCTATGATGTCGCCAAAGGTACATTTACACATCTAATCTATAAAATAGAAGACAACTATGCTGCGAACTTCTTTGTAACTACACGTTTTACTATGATCATAAATACACCAGAACAGTGAAAGTTGTTAACTATACAGACAACCCTCTTTATACCGACATTTGATACAACGACAAAATTCGTTATAATGACAATTTAAATGTCACGAAACCTTCGCAAAAGAGGAAATGATTAATCACAAATTATACAAGAATATTGTATTTATTGCTTTGAAGAAACATATGTTTTGGATATTTGTTAGAATCGCCTATGTTGTATGAGGAAATAAGAACAAAACAAGACCTTTCTTACATATAACTCTGCTCATTAAGTATTCTTTACAACAGCAAATTCATTTTAATGGCAACGTCTCTGGGAACAAATGCTGTCGTTGTAACGAGGGTTCACTGTATAATATGTAGACAGCGATAGCCAAGATCACCATAAGCTTTTGTGTAGACTTTACTGTGATGTTTCATTGATGAAACACCTAGCGGACCAAACAAATCAGAAATGAGGGTAACTTTCAGTCGAGTGAGCGTTAATTAAAGCACCCCAACCCAACGTTCAAAGTAGCTATTTCTGGTGACATTGCCAAGGCGATTCATCTGCTGTTTGATCGTGGATTTTCCTAGGTAATTCCACCTATTTGTTTTCATAAAAATGTCACTGAATTTTCTGTTCTTAATAATTTCGATTACATGCCAGAGCAGCTGGTCTCTTTACTACTCATATTACTTGGATCGAAGAATCTGCACTGGCTTTGGTGGAAGCACTGAGTTGGGCGCCATTATGCGGATCGAATTTTATATGTATTTCTGTATTACGAGTAGCATCGGGACCCAGGTGAAAGTTAGTTGACTGTAAAAGTGCTTTAACCCCCGCCCCGGTAGTTTATACTACTGACCGGTCTAAGACGGTGGTCCCGGTGTTGCTCTTTCTCTGTCTAGCTTTGTGGTTTATTCTACGTGGCAAAATTATTAAGTCTTGCCTTGTTTTATTCAGTCCTTTTAGCATTGCGATTACCTCGCTTGGGGAAGAGTTAGCTTTTGTATTGCATGGTTGTTACAGTGTATGTACGTATTTGCTGTCCGTCGTAGTTTATTTGCTATTCTCTTGGTGTCATCGGTAAGCTATGTTCTGTGACACTTCCTGCACATTTTCTTATTTTCTTTACTATTTAACAGATATTCTAATTTTATCAGTAAAAAGACCAAATAAAATGAGACATCTGGGGCTCTGATGTTGTGTGTGTGTGTGTGTGTGTGTGTGTGTGTGTGTGTGTGTGTGTGTGTGTGTGTGTGAAAAGCGTTCAATTCTGAAAACTGTAAAAAGGATAAATAATCATAATCATGTCACTTTAATATGAAAATTAATTATTTCGAGTTAACCCAGAATATAGGTATACATAGGCAGTAGCTGGCATAGGTGAACAGTATTCATTACGAAAACACGCCTATTCAAATATATAGAAAATTTCAAAAACTGAAAATTTTCACATAAAAACTCTGATATTTTTCATATTTCTGCGACGAGGCGATTCTAATGAGTACCCACGATCTATGTTTTTGAGCAGAAATAAGAAAAATAATGTATACCCCTGTAAACCCCAGTTTTACTATATAAAATTAGGGTTTAAGGGGGTCAATATTATATAGGCATGTTTTTGTAATGTGATTGAGGCCAGTCTGTGTACCGTCGCAGTTAGCCGAGACTCTATTCTATCCTTCGATACATTGTACAATCAGACTCCTATTCACTAATTGCTATGCACTATTTTGCGTGAATGCGCAGGCTTATCTGTGTCTGTTTTTAGCATATACTATAAGAACCGTATTTTCATTTAGCGTCACATTTGGATTGGCTATGGTACAACGCAGTTTAACGTAATTTAATTCTGAGTTAGCGACAGTATATTTGCTTGCGGTATGAATAATGAATGAACACGCAGTGATTCATAAATCTACCTGGTGTCAAATTTACACCTAAATGCAAGTTATGGCATGATGGTTTTTAAGACAATTGATTTAGCAATATATTCCCTTTAAAAGCCCTTTGGGATTAACTCTTAAATCGCTAGCCACATTTTCAGCAGATAAAACTTTGAAATATCTTTTTATTATTTTTCAGAGAGAATAAGGCTGGACAGTCTATGCCCAGCAGACGATTCACATGAAAAGTCAAGTCTTTTCGTTCTCTTAAAATAACAAAACCAATCTTAGAATATCGTCTGCTACAATGGTTAAGAAATGGTAAAGTAAACTGGATTGTGCACAATCCAGTTTACTTTACCATTTCTTAACCATTGTCCAGTGCTATAAAAACATAATGCTGCTTCAATACTATTGTTTTTTTTTTTTTTTTTTGTTTTTTTTTTTATGAAAGAGCCTTATATTTATATGCAAGCGCTCCGGGTCCAGTTGTAAAAACATACAATGTATCTAGTTAAGGTATCATTAAAACTTTGATCATTAAATATGGCGTAAACGCTAATATGTTTGCTGAAAAAAATGTGAGTAGCATTTTTTTCTGCAAAAGTACCTGTGAATTAGATATTGTACTTACTAGAACAATTAAAGTTTTGGCTACTAGCGAGCTTGTTAAGCTAACGATGCTTTAAACAACTGGGTCCAGATGACCACCTGTTAAACATGATGTTTACTTTTTTTTATTGCTGTGTCTTCTATTTCTGCTTGGCAACGAATTGTTTCTCAACTACGGTTCTGTACAGTTAAGTCATTACTGTTACAGCCTCGGAAACTGCACTGCTGTTTATGAAGAAACTTAATAAAACCGAGTCTCCGAGTTTGTTCTTTTGTTTGTTCTTTCTTTCCAAAGACAACCTTTTAGACTTTTTTAGCCTTTTTATTTGACGTCACTGTAGCTGGTTTTAAGTGCCGTGTGGCGCCCGTAAAACGTCTCCCCGTACTTCATCATAGTGCAGATTATATTTTTAATTCCTTTGAGATCACTGAGCCTATTCTGGTTACTTGAAAGTCAAATACCGCTCAAGCCGGTGCTAGGGAGCGTATACAGTCTCGCAAACAAAACTGCTGTAAATGAAGAGACTTAGCAAAACCGAGTCTTCGATTTTCGTTTTTTGTGTTCTTTTTTCCAAAGGCAACATTTTAGATTTTTATTGGTCCTTGGACATTGCTTTTACCTTATGAAGAAATAAGCATTTTTAATTTGTTCGTGATACGGCCCAAATATAACAGTAAACTGTTATTTCTCTAAAATACCAAAGGGCTTTGTCCGTATCACCACAGAATGTCTTATCAACCCATATATGCCTAGCGCCCCATAAAAGGGATATTGCCAAACAGTGTCGACCTTGATCAGACGCCTCAGAACGTGACGTCTGATCAGGATCTACACTGTTTGCATTAAATACAGGAATTTCTTTTAGCTATGGTAATAATACAAAATAAACTTTCTATCTGTTGTAGTAGAAGAGTTCACTCGGGATAAATGGTTAAGTCTTAGGGTTAAGGAAATTCTATCGTTAAATTTTGGCATGTAATTTTTTAGAAATTGGTGTTTTAGTAACAAAAATATATTTAGATATATAAAAAAAAAAACAACAACAACAACAAAAAACAAAAAACAAAAAAACGGTATGCTATGAAAATGTACTTTTGAAACATCTCTACAAACAAATTATAACATTTAATTATGTATTTTTGGTCGGCAACTAATCTATTAATATTTCGCACCAAACAGTATAAATATTTTTCTTGAAGGAATGTTGTTATACTATGTCTCATAATACAGGCACTAATTAAGTTTTGTGTATATCATACCAAATCCACACTAAAAGAAATCATATTTTCGATGCGGAGATCATAGCGCCCTGACCAGTCTTTGTAATAGCTCAGTTTGTCAACTTACCGAATTATTGACCACTGTATAGACTTAAGGCAGGGACCCTGGTTAATTTGTGTGAATCTCATGAATCTCACTGTTCACCCTTACTCGAAGAGACTTTTCCTTTGATGCGGACCACAGTATACAAAGCAACCAAGAAGAGGCGTCATGAGCAAATTGCATTGCACCAGTATCCATTAACATTTTATATGCTGAGATTGCTTGAGACTACTCGTCTCCACCATTAGTAGACTAAAAGAAATGAAACATCAACGATTAGGCCACACTGTTTTAATTATTGGGTGTATTACGATACAAGGTATAACGTGCATACTATAAAAAATCAAGAATGTTGCCTTTGGAAATACATCACGAAAACATATCTATATAATTTTTACCCCCTTAAGCCCCACTTTTATATAGTAAAACTGGGGTTTACAGGGGTATACGTTATTTTTCTTATTTCTGCTCTACATTTTGTAAAACATAGATTGTGGCCTCGTCGAGGCGGTTTTAACGAGTACCCACAATCTAGTACCCACAATCTATGTCTTGAGCGGAAATATGAAAAAAATGTCAGGATTTGTACCTGAAAACTTTTAGTTTTTTTGTGGTGAAATTTCCAATACATTTGAATAGGCGTGTTTTCGTAATGAAAGAACGCATAACAGATCGAAAATTGGAGACTTGGTTTTATTAAGTTTCTCCATATACAGCAATTTGGTTAGCGAGGCTGCATATGTTCCTTGCACCAGTTTATATTTATTTGTTTATTTGTTATTTGTTCGAATATTTATTCTGTTTTGACGAAACATTGTTTTGTGTTTTCAATTCATGTAATTAAACCTTCTAACTGTACGTTGCCTTGGGATGGCTGTGTTCTTTGTTTTTGTCTTATTCCTGGATATCCCGATAAGATGCTACAATGTAGTGCTTAACCCATTTATGCCGAGTGGACTCTTCTACCTTAGCTCTTTGGGCCGGTCCATTGCTAGTAAAAAGGGGTTCCTGATTAGTTTTATTATAACCTTGTTTTACAGAAATTCCTGTACTGCGGCGTCTGATCTGGGTCTACACTGTTTGCCAGTGTCCCTTTAGTGGGACGCTAGGCATAAATGGATTAAGATTTTTGCCAACATTTTCAGACGGATGTAACTTTTCAGACAGAACTTGCATCAATAGTATTTATTTTTTATTTTTTAAAAAAAATGGGGTTACTCGTTCAACGAGAATTTGCGCGTAGAGGGCGCAGATTCTTTTCTATAACCTTCTTCCTCCTTCCTCTGACAGGTCCAGCCCAAAAGGTGGTAAATATTTACATATCCCCCTGGAAGGTCCTTTCTGACTCAAACAGATAACGCATTTATAACGCTTAGCACGCTGGGTAAATTTTTCAGCAGACGAAATATTGAAATACTTTCTTTGTTTTCCCAGAAAATAGGATTTGACAACTCATGCAATGTCAAATAATGTTTTGTTCTTGACAATACACGCAAAGAGTCTCCACTGGAGACAATTTGCATGAAATATCATATTTTATGGGAAAAATATGAAAAATATCATCAATTTGTCGTTTGCTAAATTAATCCAGAGAGTGGTAATGGTTAAAGTTGAAGTAGGGTACACAAGACGTTGTAATGATATTAAGCAGTAACGCAATCCAAGAAGTAACGCAAACAAATATTGAACCAACAATTGATGCCAGACGGTATAATGAATTATTAATGAGGCAATAATTTAATAACCTCATCTCGCGTTAATTCAACGCTCTGATACAAATGTACTTATTACGTTCATGCAACAGCATGACTTAATGCTTAGCACTCTGGGTAAAATTTTCAGCACACGACATTTTGAAGAAGTTTTCTTATTTTTATTTTGTAAATATTTTAATGTCGTGGAAGGTGTAATCTTTCTGGTTCAAACAGATAATGGATTTTTTTACGCTTAGCACTCTGGGTAAAATTTTCTTCCCAGAAAACAGGATTTGACAGTTCATGCACATTGTCTCCATTGGAGACAGTTGACATGAAATGTCAAATCCTGTTTAATGGGAAAAATAAGAACAATAACCCCAATTGGTCGTCTGCTGAATTAGCCCAGAAAGTAGATAGAGTTTATTCATTCTCCTTTTTTAAATATAGGATTTATAAACCGAGGGAGGTAAAAACAAATCCGATAAAGCGAAGCACGAGTTTCTTTATCGGATTTTTTTTACCTCCCGAGGTATAATAAACTGTATATTACATGTACATGCATTTCGCCGCAATAGAGTACACCATTTAAGAGGCTTTTGTGGCAAGTCTAGTCTGCCAGTTTGTTTACGCTGTCATTTCTATTTTGGGTCGGCGTAGTAATAAATAATATATTTAGGATAGCTTGTGTTTTTATCCTAAATGATATTGACAGCAGGGTCAAAATCTAGGCTGTTCATATGTACCAAAAAAACAAAACAAAAAAAACATGTAGTTCCGGTTAAAGAGATTTATTTCCCCGGCTAAAAGGAAATATTTCTTCTTAGAAAACAAGGAAAATACCAGTTTTATGTCTGGTAGAAATCATGGTATTTCTTGGTTATGCATGTAATATAAACGGTTAATTTACCCATTTAGGTTGCTAAATTTAAATATCATCAGACGACATTTTAAAAATTTTATAATTTTTCTGTGAAATTTAGGTTATAAATCCTATTAAAAGATGAACATGACAATACCATTACGAAAACACGCCTATTCAAATATATTGAAAATTTTACAACTAAAAAAGAAAAAAAAAGTCAGATAGAAATTCTGATATTTTTCATATTCCTGCTCAAAACATAGATTGTGGGTACTCGTTAGAACCGCCTCGGCGAGGCGGTTCTGACGAGTACCCACAATCTGTGTTTTAACAAAATAAGAATAATGTATACCCCTGTAAACCCCAGTTTTACTATATAAAAGTGGGGTTTAATTGGGTCAAAATTACATTGTATATAGGCGTGTTTTCGTGATGATTGCATTTTTTCTGGGAAAACAAATGAGCCGTAACGTCTGAAAACGTACTTTCGGACATGCGCGCCCAGCAAAGATTCAGATCAGCATGCGTATTCGCGCAGTTTCATCAGAATCTCATCAGAAACTTCACTTGGCGCATTTTGGGTAGCCAAAAAATGCAATTTATCGTCCTGCGGACAACGAAGACCATAATCAGACGGCGCGGATGCGCCGTCTGATTTGAGTCTTCGTTGGGCGCACGTGTTTGAAAGTGTATTTTCTCACACCGAGGCTCAAATGTTATATGAAATGTCGTCTGCAAATTTCATCGTCGGCGTTCTTCAATTAAGAACTTATTTGTTATTTCGTAGCAAGCTGATCCGCTTATTGAATCATACAGAGCCTGATTAACTGGACATCAGGTGGGGATCTTCAATCAAAAAGCCAGACAATTCTGATTGTGTCCTAGTACAGACTGGTGATGAGATCTCTTAAGGTTTATGGAAGACATTTGTTTTTCCAAACTTGCATTAAAGTGGTCTGGATGCACTATTTTTACAAGGGAAACAACATTTGTGTTTTTCCTATGCATCTAGCACATTCTCAAAAGGAAGCACTCCTAAAGGAAAAAAAATTGCTCCCATCACGAAAACATACCTACATGTATATAATTTTGACCTCCTTAAACCCCACTTTTATATAGTAAAACTGGGGTTTACAGGGGTATACATTATTTTTCTATTTTCCGCTCAAAAACATAGATTGTGGGTACTCGTTAGAACCGCCTCGCCGAGGCGGTTCTAACGAGTTCCTACAATCTATGTTTTGAGCAGAAATATGAAAAATATCAGAATTTTTATCTGAAAATGTTCAGTTTTTGGAGGTGAAATTTTCTATATATTTGAATAGGCATGTTTTCGTTATGCCTAGGATTACTGACATGTAAAAGCTTGTACTCTTTTTTGGAAAGTATTGGCTCCCCTTAGGTCACTGACCTGAAAGTATTTATTTCCCTTCTCAAAAAGGGGCCTAATATTCAAGAAAAAGTACATATACACCTGTAAAAGGAAGTACTCTTAAGAGAAACCATTTTCTCCCCAAGGATCATTGACATTTAAAGGGGGTACTCTTAAAGGAAATAATTTGCTCCTCTAGGATCACTGACAAGTTAAAGGTTGTACATGTACTCTTAAAGAAAAGTGTTTGCTCTCCTAAGGTCACTGGCCTGGCAGTATGTATTTCCCTTCTCAAAAGGGGGCCTAATCTTCACGGAAAAATACATATAGTTCCCTTAGGAGGCAACCTACACCATTTGATGTGTCTTATCTGTCCGAATATTAACAGAGTAAACAGGATAATAAGATCCTTCGATGGGAAAAATGCAAGACAGACCAAATACAAACCTGTCCTTCTAATTGGAATCCTCTGATTTTATCAGAGGCCTTCAGGGGAATTTCAGTTTTTTTTTATTTCTAAAATTTCCGCATCAACATGAAAATGTATCACCATTGTATATTTTATAACACAGACAATGTTTCTGTTTTGATATTTTGGAAGCTTTGTTTGCATATGGTCAGGTCTAAGTTAGATTTCTTGAGGAAATGGAAGCTATCCTAAAGATGGAGATGCTAATGAAAAAGGCAAAGGAATCCAATTAATTTGACCTAGTTGTCAGTGGGTAACTGACTGCTGTCTCCCAGTGCGTACTGCTGCTTGTGAAGTGTTTCTCCTACGTTAAGGGGACTGGATACACTTAACAGTTTGTCTGCCCTTTTTAAAATGGGATATAAGTTTTATGGCTTCCTATTTTGTTTCCTATACACCAAGCCCTTCTGAAAAGGAATCCACTCTAAAAGGAAAGAATTTGCTCCCCAAGGGAGCAAATTCTTTCCTTTTAGAGAGGATCCCTTATCCGAAGGAGACAAAGACATTTTTGACAGATTTGTCCCCTGTGAAAGTGTAGGCATTCTCCTTAAGCCAAGTACAACCAGTTTTGAAAGATTGTGTTTTCATTTGCAAGTAATAAAGATCTATTCAGGACGCAATTGAAATTTATCATCACGAGTAGATTCTGGGTTAAATTTGTCATCGATCTGCTTTCCGATTTTATATTGCGCAGAGACCAGTGAACTACGCGAGAAAACGTTCCGTTCTGACATGTGCGCTCTACGAAGATCAAATCAGCATTCGTGCAGTCCGATCAGAGTCTTCGTTATCCGCAAGAAGAAGGTTTTCATCCTTTGCTCTCGCAAAGATGCACCTATTGAAGATTCTGATCAGACTGCGCAAATGCGTCGGCTGATCTGAATCTTCGCTGAACACACATGTCCGCAGATACGTTTTGAACGTTGCGCCTCCAATGTTCTTTCTTTACGACTGCTGAGCAATATGTAGATTAGCTTTTCCTATCAAAGAGGAATTTTAGCGTGAAAGTTCAAGCACTGCACGACATCGTAAAATCGAGTAAAATCGATATTTGGATTTCATCTATGCAGAAGTGACATGAAAATACAAAACAAAGCTGACTTTGTACCAAAAGAGTTGTCACTGTGGCCTTTAAGTTTTTCGGTTGATAACAATGAAAAAGACCCACCGTTGATTCTCCGAGTGTGTCATTCATTACAAAGTAGTTCAGTCGTTCCATGATTCCACAATCATTTTATAGACTCTCTACAACGGATATAAAGTCAGATTCCTAGACTGGTTCCAGTCTCCAGTGACTATTTGTTTCCGATAATCCTGTTTGATGATTCACTGAAATAAAACCAAAATGATATCTAGAGTGACCAGCCTTTATAGTCATGATATTATTTTGGTTTTATTTTAGTGGGCTCTCAAAGAGGATTATAAGAAATATTTAGTCACAGGAGACTGGACCAGTCTACCAGATACCATGTCAGCTCTAGTTGCTCAGTATGCTTTTTGCCAGTCTGTTTGAAAAGACTTATTGAAATTTTATGACAAGTAGTGCTGTAAAGAATGACTGTGGCCGAATATTTAGGCTAAATAAGGAGAGCATTTGTGATCGCGACATTTGTCATTATGCGCAAGTGTGGAGAGTGCAAAGCGTGGCCCCGTACTTGGGACTTATACATGTAGGCTTAAACATTCAACATGAAAACGGAATCCGCTCTAAGCTGACAGCGTTGACTGAGAGATGTTGCATTTTATTCATTATTCCTCTTAAACAGATATATCAAACAGAGTCTGCTGTTTTCTGTTGTTGTTGTTTTTTTTTTTTTTGTTTTTTTTTTTTTTTTTTTTTTTTGTTTTTTTTATTTCTTCTTTTCATAGATCTAGTTCATAATACTTTAATTTCAACATTTTATTCATTTTTCTGTTTATTCATTAATTATGAATTCATTTTGTTATTATTGTTTTTGTTTTCATTTTTGCAAGTGTACATTCATGGCTTTCAAGGGTAGAATATATTAATATGTCTCTATCCCTGAGCGTAACATACTATCTTAACACTATTATGGCCCTATCGCATCTTCCACACCTTTCGTAAATTAAAATGATGATTTTCAGGATTTGAAACTCGCATATCTTTACAATGTATATGTACATTATTCATTTGAATTGTGGCTGAATAAACCTTTACTAGTTACTGGACTAATGCATCAGACAACAAACAGACTAAGTTTTTTGTGTGTTTTTTTATCTATTTATTTATTTTTTTTTTTTTATTTTATTTTATTTTATTTTTTTTTTTTTATTTTTTTTTATTTTTTTTTGTTTCTTGTTGTTTTTCCCCCAGAAAATAGGCTTTGACAATTCATACAAATTGTCTCCTAAGAAATGACATATTTCACAATGTCGTCTGCTGAAATTTTAACCAGCATGCAAAGCGTGAAATTCCTTGCTGACTTGGTTCAGCATCCTGGTTATCAATTTCCTTTCGATTGAAGACTTTATATTGAAAATCAAGAAAGAAATCGATCGTTTCCAGTGGAATTTGTGCTATGTATTGTCTGTGAAGTATAGGGCGAGGACAACATATATAAGGCTGGGTATATTCTGGTTCTGAGTACATTTGTAAACCTAGATAATACGGCTCATTTTGTCTGTTAGTTTGTTGTTGTTGCTGTTTCTCAACCAAAACGTACTGATATATGTTATTTCTTATTTCTCCGTTAAAATTTTACGTTTTGGTTTCTGATTAGGCTAATCGCGATATGCTACTCTGATAAGCACGAGAATAAATGTTGTCGTGGAGAAATAAGGAAAAAAAATGTTATCTGCATACCCCGCTTAATTAGAGCCCTAGGGTGTATAGAACTTTAATGGTCCGGAGGCGCAAAGATTCCTTCTTCTCAGTGAGAGGATTCGACTGAGATAATTGAAGGTATCTTGTGTCAAGACATAAGACACAATGCGTGTAGCTTTGAAAAAATATAGTTCAATAACGACAACTTATATAGAACCCTGCCAAAAGCATTAAAATGAATAGATACACTTTCAGGGGGAGATAACTTTGTCAAAAGACACAAATTCTTTCCTTTTAGCGTATACCTGGTTTGGTTTGCAGATGTGATTTCAGGAAGGCCCAACTTTAAATGAAATATCAGTTTGTGTTTTCTTTGAAAAATAGGAAAAATGCTTCTATATTTCGCATTACGAAAACACGCCTATTCAAATATATTGAAAATTTCACCACCAAAAACTGAAAGTTTTCAGATAAAAATTCTGATATTTTTTTCATATTACTGCTCAAAACATAGATTGTGGGTACTCGTTAGAACCGCCTCACCGAGGCGGTTCTAACGAGTACCCACAATCTATATTTTTTAGCAGAAATAAGAAAAATAATGTATACCCCTGTAAACCCCAGTTTTACTATATAAAAGTGGGGTTAAAGGGGGTCAAAATTATATAGGCGTGTTTTCGTGATGTTATGATGATTAATCATACAGAATGCTAAAGGTTAAAATGAATATGAGACATAAACGTAGTTCTAAGGTATGCAATTACATCCTGTGTATCCTCCAGGTAAACAGTGAAGCTCTTGATTAGAATAAGTTGATCCTCAGGCTGACATAGAGAAGTTCGCACTCTCGTTATCAGCATATGCGCTTCTGGACGCAGCTAAAAATTACCCATTTATGAAGAGTTGATTCTTCTACTTTAACTCTTTGGATAAGTTCATTTCTTATATAAGGGGTGTCTGGAAGTTTTTAATATTGTCATGTTTTATAGAAATATCTTAACTTAATGCAAACAGTGTAGACCTTGATCAGACGCCGCGTTCTGCGGCGTCTGATCAGGGTCTACACTGTTTGCCAATGTCCATTTTTATGGGACGCTAGGCTTATATGGCTTAAGCCTTAACGCACCATTTAAAACTGCTGTATACGACATTCTGAAAATCATTGTTTTCGTAGACAATTAGTCCCAGTCTTTTTTCTTTCCTAGAGTGAGACGTGCTTCATGACTGAGGCCTTTTCTGGGTAAGGCGTAAAACAAAATAGCTGTCTTTCCACTAATCCGACCGACCCTGTTTCAAACACCCGACACTGCTATTTTTTTTATCAGTAAAACTGCAAAATAAAAAAGTAATGCACCGACCCTTAACAAAATACCTGCATTTTCATAAAATTACAGGCCCGACTCTGTTCTTTTTTGGAGAAAAAAAAATAGAAAAAATAAAAAAAAGTTTCTCCTAACTACCGACCTTTTTTTCAGCATGTTAGTGAAAACACAGCTTTTTTTTACGCCTAACCTAATTTATATATTTGATGTTTCATGAAACTTGTTAAGTAAGGGTGTTTGTTGATAGTTTTAGTGTTATTTCTTCCATGAAAGTCACACATGTACATGCTACGGGTACTCAATGAAAGCTTAGCTTATTTTGTTGCTATTGTTGTTGTTGTTGGTGTTGGTGGTGTATATTATTAATAATAATAATATTTGGACAGAAGAGGAAAATAAAAACAAGTGTACAGCTGTAGCATCTATCTTGGCAACCAATAAAGTAATGATTCAGTCGAACCTCAATAGCTCGAACATCGACGGCTCGTTTACCACGGCTAATTCGAACACGTTTTGAGATCGTAGGAAATTCTTCCGGTAGCGCAAGATAACAAATAATTAAGGATATTGTCTTATTTTATCATGAAACTGTATGTTGTGTGTACTCATAGAGGCGATTCTAATGAGTACACTCAACATACCATTATTGTCTAGAAGATCGAAAAGAAGTCCCTAAATTATCGCCATTTGCTTCCTGACTGGCGTCATGATTAATCCTCAGTGGCTGCACCTACCCATTTCTCGAACAAATTCCCTTGATCCCAAAGAGGTTCGAGTTACTGAGGTTCGACTGTATTTTTCTTATTTATCCATAAAAAGGATATATTTTAGGTACTCACTAGAATCGCCTCGGCTATGCGGTTTTTTTTTTGTTTTGTTTTTTTTTGTTGTTGTTTTTTTTTTTTCTTTTTTTTTTTCTTTTTGTTTTTGTTTTTCTTTCTTTCTCTTTTTTTTTATTTGTGGAGAAATTAAAGAAAAGAAAATACTTGATGCCCCTCTTATTTAGAGTTATCTCATACAGCTACATGTAACAGTACTTCATTTTCCCTAGTATCATCTTATATTTTGTAAGAGTTTTAATTAATTATTTAATTAGTCAGTCTTATTTAGTCTAGAGTGCAAATTAAACGCGTTCGTACCAGATATTAGGTTACCCTTTATACCTATCTGGGCTAATTCAGCAGACGCCAAATTGGAGATTTTTTCTTTTTTTTCTCAGAAAATAACATTTTCCTTTGGAGACAATTTGCACAAGACATCTAATCTTATTTTCTGGGAAAAATGAGAAAAATAATTCAAAATGTCGTCTGCTGAAAATTTTACCCAGCATGCTAAGCGTTAAACATAATTATACGACGTAACGTGAAAAAATGTACCTTCGGATATGTGCACCAGCGAAGATTCAGATCAGCCTGCGCATCCGCGCAGCCTGATCAGAATCCTCACTGTGTGCGTTTGAAATGCCAAGGGTACAGAGTGATTTCATGCGGACAACGAAAACTCTGATCAGACTGGACGGATGTGCAGACTGATTTCAGTCATCGTTGGGTGCCCATGTCAGACGGTACGTTTTTTCACGTTGCAGTTAATATTTGTTTTAAGAGGGAGTGCGCTAATAGTAATAACTGAAGGCTTCATAATTCTGCTCTGTAATTATGTTTATTACACACAGGTTAAAATCAAAAGAAATCTATGAGACTGTCTGTCTCACCCCGAGTCTATGCTGGGGCAGAAGCTATGTTGTAGGAAATGCTGTTCCCTAGCTCAGTTGTTACATTTATGAATTCTCTCTTTTCACGTTCCTATGTCATATTTTATGTGGAAATGAATCTTTCTTCGTGTTAACAAGGCATCTTTCTTCGTGTTAACAAGGCTTAGGTTAAGTCAAGTCAGACAATTTCCATTTGATACGTTTTCATTTTTGTCTCATATAATCGATTATTTCTTGTACTGCAAACTTGCAATAAAGCATGTTCAGACTATTACGTTTGATTCATACAGTCTTGAAAACATGCTGCGCTTCATAATTACTGGTTCTTGTACACATAAATAATCCACACAATGTCTTCGAATTGAAAGCAACTCTTTGAAAATACAGTCGAGTTAAATGACTCGAACATCCATGGGACCATGTAAATTTGTTCTAGAACTGAGTAGTTCGAAACATTGAGGTTAAATTCAAAGCGTCAACAGGTAAATGGGTAAATTTAGAGATAGCTGTCCAATCTTCTATAAAATAATGGTATTTTGAGTGTCCTCATTAGAATGGCATTGCCGAGGCGCTTCTATTGAGTACACACACCAAACCTTTTCATGATAAAATGAAAAAATATCCTAAATATCCCCTAAAAATTGTTTTCTTGAACTGTTGGGAGAATTTCCTAGAGACTCAAAAACGAGTTCGAATCAGCCATGGTAAACGAGCCATCGGTGTTCGAGTCATTGGAGTTTTACTGTACATGTACATATACGTTTGTCTCAAAAAAAAAAATAATTAAACACATTTACAAAAAGATAATTTGTAAATTGTCTCTGCCATTTAAGACTTTAGAATTTATTTTGTTTGTATGGATATTACAATGATAATAAAAATGATACATACTGAGCAGTCGCATGACAAAACCTACAAAATTGCATGTGCGCCCATCGAAGACTCAGATCAGCCTGGGCATCCGCCCAGTCTGATCAGAGTCTTCGCTGTCCACATGAAAAAGCTTGCGTCCTTAGCTACCCATTACTCACAGCGAAGACTCTGATAAGACTAGGCGGATGCCCAGGCTGATCTGAGTCTTCGCTGGGTGTACATGGCATTTTGTAGGTTTTGTCATGCTCTGGCTCAATTACATGTGTAATATGCAAATTGTACAAAATGGATCCAGAAACAAGTCTGAAGACATTTGTTGAGCTGTTTCTCATATTTTATCAGCCAGTTTTTATTTGAAAGAAAAATGTTTTTTTTTTTGGAATATGCGGATAGACAGGATCAGCTGGTGCATTTTGTGCGTTCGTATTACGGCCATGAGTACGCTTGCTTGTTTTACTCAAAGTATTGGGACACAGAGGCCTGCGCAAACAGTGTAGACCCACAACATACGCCACACGACGCGGGGTCTTTGAGTGGGTCTACACTATTTGCCACTGATCCAACAGTTCGTAGACACATCAATCAACACCCAGCGGGCACATGACGTTCAAACAACGTCGTATTAGCGTCGATACAACGACAAGACGATAAAACGACGTTGACTGCTGGACAAGTAATAAAATGCCAAACCCAAACACAATTCAGACACTGCCGGCTGTTGCATCAAAGTTTAGGGGATTAATACACTTTCAGGAGCTGTTTGTTTTTTTGTTTGTTTGTTTTTTTTTGCAAATGTTCTTAAGCCCATAGTTTTTTTATACGAGCGTATTTCAAATTAAATGGTCAATACCTTGCACTTGCCTGTTAGCAGTCCCTCTAAAATCTTCAAAACAAGAAACGAACAGCTAAGTTATATTACGTGTAGTGAACGTCCGCCTCTTCGAAGTAACTGACACATATCATTTACGAAGCCAAGGTAGCGTAAGTATAATTTATACCTCAGATGATTTTCTACTTTTATATTCTAAGCAACTACCAAAATATATTATTCTGCAAATGTCTACTGCATAGTTGCCTGTATTATAATTTTGACCAATTCTGGTATCAAAACATGTAACAATAAAAAATTCAGAAACAGAGAACATATGGAGACAATTTGTTGCTCTATAAACTGTAGCGATCGGTGGCCTTTAGTGAGAAATGCATGTGATAACCTATATTAAACATATTAAATGCAACTGAATTATAAGTTGATCCCGATCAACTTTTGTGTGATAAAACGATAGAATCGTTACAGACTAATAGCATTTCATTCCACATTGAGTTTTCCCCCACTGACGTTTGTTATAAAATTTCCATTAGATTAATTGGAACAGGTATTCCGATTCACAACATAAGGCCATGCCTATCATACAATGTTTATGATTTTAATTAGATCTGTAGACTCTACAAACTCATTGGAAAGTAAAGTAAAAAAACAAAACATTCTAACCCTACGGATGGATTGCAGGAACGGCCCGTTTAGGTCCCTTGGGTCTGGGTGTGGGAAAATGTTGTTCCCTTACAGTTTCTTACTGCATCTTTGTCTTCAGGATATACTGATCTATGCTCATCATATATATATATATATATATATATATATATATATATATATATATATATATATATATATATATATATATATATATATATATATATCATTAAGAAAACACGCCTATTCAAATATAGAAAATTTCACCTCCAAAAACTGAAAAAAAAATCAGATAAAAAAAAAAATTCTGATATTTTTATATTTCTGCTCAAAATATAGATTGTGGGTACTCGTTAGAACCGCCTCGTCGAGGCGGTTCAAACGAGTACCACAGTCTATGTTTTTGAGTAGAAATAAGAAAAATAATTTATACCTCTGTAACCCCCGGTTTTACTGTATAAAAGTGGGGTTTAAGAGGGTTAAAATTATATAGGCATGTTTTCGTGATGTGATTTTATGATTGTCTGTGACACTTTATATCTTAAGGTCGTGGGATAATAAAGAGCTTGATGTGAAACAGGGTCGATTGACAGGAGATATACTTCGTTTATCTGAATGTTTAAAAGTTTTATTGTTTAAACATACGTGTGTATTTGATATGTAATATTTTGGTTGTCTTATGTGAATATATGTTAACATCGTACATAAAGCGTCTCGTAAGTCAAACTTTGGCTGGGGATCAACGTTTTTGATCTATTATATGTTTTATGCTTCTAAAGTCGATGTGTGACACTTTAATAAACTATTTACTTACTTATCACACATGTCAAGTTTTAAAACATTTACATCAAACCTTTGTAACTGAATAGTAATAGAGCCAGCGCATGACAAAACCAACAAAACGGCATGCGCACACAGCGAAGACTCAGATCAGCCTGGACATCCGCCCAGTCTGATCAGAGTCTTCGCTGTCCGCATGAAGAAAGCTTGGGTCCTTAGCTATCTATTGAGCAGAAAGCGAAGACTCTGATCAGACTGGGCGGATGCCCAGGCTGATCTGAGTCCTCGCAGGGCGCGCATGCCATTTTGTTGGTTTTGTCATGCGCTGGCTCAATTATCTTCACCACATACCTACATGTACCTAACTACCTTCACCACCTACCTACCTAACTACCTTCACCACCTACCTACCTAACTACCTTCACCATCTACCTACCTAACTACCTTCACCACCTACCTACCTAACTACCTTCACCACCTACCTACCTAACTGACCATATGAGTGGCAACGTGAGAAAACGTATGTTCTGATATGTACGCCAAACAAACTCAAATCTGCCTGCACATCCGCGCAGTCTGACTAGAGTCTTTGTTGTCCACACGAAGAGATCCATGGCTATCTAAAATTTGCTCAGTGAAACTTCTGGTCAGGATGAGTATATTCTGGTTGACATAAGGATAGTTATTTAGATAAAAAAAAGGTTATCCAAACATTTTATTGGCAGCATGTAAATAACCGTATTCGTATTTCATTAGACTGCATTTCAATGTACTGCTGCTATGTAAAGAGGTGCATTTTAGTACATGTAGCAATAGAGGTTGCTTTATCAAATAAACTTTACTTGACTAACAGCGTCAGTGGAACTTTGTATTCGTAAATAAAAATAGACTATCAAATAGATTTTTAAAAGGAATGACCCTTGAGAGCAACGGACACATTCTCACAAAAATAATCACTATGTTAGTATCCTAAATTCTTTACTACAGTATAACCTCAATGGCTCGAACACGGATAGCTCGTTTACCGTGGATGATTCGAACTCTTTTTTCAGTCCCTACAAAATTCTTCCAATAGCTCAAGAAAACAAATAGTTAATGATTTTTTTTTTCTTATTTTATTATGGAATTGTATGTTTGTGTACTCATTAGAATCGCCTCATCGAGGCGATTCTAATAAGTATACGCAACATACAATTATTGTGTAGGAAAAAATCGAAAAGATTTCCCTAAATTATCGCTATTTGCTTCTTGAACTGGTGTCATGATTAACCCTCAGTGGCTCGAACTACCCATGTCTCGAGCGAATCTCCATGGTCCCAAAGATGTTCGAGCCATTGAGGTTCGACTGTATATAAACAAGTCTAAATATTGAAGGACTACCCCGACAATAAGATAGTCATGATCAAAAGTCAGACTTTGTGTACCGTAAGTACCCAACACTTTCAGACGGAAATGCCTGTGATGGGGACAAACAGTGTAAACACAAATCCAGTTCTGCATCTTTTGCCATTACGTCAGCCAGTTTTGGTCTAATGGAAGCATTTAAATTTTAGAAGAGTGTCATATACAGGTAAGGTGTCCGAATATTAGGGCATCTAATAATTTTGTGTATATGTAATTGCTTTAACACTGGCAAGTGATAGAAATTATTTTTAAAGTACTCATAAAATGGGTAGTAAATGCATTTAAACCACTGATGTATTAAAACAGATTATACTAGCAAACACCAAAAGATCTAAAATGTACAATCAAGGAGCAGCAAAAGATACTCTATGGGTACACTCAGCATATATATATATATATATATATATATATATATATATATATATATATATATATATATATATATATATATATATATATATATATATATATAAAATATACATATATATATATATATATGTATATTTTTATATATATATATATATATATATATATATATATATATATATATATATATATATATATATATATATATATTTCAGAAAACAGGAATTGTCATTTCATGCAAATTATCCCCTTAGGAACTCAATATCATCAAATTGTCGTCTGCTGAATTTGTCCACAGAATAGTAAAGGTAAAACAGATTAAATATTCACTTTGTGGATCTTTGCATAATGGATAAGTAAATTATTAATGTACTCTCTACATGCCCTGAACCTCATCATGATACGTATTCGCCCTTCTTTTCAGAAAAGAGACTTTGACACTTCAGGCAAATTGCCTTCTTCTTTAGAAGACAACTTGCATGAAATATCAAAGTCTATTTCCTAGGAAAAATAAGAAAAATAAATCAAAATTTTGTCTGCTGCATTTTTTACCTGTTTGTGGGGTCTTTGCAAAAGGAATATTAAATAATTAAATAAATGTACATGTCTGAAACATCAACATGATACCATTCTAAGCCAAAAGAAAACAACAAAGGAGCATACTTACCGAAAGGAATACTTGCATAGATTATATAAATCCAAATCCAGATTATTAAAGCTTTCATCCTGCATGGTATATATTCCGCATATATATATTCTGTACTTATATAATCCGGATACTTCTAAATGACCCAAACTATAGGTATTGTCACAAAAACAGAAATCTTATCATACTTCCAACCCCAAGTCTAACTACTCAAGATTTCCGTATTTGTTTAAAAGAAACAGCGAATATACACATTATAAAACATTTTCACTGGGTACAAATGTATTGTGTTTGGATCCTCTTATTTCGATATATCTTACACTTTCCTTACTATTAAACACGAATTACCGCAAAATGTCAAAGGAATCCATGTTAATGACGTTACAATATGTTTCTCTCAAATGCATAAACACTTTCCTGTCAATGCCAGTAGATTCCTGTTGATTCTCTTGTGCTTAATTACGATCACAGATGGTGACGAATCATAATTATTATTATTGTAATTACACACATACCTTATGTCATAACTTGTATTCGTTAGTTTTACACATACCTAAAGTCATAACTTGTATTCGTTATTTTTACACATACCTTTTGTCACAACTTGTATTCGTTGTTTTTACATAAAAACCTTAAGTCATAATTTATATTCGTTATGTATTTTAATGACAAGCAATTCCTTGGAAAGTCCAAATATTACATCTACTGTTGATACCTATCATTTTAAATTTACATACTTCAAATTGTCACCTTCTATCAATATAAGACCGTCACATTCACATCTTTGATTCAAATTATTCCTAGTATTGTGTGAATTTACAAAGCACTGAAGCTCCCCGGCGACTACTCAATCAGTCTTCACATTTGGAATCTTCTCCTATTAGACCCGTTTTAAATTTCACCATGGTGTGAGCAACACAATATCCATTTCTTAGAGCACTCTAGCAGCAACCTATTTACGGATCCATTACAACGGCTGTCTTCCGAATCAGTAGAAGTGAGCTTTATATTCTGTTTGATTCTGCTGTATGCTGGACTGTGTCACTCTTTTTCTTTCACTAACACTGATAAATATTGATTATAGACTAGTTACGGAATTATTCATGAACTTCACTGAAATCACACGTAATACTTACTTCTACAGCAGCGCAGTATCTTAAAATGCAAGGAGTAATGCTAGCTATTCAAGGGGTGGGAGGGGGTATTTATTACATGTAGATATATTAATTCTGGACTGACATGAGTCCATAATCATCATTGTAGCAGAATATTCTATAACTGAGCCGGGGCACAGTATTTCTTATAAGATTGCATGTGCGCACTGCGAAGACTTGGATCAGCCTTCGCACCCGCGCAGACTCATCAGAGTCTTCGTAACGTACTCTGTGGGTAGCCAGAATCCAAAGCGTCTTCAGGGGGATAGCAAAGACTCTGATTAGACTGCGCGGATGCGCAGGCTAAATCGAGTTTAGGCAGGGCGCATATGAAATTTTGTAGGAAATACTGTGGCACAGTTCAGACTGATTGATAATAACCCAATAAAAAGAGTGATGTTAAGAAGTAGGCAGCAGAAACTGGAGGATTAGCTAATAGGAAATACTAATCAATTAACTTATTAAGTTACGAGCTTATCAATTATTGATGTTAATAATGTAAAATAAAGGAAGGTGTCTTTGTCGCGCCATAGGAAAAACGTTTTCCGTTTCGAAAAACGAATGTCAAACTGTAATGGAGTATCCGTGGTTTCTAGTCAGTGTCTTCACTGTTCGTTGTTCCGTCTACGATAGGACATGTCCCTCTAAACTACAGTCAAATTTCAGTGGTTCCAATATCTTTGGGACCATGGTAATTTGTTCTAGACATGCGTAGATGGAGTCACTGATGGTTAATCACAGCGCCAGGTCAGCAGGCCAAAGAGGATATTTTATGAATGTCTTTTCGATCCTATAAAATAATGGTATATTGAGTATACTCATTAGAATTGCGTCGATAAGGCGATTTTAACGAGTACACACAACACATATATTTTTACTTGAGCTATCAGAAGATTTTCTAGGGCTCAAATGAGAGTTTGAATTAGCAACAATAAACGAGCCATCAATGTTCGAGTAACTGAAGTTAAACTGTACTTAGCAAAAACTCTTATCAGAATAGACGACACAGTTGTTTTTTTATTTATCACTATGGAAGCTGAGGGCGAGGGTTGGAATCCCATAAAGCTACCTTAAGCCCCCAATAATTCATTACTGCCCAGTCAGCATTCTACGTAAATCTATATCGGGCCGATGTAGATTTATGTAGAATGCTAGCTGGGTGACCGTTCCAAGGCGATACTTTCATTGTGGTACATTTTGTTAACTGTTATGTAGTGTTTCACTTTCTAATGTTTTTCTATTAACAAGTATGTAAGTCGATTATATATTCAGTTAAGTTTGGGTAGCAGAGTTCCCACTTTTTTTGTGAAAAAGTTGCCAACTCTTGCTTGTCATCTTTTCATTTTCTGGCTGCTTTATTGTATTTGTGTGGCTTTCCCTTTGGTGTTGGCGACTTGATGTGGTCTTCAATAGCTGCCCACTTTGCTTTCTGTTTTACTAGTTGTGTTGTGATGCTAGCATTTTGGTCATCTTCAATAGCTGCCCATTTTGCTGTCTGTTTTACTAGTTGTGATTAAGAGTGGCATCGGGACCCAGGGTGAAGTTGGTTAGCTGTAAAAGTGCTTTAACCCCCCCACACCCCACCCCCGCCACCCCCGGTGGTTTACTCTACTGACCGTTCTAAGGCGGTGATCCCGGTGTTAGTCTTACTCTTTGTTGCTTTGTGGTTTATTCTACGAGGCGATTTGTTGTATGTCTTACCTTGTATTATTTTGTGTTTTTCAGTCCTTTTAGCATTGCGATTACCTCACTTGGGGAATGAGAGAGCTAATCTTAGAGCTTTACGTACGTTTGTTCGATTTGTGCTTGTTTGGTTTTGTCTTTTTCCTCTTCCTCTTGGTGTCTGGGAGGGGCTGCGGTTTATGATTGTGGCGTTCCCTGGGCTTTTCTCTTACCTTTGTTTTTGACTGTATCAGTTCCTGAGTTCTCTTATTGACTCCTTTATAGTTTCTAACTCACCCCTACTTGATTCCACCCTTTACTATATAAAGTGGAAAATTGGGACCATGCCGAAATTCGAAATGTATGAAATATTTCTTTCATGTTTTAGCTTACCTGAGCCTAAGCTCTGGATGAGCTATTGTGACCACTCCCAGTCCGTCATCCGTCCACACATTTGAACGACTTATCCTCTAAAACCTTGGGCCTTTAAACTTCATGTGTAGAGCCTTCTGTCAAAGGGGAATGGAAAATTTATACAAACGATCACGGTCCGCTAAGTAAGATGGCCGCAATGCCCATATAAGGTAAAAACACTTAAAAAGCAGGTATGGGACTGTAAGTGTTGCTGTACAGATATATGCCGGCATGTTTAAAGGTTGAAGATGATAATGAAAGGGTCGAAGACTTCTTTATGACAAATGGTTGCCGAGATATGTTATCGAAAAATCTGGTCGCTAAAATATTTACTGACGGAAAGACACACACGCAGGTGCACACGCTGGGACGAAGGGACGGCGTGGCGAACACTACTATATACTCATTCGGTAACATGCCGAGGATATAAAACATTTCCCCATACTTGTGCTGCATTAAGTTCCATTTTACACATATTTATTTCTTTCAGGATTCATTAGATAAGGTGCCACGGACTGGATTCTTCTTATGTTTGCGGCAATCTTTTACTCATTACTTACTATGAAGAGTTGGTAAAACAAATAATTAACACCGACGCAACGTTTGAGTATCTAAATTTCTGATGATGACCAACTGGTAAACAGATATTTGTTGTTGAAAGGTTGATAGTTGAAACATAGCTGTTCATTTGTTGCTACATTTATTAAACGTTTGTCTATGAGGACCAGTTTAGATGTTGCAATAGCTTACATGTTAGATGCTACAAGAATACGTTTTAGATGCTATGTGTCATTTTCCTTAACCGACCATAATAGAAGGACCATTTTAGACGACGCACATAGGACGTAGGGTGAAAGGTTTACTCATACGTTAAGCAGTATGTCTAATCCAAACTAACCGGAAATAGTTACCTTTAAGTCAATTTATTTTGAACAATTCCATTTTATTACCTGTTTATCGTTGCAGAAAATCGTGGACATTCCACATGCAAACTAATTCTAGTACTGCAGAATTAAACCAAAATGACAGAAGCTTGGAAACAATACCAGTCCCTTTCAGTTGTTGCTGAACAGTGAAACAAATGCTGGATGAGTGACAGGCAGTGAATACCTTGATTAGACGCCGCATTCAGTGGCGTCCGATCTTGGTATACACTGTTTGCTCAGTCATGTCTTTCCAAATATAAAGAGAAGAACTTTCGTACTAGTCCTATTTCTTATGTGCTACAATGATTACTGTCATGGAATATTTTGAAATAAAATATGTTAAAAAAATATATGTTAAAACCAAATATTTAGGATTAACACTGTACATACTATCGGACTGTTCGTTCAGTAACTGGTAAGTTCAAACATTGAAGATCATTCAAAATATCCCATGTTTCCCAAACATGGAATCCTTTAACAGAAATAACTTAACCCTAGTCCTGCTAAACCCGGATACGTCCTGCCTTTGCAAACAGTGTTTGCAAAAGAAGCCAAAGAAGCCAACTGATCTGGATCTGCACTGTTTGTCATTCTGTATTTGAATTTGTATGAACAATCTGGGTCAAGTAATCTGATTGGCCGAAAATTATAAATGGGCATGGCATCTGAATTTATTCAGCAGGACAAGGGTTAATATGCCACACCCACTTCTAATTTTCAGCCTAGATCAGATCGCTTGATCCTGGTTGTTGATACAAATTCATATACTGAAAGACTAACAGTGCAGATTCGGATCAGTTACTGTTTGCAATGGCGGGGCTTTAGAGTCAACAGGACCAGGGTTGATCTGTTTCAATGTTCTGCAATGATTGAAAAGGACTGGTATTGTTTATGAGCTCAAAATATCAATTGTTATTTCGCTTTGATTTCTGCAATACTAGAGTAAAATAAAACTAAAAAAGGATTGCCTTTGGAAACAAAGAACACACAAAATCACGAAATTCGGAGACTCGGTTTGATTGAGTCTCTTCACATGCAACACTGTACTTTGCGAGGCTAAGTTTGCATTTGGAATTTTCCACAATTTTCTGCAATGATATGCGATAGGCTGTTTAATTTGGCTAGAAAGAATGTAGATTTTCTCCAAATCCGCAAGAAACAAATGCCTGTCTCGCTACTTTGATTTAACCCTTTTACCCCTGAGGTTTTGAAGTGGACTCATCCAACCTTGAATTTGGACAGGTCCATTGATGTAAATAGGGTGTCAGTCTAAGATCACAAACAGTATGTCAAATACTATAGATCCTGATGAGACGGCTCTTTACGAGCCGTCTCATCTTGATCTATAATGTTTTCACATGTATCTGTTTTAATTAGCAGGGCTTCAAGGGTTGTCACCAACAACGGCTCACAGAAAATGCAAACAGGAGATTTTGCAAACATTCTGTGTTGACTGACGACAGAATAGGATTAATTTGATTTGAAGAAACGAAGACAGAAATATTCACAGACGATACATAATGAATTCTGCGAAGAAAGAATAGATCCGCTAAAGAAAAAATAACTTTTCCCTATAAAATTGATGCAAACTGCAAGAAACAAATCATAATGCCATAGACGAACATCGAAGGCACAAATAAGTCTGCGAGACTACGCGGACAAATCAGGGCCTTCTCAGTTCGTCGAGATATTATTCCGCATGCAGGGATACTTTAGGCCGGCAAATGAGTAGTGCAGTCTCATCTGGGCCCTTCTGGGCTTTTAGCAATGAGCATCATATAAACTCTATAAAAGCAATGGAAACATAAAGGAACGAAAATTCGAGTCTCAATTTTATCATGACTCTTCATATGACAATACGGTTTGTAAGGCTGCACGTGCTTTCTATTATCTGCTAAAGTGAAACTAGAATTTCTAAGACAACAGAATGGGCACAATGATTCCAAGGAAAAATAAAAGCACCGCAAGCATAATACCCGCCATAGCAATTTTGTGTTTATGTATTAAAGTTATCGTTGCGAAAATGTCTGGAAAGAAAATGACGGAGGGACAGATAGCAATCCTAAACCAGATCTTGATAATATCAATGGACAGATAACAATCCTAAAGCAGATCTTGATAATATCAATGCATATAACAAGTTTGGTTAAAAGGCCTTGTTATTTACTCAAGTTATCAGCCAGAAATGAAAATATGGACGGGCAGATAACTCCGTAAAAATTTGACGAAATTTGACCATGAGCAATCCCAAACCAGATCTCTTTAATGTCAATGCATATAGCAAGTTTGGTGAAAATCCTTTGTTATTTACTGAAGTTATAGTCCGGAAACGAAAATATGGGAGTGTCTCGGGCAGATAACTCCGTCAAAAATTGACGAAATTTGCCCATTAGCAATCCCAAACCAGATCTCCACAATATCAATGCACATACCAAGTTTGGTGAAAATCCATTGATGTTTACTCAAGTTATCATCCGAAAACGAAAAACGGACGGACGGACGTACGACGGACGGACGGACGGACAGACGGACGGACTCACGGACGACCAACGTGAAACCATAATACCCCGCCACTATTGTGTGGCGGGGTATAATAAAAACAAAGCACTTTGATGAAGAACGGGAAGACTTTTTCGGCTGCCACACGACGACACAGGCTGCAGTGAAGATAAATAAATCTATAAAAAGTTTCCTTTCCGAACAAAGAAACCATAAAAGATCGCAACCGGATTCTCGGGTTAATTGAGAGGCAACATAGTTTGCAGGGCGACCTACGCCCCTGGCACAAGTTTAACCCATTTATGCCTAGTGGACTCTTCTACCTGAACTCTTTGGACCAATCCATTTCCAGTTTAAGGGGTGTCTGGTCAGTTTTGATTATTACTATGTTTTATTGAAATGCCTGTAGTTAATGCAAACCGTGTAGACCCTGAACAGACGCCGCGTTCTGCGGCGTCTGATCTTGGTCTACACTGTTTGCAAATGTCCAGTTTATGGGACACTAGGCACCAAAGGGGTTAAGCGGGGTTCGATTTTCTAAGCTACCAGATAACCTCGACAATCCGAAGGAAAATAAAAATAAAAACTGTTCTATGATGAAATATGGGGAGATTTTTAAGACCGCCACACGCGGTAATTAACACTTTAAGCCTCTTCAGTTAACATCGACCTCATGGCGTAGGTAACTAGCGTAGATTCAGCCAGGCTTTGCAGAATAGAGTCATAAAGGCTGATTTTGCTCTACACTGTTTGCATATGTCATAAGGTTAATTTCTATATGGAGGGGCTCGTATACATTTTCAGCGAAACACAGGAGCATGACAGGAACGCTAATATATCTCGTTGAATGTGAATGCTCTGCACCGGTGTTAGTGAGAATGGCTTTCTGGATGCAGTGCTTACGATTAGAGTTTTGACAGATGTATTGTTCTATACTTCCTACTATATAAGCCGGACCATAGCATTTCCTCCTGAATTGCGTATAGCTGATCATAGTCTTCACTGCCCACCTTTAGACTATTTGGATCCTTGGCTATCGACAGGGTGTCCTGCAAAGTCTCTGATCAGACTGCGCGTCCGCGCAGGATGATCGGTGTCTTCGCTGGGCGCACACGCAATCTTGGAGGAAATATTGTGCTCATTTATTATTATCCCACTTTAAATGATATAGTCCCAGGAATGTTTTACAGTGTCGATATATGAAAGAAATTGAAATGGCAGAAAATTTAATGTGAAATTTCTCCTAAAACTCTAAAATTGCATTGGGGCTTGCAGTAATATAAAATCCATTCAGCGAGTGCGATAAAAACGATTTATATTTATTATCATTTTTGTTCAGATAATTTGATGAATATCAATTCTGATATTAGTCATACCAAAAGCCATTAACTTGAGGGAGTTGAAAATGGATGCAAACTGGTGAGAAATCAATAGATTCCATTTAGCAGACAGTGAAATAAAGACCAGCCAGACCACTGTATAGTCTAGTTAAGGTCTTCCATTCCCCCTATCATAATACCAGTTCAGCAGATACAAAAAGTATGGACATCCGAGTCTCCACTTTTTACAGATATTCTCTGTTTGTCCGAAGGAAGTATTGGGCTGAAGAATTTATAATGAAACGCGACGGTTCTGACCGGGTTGCTTGCATTTGTTGATTATTTTTTTGGCAGTGCGAAATGCTTTTTTGCGTGGTAATGTACATGTATATATCCCAGTTAGCTTTCTATATAAATCTATATCGAACTGTTATCGGCCTGACAAGATTTCTGTCGGGCCGATAAGTCTGGCATAAATTTAAGTAGTACGTTAGTTGTGATGTTATTCCTGTCAAGCATTATCCGCCATTAGCACTTTGGTAACGGAAACTCAAACTACCGACAATTCGTTATATTTCAGCTATTATGAAAACACGCGTATTCACATATATATAGAAAATTTCACATCCAAAAACTGAAAATTTTCAGATAATAAACGCTGATAATTTTCACATTTCTGCTCAAAACATAGATTGTGGGTACTCGTTAGAACCGCCTCGGCGAGGCGGCTCTAACGAGTAGCCACAATCTATGTTTTTAAGCAAAAATAGGATAAATAATGTATACCCCTGTAAACCCCAGTTTTACTATATAAAAGTGGGGTTTAAGGAGGTCAAAATTATATAGGTATGTTTTCGTGATGTTAGTGATCAACTATTTTTGGGATTCAGCTTTCTTTGTTTTAAAATGTTCCCTATAATGAAAGACAAATTTTTAAGAGTTCTATTCAATTTCAGCTCAGAGTGTTTGAACAATAAGTTACATGATAAAATCTTTCATTTACGATTGATTCCGTTTCATCAACTAAGCAGATCAAGCAGACTCTTTTATCACAAATGTAAACAAACGCCGAAATAACACAAAAGTACCCAGAGTCTAAGCGTAGTTTTTTTCAATTACCAGTTTTTTCAAGAATGTGTAATATAGACTTCCTTATGATGTATACCAATGCTTTTATTTTCTTGAAGTACAGCGATGTAACTGCTACTCCAGTTTGCAGACATGCAAAGGTTTTTATCGATAAAAGCTAACAGATCTTCTAGAAACGTATAGATCACTAACTTCCGTTGCTTAATAACCATCATATTACCCTTTGTCATTTGAGATTGGTTCTGCGGCGGATTCTATTACAACAGCACAAGAACAATAATGACTGAATCCATGGGCTCAAGAATTAAATTACTACATAGGGAATGCTTTTAAGTTTCTTCATCCATTTACCAAGTTGTTTTTGTAAATACGACCAACGGAAATAGGCAAGAGTAATAGAAAACTTATGCTGTATTTATCCTTATTATTGGGACGAACAGGCATGAACAAACAGTATAGGACCTGATCAGACGTCGTGGAATGTGGTGTCTAATCAGGGTCTACACTGCTTACAATTCTTCCAGCAGTTTTTGATACATCAGTAGAAGTCACATGGGTTTGTTGAACGGCAGGCCTGAGCAAACAGTGCAGGACCTGATCACCATCCGACAGGTTTAGGTACATACAATGAATCCTCGTTACAACGACGCATTTGTTCCCAAAAATGTTGTCATTATAATGAATTTGCTGTTGTAAAGAATCGTTAATGGACAGAATAATATTGTAAGAAAGGCCTTCTTTTATTTTTATTTCCTCATAGAACATATGATTTGGATATTTGTTAGAATCGCCTCTCTGAGGCGATTCTATCAAATATCCAAAACTTATGTTGCTTGAAGATATTATGCAATGTTTTTGCATAATTTCTCATTAACCGTCACCTCTTGAGCGAATGTTTCGTGACATTCAAATTGTCATGATAACGAATTTTGTCGTTGTATCGAATGTCGGTATAAAGAGGGTTGACTGTACAAATGTTCAACAGACAGCAAAATAGACTCATTAAACGTTTAGGACAAGTGTTGTAAGGAGGTAAGGTATCAAGATACATGTAATTTGGATACATGGGGTAAATTTGCATTTAAACAACGTTTCGGACGGACGTAATACATTGTACCATGTGATTTGCGTTCGTACATAATAGACTGCGAATGCGCGAAGTCATGCGCGGTCTTCTACCGCACCTGTGCAGTTTATTAGCGCACATTCGCACTCTGTTTAGACATGCGTATTTCATTGTTTTATACCTTAACGAAAGTAAGCTTTAAATCCAGGAAGTGCCAAAAAAGACATAATACACTCCAAGAGGAAGTGTAAAAGAAATATGACAGATAATACAAAGTCCAAAGATTTTGTGACAGGTTCATTGCCTACACTTGATTGCACGCATGTCCGAAGGCTGGTTTTATCTAGAGGTGGTCCAATTTAAGCAACACCTGCTAAATGGAATTTGATACATGTTACGACACGGAACAGGAAACAGTGCATGCTGACCTTTTTTTTTTTTTTTTTTTTTCTTATGTAGGGTATTTTTTCGTCCCCATAAGTGTTTTTCTACATACACTAAGTATAAGCAATTTTATATAGGTCAAACTGCTTGTATCCGGCACATTCTGCTTATCCCGCACATTACGCTTAAATCATAAGTCACGAAATCCACGGATACACTTTTACTATATATGAGCCCACCCTTAAATGTTTCAATAAGAAGGCAATCAGAAAACGGAACTTTATTCTCTGCGCAAGTTGTGCAGCCTGATCAGGATCTCTATTGGGATCATTTTGCCCTACCAAAGTGATTCCCATGGTATCGACCCTAGCATAGTAAGGGAAATAAATCCAGGGACAAGGGCCAGTGCGACTGACCACATCCTCTACAAGTTATAATCGTGACAGCCACAGTGCTAACAAGATATAATCGCGGTACGTACCATTTAAATAAGAGAAGATTCTACTATTAGAAACAAGTTATACCCACGTAAGGCAAGATAACAGTTTCTTGTTTTTGTTTTGTTGTTATTTATTGTTTTTTTTTTTTGTTTTTTTTTTTTTTTTTTTGTTTTTTTTCTGTTTGTGATCCGGTAAGGCCCAGACCAATGGTCATCAGGATTAATCCAAGTTTATGAATTAAATTTGAATGGCATTTTCTTCGCATTGGTTGGAATTATACTGGTTGCTAAATATTTTGATTAACCAAACCAGGTTAATCAAGTTATAGATCAGTATTGTCTTCGATCGTGCTGTGTCCCTTGCCGCAGAAGAGTATTGCCGGTGGTTTCGTTTTGTTTGTTAATGTTATATTGTATTCGTATAAATTATTTAAGTTATCTGTTGTAAACACTGCAAGTTAAAAAAAGAGTGTAAAAAATTCTAACGTTGTTAAGGTCTCTGTAGTAGTTTCGTTAGTCATCGCACGACGGGAGCTGAAACAAGGAAGTCACCCTCGGTACGTCTTGGCCGCCACTGAGCGTAACAATATAACTGACTTCTATTTGGTACAAGGGAGGCAACTTTTGTGGCTTCCATCCCGTTTGTTTTCTTCTGAAAATGGGTCTACTCTACAAGGAAAGAAGTTGTTCCCCGTGGGAGCAAAGTCGTATCTTTTAGAATAAACCCATTTCAGAAGAGAGGAAAACAATTACAAGAAAGGTACACCTATTCCACTTTTAATGCGGTTTAAATTTACATCGATACTGGCGACAAAATGCTGGGTTATGTCTCTTGAGATGTCGATGGTGTGTAACTGGTAGCAACACCATTCCTAACATAAATACGGAATAGTTAAAATCAAAGGAGACAGCTTTACTGACGCCCACGTCTTTTGTATCCCAATAATTAACTGAAGGCGTCTGTAATATATTCTGTAAGAACGCGTGATATGAAATATATTAACCGGAAGGTGAGTTATTCCAGAAATACCAGAAAAAAAAATATATTAAGCTACCCAAAAAATGGTCAAAATTACGAAGCACAGCGCATCGATGAAAGATATACTGGAAGGTATATATAATGAATACCTAACCAAAAAGAACTGTAACAGAGGAACTGCCTTGAAACGATCTGCAGAAAAAGCTCTCCGATGGCTTAAATGATATACTCGGTCGAAACTTTACCTTTTATTCTGGTGCAGATTCTCCAGATTACAAATGGTAAGTATGTGTCCACGCAGGGTTATCTATTTTATCTATGAAACATCACAGTAAACACATATAATTACAAACACCATGATGACAAGACATGAGAAGACATATGGAGACTATTGACAAATTAAGTACTTGTAGAATAAATCATGCTCCTCTGTTTATAAAATGGTACGCGTATCCTTGTATTTCTGCCAGAAAACTTTCGAATCTTACAGCCAATAGCAGTTCCGGAATTGTACCGATTTTTACTTTGCGCAGAACATATACACGTGTACTATACGCTTAAAAGAACTTACAGTTGCTTGGCAAAACTCTTACCCAGTATCATGCAAATGCATGCGTTTCTCCAAAATGCAATTAGTTTTGCATTGCTATACCGCGATTTTGTATGAACCAATATCCAAGCAGTATATAATCAAAAACCTCAACCGTATATCTTTTCGACTGTTGGGATACGTTTTTTTTTTTTTTTTTTTTTTTTTTTTTTGCAAGATACAGGAATTGAGAAATCCGACTACATTACCTGGATAGCGTCCAACGTGCGGTTTGATTACATTGGCCAATGATAATCAGGTGGACAACTACCTTAAGTCGGCTGGCTTTTGTATACTATAACTCGATTGTAAACAATCTATCCAAGATTTGTTTGATGAGTAGCAAATACGGTAGACCCTGATCAGACACAGCGTTTCTCCGAGTCTGATCTGGGTCTGCACTGTCTACTTAGGCCTACCTGTCTGAATAGTTAGGGTAGATACGGTATAAAATTATTCTGTAAGCGGAGATTAAACGTCCTGATAAGACAATGCAGATACTACTGGTCTCCTGGTCTGGACTGAGGTTTTGCGAATGATCCAAATATCGCCTTTTCTTTTGCCTAGACCGAATTAAGATAACAGCGATTATAATATAAATCATCGTTGTATCCATTATTACAATAATAATGCACACCAGATGTCAGCAATCTGTTCTGTGTACTCGGAATGTGCATACATTAGGAGTGGGAAGTAGGACCTTATGAATGTCTTGTACGATTTGTCAGACTTTTTCTTTGGTCCTAGGGTGAAGTTGGCTGGTCGTAAAAGTGCTTTAAACCCCGCGGTGGTTTACTCTACTGACCATTCTAAGGGGGTGGTCCCGGTGTTAGTCTTACTCTTTGTTGCTTTGTGGTTTATTCTACGAGGCGATTTGTTTTATGTCTTACCTTGTGTTATTTTGTTCTTGTGTTTTCAGTCTTTTAGCATTGCAATTACCTCGCTTGGGGAAGAGAGAGCTAATCTCAGTGCTTTTCGAACGTTTGTTCGATTTGTGTTTGTTTGGTTTAGTCGGGAAGGGCTGCGGTTTGTGATTGTGGCACTCCCTGGACTTTTCTCTTACCTTTCTTTTTTTAAAAAAATGGATGCAATCTAAATATTTCATTGAAGCAAATAAGTATTCACTAATTCCATAACCGCGTTTCTGTCGAGTAAATCTTATGACAATTGTGTTTGCTGTATTAGAAATTGTAATATGAATGTTTTAATGTTATGGTACAAATACGTTTATACGAGCGGCATCTTAAAATTAGTGTCACATACAAATGTCATCAGACCACACAGCATCATGATTTTGTCCTTTAAAACTAATCCTTATATGGTTGTGAAGACTCGTTTGCTCCCTTTCTCCCTCTCTCACACTCGTAAATGCCCATTCCACTGTATGCTTAGTTACACTTCAATAATTCTTGCCCTTTTCTGGTAGTAAAATATCATTTTAATGAAAACACTGCGATATCTTTTATCATGTGTCAGCGATACATTATTATTTATTTCTAAAGGCTTTAGCGAGTGACCTTGATGGTAATTTGTCTCCGTGACGTTGCGTTTAGACACTGCTGCACCAACAGACTAAAAGCGTTGCGAAATTGTTTGCAATATTATTGTAAAGCATTACTATCAAAGGAACTTGGCAGAGATTTGTTATGTAAAATTTTAAAAAAAGTGTAACCATGCGCTACTTACATGTATCCTAGATGCCTATACATATCAACACTACAAGCCTTTGAACCATATATCTCAAGCTTACCGATATTCAAGGCACACTTCCAATTAAAGCACTGACAGCACTAATAGGTCAATTGCCTCTGAATGTAGGCTGGGCAAATTGTCCTGAACGGGGACTTAAGCATTCATTTAACCCTTAACTTCCTTTATTTTAAGCCAACAGTGCATACCCAGATCAGACGCCGCGTTCTGCGGCATAGGACGCGGCGCCTGATCTGAGTCTGCACTGTTCGCTAATGTAAAAAATGTCCCGGTCCAGGTTTTATAGATTACTCTGCACTCTGACGTCACAGCGGCAAGAATAGCGCGGCTATAAATTACCGTTACGTGTATTTCGTCTTACGCGCGGTTTGATAACATTGGTTAATGATAATCACATGAACAACTACCTTAAGGACATGTTGGCAATTGTATTTATACAATGGCTCGATTGTAAACAATCGATCAAAAACATGCTCATTTTAGACTATAAAGTTCCTTTTCAGGCGTTGCTAAGGGCATGAGGGATGTTGTAGGTTTGGAGAGACACGAGTCTACTAGTTTTAGTTTTATTCTGTATTTCCGAAGTCTTACAAGAACAAATTTGTAAGAAGTCTTATAAGAAGAAAAAACTAATCGCCTTTTTTCATGTGACATTACGAAAATGCGCCTATTTAAATATATAGAAAATTTCACCTCCAAAAACGGAAAATTTTCAGATGAAAAACTCTGATATTTTTCATATTTCTGCTCAAAACATAGATTGTGGGTACTCGTTAGAACCGCCAGTTTTACTATATAAAAGTGGGGTTTAAAGGGGTCAGAAATATATAGGCGTGTTTTCGTGATGTAACTGCTACAGCTGACACGTATAGGAAATGGGGCGGGCAATGTCCATGCCGTTTGCACTTGCATAAGGTGTATGATTTTGTAGTATTTATACATTTTTGTTTCGCTATCAATAAATTACAGAATATAAATTGGTTCAGTGCTAGTTGTTGATTGGCACCAAGACAACTGACGACATGGACACTCGTAAACTGTCTATTGCCAGACAATGGCTGACATAAGACACTTAGATTTATGGCAACTGAAATAAACAAGACCAATAAATTTCTTTGTCGGAATGCTGGTCCAATGTCAATTCTGCCAGGAAGAGAGACCGATATTGTTTGACCGTTTTTTTTTTTTTTTTTATACACGTCATGAATTTCTCAAGATGGAAAGGGATAAAATACATGTACAACGAGTTTATATATCAGCATATGGATTTTGTGTTCATTACCAGGGTTTGGTTATTTTCTTCAAGCATTCTATACAAATCCGCACAAAAAAAAAACGTAAGTTTGTGTCAGCATATGGATGCAATATTACTCGTACATGTAGTATGGCCCATAGTGTATTCGGATAGACAGACATGAACAAACTGTGTAGATTAAGGTAAGATGCCACAAAACACGCCGTGTAGGATCAAAATACACACTGCTTGCTACTTATCCAGTAGATTTTAAATATATCAACAGATATCAGTGAACCCTCGTTACAACGACAGCATTTGTTTCCAAAGATGTTGCCATTAAAATGAATTTGCTGTTGTAAAGTATCCTTAATGGACAGAATATTATATAAGAAATGCCTTGTTTCAATCTTATTTCATCATAGAACATTATGTTTTGTATATATGTTAGAATCGTCTCTCTGAGGCGATTCTAACAAATATCCAAAACATATGTTGCTTGATGTTTTAATGCAATCATTCTTGCATAATTTCTCATTAACTGTCACCTCTTGAGCGAAGGTTTTGTGACATTCAAATTGTCATTATAATGAATTTTGTCGTTGTACAAGTAACAAGTGTCGGTAGAAAGAGGGTTGACTGTATGTTGTCAACTGAATTTGTTCAGATTTTAGGAAAAGTACGGTAATAAGTCTAGTTCCCAGAGTTTTTACTCTCTTTTTGACATGTGTCAGAAAGTCTTGTTTTGCCTACATCATGAAAACATGCCTATATAATGTTGACCCCCTTAAATCCCACTTTTATATAGTAAAACTGTGATTTACAGGGGTATACATTATTTTTCTTATTTCTGCTCAAAAACATAGATTCTGGTACTTGTTAGAACTGCCGCGCCCAGACGGTTTTGACGAGTACACACAATTTATGTTTTGAGCAGAAATATGAAAAATATCAGAATTTTTATCTGAAATGATTCATTGTTTGGTGGTAAAATTTTCATTATAGTTGAATAGATGTGTTGTCGTAATGAGCGCTTTATCCAGAAGACGTACATTTGCAAAGTTTTTCCCTACCATAATACAAAACAGCTTTATTTTGTCCATTGGTTTTAAGATATTTTCCTGCTTTTCTGTGGTATTAATGGCTTCAAATTCTGCGGCAGGAAAAAAACAAAGGGCAGGAAGTTTGACGGCAGGTCATCAACAAGTTCTTGTTTGATTTCACAGTATTCTATTGAATCATTAGTAAAATTAAAATCAGCTGAGCAAAGCAACAACTCTTTTGTTTATATACAAATTTATAAAACGAATTAAGGATATTTTGCCGGCTACCCAAACATGGCGGCGAAATCTGCCACCTCAACACGTCATCATAAAATATCAACAAAAATTACAAATGAAATGCGTGTTTCACAAATTTAACTGAGATAATTTAAATATCAATGCATATCACATGATTACTAATAGATACGAGTAAAATGCATTTTATAAGTACGAAAAAAACTTACTTTGTAACTTGCGTAAATTTGAGACAAAACATTTCCTTTTTTTCTCGAATATCTGCTTTATAGATTCATGGTGAAATCAGTACTATTTGGTTGAAAAAGTGCCGAAAATCTACCATTATGATACAAGTGCGCTATCTTGAGTTATGATACAAGCAAGTTAAGCAATTACTCGATAATTCCAAAATGCAGTTTCTTAAGCCAGGTGCTTGTTTAAAACAGTTAAAATCCATTTATTTGTTTTTAAAGGAATTCAAAATACTGGCCTTTTAACAGATGCTATTGACATCACGAAAACATGCCGTTATAATTTTGACCCCCTTAAACCCCACTTTTATATAGTAAAATTGGGGTTTACAGGGGTTTACAGGGGTATACATTATTTTTGTTTTTTCTACTCAAAAACCTAGATTGTGGGTACTCGTTAGAACCGCCTCGCCGAGGCGGTTTTAACGTGTACCAACAATATATGTTTTGTGCAGAAATATGAAAAATATCAGAACTTTTATCTGAAAACTTTTAGTTTTTGGAGGTGAAATTTTCTATATATTTGATTAGGCGTGCTTTCGTAATGACTCGAGGGTATTCAAAACTGTGGTTGCATAAGCCAGGTGCTTGTTTAAAACAGTTAAAATCCGCTTATTTGCTATTTAATGAATTCAAAATACTGGCCTTTTAACAGCGACGACTGCCTCATACAGATGCTATTGAAGACAAGTTCGTCTGTACATGTATGTTCACCAGCTGGCTGTAAGATTCGAAAGTTATCTGGCAGAAATACAAGGATACTCGCACCATTTTATAAAAGCACAGAAGCATGATTTATTCTACAAGTACTTAATTTGTCAAATATCTCCATTTGTCTTCTCATGTCTTGTAATCATGGTGTTTGTGATTATATATGTTTAGTGTGATGTTTCACAGATAAAATAGATGACCCTGCGTGGACACTCGTACTTATCATTTGTAAACTGGAGCTGCACCAGAGTTAAAGCTAAAGTTTCGATCGAGTATTTCATTTAAGGCATTAGAGAGCTTTTTCTGCAGATCGTTTCAAGACTTCTCCTCTGTTACAGTTCTTTTTGTTCAGTCATTCATTATTTATACCTTATGAGTATGTCTTTCTCCAGTGCCTTGGGAAAGCTGTGCTTCGTAATTTTGACCATTTTCTTGGTAGCTTCATATATTGTTTTCTGAGATTTCTGGAATATCTGATCTCACCTTCCGGTAAATATATTTCATATTACGCGTTCTTACAGAATATATTACAAAAGCCTTTAGTAAATTATTGAGATACAAAAGACGTGGGCGTCAGTTTAGCTGGCTCCTTTGATTTAAACTAATCCGTATTTATGTTAGGAATGGTGTTGCTACCAGTTACATACCATCAACATCTCAAGAGACATAACCCAGCATTCTGTCGCCAGTGTCGATGTAAATTTAAACCGCATTCAAAGTGGAATAGAAATACATTTAAGAGGGGTTATTCTGTTATAATTGTTTTCCTCCCTTCTGAAATGGGATCTATTCTAAAAGGTACGAATTTGCTCCCATGGGGAGCAACTTCTTTCCTTGTAGAGTAGTCCCATTTTCAGAAGAAAACAAACGGGATTGAAGCAATAAAAGTCGCCTCCCTTGTACCAAATAGAAGTCAACCAGGTGTATAGTTACGCCCAATGGCGGCCAAGACGTATTGACTGACTTCCTGTTTGTTTCAGCTCCCGTCGTGTGCGATGCCTAACGGTACTGCTACACAGAGACTCTAACAATGTTAGAAATGGTTTACAATCTTTTTTGACATGCAGTGTTTACAACAGAAAACTACAATAACTTACACAAATACAATAATATACTGACAAACAAAACGAAACCACCGGCAATACTCTTCAAGTCGGCAGCGGCAGAGAACACATCACGATCGGAGACAATACTGGTCTATAACTTGATTAACCTGGCTTGGTTAATCAAAATAATTGGCAACCAGTATAATTCCAACCGAGTGCGATGAACTTCACTTTTGGGAAAATTATATTTTTGAATGTGAATGAAAAAAGTATAATTTACTGCTATATGAAAAACTTATTACAAATACATGTACAAGGATAGATATTCTCACTTTGTCCCCGGTTCCTATTCTGCGCAGGAACTGCTAGTTTAACATATTCTCATTTTGTCCAAACTATTCCGACTTTGCGCGGACACTTGCACCTTAATGATCAACTACAATATCTCCTGCGCAATTCTAGAACTGTCCGGAATGATTCCGGAATTGGTGGACAAAGTAAGAATTTTTACTTTGCACAAGACAATTCCGGAATTATACCGATTCTTACTTTGCGTCGAACATACTAACAGGTAAAATACGCCCAATATACACCCACCTCGCGATAAATTAATCTGTACAGTTGATGTCTGAATATAAATTAGGACTGATTGTTTAAAAAATTTATCGCATTTTGTAAAACGGCGTGTATTTCATGGAATTTCGATGGATATTTTAGTTTGCGGAAATTACGTAAATTATTATGTTTGGTCTTCATACATTCTTATCCAGTATAGTTCAACAAAGGTTGGAATTATATACATGAAGAAATCTCAGCGATTCCCCATAACATGTATGTTTAAGACGTACGTAAGAACAATACAGCGTTCTATACGAATATTGTTATTGTTAAAACATAATCACGCACCTCCGAAAGATGTCTGGAAAATTTAATGTCTGGAAAATTTAAAATGTTTCATTTAAATGGTGTCACAATTTGCAATCAAACGTCTTCTTACAGGTTTATTGTAGCTACCATATTGGACGACAAATCTAACATTTCATGGTGTTAATCCATTTCTGTATATCTTCTAGTACAGGCATTAGAAAACGGTAGAAGGTTTTTTTTAAATGCAGTTTGCATGCAAAATTTAAAACTTGATGACAAGCTTTTGTATACTTAGATTTTGGTCAGTATCAACTGGACCTCCATAGAAACGTGCAAGTTTTCGCGAAATACAATATATGCATATCTGCTATACAGTTTTTTTTTTTTTTTTTTTTTTTTGGTTGTTTTGTTTGTTTGTTTGTTGTTTATATATAAGACATGTCAAGTCTTTCTTTATCAAAATAAATCGTTTAAAATGCTTTTGTCTTTATATTAGCATTACCGAGAATGCTAATCTGAAAAAAAAAAAAAAAAAAAAAAAAAAAAAAAAAAAAAAAAACTCATGAAACGTGAGCAGGATAGTATTCGTGTTTACAGAATTAATGTTGCACACGAGGACCAATCGTGTTAATTTGCAATGGTAGTGTCATGTAGTTGGAAATCTCTTGAAGTAATCAGCACGGCATTGACGTTAGACATTACTTAACCAAGATTGTCGCGGATGGTCTACTGGAAGATCTGAGATGTTTTGGAGGATGCCATAGAATTCTAAATATCGTATATGTTCCAAATATGTCGTGGTGTATTATAGTTACGTGATTGGTATCCGTGTGTAGACTTACAGCCTGGACATGGGCAAAAGAAAATGAAATATCTTGCCATCTTAACTATAACTTACGCGGATAATATTATATTGTTTCATTCCATACATGGACGCACACATGCATGCGCGTGCACGAGTGCGTGTGAGAGTCTCCGTATGTAACTAATAGCTATTAGTTATTCTTGTGTTACTTTGTTGTACTGTTATTAATGATATATGTCGGTCGGACTGACCTACCGCTTTGACTTTATGGTAATTATATATATAAGTGTAGGTAAAGGTTCTTTTTTGGGGTTACCTGTGGCTTTTGCTTTCTCTATTGACGTGTTGCAGCTGGGAAACAGGGTCCTAGGGTCGCCTGACGGGGTATCTTTTCCTGTGTGGGTTTACTGCGTAAATAGTTATTACCCCATGGGCACTGAGAGAAAGTCTTATTTTCATGCCTAAATGGAGCACTGGACGCATTCTAATGGGTATTAAATATAGGGGTCGAAGCGACGGGACTGACTGGCTGATCTATACCAGCACCCAATAATAATAATGGTGGTAATGGTAGTAATAATGATAATAATAATAATAGTATTATTATTATTATTATTATTATAAATACTAATAATAATAATGAAATATCTGCTTTGTTGAAAAGTTACCAAATCTTATGATGTCAAAAATTGTTTCAGCAATCAAATTATGTCAATCCCAATGTTTTTCACATTATGTTTGCTACATAGCTTGTACTATGTTCTGAAATGTATGTCCTAAAGTTGTATTCTTTCTTTTTCTTTATACGCTTTTTTCATTCATTCTTTCTATTGCTCTTCTTTCTTTCTTCTAATAATCAGTATGACCAATTTCGCCTTCAGCTTTGGGTCTTTCAGCAAGATCGGCTACGTTTTAAAATTATTAGTTTATCTTACATATTCGCGCCCGTCACTTTACACCGTGCTATCATCGATTGTAAACTATGTGTGTTGAACTGGACATTTACAGGGCGCGATTAGGGATGCACTACTATCGACACTTTAGTGTTAAGGGACTCGGGAAGTTAAATATGATTGATTTACTTGTATTTTTAGGATTCTTATTATATCAGTCAGGTGATATAGAAAAAAATCCTGGACCACAATCAGGCAGTACCGAAGAAACATCGGCATCATTTGTATTTCCTCCACTACACGGTAACTTTTCGTTGCTGCATTATAATGTCCAAAGTCTCTATAATAAGTTGATATTTTACAACCCGAACTGTCGAGTTTTGATCTCATTTCTCTCACAGAAACGTGGCTAAATGATTCTATTTTAAATACGGAACTGTCTTTTAACAATTTTCAAATGCTCTTCAGACGGGACCGAATAGGAGATAGTCATGGAGGTATAGCTTTATATGTCAAAGACGATATTCCTGGTAAACGTAGGCTTGATCTGGAATTAGCTAACATTGAATGCCTTTGGCTTGAATTGAATATTAGAAACAGAAAATTGCTTGTTGGTACATTTTATAGACCTCCAAATTCTTCGCCAATTGTTCTCTCAAATATCGAAAATTCTATAGGACTAGCAGTAGACACACGCATAGCAGATATCGTAATAACTGTAGATTTAAATTTTAACGTCATTAATCCATCATCAGCAAATAAAATACTGGATATATGTAAACAGTATAATTTGCAACTGATGAAAGAACCGACACATTTTACAGACTATTCTTCATCCCTTATTGATTTAATTTTGGTGAGCAATTTGCAGTCTTTTGAACTCTCCGGTGTTGGGGAGCAATTTCTCTCTCAAGATATAAGATACCAATGTCCCATTTTCAGTATCTTTCGTTTGAAGAAAGCAGTGCAAAACGCATTTAAAAGGGATATTTAGACTCACGATCAAGGCGATTATGAATCTCTAAGAAAAAGGGTATCAGAATATGATTGGAATTCTAATACATAATGATGACGTCAATATTTATGCTAAAATATTTTCTGATAAATTTGTAGAAATGACAAAAGAATGTGTTCCTAATAGGACCGTTACTGTTAGATCACATGATCTTCCCTGGATGAATGGTAATATAAGAAAATTAATGAGGAAAAGAAATAGGTTGTATAAAAAATATAAAACAAACAAAATTAGAGAACGTTTTGAGGCTTATAAAAAGGTTTGGAATGAAGTCACAAACCTCTTACGCAAATCAAAACAGGACTATATTGACTCGTTTGCAAACAAACTAAAACGCCCAAATTTATCATCCAGTGATTATTGAAAAACGCTTACATCTTTTATAAACTCATCAAACAGTACTGCCATTCCCCCTCTTTTACACGATGTTACTTATTATTCAAACAATGCTGCAAAAGCTAATTTTTTAAACGACTTTTTCTTTGTTGAACACACAGTAATAGATGACAATAATGCATCACTTCCAGTTCCTATGTTTCCTGAAGACGCTTGTCTTCATACTGTTTCTGTTACACCAGAAGAAGTAAAGTCTGTTCTGCAAACTCTAAATCTAGGAAAGTCATAGGGACCTGACAATATCAATAACAGGATTCTTAAAGAACTAGCAATTCCGCTTTTGAAACCATTATCTGAACTCTTTAACTGTTTTTTAATTAATTGACAATGTCCCGACGTATGGAAGGAGGCTAATGTGTCACCACTATATAAAAACGATGGCCCTTCTTTAGTTTCTAATTATAGACCAATATCTCTTTTAAATACGATAGGCAAGGTTATGGAAAAATAATACACAAGTATATTTTTAATTTTTTCACTGAAAATAATGTAATTTCATGCTTACAGTCTGGTTTTGTTTCGGGTGATTCAACGGTTAATCAGCTTGTAGACATTTATAATACGTTTTGTAAAACACTGGACGAAGGTAAGGAGGTAAGAGCAGTTTTCTGTGATATTAGTAAAGCCTTTGATCGCGTATGACATAAAGGCCTTTTGTTTAAATTAAGAAAAGCTGGAATTAATGGGGAATTATTTGACTGGTTGTCAAACTATCTTACAAATCGAAAACAAAGGGTTGTTATACCAGGTGCCGTTTCTAAATGGGCATTTATTAAAGCTGGTGTCCCGCAGGGATCTATTCTTGCCCCTCTTTTATTTCATTTATATATAAATGACATTGTGGTAGATATACATGCCAATATTAGATTGTTTGTATATGATAGTCGATAATCCAAATGAATAATGACTGCTGATTTAGAAATAATTATCAACAAATTGGCAAAAACCTGGTTAGTCAAATTTAATCCATCAAAATCAGAATCACTTTTAATATCTAGAAAAGTTAATAGGGCTGTTCATCCGCCTTTGATAATGAACAGTGAAAATATAAAAGAAGTAGAGCACCATTAACATTTAGGCATATATATCTCGCATGATGGTACATGGCACGAACATATCAATTAATATTACTGCAAAGGCCTGGCAAAGAATATATATTATGAGAAAGTTAAAACTTTTATTTGATAGGGATTCTCTTCAAATAATATATGTTTCATTTATTCATCCTATCCTAGAATATGCTGATATTGTATGGGACAATTGTACTCAATATGAACTTAATGCTTTAGAAAAATACAGATAGAAGCAGCAAGAATTGTTATTGGTACAACAAAGTTAATTTCTGTGAATTTATTATATCAGGAAATTGGATGGGAACCACTGACACAAAGAAGAACAAAACACAAATTACACATGTTTTACAAAATGTCAAATGATCTTTCTCCAGCCTACCTGTCATCTCTTGTTCCTTCGTCATTTGAAAATACAGTTTATAGTCTTCGTGACTCACAACACATTAGACCTGTATTGACAAGAACACGGTTGTATTACAAGTAATTTATACCGTCGAGTATTAGAGAATGGAATGAACTGCCATTTGAATGTCGTAACAGTGATTCTCTTACAATTTCTAAACATCAGTTAAATAAGGATCTTCCAAAAATCAATCCCTAATTACTACTCATATGGACCTAGAAACTTACAAATACAACATACTAGGCTGAGAACTGAATGTAGCTCATTAAATCAGCATTATAATATTATTGATAATCCATTATGCACCTGCGGATCAACAAGGCATTTTCTATTTGACCTGTTCACACTATGATGAAATACGTTTGCGATGCTAAATAATATTTCGTCAATTTGTAACCCGAGTCTGAATGTTTTACTTTATGGTGATTGTCAACTTGATCACCGTTTAAATGAAACAATATTCCGTGAAGTACAAATATTTATTGCTGAAAGCAAACGTTTTGATCGCTGAGACGAAAGATACCTCTCTCTCTCTCTCTCTCTCTCTCTCTCTTATATATATTAAAGATTTTACAGTCACGTATATACAGTATGTATTCAATACTGAATATAGCAAAACTACATATTACAATTGTTTAATATATGTATGCTGGTATATATGTTTATTTGTTTATGTATATATATGTACATGTATAAATATATATGTATACGTGTACACGTATGTATACATTATATGTATGGAAGTGTATGTACGAATATATGTATGTAGTGGTATGTCTCAATCTTGTTAAAAAATTACAATTATTTAATAGTATTCGTAGCAAATACTACATTCTGCATTTATTTAAATTATTCACCATGACATGTATTTTGTTCAATATTTAAGGGAGACAGATTCATATAAGTCTTTGACTTTTTTTTCTGAATCCCAGTTGAAATATGTTCATGTTGACATGTATTGTATCTGTATTTATTAATAAAATATGTTTAAACTAAATCGTTTGTCTTTTCGGTGCTATGTTAGCAGAAATTGAGTACTGGAGTCCGTACTTACGTTTTTGTTTTTTTTTTTGTTTTTTTTTATAGCCGTGCTATTCTTGTCACTGTGACATCAAAGTGCTGTTGATAGGGAGTTATCCGTAAAACCTGGACTGGGACATGCACATTTGGGACATTTGCAAACAGTGCTGACCCAGATCAGACGCCGCAAAAGGCGGTGTCTGATCAGTGTCTACATTGTCTGCTTAAATTGCAAGAAGTTAATGGTTGAAGAAAACAGTCTTAAGTCCCTTTTCAGGACCATTTTCCTAGCCTACACTCAGAGACAATCGACCCATCAGTGCTGTCAGTGCTTTGAATAGACATCTCAACAGGCAGTAAAATGGATTTGTTCAGAGTTAAAGATAATTATAGTACGACTTAAGATTTCCGAATATCTATGATAAATATGGAAAAGATAGTTTCGCTTGATTTTTTTTTCTTTTTTTTTTTTCAAAGTTTAGGAAAAATATGGAAATTGTATGAATTTTTAAAGCAAACACGATACCGTGAAATATACACAGAGTTCGGCCTTCATTTTTAACTCATCTATGCCTGCTAATCTTTAATGAATTCTTCTATCATGAGCAAGGGAAGGACAAATTATGTATTTGAACAGGGTAGTCTATATAACCGTTGTAGTTGCTTCTTTTATTGAATCTTTCTAGCTTTATGGGCTAGGTTGTTCAAAGCATCGTTAGCTTAACGAGCTCATTAATGACAAACTCTATAGCTTAGGTATTTTCAAATACATCGATATTTTAGCTGCAAAAAACGTGAGTAGCCACTCACATTTTTTTTCAGCTAAAAACTATCGATATATTTTCCATATTTAAAGAAAAAAAATAACGTCACATTAGCTTACTACTTCGTTAAGTTTTGAAAAACTGAGCCATGGTAAACAGTGCTGATCCTGATCAGCCGCTTCGTTCTGTGGCGTCTAATATGGGTCTACACTGTTTGCGAATGTCCATTTTGGAAACGCTAAGCACTAAGGGGTTAATACATGAACTGAAGACAGCTTTTTGGGTCGATTGTTTACAATCGAGCCTAAGTATACATACATCAAAATTTCCTTAAGGTATTTGTCCACATGATTGTCATTGACCAACGAAATCAAACCGCACATTTCTACGAAATCCAGGTATTGGTTATTCATAGCCACGCTTTTCTTGTCGCTGTGCCGGGTAAAGAGGGTTATCTGTAAAACCTGGACTGGGATATTGGCAAACAATGCAGACCCACATCAGACGCTGCATCCTGCGTCTGATTAGGGTCTGCACTGTTTGCTTAAATTACAGAAAGTTTAGGGTTAAATGAAACAATCTTAAGTTAAGGACCATTTTCCGTGCATATACTCAGAGACAATCTGCCTACCAGTGATGTCAGTGCTTCGATTTTCATGATGAGCGTAATGTCATACAGTTTTCCCTCTGCCAACCATATGCTATACGAGGGCGGTCGAAACAAATCTGGACTTTTAGCTCGTGCTCAGAACATGAATATTTTTCGAAAACTGTTTGTTTTGTTTTTTCAAAATATTCCCACCAATGTTTATACACTGTTGCCATCTTTTTGGGAGCTTTTGGTTTCCCTCTGCAAACATGAAGTAGATCTACTGCTGAGGTACCGACTTACAGCTGACATCAAAGGCTCAACACTCGCCACCATTGTAGGGGTCACTTCCTCAGCGGGCCTCCCTGGCCTAGGCCTGTCCCTCAGGCTTAATGTTTATTTCCGGTAGAGGAAATTAATATAGGACTGTCATCGAAAGCACATGCATATTCTTATATGATGCATAAGAAGTTGCGCTCAAAATGTACCCATTGTCTGTACACTTTCATAAAATCTGAAGTAAGAAAATGACAAAGTTAAAGTGGAAAAAAGTAATAAAAATATATTTAAAAATTCTGTCTAAACCACATGCACTTCTACAGACCCTGTGCAAAGTTTCAAAAAGACCAGCATAACATAGCATGAGGAGTTGTGATCACAAGATACCCACTATCTTAGATACACCTCAGGTCAGAAAATGACAAAGTTCACAAAGTAGAAAAAATGACAAAAGATATTGCAAGTGTTATATCAAAAGCACATGCTCATCTTCAGACTATGGAGAAAACATGTGCAAAGTTTAAAAAAGATTGGTATAAAATTGTATGAGGAGTTGTGCTCAAGAGGTACCCACAGTCTATATATTGAGGGTGAAAAATGGCTAAGTTCACAATGTAGAAACAGTAAAAAATATAATCTAACAATTATATCAAAACCACATGCACATCCTCATACCATGAAGAAAACACATGCAAAGTTTCATAACGATTGGTACAAAACTGAAAGAAGAGTTGCGCTCACAAGAGATACCCACTGTCTATATACTGAGGTTGAAAAATGACTAAGTTCACAATATGAAAAAAAAAAGACAAAAAATTAACTAACAATTATATCCAAACTACATGCACATCCTCATACCATGAAGAGAAAACACATGCAAAGTTTTAAAACGATCGGTACAAAACTGTAAGAGGAGTTGCGCTCACAAGACACCCAGGATAAATGTTGACGGATGGACGAACGGACGGACGGACAAACGGGCGGACGAACGAACGGACGGAAACGTGCACGCCTAAGTCGCCCTGGTTTAACGCCCTGCTAAAGCAGGTGCGACAATAATACATCGATTTATATCTACGGAATTGTTTGCCTTATATGGATCACCCCAAAACACCATTTATTATGGCACGGCGAACATAAGCCTACTTCAGGGTAGCCGATGGTAGCATCTTTACTACTTGGACATAGTGGAATGAACACGCAATGAAAGATCAATATCTAAAACCTATCTGAACTGTTCTAATATACAGACTCCCAGCTGGCATTCTACTTAAATCTATAGCGGACCGTTATCGGCCCGACTGAATTCCTGTCGAGCTGATAAGGGTCCGATATAGATTTAAGTAGAATCCTAGGCAGCTTCGGACCGTTAGTGGCCCTGTCGGGCCGATAATGGTCCGATATAGATTTAAGAAGACTGCTAGCTTGGATGCTGGCTGGGATGCTCTACTTCGACACTCTTTGGCAGACCCCTTTCCACAGTTTCCAGATCTGCTGCAGTATTGTCATCTTATTATACATCTGTCGACCTAGAATGTTATGCTCCAGTCACTGGATAGGAATGGGTGCGATGTCCATCGTTCTAATTATTTGTCTTGGCAACGGATTCAATTGTTGTATTGCCAAGCCAATCAACATTTCCATCAGATTAACAACAGATCCATTGAAATAGATTACAATGATAAGAAAGTTTTCTCTAGAAGGTACAAGGCAATTTATATGAGGGCACATTGTGTGATAGAAAGTTAATAATGTCCCAACAAAAAACACGATTTGCATCCACAGAGAATTTTTCAACCGTGAACAAGGAGAAAGTAATAGACTTACAGTGACTATCGAAAATCCGAAAAAAGGCTTAGAAATAACTTCATTAGTTTTATCAACAAAATGTGTTCCACACCTCTAAAAATAAGGCTAGATATTTATAGAAACGGCCCTATTGACGTCTACTTGAAAGGACACTCAGCCTAATTTTCTGTGAGAGATAGAAACAATTCTATATATAATTTCGTGCGTTGTTTTAATTACAGTCACCATATTTTAAAGATGATTAGTGTTGGCTGATCTCTTCTGAATTCCGATACACTATTAAACTCCACCCGTATTTTATTAGATACACTATACTAATTATGACTCTACATACCATTTTCTTTTTTGTTTAACAGGTAATGATGGCGCTCGATAATTTTGAATATACATTACAAAAACACGCCTATTCAAATATATAGAAATTTTCACCTCCAAAAACTGAAAATTTTCAGGTAAAAAACTGATATTTTTCATATATCTGCTTAAAATATGGATTGTGGGTACTCGTTAGAACCGCCTCGGCGAGGCGGTTCTAACGAATACCCACAATCTCTGTTTTTGAGCAGCAATAAAAAAAATAATGTATACCCCTGTAAACCCGAGTTTTACTATATAAAAGTGGGGTTTAAGGGGGTCAATATTACATAGGCATGTTTTCCTAATGAGACGTCAATAGCCCTTTGAGCATAGGCACAACGCAGGTTCTGGTCAGCTGCAGCCTTGACTGAGTCTTCATCTATCACATATGCAATATCGAATGAAGAGACGAAAAGAAAAGACCTTGTTCAAGACGATATGTACCTGTGCTGTTGGCATATGACATTAGAGTCACGTTCTTACGTTGGATCTCAAAATGATATGGAACTGAACTAAAAAATGTGATTATGTTGATTCAGTATAGACAAAATGAATGTATTACAAACCAAATAAACTTCCTTATTATTTATTAGCCCATCTCCAACGCCCTAACACACACACACATGCACGCACGCACATTATTTATTCAACCGCCCACTGAAAAAGGACGGCGCCTAATTTTGAGTAAGAAAACCTAATTTTGCGAAAGCAAATTAGAGAGATTCCAAATGTGAATGCCAAAACTTTATCCTGCTGACTATAGCTAAAAGCTATAGTCAGCAGGATAGTTTCAGCTAAAAACATCTTTTATTTTTCATAGAAAAAAATTCTTGAAATTTCATTCTCATTTCTCCGCATCTGGCAACTGAAATTGGATATTAAGTTTATGTTCTGTGGAAAGTACGAAATACGAACACACACACGCATGCACGCACACACACACAAACACACACGCATCCGACACGATTTAGCCTACAGAGTACGATAGCTCAGTACTTTTAATGCATATGGGACGAACAAGTAAAGCTGTCACAACATGCAATCAAACAGGTTTCTTAAAATCTTTCTGAAAGTTCGTTACAATTAGTTACGGCAATTAAAAACCTCCAGGTAGTTGATATGGTAGTAGACATGTTGACGTCTTATAGATTTTCTAAAGATTTTACAAGTAATACATTGACATATGTAGGTCATCTAGCTTCTTGGAGCATCATTACCTTGAACATAGAGGGAAATGACGTCTCATTAGAAAGGTACTTAGATATTAGTGCAATGTTTCCAGCCAATAATAAGGCACACATTCCTCTTACAATGATTACAATGAGTATATCTAAAGATTGCAACAAGTGATTTGCCCCTTGTGGAAAACAATCCACAAAGCGATTGTTCAAGGTAACATTATATGAGCCGGGGCGTAACATTTCCAGCAGGATTGCATGTGATCCCAGCAAAGACAGACAAGCCTTTGCATCGGCCTGATTACTTTGTATCCTTGGCTACCCGCAGAGTGGCCTTCGGGGACTAAGACCAGACTGCGCGGATGCGCGGGCTGATCTGAGTGTTCGAATGGTATATATTCAATTAATATGTAGGATACGCTGTGCTCCGGTTCATATTGTACACTTCACAGCTGTGTATTTACACTTACTACTCAAGGGTGTTGCTGATAATACACACAAAATCATTGAACAAAATTTTATGTAAAGCTGCGTAATGAATGAAAATTGCACTCATCTGTTGCCTACGTGAGTGGTCATGTATGGATCTTTGCAATTTGTGTATAAGGTCTACCAAACTATTATGTCATGTCACGACATACAAAGTAACGGCACTGGATACACTTTCAGATGAGGTAACCATTTCAAAATTATGTGACACCCTTCTGAGAAGGGATCTACTCTAAAAGAAAACCTTTTCTCTCTAAATGTAAAGCCCTTTTGAAATGAGGCTTAATTGGTGGTCAGAAAGCAAACAGGAAGTCCCAAAAGTCGTTTCCCTTTTCAAACAAGAGGTCCGTGGGCCATGATTCGCTCACCTGATATAAACAGCCATTGCAACAGTCCAGTGTTGCCGCAGTAACTAGGAAAGTAATTTGACGTGCCGTAAAAAGTAATCCTAGGATTAACATTTGAACAAACTTGGTAGACCTTGCGTCCCCGACGGTATATACCTAGATTCAGCCTCAAAGCTTTCTTGGTTCTGGAGAAGAAGAATTTAAAACGGTCTTTAACCATATATGGAAATAGAGGCCATCTTGTTCAATAGTGCAGAACTATTTGAACAAATTGACATTACCCTTCAACAGAAATCTAGTAAAAACTGGTCGAGCGGCTTCAGAGAAATAGCCATTTAAAGATTTCGCGATTGTATATATGTATATAGCCCAGGTGCAAGGGTTATCGGGGAAGCAAATTTGACCTTGCCACAAAAGGGTCAAAGGTCAGCCTTGGATCATCTTTTGTACAAACTTGATAGACCTCGAGTCTCCGATGCTATATACACCAAGATTTAGCCTCAAAGCTTTCTTGTTCTAGAGAAGAAGATTTTTAAGTGTTTTTACTATATATGAGCATTGCGGCCATCTTCTTCAATGATGCAGAATCATTTGAACAAATTGGCAATACCCCTTTGACAGAGGGCCCCATGTGAAATCTGGTAAAATTATTCGAGCGGTTTCAGAGAAAAAGACGTTTGAATATTACGTGATTTTATTTATGTATATAGCCCCCGGACAAGGACAGATAACCCCGAGTACAAAAGTTTGATTGCAACTAAATGAGTTTGCTACTTTGATCATACATTGTAAGGATCAGTCAATAATCTTTAATACATTTTGAGAACAGAACTTTCAATATTTTCCTCATACAAATGCAAATTTGCATTTGCCGTAAACAGATCAAAGGTCAACGTAGGTCATCATTTGAACAAACTTGGTAGACTTCGAGTCCCCGATGCTATATTACAAGATTTAGCCTCAAAGCTTTCCTGTTTCTGGAGATTTTAAGTGTTTTAACATATATGGGCATTGCAGCCGTTTAACGGACCGTGACCATTTGCATAAATGTTCAATCCCCCTTTGAAAGAAGGCTCCACATAAAGTTTGGAAAAATCGACCAGGGATTTCAGAAAAGAAGTCATTGAAAGGTATTGACGGATGGACGACGGATGGGGAGTGATCGCATGAGCTCATCTTGAGCCGAAAGCTCAGGTAAACTAACAAATGGCAGGAAATATACCAAGTACATTCAGTCTTCTTAGTTGTTTTTTTTTTTTTTTTTTTTTTTTTCTATACAGGTACTTGCAGTCTTGTTTATTTATGGTAAGTGAATTAGTTTATTTTACTTTCGAGTATAACCAAATCATCTTTGAGAGACCAAGTGATGTGCAGTAATACCCAGTTTCTTCATTTCTGTGCCCTCTATTAAGATTCAAGTTTTGATTGGTATATTGTCACATCAATACCTGCATTGTGTCTTTGTTTGAGTGCTTGTTTATGAACGTCAACCCTAGTAGGCAATTTTGTGTCGTCTCCTTGAGAGAGGGAGAAACCCAGCTAGCATTCTTTATAAATCTATAGCGGGCCGTTATCGGTCCGTCAGCTACCCTGGCGGGCCGTTCATGGCCCGCTATAGATTTATGTATAATGCTTACTGGGAAGGGACAGCCGAGCAGAATGAGGAATGGGAGAAATAGAGGTAGATGAAAGCAGAATTGTAAAGAAATGCAGAAACAGAATAAATACTAACAGTCCTCCCCGCCCCATTCCTCACCAGCTGCAAATACAATAGGACATTGCCACCACACTACCATTCGTGTGCTGTTGTATATTTTCTCATTCATGTATGCATTGAATGCGCTCTAGTACTAAGTTTTTTGTCTTTGGAACTGAAATGTTTAGGTTCAAGGACAGGTCTATAGAGCTGATAAGTTCAAGTTTTGGTCTACTGGGCTGATAATTGCAAGATTTGATCGTTGGACAGTTCAAAGACCTTTACTATATTAGCCTATTAAGCTTAAAGTTTCTGGTATTGGTCTATGGAGTTAAAGAGAATAAGTCCAGGTAGGTAGGGTTGACAAGTTCAAGTCTTGATCCGTAGTGTTGAAAAATTAAAGACCTGAGGGGTTGAAAGATTTAAATCTTGATCTGTGGAGTTGAAAGGTTCGAATCTTGATCTATGAGATTGAACGTTTCAAATACTGCTCTGTGCGGTTGAAAGGTCTTAAGCTGCGAGATTGAAAATTTCCATTCTCGGTATGTGCAGTTGAAAGTTTCAGTCTTGGTCTATGAAACTGAAAGGTATTCTATGGTGATGCAAGGCTCAAATCGTTGTCTCTGTGGTCTATAAAAACCCGAATATTTGTAACTGGAGGATGAAACGTCTTATTACACAGAGTTAATAGATTGAAAGTAAATACCCAGTCATAGGTCCAGATACAGCGATAAGAATGGCGATTATGTTGGACTTAGTGTTTGTTATATAGTATTCTTGCACTTATTGGAATTGCAAAGACCATGATTATCTACAGAATATGTTTTGTGTAAACATAAAAAAGCACAAACGTATCATATCATATCATAATCGGATTTTTGATTAACGTGCAGATACAGGGGCAACATCCACATCAGTGGGCCTCCTTCCAGATAGCTGGCTTGCTGCACGCATCACAGATCTCACACCAGATCTCCAGGTACGTCTATCATGAGGGTTGATAGCCGAGAGCTTCCACTCTCTGCAGTCCCTCTCTGTCAGCTGCTTCCATGTCATTTTGGGCCTCCAAGGCCCACGCTTTCCATCAACCTGTATGTCAAAGGCTGTCTTGACTGCACCACTGGAGCGTTCCACATGTCCATACCATCGGAGTCTTCTCGCCTTCAAAATGAGGTCCAGATCCTCAATGCCAAGCCGCACAAGTAGCTCATTGGACCTGGTGGTGACAATGTCTTGCGGCCTGACATTGCAGATCTGTCTGATCATTGCCCTGTCATTTCGCTGCAGACGCTGGAGGTTCGGCTTTGTCAATGGCCAAGTCTCGCTGGCATGGAGCATTGCGCTCCGCACACAAGAGCTGTACACACGGCCAAAAGAGAGGTGGCGTATCCTGACTATTTCGTTATCTGGAAGTATGACCCATTTGCATTCTGTTAGCTATCGTTATCCGTATTTGGATACATTCCATACATCACTTAGAATAATAGTGACTAGTTCTAGGAGAACGATTTATCAGTATGAGTATTTATGGTCTCTATTAGTGATATATGCTGACTAGTATTCCTTCTGGGTTAATATAACTGAAACTAAATCGCCAACTTAGATCATGCGTAGGCGATCTTGCTGTATATTTTATCAATTGTGTTTTACGACCAGGGCGTTCTGAACATATATTGGCACCATTAGTTTTAGTTTACTTTTGATACACACAATGTTTGCAATGGACGCTTGCATCATACGTCTGTTACTTACAAAAAGAAAATTGCATACGCTTCACGGCTGTCTGTCATTACGTAAACACACCTATTCAAATATACTGAAAATTTTACCACCCAAAAATGAAAATTTTCAGATAAAAATATTCTGATATTTTTCATGTTTCTGCTCAAAATATAGATTGTGGGTACTCGTTAGAACCGCCTCATCGAGGCGGTTCTAACGAGTACCCACAATCTATGTTTTTGAGCAGACATAAGAAAATAATGTATACCCCTGTAAACCCCAGTTTTACTATATAAAAGTGGGGTTTAAGGGGATGAAAATTATATAGGCATGTTTTCGTGATGCTGTATATTTTATCAATTGTGTTTTACGACCAGGGCGTTCTGAACATATATTGGCACCACTAGTTTTAGTTTACTGAAAAACACAATGTTTGCAATGGACGCTTGCGTCATGCATTTGTAACTTACCGAAAGAAAATTGCATACGCTTCAAGGCAATCTGTCATTACGAAAACACACCTATTCAAATATACTGAAAATTTTACAACCAAAAAAGGAAAGTTTTCAGAAAAAAGTCTGATATTTTTCATATTTCTGCTCAAAACATAGATTGTGGGTACTCGTTAGAACCGCCTCACCAAGGCGGTTCTACTAAAAACATAGATTGTGGGTACTCGTTAGAACCGCCTCGCCGAGGCGGTTCTTAAGAGTACCACAATCTATGTTTTGAGCAAAATCAAAACATAAATTGTGGGTACTCGTTAGAACCGCCTCACCGAGGCGATTCTAAAGAGTACCCACAATCTATGTTTTGAGTAAAATTAAGAAAAATAATGCATACCCCTGTAAACCCCAGTTTTACTATATAAAAGTGGGGTTTAAGGGGGTCAAAATTATATAGGCGTGTTTTCGTGATGTGTCACATTAGAGACAATGTTTGTTATCTTCTTTTGACAAACCAATTCTGAAAAGGGATTTAGTCTGAAAGGAAAACAGAATGCTCTTAAGGGGATCAGATTCTTTACTTTTATAGTAGACCCCGTTTTCAGAAGACAGAGTTATCTCCATTGAAAGTGTGTCAGTCACCCTAAAATGAATGTTAAATGATAAAATAAAAGTAAAAAAGAATTGCCTTTGGAAACAAAGAACACAAAAATCACGAAAATCGGAGACTCGGTTTGACTGAGTCTATTCATATGCAACACTGTAATTTGCGAGGCTGCATACGTCCCCTAGCGCCGGCTTTAGCGGTATTCAATTTTCAAAATAACCAGTATGGGCTCAATGATCACATAGAAAAGAAAATATAACCTGCACTATGATGATGTACGGGGAGACTTTTTACGAGTCAGATGTGCCTTGGATTCTTTAAAGTATTAATGTCATAGCAAATAGGACAGATTCCAATCAGCGCTACCTTCTGTGTTGCTTGATCTGGATATGCAATGTTCCATTTGTGGAACGCTAGGATTTATGGTTAAGTGAAGTTAACTGGTTAACATAGCAACGGTAGCTCATTACGTTTACAAGCCATTGTAATGTGTAGTCACATGTTCTCCCATAAAATGTATTGAAAACAGGGGTATGTAATGCTCTGCTTTACTATGTCATCACGGAAACACGTCTATTTAGTTTTGACCCCATTAAACCCCACATTCATACAGTAAAGCTGGGGTTTACAGGTCTATAAATTTATTGTCTTATTTCTGCTTAAAAACATACATTTTGGGTACTCGTTAGAACCGCCTCGGCGAGGCGGTTCTAGCAAGTACCCACAATCTATGTTTTTAGTAGAAATATGAAAACTACCAGAATTTTTCATCTGGAAGTTTTTATTTTTTGATGGTAAAATTCTCAATATATTTGAATAGGCGTGTCTTCGTAATGGATGTTTAGATTTTAGCAGCTTTTGAATCAGCTTTTCAATTTGTTTGTTACTTCTAGCGGCCTGTTTTCGCTGCATAAATCGTTCTTATTATGCTTCACATGCTGGCTGGTCCGCCTCGAAAATATAAAAGCTAGAGACCTCTACATATATGTGGGATGCCCAAATAAATATTGTTTCTTATTTTTCCACGAAAACATATGTTTGAGGTTACGTGTTAGAAGCGCCTCAGTCAGGCACTTTTAATGGGTTCCAACAACCTATGTTACCGTGGAGAAATTAAAAGAAAACTAACAAATTACATTTTGGTTAAAAAGTGCCTTATCTGTAAAGATGGTCGAGATTAGTATGCGCATCCGTTTGCTAAGCAGACGATTCACATGAAATATCATGCTTTATTGTCTATAAAGATAATATAAAAATTAAATGATGCCGTCTGCAACAATATGGAAAAGCAATTTACGGATTGACGCTGAAATACATTACCCATTCCGATCTAAGATGGGCACTGGTTCTCGGCTGTGTCATGTCATGCAGTTAATTAGAACCAGATTCATTACTATAAACTATCTAGTTTAAAGTAACACCTAAGTGTGTCACCACTCAAGCACTTTGCTATAAATCGTTGTTTGGATGCTGCTTTAACTCTTTCACTGCCACAGGCGATAATAATAGGATTTTGCAAAAAGCATAGGTGCAAATGAGACAGCTCATATGAGCCGTCTCATCTGGACCTACGCTGTTTGACATTCAGTCTTTCAACTTTACGTATAAACTTCTTTT